>CM059187.1:145633246-146293246 GCA_030323885.1 Branchipolynoe longqiensis
GTTAAAATTGCTGGTACCTCACGTGCTTCCTTCTCCCTAGCCCACGTCTACCCGAGGCTTATACCTCGGGAAAACAACAGTTATCCATCATCTATACCCAGGTAAGATTCGTATAACTATACTATATATATATATATATATATATATATATATATATATATATATATATATATATATAAATAATGGCAGTTCAACACAATTTTGGTTCAGGGATTGATGAGGAGCCTAGCTTTAGCCGTGCTGTGCAAGGGTTAAAGCTAGTGTGATGTAATACTATTACTAATAGTAACGGTTAGTTGGTTGCACTTCCAATCAGTCGGTTAGAGAAGTGTTTGTTTGTTTGTTTGTTTGCTTGCTTGTTTGTTTGCTTGTTTGTTGGTGTTTTACACTCTGGCAACATAACATCTAAAGGGGCTGTCACATTAGGGTTTTTTGCGGGAGCGTATGGCGGCGTAGGCGCATTACGTCATATACGTCGGCATACGCCGTATACGCTACTCATACGCCGCCAGATGCCGGCTTATGTGAAGCGTATGAGGCATACGCCGCCATACGCTTTCATAAATCCGTCCGTCCAAATTTGTTTGTGCATGCTAAAAAAAAACTCGACCTATGAGGGCGTATGGCCCATACTGTCAAAAAATGTCACAGCACGCTCCCATACGCTCCTCGTACGCTCCTCGTAGGTTCCACATACGCTCAAAACCACCCGAAAGGTCACCAAATGTCATCATAGGCCGGCACGCGCAGGACCTACGTAGGTTTTCAATACGCTCCCGCCATACGCCGTAATGTGACAGGGCCTTAAGGTCATATCAGAACGGGTACCGACTTGTGAAAGTGCACACTCATGGCGACTTTATAGTGCTGCCTCACTGGGAGACCAGACTGCTGGCACCATGACGTAATTTCCTGCTCAGTCACATTAATCCTGATACTGAGCTAACCAGTCCTTGCCTTATCCTAGTAATACCGAGGCAGCACTATTAAGTCACCATAACTGCGCACTGTCACAAGTTGGAACCCATCCTTATATGACCTTTGATGTTGCCAGGGTGTAAAATTCAAACACAATTCCTGGTGTCAGCGACGGGTATTGGTGGACTATTAGTGGTTGTGTGTGTTGTTAGAAGTCAGTTGGACAGGGGAGGGGTAGAGAGAAGCAGAGAGTCCTAGTGTTGGAGGTGATCCGGGGAGTAGTGGTTGGAAGGAACCAGTGCAGTTCTACATGGTAGGACAATAAGGACTGCACCTAGTTTACTCGGTAGGGCAGGTGAAGTTCTTGGGTGACCTGCCTGAACGGGCAAGTCATTATTTTTCTGATCTTCAGTAGCAGATTTCAGTTTCAATTGGCTGACTTGGGTTTGGGCAAGTAGTTTTGCCACTCGAGCAAATAGAAAATTCAGTCACTTGCCCAATTGAGCAAGTGGGAAAAAAAGTTACTATCTTACCCTGTTCTAGTTCCAGTTCCAGTCCGGCTTCTAATATGACAATCCCATTTTTTGTGTGTGCACAGTTCATCGGATGGCCAACCAGTGGTCCACAATTGATTCATCAAAGGCTGTGATATGTGCTGTCCTGTCTGTGGGAAACTGCATATTAGAGACCCCTTGCTGCTTATCGGAGAGAGTAGCCTATGTGGCGGCGGCAGGTTTCCTCCAAAGAAATATGTCAGAATGACCATATGTTTGACATCCAATAGCCGATGATAAAAATCAATGTGTTATAGAGGCATCGTTAAATAAAACAAAGTTTACTTTTTTTTAGTTCATCGAATGGGGTACTTCTACACCAGGCACCCTATGAGCTTATCCCAGCCCAGCTCTCACCATGTTGAGAAAACATCGAAGAAGAGTGACCGCAAGCTGGCCCACAGCAAGCGGAAGCTGGGGAAAGCCGACAAAGCTGTACTAATGGAAAAGGTGCCGGAGATACCCGAAGTACAGGTAAGCATGCACTCACTCATATGTTTGCCCATATTTAAAGTTTTGTAATCAGATGGTTTTAATTTCCTGCCGTATTTTTATTTCAGGGATGAAACTTTTTGAAAGATCTCCACGATTTCGTGAATTTCCACAATTTTTTATATTCACCGATTAACTTCACAAAATGTCAATATATATATATATATATATATATGAAAGCAATTGGTTAGTTTGAATCCCATTCTGATATGACTTTAGATGTTGCTAGAATATAAACCCAATTAAAAGAGATTGGCATGAGCGATAATACAGTCACAATAAGGATAGTTGAAATTTGACTTTCAGCATTTACCCGCAATTTTCTGACCGTGCTAGCCGTCAAATTTTAGCTTTGTTTTATCCGCGATCACTTTTATCCCTCTTATATTATGAGTACACAGGTTCAAAGACCCTATAACACTAAGACAGCTCACTCCCTATCTCTCCCATGGTAATGTAAATTTTGCAGTGCCACCTTGTGGTGGGTTTGATCAGTCCGGCTGCTGGTTGATGTTTCACAAATAAACACATGCAATTATATTATACATGATATAGGTAAGTATGAATACACATCAATATGAAATTGCTATGAACAAATACACCTCATCATCAGCATCATCATCACCATCGCCATCATCACACATCTTTCACATTCATATATATACATTTATACTTTAAGTTCTTTAGTTGGGGCATGCTTATTACAGTTAGACGTTCGAAAATATCCAGTTTAAGCAGCGCGAATTGCTAATTCCGATCGCTAAGGTATCTAATCATGACTTATGTGCTGTCTACTGGGCTCGGAGGCATTTCCGTGAGGTGCCATTGTTGGACACGTTTCCGGCTTTCCAGGTCCCTTTGCGTGAGGGTGGTTTCAAGCCGTTAGAGTATCAGGATTTGAATCGTGCTATTAAGTATTTTTCTGAGTGTGCAGGTTTTCAGAAGGAGGTTCTCTCATGCCATTCATTGCGCCGTGGTGGTTGCACTTTTCTTGCGAGGCAAGGGGCTTCTTTAGAGGAAATTAGAACTAGCCCATCTGGACTAATGCACCATCAAAGACAATATGCGACAATTATATCAATTATAATCAATTATTATTTAATTATAATCAATTATTATTCAATTATATATTATATAATTATTATTCAATTATATATTATATAATTATTATTCAATCATAACGGGAGATATAGACTGTGTAAATACAACATTTTAATTCTCATTTCATGTGCACCTTGTTTGCTGTGGGATGGCGCCACTGTATCTGTATTTCACGGGAAAGCCCTGAGTGGCGCGTCTTGTATATTGTCTTTGATATTACCCGCAGACGGGTGATGCAGAGGGCGACACGCCTGACAGCACTCCCCGGCGTTCGGAGGTTGGCTCGATCGGGGACCATGCGGACGGACACCCCGGTGTTCAGGTGGCCGACTCGGGCGACTACAGCTCTTCGCACGACGCCTTCCCGGACGCTGTCCTATGTGAGATGCCGTCCGAGACGCCGCCCGTGACGCCGCCCGTGACGCAGCCCGAGACCCTGGTTTCAGTGGACGCTGGGTCGGGCGACGAGGGGGACAAGGAGACCCAGGAGACCCAGGAAGGACTTGCCAAGCCGCACAAAGTTTCATTCATTTTGGGTAGGATTCTCTTTGTTTCAATGTCAAATTTGGGAACCTTGTGTAAAGACTAGGTCGCCATGAAGTAAAGTTGAATCCGCTGCTCAACTAATCAGAGATGAAAGATCTCCGCGGTTTCGCGGATTTCCGGGATTTCTTATAGTCAGCGATTAACGTTAAACAAAATTCCAAAAGAAGGGATGCATATGACATCAGTTTGGTGGTTCGAATCCTGTTCTTATATGACCTTAGATGTAGTTAGAACATAAAACCTAAGCAAGAAGCTGTTAGTTATGGGCGATAATACAATCACAACAAGGCTAGTTGACACCTGACTTCCGGTATTTTTCCAAGATTCCCTGACAATGCTAAACCTATGAGAGAATTTCTGCATTTCTGCTTTTTTCCCCAGAGATCACTTTCATCCCTGAAGTCTAATAGATTTACCACTCGTCGTGGTCACCAGTATGTAAAGTCTACTGCTCGAATCTGTGGTTGTGTAGTCAGGCTATAGTGAAATCAATACAGACAAAGAGAAAGGAAGAGTATAAAGTGTGAAAGAAGAGAGAGAGAGTCAAGCCCTCTGGTTTATTATTTATATGGTACATGGGTTCATTATATAGTATCACCCCACCCTTTTCCCCCAATAGGAAACAAGCATTCTTGGCTCCACCAATAGGGATCAAGCATTCCTGGTCCCCATGGTTACCAGTGGTCTGCCCACCACCACCAAGCTGTGTGGCGATCCTACCTAGCAGAGGGGGGAGGGGGGAGGCTCTGAGTGCCCCTTACACACAGCCCTGCCAGCACCACTATGTCTATTTACATCTCACTCAGGCACCACCAGCACCTACATATATATACATACATGTGCCTGGTCACGTATACCCGATCAGTAATAGAACATTTGCATCCCCCCCCCCCCCCAATGCCGTAAATCAGAATATTTTACACGTGTGTTCAGCTGAAGTCCTTTGAATACAAGTAATTTGTTGTTGATAACCCTACCACCCTTTCTTCGGTCATCTTTTAATAATTTTACTCTTGTCTTTACCGGATGTGATTGCTGAATCGGTAAGAGCGCTGGCTTCTCTTGCGGAAGGTTGGGGTTTTGAATCTCAGCCGAATCAAACCAATGACTTACAAAATGTATACTTGTTGCTACCTTACCTGGAACTCGACATTACTAGGATAGGGCAAGGGATTGGTTAGCTCAGTATCAGGATAATGTGACTGAGTGGGATATCGGGTCATGGTGCCACTGGCCTGGTCTACCAGTGGGACCACTATTAAGTCACCATGAACAGCACCATTAAGTCAACCAGAAATAAATCTTTTTTTAGGCCGTACCATGCTAGCAATATATCTACATATTGATGCAGAGTTAATAGGATTGTTTGATGTTGTTCCGATATTAAATAATAAAAAATAAAAAATTCACTGAATCATATGGGTTGATATAACTTTTTTTTTGTTCTTTTCTTTGTGGTAAATATGTTTATTCTGCTGAATAAGTCTTTTGTCAGTGTCGAAGCACTGGTCTTCCAGCCATTTTTAAATTCAGGGTTATTTACACAAAAGGTATTATAGAATAAGGTGTACAATACCTGTTGAATACACAATTTGCACAATGTAACACAATGCAATTCTGAAACCCAAAAGTTCCATAACAATATGGTACAGTAGTGTCATATAACTAGATCAATATTAGTGAGATCAATGTGAGTATTTACATAGTATTTAGAATGTAAGCAGAAGTTATCTTCTGTATTCAGTTGGTAAACTTATAGTAAGTTTTAATGTTCAGTTGCAGTTAGGCAAGTGGTATATAAATGTTGGTTTGTTAGGAAAATTCTAGTGTATTTTCTTTTCATTTTTGGTTCATGTGTCTCGGCTTGTGGGTGTGGGTGTGGGCGTTATTATTATTGTCATTATTCGCATTGAGTTTAGAGATTTCTAATTTATTGCAGGGGACACTCATCAAGAACCGGAAAAGGAAACCGACCTTACCCATCCCGATGGAGAGCATAAGTGAGTATATTTTCTGAACTAATTGATCCAAATAATAAAGGGGGCGGGTTCTTCAAGCGGTGCAGTGTTTACTTCCCATCTGAGAGGTCATAGGTTCGATCTTTGGTCTGACACTTGAACAGTTGTTCTTACCTTGCCGGGTGTTTTGCATTACAGGGTCCTTGAAAACCTGGAAAGTCATGGAGTTTGCTAAGGCGGCATTCCAGGCTTGGATTGTCCTGGAATTGGTCTAAAGATCCTTAAAATCCTTGAAAATGGAAAATCATGACTATATTTCTTTTCCAAAGCCTCTATTTGCCGACGTGCCCAAACTAGCCCATGGTTTAATTTATTCATGAATTACTGATGTTTTGTATTTAAAGTGATTTTTGTAGGTTTGTTATCTGGCTTCTTGCTTTTTATATTAAGACTATGCATACGTTCATTATTTTGTATGCTTGTTTACACTTATTTTACAGTGAATCGACTATGAATATGACTTCGGGCGTTATTATATTCGTATAGTCCGTATCCAACATATATATCCACACAAAAACATCAATACCTGCTGCCTCTAGTTACAACAAACCAGAATACAGTATAACCCCGTTAAACCAAACTTGAAGGGACCCTAGAAATTTGTTTGGGTTAACTTTTTTCGGCGGCCGGCAAAATGCTACCATTTATCATATAAAAAAGTCAGTGGGGTCTCAGATGACCTTATAACCACATGAAAGTTTGGTTTACCCATAGCGGAGTGGCCTGGGGTCCGACAATTTTGTTTGGATTAGCCGATAATTTGAATTAACCGACTTTGGTTTAACCAACTTTTTTATATGATAAATGGTAGTATTTTGCCAGGCCGCCGAAAAAAGTTTGGATTAACCGATCGTTTGGTTTAACCGAGCTTTGTTTAACGGGATTATACTGTACCATTTATTTGAGAACACAGGGTGATGTACGTTTTCGACAGTACAATGCTCCAGAGTACAACCAATCATCAAACACCGCCCTAGCACCCAGCCAACCCTCCGGGTTCTCTCCCTGGCCCCCCGCTCCCTGGCCCTCACCCTGCCGCGCCTCGTGGCCCCAACCCTCTCCCCGCCCTCCTCCCCGCCCTCCTCCCCCCGCCAGACCAGACGGGATGTCCGGGTGAGTTGAGTGTCCGTCTCCTTGTAATATCTTGGGAACTCGGCCGTCAGAGCCCCGGATACCACTACTCTCCCCAGGTGCGTTCTGACAACTGTCTGTCAGTTCCCACCTGATGTTCCTCTCAACAAGTCATAAGGAAGAAAGGGAAGACAAGGCGCGCAAGATTGACAGTGAAGAAGTTGTGCTTTATTGGCATCAACTCCTGTTCACCTACTAGCGACCTATCACCCTCACTCCTTACCCTCTGCCCACACAGATCCTCATGTCTCTTGTTAGTGTGGATAAGAATCAGTGCCTACAGCTCATTGAACCTGATTTCCATGGTTGTTGCACACAGCTCAGTGCCTTTTGAATAGCTGCTGATAGTTTGTGTGTAGAAAGTGGAGCCTCAGACAGAGTGTCTGGGGTCCTGGACAAGAGAAGAGTGCCTCCTGCTAGAGTGCCTAGCCAAGAGTCCCAGAGTGGGGTCTGTGTGTCAGGTATAAGGAATGCAGGTGACTGGGCTCCCACAGCCAGCCAATCAGACACCCTCTACAGCCTGGGGTGACGCCCTAATAGGGAGCATCTATCACTCAAACCCCAGCTGCAGGTGGTGTCCATAATGTATGCAGGATGGCTGGGTGTGCTTGCCCATCGGCCCCGTGGTAACAGGTAGTTGCAGACAGTTACAATAAATATATATTAAAAATGTCCTCCTCCACTTGCTCTCTTTCTGGTGCATGGAGGTAACATTTCACTAAACATTAACTGTCTCTTAAATATGAATATCATGTCACAATCTCGGGCACTATGTGTTATCACATTTTCCACATAGTCTCTTATGTCACACAGCGAGTGGGGCACCCACTGCTTCTCTGTTACATAATCCTGGTCCCCACTCCGTCACCCGAGAATAGTAATGCTCTGTGCCAATATATAAATCCGAACCGAAAATCCGTATATTTTTACATCCTGTTTTGGGAGACAGGAGGATCCAAACCAATGGGTTTGTGGGTTTGAACCGTGGTCGAGTCAAACCAATGACTTAAAAATTGGTACTTGTCACTTCCTAGCCAGGCGCTTGGCATTATTAGGATAGGGCAAGGACTGGTTGGCTCAGTGTCAGGATAATGTGACTGAGTGGGATATCAGGTCATGGTGCTGGCAGCCTGGTCTCCCAGTGGGGCAGCACCATAAAGTCGCCATGAGTGCGCACTGTCACTAGTCAGATGTTGCTAGGGTGTAAAACAACAAACAAACAAACCTCCCCGCCCCAAGGAACCCACCTCCTGTCGGACTGTTTTATCGGGGACCGTTTTATCGGAATAGTTTACACGCTGTCACACGTCAGTACCAAAGCTGCCAACCAATCCGATTTTTGCGGAATCCTTACGATTTTCTGTCTTTCATTACGCCATTATGCTCATACTATGAAACGCCACGGTAAATCGGCCTTCTTCCACTTGGCCCATTAAATAACTTTGGAGATATTTAAATTCAAAAGATTTAAAAAAAAAAAATTTGGAAGATTTATACTGTATATCATAGATAGGTCTGAATAGACTTGTTTTCACCATTAGACAGTTTGTCGATAGAAAGCCCGAGCCTACATTTTTACCGACCCAAGGGATTTTTAATCTCCGACACCAGATAGACATGGTAGACATGGTGTGAGAGCAACTGGCCTTTGATGACGCTGTAAGTTTTACACACCGGTGGAAATCCAAACTCCTAATCTGAAGGTCAGTGGTTCGATTCTCGACCTAGAAAAAAGTCGGAAGCTCTAACCACTCCGCCACAGAGAACACCAACATGAATTTAAGCTCTGCTGAGTGTAAAAGGAATTTTTTCATTTGTCACTAAAGAAAAGACTGATTTCCACCCTAGCATGTCTACCAAAACTCTTAGTAGTATCAAAGACCCTATAATACTAAGACGGCTCACTCAGCCTGTACTGTGTAATCAAAATGATCAAACCCACCACCTGGTGTGCTGGCTGTTCTCTTGGTTAAACAGTTGCTATATTATATGTATAAATGTATATATGAATGTGAAAGGTGTGTGATGATGGTGATGATGATGATGATGTGTATTTGTTTATAGCAATTTCATATTGATGTGTATTCATACTTACCTATCTCATGTATAATATAATTGTAGGTGTTTACATGGGAAACACCAACCAGCAGTCAGGCTGATCAAACCCACCACAAGGTGGAACTGCGAAATTTACATTACCATGGGAGAGATAGGGAGTGAGCCGTCTTAGTATTATAGGGTCTTTGGTAGTATACTAGTGCTGTATGTGCGCAATATGTCGCGATTCATATAATTTGTCGAGATTCACACAATATGTTGCAGTTCGTGTGAAAAAGATTACGCTTTCCCGCTTTTACGCTTTCAAATGTTGGCAGCTATGCAGTACCTGTCCTATGGCCTCCAATGTTTTTGAGGATGTGAGCTCTAATCGCTCACATGTTGCAAATGAGCACTTTTTGGTGTCTCCAAAAAGGGGAACAATTGTTGTGGAATTAGAACATGGTAAGAAGTCAACAAAGTTCTGAACGGCAGAATAGTGTTATCGACACATTACGCCAACAGAAATCTGAATAGAAGAGAATCTTGTGATCTTTGGTAATTGTGTAGAAAGTTGATTATTGTAATCAACACATCTGACAAGATCTCAGAAAGCAGTTTTGTATGTGGCGAAACTGAGCCTAAAATGGTCAGTGAGTTCTTAGCGCTTCAGTCAGATAAGTTTTTAAAACACACATAAACTTTAAACTCTTACTTCTCGTACATATACTTAGCATTGCAAATCCGCCGAGTCTGATGCGCACTCTTACTACTACTGATTTAGTAGGTTATATAAACCTGTGTCAGGATGTCTACGGCACCTAGTATATTCCCAAGGAGAACTGACCGAACACTTATCCACTACTGATTTAGTAGGTTATATAAACCTGTGTCAGGATGTCTACAGCACCTAGTATATTCCCAAGGAGAACTTACCGAATACCTATTCACTACTGATTTAGCAGGTCGTAAGCCTGTGTCAGGATATCTACGGCACCTAGTATATTCCCAAGGAGAACTTTTCTACACTTATCGACCTATGATTTAGCAGGTTATAAACCTGTGTCCGGCACCTAGTATATTCCCAAGGAGAACTTTGCTAACATTTATCCAATACTGATTTAGTAGGTTATATGCCTGTGTCAGGATGTCTATACATCTTGTATGTTACCAAGGAGAACTTAGCGAACGCTTATCCACTACTAATTTAGTGGGTTATATGCCTGTATCAAGATGTGTACAGCACCTTGTATATTCCCAAGGAGAACTTAGCGAACACGAGGATTTCATGCATAATATTGACCGACGCTGTTACTACTTTGTCAACCATAACAGGACACAGGGGCCTTTCGTGAAGAAGCATTCTGGACGCCGACACCGGCACCACAATTATCCTTCACTGAAGGGGCGGCGGGCCCTGGGTAGCGAGATGCCGGCGGAGAAAAGTCGTCTGCACCTCCCTACAGAGCAGGACGAGGCCAACATGCTATCAGGGCACGACCTCGATGAGATGGCCAGTGAGTAGTCAGCGCATCAGTCAATACGTCACTTCCGGTCTGACCAGTTCCCCCCCCCCCCCGCCCCGCTGGTTCCCAGTCAGTCAATATGTCACCTCTGGTTTGAGGGGTTTTACCACAGCTGGTTCCCCGTCAGTCAATACATCACTTCCAGTCTGACCGGTTTTCCCCCGCTTGTTCCCCGTCAGTCAATACATTACTTCGGGTCTGACCGGTTTCCCCCCTACCCCCCACCCCCCACTTGTTCCCCATCAGTCAATAAGTTACTTCCAGTCTGACCGGTTTCCCCCCTGCTTGTTCCCCGTCAGTCAATACATCACTTACGGTCTGATCGGTTCCCCCAGCTGGTTCCCCTTCAGTCAATGTCACTTCCAGTCTGACTGGTTCCCCCCGCTGGTTCCCCGTCAGTCAATATGTCACTTCCGGTCTGACCAGTTTTCCCCCTGCTGGTTCCCCGTCAGTCAATATGTCACTTCCGGTCTGACCAGTTTTCCCCCTGCTTGTTCCCCGTCAGTCAATATGTCACTTCCGGTCTGACCAGTTTTCCCCCTGCTTGTTCCCCGTCAGTCAATATGTCACTTCCGGTCTGACCAGTTTTCCCCCTGCTGGTTCCCTGTCAGTCAATAAGTCACTTCCAGTCTGACCGGTTTCCCCCCTGCTTGTTCCCCGTCAGTCAATAAGTCACTTCCGGTCTGACCAGTTTTCCCCCCTGCTTGTTCCCCGTCAGTCAATATGTCACTTCCAGTCTGACCGGTTTCCCCCCTGCTTGTTCCCCGTCAGTCAATACATCACTTCCGGTCTGATCGGTTCCCCCCGCTGGTTCCCCGTCAGTCAATGTCACTTCCAGTCTGACTGGTTCCGCCTGCTGGTTCCCCGTCAGTCAATATGTCACCTCCGATCTGACCGGTTTTCCCCCCAGGGTTCCCTGCCTTCCACTTACTCGCTTCCAGTCCTGAAGACCAAATTGGTAAAGCGCAGGCTTCCCATGCGGAAGGTCGGGAGTTTGAATGCCGGGTGAATCAAATCAATGAATTACACAAATTGATGCTTGTCGCTCACCTAGCTTGGCACTTGGCATTACTAGGATAGGACAAGGACTGGTTAGCTCAGTATCAGGATAATGTGACTGAGTGGCATACAGTGGTACCTATCTTCCGCGAACCCCTGCCGTGTGCAAACAATTCTTTTAATATATGACCGTTTATTCAGAGGTTTTTTTTTGTCTTTGGATTCAGAGTAAGTAGCGAAATTGGATACGATAAGCACACCTTTATCTTCAGTGTCTCCTGTGATCAGCGACCCCCCCCCCTCCCGCTGTTATGTGTGAATAATTCTTTCGAGGTACAAGCTCTCTCTTGTCTCATTTGACTGTGCCTCCGATGGCATGACACCTACTACGTAAGGACAACACTGGTCTGGATACAGAGTTGTCTTTTGAAGACATGGACTACCATATTGACCACACAGTATTGTATTGGGCCTTTAATAGACCCCGCCAGTCTGTCGGCAGAATCTGAAACCACTCTAGTCGTATACTTTCCAACTTGACTGGCGGGGGGGGGGGGGGGGGGGTCTATTGGGCATTTCACAGTGGAATATAGTTTCCAATAATCTACTGCAATGACCAGATAGTTTTAATGGCTGTGAAACCATTGCTGAATTCTCTTGTTTGCTGTAGGAATGTCCTTTGCAACCATGTGATGTTTGCACATGCCCCTCTCACCCGCTCATTAAAGGCCCTGTCACACTACGACGTAACGACGTCAGCGTAGGGAGAACATGAAAAACGTTGAACTTCTCGGCGTAGTATGCAAATTTGGGCACAAGTTGAACGTGGATGCAGCGTAATTGACGAGAGCGAAACGTCGGCAAAGCATAGTGATAGCGTCATTCAATGAGAGAGGACAACGTAATTACGCTCACGGAACATTATGTACGTTATTCCATCGCCAGAACTACTTTGCGTTACGTTACGTGACGTTACATGCGTCATGACACGGTGGCGAAACATTGAACGTACATTGGACGTACATTCGGCGTACGTTCTCCTGACGTTCCCATTACGCCGCGTGGACGTTTCCACCGGGTTTAATGTGGGTCAACATAGTGCAACGTAGTGAGCAGCGTTTGACTAACGTCAGAACGTACGGCGAACATATACCCTTACGTTCGAGTTACTTCGAAAGTTTTGAACAGGTTCAAAACCTTGATGCGCCCAGACGTTACACGACGTAGCACGACGTAACGTGACGTAGCTCGACGTCAGTCTAATGTCATTCTGACGTCATCATAACGTAACCCACCGTACATCAACGTAATGACGAAACGTGAGCACGTCAGGCTTACGTTGGCTCGTTACGTCGGAGTGTGACATGGGTATAAGGAACCCCGGTGGACCTGTTTTAGCAGCATGGAGAGGAACCGGAAGTAATGTATTCACGGACAGGTTTTCGTTCGTTGGCCATGCTGCTACTTATTCTTACCGTTTTTCTTACCTTCCCCCCCCCCCTTTTTAAAGTAAAATTTCGATTTATTCCATAAACAACCGAGGGACTGGTCTTCTTTCTGACCATGCAATATTATCGTTGTTACATAATTGGGTTTACCGTTTGAAGTAGTCAGTATTTGTTTACATTGATATTAAGGTAAGATTGGAAAGTGATTGTACACCTAGATGCAAGGGTGTGATTTCCCCCCCCCCCCGCGGATTCGCGGATTTCTAAATACAGTACAACCCCGTTAAACCACGCTCGGTTAAACCAAACGATTGGTTAATCCAAACTTTTTTCGGCGGCCTGGCAAAATACTACCATTTACCATCTAAAAAAGTTGGTTAAACCAAAGTTGGTTAATCCAAAGTATCGGTTAATCCAAACAAAATTGTCGGCCCCAGGCCACTTCCGGTACAGTTAAACCAAACTTTCATGTGGTTTTCAGGTCATCTGAGGCTTTTTTATATGATAAATGGTAGTATTTTGCCAGGTTGCCAAAAAAAGTTCGGATTAACAGATCGTTTGATTTAACCGAGGTTGGTTTAATGTGGTTAAACTGTATAAACATAAAAAAACAATAATCGTAGTGTCCACATACATTGTACATTCATAATGCACCCCCGTTTTTGCCAAAGCCAAGTCAAAGTCAAAGTCAAAGCTCAGTTAAACCAATGATCGGTTAATCGGAACAAATTTCTAGGGTCCCTTCAAGTTTGGTTTAACGGGGTTATACTGTATATGTGTATGCAATATATGTATTATATTTAATGCGCGATATATATTAATATATATCAGCAGTTATTCCCCTTTGTCAATAAAACCCTTATCGTGCAATAAATAGGTATAGATTCTTCGTTGTCAATGGAG
Organism: Branchipolynoe longqiensis; assembly: GCA_030323885.1. NCBI lineage: Eukaryota > Metazoa > Annelida > Polychaeta > Phyllodocida > Polynoidae > Branchipolynoe > Branchipolynoe longqiensis. The sequence continues at coordinate 145,646,920 of CM059187.1, forward strand.
GTTCTTTGTGGATAAGAGATGCCAGAAAATTAGGCTTATTTAACACATGTTCTTTGCTCCACACACACCTCTCTAATCAGGCCATCGTCTCGGGGAAGAGTGGGGAGTACGACGACGTAAACATTCAACTCATGCATACTCTCATCGGGATCAGACCAAGATGTTCACCAAGAGGTCTAACATTGACCATAGTCCCCATGAGGTACGGCCTGAGGGGCTTCAGTGCTTTCCGCTCCTTGGCTCTCACTAACTCTGTACTAATTCTGCACATTTTTCTCTTGATTGTACTAGTAAAAACCATCTCTTTCTCGCTCTTTTGCTCTCACTCTCTTCCCCCCCCATCTCTCCTTCTCCCCCTCTCTGTCTCCCACTCTGTCTCCCCCTCCCCCTCCCCCTCCCCCTCCCCCTCCTCATCTACCGTCCTGATATCACCTTTGATGTTGCTAGGAACTCCAACAAGTCTTATCTCCTTCTCTCCCCCTTTCTCTTCCTCTCCACCCCTTTCTCCTCCTCTCCCCTTCTCTCCTCGTCTCACCCTCTCCCTCTCTCCCTCTCTCTCCCTCTCTCTCCCTCTCTCCCTCTCTCTCTCCCTCTCTCTCCCTCTCTCCTTTCTCTCCCTCTCTCCCTCTCTTCCTCTCTTCCTCTCTCCCCTGACTCCCTCTCCCTCACTCTCACTCTCCCTCTGTCCCTCTCCCTCTCACTCTCCCCCTCCATCGCCCCTTCACTCCCTCTCTACCTCTCTCCCTCTCTCTCCCCCTCTCTCGCCCTCTTTCTGAAGTTATATAGGTTCTAAGGTACAGGTAAAATGCAAATTCACAATTATTCAAGTAGGCATTGTTATTCTAGTACAGGCCGAATGCAGGTTTAGTGACATCCTAGTAAAGTCTAGTACAGGCCTAGTACATGCCTAGTGTATGTATAGTACAGGCGTAGTAGTGCCTACTGCAGGCTGTAGGATTTCACGGTAACGATCGTTACCGGTAACATGTCGTTACCGTGCTGGGGAAACTACGGAACCGAAATTGAGTTTCTCATGATATTAATCAAGTATTTACGGCAAAAACACAAAAACTTGACAGATGTTTGTGGTTGTGCTACAGTCGGTTGTTTTCATTACATTGTAGATGATTAAAGGTATATGTACAATTTCTGCACAGGTGTGTTCAAAATATACTCCTACTAAATTTAATTAACTGTTTCAAAAATGTTTTAATTAACTGTTTCAACCAACTGTTTCAACCAATTTTACGGAACCGAAATGAGGTTACCCATGGGTTCCAAAAGTACCAGGCACGGAACCCAAAAAGTGCTTCCCATGAAATCTGAAAGCCTACAGCCTGCTACTGCAGGCCTAGGACAGGCCTAGTGGTCCCTAGTGCTGGCCTGGTGCAGCACTAATGTAGGTCTAGTGGTGCCTAGTGCCGGCCTACTACAGGCCTAATACGCACCCTGTGCATGTCTAGTACAAGCTTAGTTCTGGCCTAGTGGTGCCTATTGCCGTCCCACTACACACACTTGTCCTGTCTAGTACATGCTTAGTTCAGGCCTAGTGGTACCTATTGCTGTCCTACTACACGCCCTGGTCCTGTCTAGTAATGCTTAGTGCAGGCCTAGTGGTGCCTATTGCCATCCTACTACACACACTGGTCCTGTCTAGTACATGAGTATTGCAATCCTAGTGATGCCTACTGCCGGCCTACTACCTGTACTACTACACACCCCGTGTAGGTCTAGTACAGGCCTAGTTGTGCATACTGCATGCATAGTACAGGTCTGGTGGTGCCTAGTGCTGGCCTAGTGCAGGACTAATGTAGGTCTAGTGGTGCCTAGTGCCGGCCTACTATGGGCATAATACACGCCCTGTTTATGTCTAGTACATGCTTAGTTCAGGCCTAGTGGTGCATATTGCCGTCCTACTACACGCACTGGTCCTGTCTAGTACACGCATAGTTCAAGCCTAGTGGTGCCTATTACCGTCCTACTACACGCCTTGGTCCTGTCTAGTACATGCTTAGTGCATGCCTAGTGGTGCCTTGTGCTGGCCTACTACACGCACTGGTCCTGTCTAGTACATGCTTAGTGCAGGCATAGTGGTGCCTAGTGCAAGCCTACTACACGCCCCGTGTAGGTCTAGTACAGGCTTAGTACAGGCCTAGTGTAGGTATAGTACAGGCCTAGTAGTGCATACTGCAGGTCTAGTACAGGCCTAGTGGTGTCTAGTGCTGGCCTAGTGCATGACTAATGTAGGTCTAGTGGTGCCTAGTGCCAGCCTACTACACACCCCATGTAGGGTTAGAGGCTTAGTACAGGCCTAGTGTAGGTATAGTGCAGGCTTAGTAGTGCATACTACATGCCTAGTGGTGTCTAGTGGTGGCCTAGTTCAGGACTAATGTAGGTCTAGTGATATCTAGTGCCGGCCTACTACACACCCTGGTCCTGTCTAGTACAGGCTTAGTTCAGGCCTAGTGGTGCATATTGCCGGCCTACTACACACACTGGTCCTGTCTAATACCTGCTTAGTGCCTATTGCCATCCCACTACACGCACTGGTCCTGTCTAATACATGCTTAGTTCAGGCCTAGTGGTGCCTATTGCCATCCTGCTACATGCCCTGGTCCTGTATAGTAATGCTTAGTGCAGGCCTAGTGGAGCCTAGTGCCGGCCTACTACACGCCCTGGTCCTGTCTAGTACATGCTTAGTTCAGGCCTAGTGGTGCCTAGTGCTGGCCTACTACAACCCCTGGTCCTGTGTAGTACATGCTTATTGCAGACCTAGTGGTGCCTGGTGCCGACTTACTACAAACACTGGTTGTACATGCTTAGTGCAGGCATAGTGGTGCCTAGTGCAGGCCTACGACACGCCCCGTGTAGGTCTAGTACAGGCTTAGTACAGGCCTAGTGTATGTATAGTACAGGCCTAGTAGTGCATACTGTAGGCCTAGTGCAGGCCTAGTGGTGTCTAGTGCAGGACTAATGTAGGTCTAGTGGTGCCTAGTGCCGGCCTACTACACACCCTGTGTTGGTCTAGTACAGGCTTAGTACAGGCCTAGTGTAGGTATAGTACAGGCTTAGTAGTGCATACTACATGCCTAGTGGTGCCTAGTGCTGGTCTAGTGCAGGACTAATGTAGCTCTAGTGGTGCCTAGTGCCGGCCTACTACAGGCCTAATACATGCCCTGGTCCTGTCTAGTACATCATTAGTGCATGCCTAGTGGTTCCTTGTGCCGGCCTACTACACGCACTGGTCCTGTCTAGTACAGGCTTAGTTCAGGCCTAGTGGTGCCTATTGCCGTCCTACTACACACCCTGGTCCTGTCTAGTACATGCTTAGTGCAGGCCTAGTGGTGCCTAGTGCCGGCCTGCTACACGCACTGGTCCTGTCTAGTACAGGCTTAGTTCAGGCCTAGTGGTGCCTATTGCCGTCCTACTACACGCCCTGGTCCTGTCTAGTACATGCTTAGTGCAGGCCTAGTGGTGCCTAGTGCCGGCCTACTACATGCCCTGGTCCTGTCTAGTACATGCTTAGTGCAGGCCTAGTGGTGCCTTGTGCCAGCCTACTACACACACTGGTCCTGTCTAGTACATGCTTAGTGCAGGCATAGTGGTGCCTAGTGCAGGCCTACTACACGCCCCGTGTAGGTCTAGTACACGCTTAGTACAGGCCTAGTGTATGTATAGTACAGGCCTAGTAGTGCATACTGTAGGCCTAGTGCAGGCCTAGTGGTGTCTAGTGCAGGCCTAGTGCAGGACTAATGTAGGTCTAGTGGTGCCTAGTGCCAGCCTACTACCCACCCTGTGTTGGTCTAGTACAGGCTTAGTACAGGCCTAGTGTAGGTATAGTACAGGCTTAGTAGTGCATACTACATGCCTAGTGGTGCCTTGTGCTGGTCTAGTGCAGGACTAATGTAGCTCTAGTGGTGCCTAGTGCCGGCCTACTACAGGCCTAATACATGCCCTGGTCCTCTCTAGTACATCATTAGTGCATGCCTAGTGGTTCCTTGTGCCGGCCTACTACACTCACTGGTCCTGTCTAGTACAGGCTTAGTTCAGGCCTAGTGGTGCCTATTGCCGTCCTACTACACGCCCTGGTCCTGTCTAGTACATGCTTAGTGCAGGCCTAGTGGTGCCTAGTGCCGGCCTGCTACACGCACTGGTCCTGTCTAGTACAGACTTAGTTCTTGCCTACTACATGCCCCATGTAGGTCTAGTACAGGCTTACTACAGGTCTAGTGCCAGCACTACATGCCACACGTAGCTGTATTAGTGCTTAGTGCAGGCCTAGTGGTGCCTAGTGCCGGCCTGCTACACGCCCTGGTCCTGTCTAGTACATGTTTAGTGCAGGCCTAGTGGTGCCTATTGCCGTCCTGCTACACGCACTGGTCCTGTCTAGTACATGCTTAGTGCAGGCCTAGTGGTGCCTAGTGCCGGCCTGCTACAAGCACTGGTCCTGTCTAGTACAGGCTTAGTGCAGGCCTAGTGGTGCCTATTGCCGTCCTACTACACGCCCTGGTCCTGTCTAGTACATGCTTAGTGCAGGCCTAGTGGTGCCTAGTGCCGGCCTGCTACACGCACTGGTCCTGTCTAGTACAGGCTTAGTGCAGGCCTAGTGGTGCCTAGTGCCGGCCTGCTACACGCACTGGTCCTGTCTAGTACAGACTTAGTTCTTGCCTACTACACGCCCCATGTAGGTCTAGTACAGACTTACTACAGGTCTAGTGCCAGCACTACATGCCACACGTAGCTGTATTAGTGCTTAGTGCAGGCCTAGTGGTGCCTAGTGCCAGCCTACCTCACGCCTACTAGTACTACACACCCCCTGCCTCCCCTCTACAGCTGTTCGTCGAGCTGGTCGAGCTGAACGTGACTGAGGACAACGAGTACGAGTGGCAGGACACGGCGCGCTGGATCAAGTTCGAGGAGGACGTCGAGGCGGAGGTGACCCGCTATGGCAAGCCGCACGTAGCCTCGCTTTCATTCCACAGTCTACTCGAGTTGCGCAACGTTCTCGCACACGGTATGTATGCTGGGCACAATCGAATATGCCCACCCACACACTAACCTTTTTTCAGTATGATATACTATTTCACAACCACGATAAAGGATGTTGAAGGTGTAAATTTCATTACTTACTTATTCTTATCCTTTTTTGTTCATATGTTTAGACATAATATCCTGTTAACAGATTCGGCATGTCTATGTATGACCTGTCATAGTTGTCATGTGGCAAGGACTGACTATACCGATACTGAGTCCAAAATCAAGGACTGACTATACCGATACTGAGTCCAAAATTCATCAAGTCTGTGTTCTTAATGCATTTAGTGATGGAGTTTCGACTATTTTGGGTGGAAGCCTATTCCATGTGTTTGCCGTGCTTTCAAGGAGAAAGTTTTTCCTCACTCGCCGCTTGGTCCTGGGATTTTGAAGTCTTAAGATTGTGTCCTCTGGTCTCCATTGGGGATATTTCCAATTTAATTAAATTTAATGTATGATAGGATTAGTATTGTGTCGAGAAAATAAATGCACACACAGAATATTTTTTTTTTGTACAAATCTAATATCAGGCATGCAATTTCAGATGGTGGTGATCGGACTTAATACCCACCAAAGCCCACCCCCCACCCCCTTCCCCCATATTAGACTGCGCCTGCGTCTCTTGACCTGTCTGTTCACACCTGAAGGTCTCGTACTGATGGACCTTGACGGGGACGACATCGTCTCCATCGTCACACCCATCGTGGACCAGATGATCCTCACGGACCAGCTGAGCTCCGAGAACCGGGCCGACGTCATGAAGGCGCTGCTCCTCAGCAGACATCGGTACTAACTCTAGAAAAAATTAGTAATTTTGGTAAAAATCTTCTCTTTTTTTTTTTTTTTGTATTCGTCTTCGCTTCCCCATCGGAAGAATCCCAGAATTGTTTATTAAAAATTTAGAAATACTACTGATTTTACCGCGTTTTTAAGTGCATTCTTGTGACAGTTATGTTAAAGCTGCATAGTCCGATGAAAATATCAAATTTTCAAAACCAAAAGAATTATCTAGATTTGATTCTACATATCTAACTTAGATAATGGTATATTTATTAAACATTTGTCACTACATACAAGGGACGATCTAGTCAATTTAATAGAACTTTTTACTGTAGAAGCCTATGGTGTTAGAGTTTGGGCGTGCTTGTCAAAATTAATTTTGCATGCTTACACTTCAAATATCTAAAAAGTTAGCCATTTAAAATAAACGTTACTTCAGATTAAAGTAAGGTAGATAATAGCGATCAACCTAATATATTTATCTCAGAAATTATCAGAAACTCAAAACCATCGGACTATGCAACTTTAAGCGAAGGGAAATTTTAATTTGATATAGTCGGTCTTCTTCCTACTGTCTTATAACATTGATATATCTGGATAACATTAGCAGGTTTACGCAATCTCTGTATTATATAGGTTAGATTGTCTTTAGAAATGTTTAAAGTTTAATATATGTGTAGTGGTCTGCACTGACCTCTCAGGCAAGTAACCACATAGACAGGTAGGCGTGGGTAGTATGGTGATATCAGGGAGCCTAGGTGGTGTAATGGTTAGCACACTGGCCCGGAATGCAAAGAGATGTGGGTTCGAGTCCCGCTCTAGGCGCAATATTTCCCATTTTCATCACCCCCATGACATATGAATACATGATGCAGACTTATTAAAGCACTCTTACTGACAGAAGCCATTCTATGGTGACCTACAAATAAACCACAGTATGATATATTATTTCACAACGAGCATAAGGGATGTTGAGGGGGGTGTACATTTCATTAGTAATAGTACGATTAGTATTGTCTCGAGAAAATAAATGTACACACAAATCTTTTTTTCACAAATCTAATATCAGACATGCACTTTCAGAAGCTTCATGTTAGTTCATCATGGTTAAAGGATGGTGAGGGGTACATGTATACATGTGTACATTCCATTCATTGGATTCACATTGCATCAAGAGAATATATAAATGCGTGCATATAAACTTGATATAAAGAAATCCCTCGTCAGGCATTCTTTTCAGATGTGCCTTAGTCTTAGTTTATCCTATTTAAATGATCATGATCATGATGGTTGTGATCCTTTTATTTTAATTTTATTCATTTAATATGCCAAATAATCAGATTTTAAATTTGCTTTTTTTTTTTAGATGACTGATACCCTTTTTTCTTCTTCTTTTTCCCCCTTATTTTTTCTACTTTAAGCACGAGTATACATTTCAGGTACATGTATACATGTGTACATTGCATAGATTGGATTAACATTGCATCAAGAGAATATATAAATGCGTGCATATAAAATTGATATAAAGAAACCCTTGTCCGGCATTCTTTTCAGATGTGCCTTAGTCTTAGTTTATCCTATTTAAAATATCATGATCAGGATGATTGTCATTCTTTTATTTTAATTTTATTCATTTAATATACCAAATAATCAGATTTTAAATTTGCTATTTTCTGGAGATGACTGATTACCCTTTTTTTCTTTTCTTCTTTTTTCCCTTTATTTTTCTATTTTAGGCACGTGTCCGGGAGACACTTTTTAAAGCGGAACTCCACTCTGCTCGGGATGATGGGACACGACCAAAGGTGAGTGTACGTCATACAGCCAAAAAACACCCAAACAACTCATCAAGTGATTTTAGCGCATGTATTGTGAGTGTCACCGTATTGGAAGCAACTATAGTCTAGAATTCACAACAATATACGGCTGCATTCCCACAGAGTCAACTTTTATATATATATATTTTTTTAATATATATATTTGTTGGTTAAGCAGGGTAAATTTCATTCATGGACAATTGATTTACCTCATTCCACTGCTCCTTGCCCTATCCTGGTATTGCTGAGCAGCAGGCTAGGTAGCGGACAACTATACATTTTTAAGACATTGGTTTGACTCATTTGGATTCGAATCCCATGACTTGCTACACAGGATTGTTTGTTAGGGTTTTATATCCTAGCAACATCTATGGTCATATCAGGATGGGTACTGACTTGTGCCAGTGCGCATTCGTGGCGACTTTATAGTGCTTTCCCACTGGGAGACCAGGCCGTTTATAGCGCTGTCCCACTGGAAGATCAGTCCACCTGCACCATGACCTGATATCCCACTCAGTCACATTATCCTGACATTGAGCTAACCTGTCCTTCTCCTATCCTGGTGATGTTCAGCGCCAGGCTAGATAGCGACAAGTATCAATTGTCTAAGTCATTGGTTTGACTCTGCCGAGACTTGAACTCCTGACCTTCCGCACGGGAAGCCTGCTGTCTTACCAATTCGGCCACCGCGTCCGGTACCATAGAGGAAGCAGGCGCTCAACTCATCCGCCCAGTGTGTCATTTTAATAATGTATGGTCTGAGTGAGACGTGGCTAACACCTCCCCCCACCTTCACTCGATCCAAGTAATGCTGTCGACAGCGTCCCGAGTGTCACGTGACCATAGACTTAAAATAACTTGGCTTCAAATAGCTGGTGTGCACACACATTATGTTGCATGTCTCCACTTCAAATGTTTCCAATGTTAGCCAATTATTACAAACATTGTCTCGAATCAAAATGGACTATGTTATAATAGTCACCATATTTGTTTATTTTAAAATGTGAGTGACACATGAGGGAGGGACTTTAAAAAAAAATCCATTAACGGGTTATGCAACTTTAAAAAAGAGGATTACCGAAGGCCTTCCCGCCCCGTCCCATGTGGGTTTTTTGTCGGCTGATATATTTTATCAGCATTCAAAGCCATGGTAGAAAATATCCTGTCTGATTAGGATATATGCATATGTCATCGGACTATGCAGCTTTAACAAATGTTATCTGGAAGCTGCTGTGAATGAACTGCAGCCAGTTCCTGAAGCTATTAAGGTATTCCTATTTCAGCCTCAGAAAATGACAGCGGGTCAGTTGAATTCCCAATGTTAGCCAATGAAAGGAAGTTACTGATTGGTTAAACCAGAAGCTTCCCAATGTTAGCCAATGAAAGGAAGTTACTGATTGGTTAAACCAGAAGCTTCCCAATGTTAGCCAATGATAGGAAGTCACTGATCTGGTTAGACCGGAAGCTTCCCAATGTTAGCCAATGAAAGGAAGTCACTGATCTGGTTAGACCGGAAGCTTCCCAATGTTAGCCAATGAAAGGAAGTCACTGATCTGGTTAGACCGGAAGCTTCCCAATCTTAGCCAATGAAAGGAAGTCACTGATCTGGTTAGACCGGAAGCTTCCCAATGTTAGCCAATGAAAGGAAGTCACAGATCTGGTTAAACTGGAAGCTTCCCAACGTTAGCCAATGAAAGGAAGTCACTGATCTGGTTAAACCGGAAGCTTCCCAACGTTAGCCAATGAAAGGAAGTCACAGATCTGGTTAAACTGGAAGCTTCCCAACGTTAGCCAATGAAAGGAAGTCACTGATCTGGTTAAACCGGAAGCTTCCCAACGTTAGCCAATGAAAGGAAGTCACTGATCTGGTTAGACCGGAAGGTTCCCAATGTTAGCCAATGAAAGGAAGTCACTGATCTGGTTAGACCGGAAGCTTCCCAATCTTAGCCAATGAAAGGAAGTCACTGATCTGGTTAGACCGGAAGCTTCCCAATGTTAGCCAATGAAAGGAAGTCACAGATCTGGTTAAACTGGAAGCTTCCCAACGTTAGCCAATGAAAGGAAGTCACTGATCTGGTTAAACCGGAAGCTTCCCAACGTTAGCCAATGAAAGGAAGTCACAGATCTGGTTAGACCGGAAGCTTCCAATGTTAGTCAATGAAAGGAAGTCACTGATCTGGTTAAACCGGAAGCTTCCCAATGTTAGCCAATGAAAGGAAGTCACTGATCTGGTTAGACTGGAAGCTTCCCAATGTTAGCCAATGAAAGGAAGTCACTGATGTGGTTAAACCGGAAGCTTCCCAATGTTAGCCAATGAAAGGAATTCACTGATCTGGTTCGAACGGAAGCTTCCCAATGTTAGCCAATGAAAGGAAGTCACAGATCTGGTTAAACTGGAAGCTTCCCAACGTTAGCCAATGAAAGGAAGTCACTGATCTGGTTAAACCGGAAGCTTCCCAACGTTAGCCAATGAAAGGAAGTCACTGATCTGGTTCGACCGGAAGCTTCCCAATGTTAGCCAATGAAAGGAAGTCACTGATCTGGTTCGAACGGAAGCTTCCCAATGTTAGCCAATGAAAGGAAGTCACAGATCTGGTTAAACTGGAAGCTTCCCAACGTTAGCCAATGAAAGGAAGTCACTGATCTGGTTAAACCGGAAGCTTCCCAACGTTAGCCAATGAAAGGAAGTCACAGATCTGGTTCGACCGGAAGCTTCCCAATGTTAGCCAATGAAAGGAAGTCACTGATCTGGTTCAACCGGAAGCTTCCAATAAGATTTTGATCTACTACTACTATAGCAGAGGGTGTTCCCGCATTGATTAACTGCGACCAGAATTGTAGCCCAAATAAAAAGGTTAACTACCACTACAATATTGTATCCCCAATAAATGGGTAAATTCCTTTATTTCACGATATTGCAGAGTGACATTTGTGAATTGGGTACTTGTTATGCTTTCTTTACTGGTGCATTGATCATTTGAAATGGGAAGATTAATTCAATTTAATTCAGTATAATACTTGTTACTACAGACAAAACAGAAACCTCAGGGTTGGCATAAGTCACTGGCCTTGTGCATCTGTTTTGTCATGTGTGTCTTTTCAGGAATGAGGAAATTTGCGATTTTCGACGGTTTTCTAAGTATTTTCTTGATGATATGAGTGTCTTCTGCCCATATGTTTAGATGTAGAATAATAAGTGTGCAAGTGTTAGGTGAACGCCATACCAGAAGTAGTTTATTCCCGCTCAATATGACAACTAAGTATACCAGATACAACATCTCCGCTTTATCCAAGATGACTTGGATGACCAAGATCATTAAATTGTGAGCGTCTTAAACACCAATGATATCTACATGATTTAATCAATTATTCACACAAAAAGTAGCTGGTTATGATAAATAAACATTTGAACTGTATATTTATCATTTTAGATTGCAATTTCTAACATTTTGTTCTCTATATGGTTGTCTAAAAGTGTCAGTGCTGCTGGACTAAATAAAACACAACAGAAACAACCAATGTCAGCACTCTCCCCCCCCCCCCCCCCCCCCCCCCCCCCCACATATGTAGATGCATAAACTGAAAACTGGCAAAAGTATGCTTGGAGAGCATTTGGCGGAGTATGGGTAGTGTCTCAGCGACCTATATCTGGTCACTTTAAGCGATTAACTATGTGAGTATGCAACAGTTAGGGCTGTCAGATTTAGCGGAAGTCAGGTTTCTACTTTTTGTTGGAAACAACTCTCTGTCCTTGTATTTGTGACTATGACCTCACTTCCCTGGTAGGTGTTGACTCTAGGAGCAGCAATTACCCCAGTCGAGACATTCAGGTCTCACCAACATGAATGTTATATTTGCCAATATTTGGAGTAATTAGCCCTAAGAAAAAAAGGAATAAAACCAAATCAATTAGGGCTCACTAGAATCACTACAAATAGCACAATCTGTTCACATTCATGTACAGTAGTACCTCTTCTTCAGCGACCCCTGTGATCGGCGAACCCCTGCCATGTGCGGACAATTGTTCAATGTACAAACCGTCTTTGTTTCATTTGCTTGTCCCACCAATGACAGGACACCTGCTAATGTCAGGACGACATTGGTCTGGATGTAGAGTTGTCCGTTGGAGACATGTACGAATCTATGTGATTTGGTGGCTTTTTGGAGGGTAGTTGCGCGTGTGTGTCTGTGTGTCCGTGTGCGCGCGTTTGCGTGCGTGCGTGCGTGCGCGTGTGTATGTGTGTCTTTTGGGGAGGGGAATTAGGTTGTTCATTTGTTTTTTTAGTGTCTTTTGAGGCGGTTTTTTTGCGGGGTGGGGGGGTTCCAGAAAATCGGAAGTCGTAGTATAAGGACGGTACTCTATGTGAGCATTTCTATTTATGTGAACAGCACTGTGCTTTCAAGGTAATACATTACATTAATACATTAATGCATCCAATTAATGCATTTGTTAAGTTGATGTTACTGAGTGAAATAAAGCGTTATACATGAACTGGTTCCTCATTATACATTGTTCCACCCACTTACACACATTTCTGTGCAACTTGTGAACTCTATCTTCTCGTTACACCTTGAACTTAAAGCAATGATGACTCGGATTCCTGGTAAGTCACCCATTCGCCCTCACCTACCTGCCTTGCCGATCACTCACTGCTTATTGGTCAGACACCTCAGTCTCTCGTCTCCCGTCCTCATCAGACAGGGGCGGATCATACATACATATTACAGGGATCCCATTTCTCAGCGAAATCGCTGATTTCAGCGAAAATTGAGTTTCCAAATCAGCAGCGGGGGGGGGGGGGGGGGGGATCCTGTCCGTGAAAAAACTTTTACTCTTAATTATTTCTTAGTCTTGGAAGTCTTAAAACGGTTGGAATTTCAAGGCCAAAATATGTCTAAAGAGGTGCCAGATTGCACTATTTTAATCATGTTTTTACAAATTTCAGGGTGGGGGGCGGTGGGATGACCCCAGATACTCCTAGTTTTTCAGGGATTTAAAATGTTTGCCACTGGGACCCCTGATGTTAGTTTGTTGAGTTTTGGAGTGAATCCACCCACACACACACCTGGTTCCAGTTCACCTGTCAGTCAGACATGTCACCCATTCAGATTTCCAGGCTCTTATTCTATTGTTCTACCTGAAATCTTGGATCATTCCGCGAAAACGCCACATTTTCTGACAAAAGTTCCAAAATTTTAGTTTTTATTGAACAATTCTTTTTTTTATATACTAAAAAAAAAAAAAAAAATTGTTGATCTAGTCATCTCATTTTACATATGTTTTTTGAACATAGAAATTATGCATATTAGAATTTATTTAGTAAATTTCACTATGATTCATTCTTCAAATTGGTAAAGTAAATCTTTCCTCAGTAAAGGTAATTATTTGTGTGATGTAATTTTATTTTGTTTTCTGTGTGTGCCCGTCAGCATAGTGTGCATGAAGACATTTTTAATTAAATAAATGCGATATGGGCTCTAATAAATTATTTCCACGCAATCTACTCTTTTTTTTCTTAAAACTGAAATGTTGGCAGGCCTGATGAATGTGTCTGACTGATACAGTTTTACATCAGTTTTAGTTTTGTTTCTAACTCAATATTGTTGTACACCAGACTAAAAAGCCGGGATCCGCCCCTGAATACCTTTTTCAGCACCACCCCCCCCTCCCTCAACCCCCCCCCCCCATATTTTGATCTTATCTGGGCACTATGGGCCATCTTTCAACAACTGCAGGTGACTTTGTGGTGGCCTTCAGATGAGTCTTCGCATATGTGGGTCATTCTCTGAAACTAGGCACTAAAGTTTGACACGGAAACGAAAAGTGAAAACCTTCCGGATAATAGCAGAAAACATTCCAAATAATAGCAGAATCTTATACAAATTGAGCAATATGTTAATATCACTGCTGTAACATGGAAATCAAGCATACATCCAGAACATCGCTTTAACTACACAACACATTCGAACAAGATTTGATTGATTAGAGCTAAGTAAACAAGATTATATCTTACAAGAAAAAGATTGAAAATAAAAGGTTTTAAGCAATTTTGGGTAAATGCATGGTGTTGATGTGTAAATTTTCACTTTAGCATGAAATCATACAAGCAATCTTTTGATAAATTTTGTGGGATAGATCAAATATGTGTAGTATGGCTAACATACTGAACATACACAGGCAACAATAATTATTTGACTTGCTACCAAAAACTAAATATAAATGAATTATCACCATTGTAATGTGGAAACCAAATTCTTGGTGCCCAGATTCAGAGAAAATTAATTATCACCATCGTAACCTGGAAACCAAATATGTGGTGCCCAGTTTCAGAGACTGACCCCATATTGCCTGTGGCCTTTAGGGTTGGCTGACTACTAGCCAGAAGAATATATATATGCAAGGGTGGAATCCATCACCATGCCTACTGCAACTAATCATTAGGAGGCGACTTCCCAGAAGCAGTTTGAGCAATGTGGCCATATATATAATATAAATGTATTTCGCTTAAGTGAGTGCTTCAGAATACTTTTTTTTTTTTTTGTGATTAAGAATTCTAATGAAGTGGCACAAAACAATCAAAACCTTGGCAGTTCCTAGTCTAGATTTTTGTGTGCCTCTATGCAGTGCTTCCTGCAGGAAATGTTATCTCCATATTTTTTCTTGTCTTAGATCGCTATTTATTTAATTCTGTCTTCAGTCATCACTTACTTAAATTTGCGTAGTCCGATGAAAACATCACATCTTCAAAACTAAAACAATTACCTAGATTTTATCCGACCTATCTACCTTAGATACTGGTGCACTTATTAAACATTTGTCACCGCATCGAAGGGAATTCTGAGGCAATTTAATAGAACCTAGTGCTACAGAAGCCTTTGTGGGTCAGAGTTTTGGCATGCTTACCAAAATAAATGTTGCATGTTTGTACTTCAAATTAAAGTATGGTAGATTATAACGATCAACCTAATATATTTATCTCACAAAAGGACAAACTCAAAACCATCGGACTATGCAACTTTAATCAAATTGAGTTCAATTTCTATTGGACGCATTTAAATGTATTTGCGTTCATTTTTATTGAGCTTGGGAATGTTTTTTCAAGAATTGTTTTGATCTATCTGTCTTTCCTCTAGGAATAGGCACAATCCATATTGAATTTTATAGTTGGTTAGCTATATACATTGGGAGACCCCCCATGAGTGAATTAATAGATTTTAAAGGTAATCTTACATAATATATTTTAGGGGTAATCTAAGACAACTTTTATATATTGTATTTATTAATTTTTTAAAGAAATGTGAATAGTTAACAATGTGTGCACTGACTGGGATTATATCTGCAACAAAAAGTATCATTTGCCTCCAGTTTATTTTCTGAATAAAATGTGAAAATTATGGCCCTGGACTCTGTATAAATAACTACAAGATCTGTATAAATAACTGCAACAAAATCTGTATAAATAACTGCAACAAGATCTGTATAAATAACTGCAACAATAAATGTATAATTAACTGCAACAATATATGTATAAATAACTGAAACAAGATCTGTATAAATAACTACAACAACACACTTAACTGCCAACAGCTACCTAGCAGTCCTTCCCTATTTCGGATCGACCTTGGATAGCCAACCCCAACACAAAACAAGCTCAAACATCTACATATACTAAATAATCACCATGTACCTGCTACTGTCTGAGAAACAAAAACATCTTATCACCTTCTACTGTGTGATAAGATTAAACCACTACTACAACTGGCCAGCATTGAAAACAAGCCCGAGCACTCAAGTTTACATGCTATGGACAGTATATATAAACACAGCATAAAAAAAAAAAGGTCTGGCAGCCTGGTCTCATCGCCTTTTTCACAGAGCTTATTTACAATTTACTATAATATCACAAACATACTTTCATTCAATTGTTCCTGTCTAGTTATGCACTTGAATTTTCCATTTAGAATCCTGACCCATCTGTAAGGACAACTAATTTAGAAAGAACATGATGTTCAAAGCAACATGAAAATCCCACGAAATATGCCACAAAACAAGGCCCCGCCCCCAGCACCTCCACCCCCCTTCCCACACGGACATCATTTATCCGAAAACTTGTTATGCTTTAATCATCGTCAAATAGTTAAAATGCACTGTTTATATGAATATTGGAAGTTCATTGCTTGAGTGCTGAAATTTCTTTTTTTTTATTCAACTGAACTAAATCTTTGAAACAAATGTATTTGTGGGGTGCTGATTGAATGATTAATAAGATCTCTGGGGTTAGCGCTAAGTGACTGTAATGCAGTGCTTACACATGTCAGCTTGCACAATTTGATAATCAAGATTATAATTAGATCATCTGATTGCTAATCTGGTGACGTCACTAGTAACCTTTGTTTAAATTGTATTGAACATGGGATGTTGCTAAAGAGACGATGAATCAACAGCAAAACAAACAAAAAAGCACAAAGAAAGCATCAGTAATAGCAGGGATTCCATTTCTGAGCGAAAACTGAGTTTCAAAATCAGCGGGGTGAAAATCCTGTCCTCAATATTTTTCTCTTTTAAATGGAACTCTTGTTCTGCATACAAAGGCAGAGCAGATGACAGAAGCAGATGAAATTTCCCGGGGGTGGGGGTGGCATGCCCCCGGACCCCAATAGTTTTTCAGGGTTTTTAAACAAAGTTGTTACTGGGAGTCCCTGAATAGGCAGTACAATGGGACCCAATATGCCCCCAGTGGCAGATATCCAAAGGATTACTGAAACAGTTGGCTTGTAATCACTGGCAGAAACTGAGAAAAACAGATCTTTGTATATTTAATTTTTCACAGTCGTTGATTAAGCATGGAGAATGGTCTTCCTCTCTTCCTCATTCCACTAACTTAGTAATGCCAAGTGCAAGGCTAGGCAGAAGCAGATGAAATTTCCCGGGGGTGGGGGTGGCATGCCCCCGCACCCCAATCGTTTTTCAGGGTTTTTAAACAAATTTGTTACTGGGAGTCCCTGAATAGGCAGTACAGTGCGACCCAAGATGCCCGCAGTGGCAGATATCCAAAGGATTGCTGAAACAGTTGGATTGTAATCACTGGCAGAAACTGAGAAAAACAGATCTTTGTAAATTTAATTTTTCACAGTCGTTCATTAAGCATGGAGATGGTCTTCCTCTCTTCCTCATTCCACTAACTTAGTAATGCCAAGTGCAAGGCTAGGTAACGACAAGCATAATTTGTTACGTCATACAATCGACTCGGTCAGGGGTTGAACTCACATGACCTTTTGCATGGGAAGTAGACGCTCAACTCATTTGGCCATCCTGTCTAGTTATATGGTGTGAAGATAAACACAGCAACTGTCAGTGACAGCACAGAGGAAGGCAAGGAAAAGGAACTGTAGGAATGGGAAATGGTTAAACAAAAAGCATGCAGCCACTTGATGACAATCAAAAGGCCAACAAAAAGCAATGTATGAAGCAGATAATGTGATACAGTAAAACCTCAACATATCGAGCACTCCCCTATATCGATCCCTTTATTTGGGTCCCAAACGATCGCACGTACCATTGTAGCGAAATGAAAAACTCCCTAAGTTGACCACCTCCCTAAATGGACCATTTAAAGTCGGTCCCATGGTCCATCGATTTAGAGAGGTATTACTGTAATTCAATAATGCTGAAACCAGGTCTATAGTGTGGAATTTTTACTCATCAAGAAAGAGGATTAATTGGAGATCTGTTATGGCTGTTAGTGTTTTTTTTTTTTAGTCAGTTTAGTCAGATCCCAGGACGCTTAACCCTGTTGCCATTAGATGGGTGGGTGAGATGGTGAGATTGCATGGACAGCTCCACACAGGACACGTACTGCTCAGTGTAATATATGTAAGGAGCGTCTCGCGGTCTTCAGGCCCGGCGCGAGAGGATGACGTCATGTAGTCGATGTGGTAAGCTTCGATGTAAAAATAAACCAGTCGTGAATCTGAACTCGCTGTGTCGATACGTGTTATTCATTACATGGTGTCAGAAGTGGGATGCCGCAGATGAAGTGAGCAGCTCTGGGCGAGCAGATGAGTGCTGTGCTTCAGACGGAAGACGCTAGGTGGCGCATAGGTAGTCATCATCATCATCATGCTGTCGGTTGCGATGTGGCAAAGACTGCTTTCATTACTTGACTGCCGCTCTCCATTTAGCTCTCTGCTGTGAGAGTGATGTCCATAAGTCGGTCTTAATGTCTCTCAGCTTCAGGTTTCTCTTGATGGTATCCTTGAACCGGAGACGAGGGCACCCTCTCTTTCTGTAACCAGAAGACAGTTGATAATAGAGGATCTGCTTTGGTAGCCTGTCTGATGACATCCTCATGAGGTGTCAGTCCACCGGAGGTTCTTTTTGATCAGAAGATCTTCCATAGAGGGCAGCCCCATCCGTACGAGTATTTCCTTATTCGTCACTTTGTCCTTCCAGGTTAGCCTCATGATTGAACGCGTAGGTAGTGGTGAGTGGGTTTTATGGGTAATGCCAGGTGGTGCCAGGGTATAGCATTAGTGGCAAAGATGAAGTTGGGTGGAAGAGAGTTCCCACGCCCCAAATTACCCATGTAGCGATGCAACATGACCAATGGAGTATTGCATAGATGGTGCCCTCATATGTTATTAGATGAGGGAAGTAAATGGAGGAGGCGGTTGAGGAAGGAGTGGGTGGTTTGAGTGGTGGGTTTGGTTTAGTTGCAGCTATTCCTGAGGTAGCTGCAATAACTGGCCCTTAATCATCAAAGCAACATGCACACGGACAAGTTTCCTGGTAGTTTGTTTCTTGGGCGTTTATGTCCTAGCAACATTTAAGGAGGACCAGTGCTAAGAACCTGATAGATGATGTCCATATGGTTAGAACCCATTTACTCTCTAAAATAAATTATTTATCAAAAGTATGGGTTTTGTTAAAGGGAAAAAGTTATACCAGAATGGGTTCATTGACATGACTAAGGTTTAATCAGCAGCCATGTACTTATGCTGATTACTGATTTAAATGATGTGTGGGTGGAATGAAGGAGTTGGGGAGGGGAAGCAGATATATTTTAACTCAAGCTTGTAATACATAAATAAATAGCACGGGTTCGAGGAGTGTGTTTAGAAACTATAACATCATTGAGTTCATATTATGAGTATTCTGGGAAATATTGATGCTATTTAGGAGGGGAAACAATAAACGCAAGGAGATTACTATTACTAGTATTAGCCTATGTAGACAATCTAGGTTATGTAGCATAACATAAAACTGGTGTGGCCTTACATGGTTGAATGTGGCAGCTTCTAGAAGTCTGTAGCTGACGAATGTAGGCTACAGGCTGGTGTGTTCAGTATCGGGATGCTGAGTCATCATTTTTATGCATTATTTTAGATAATTTATGAACAATTTTTTAAATGGTTGGGCGAGAGACAGACAGTGAGATGGCCTAGTATTAATAAAGATAATTGTAGTCAACCAGGAGAAACATTGTTTGAAGTAGGTGGAGCGTGACGTAGCTCAGGCAGTAAAGTGTACACCTGTGATGGTTTGGATCATTTGATCGATCCTGCTCAGTGGACACATTTGCAGTTTGGGCTATTTTCCGTTCCAACCAGTGGTCCATGACTGGTTCATCAAAGGCTATGGTATGTACTGTCCTGTCTGTGGGAAAGTGCATATAAAAGACCCTTTGGTGCTTATCGGAAAGAGTAGCCAATGTGGTGGCAGAGGGTTTCCTCCAAAAAGAAATATGTCAGAATGACCATTTGTTTGACGTCCAATAGCCAATGACAAAAATCAATGTGCTCTAGAGGCATCGTTAAATAAAACAAACTTCTTGTTTGAAGTGGTGTTTGAATTGACTGAATCAACCCAACCAATCTTTGATGTGGTTGTCAAAAAATCGATTCAAAATTGAGCCTATATACCCTAGTTATACTGATGCAGTCATTAAACATTTGTTGCTGCATAGAAGGAATCCTGAATCAATTCAATATAACCTGTCACTGTTGAAGGCTATGGGGTTCTAGCATTTTACTCTCCTACACAAGTTAATTTAACATATTTATACTTCAAATATCTCCACGATTAATCCTTTAAAATAAAATTAGCGTCAAGCTAAATTAAGGTAAATTATGGTGATAACATTTATAAATTGTCAATAATACCAATGATTTTGTTTTAATTATTCCAATATTCCCATATTAATTTGATTATTGTAATCTACTTTACTCTAGTTTGAAGTAACTTTATAATAATTTGAGATGAAAACCTGCAAATTTAATTTCGGTGTGCATGCCGAAATGTTTGAGGTTATAGGCTTCAGTAGCGACAGATTCTATTAAATTGACTTTTTTAGTGTTCTTTCTATGGGGGCAATAAATGTTTAATGAGGCAGAAATAGCTAATTTGGATACATAGGATCAAATCTAGGTAAGTGTTTTTGTTTTGAAAATTTGCTGATTTCATCGGACTATGCCAGACTATGCCGCTTTAAGGGCTCGACACGCATGGTTTGAGATCATTCGCTGACCATTTTTCTGCTTCGGGCAAGTAAAGGTTTGGACCTTCACTTTTGTGTTCACCGTACATTTTTGGCTTCGAATCTGAGCACTGACCGCGGATAAAAAAAAATTGTCTGAACCAGCACTTGTCACATATGTACCTGTCTGACCACTTCTTTCCTCAGTCATTCATCTCAAGGATGGGTCAATTTCCCCATTCAAGACTTTTCAGTTTCATAAAAAGGACTATGATTATTAATGAATGACAAAAACCTGATGGAGAACAAGATGTAAAACCTTGTCTTCCATTTTTATTTCTGATTACAATACCTGTTTGTGCCTCCACTTTTATTATCTCAAATATTGATTTCTGAACTATTTGGGAGCCCAGTATTTTACACTAATATGTTGATTAATGTATAGCTTAGTAAGTAAAATGTTGCTAGGACGTAAAACAACAACAAACATACTAATTAAAATATATGCATTATCCATCATAAATTGTATCACTAAAATTTTTAGTGATACAATTTATGATGGATTTTTAGTTTAGTAAAAAGAGAAATCTTCATCAGTTGCATGTTAATGGGACAAACAGTTACGCCCAACAAATCATGAAAGTAACTTGTGAACTCTACCTTTTCCTTACACCGTGAACTTAAAGCAACGATGACTTGGATTCCGGGTAAGTCATCCATTCGCCCTCACCCTCGCCTGTGTGCCACACCTACCATATACTGCTTTCTGCATCACCCTCCGATTGTCTGATTTGCTGTCATCAGCAAAAACAACCACCAAGCTGGGATTGTGTGTGTGTGGGGGGGGGGGGGGGGGGGGGGGGGAGAACAGAGAGAGAACAGAGAGAAGAGACACATAGAGAGAAGAGAAACACAGAGAGAGGGAACAGAGAGAAGAGAAACCAAGAGAGAGAGACAACAGAGAGAACACAGGGAGAAGGAGAGAGAGAGGAGAAAGGAGTGAGATTTGTTGATTAGAGACCCAATTTAACCCGGTTTCTCATTGTGGCAATCCTGCTCAGTGGACCCATTTGCAGTTTGGGCTATTCTCCATTCCAACCAGTGGTCCACAACTGGTTCATCAAAGGCTGTGGCATGTGCTGTCTTATCTGTGGGAAAGTGTGTATAAAAGACCACTTGCTGCTTATCGGAAAGTGTAACTATGTGGCAGCAGCGGGTTTCCTTCAAAGAAATATGCCAGAATAGCCGTATGTTTGACATCAAATAGATGATGATGAAAATCAATGTGCTCTAGAGGCATCGTTAAATAAAAAAAGCTTTACTTGTTGTCTTCATTGCAGTCTCTTCTAGCTTCGGGTAGCCTTTTGCTAACTTTGCATTCACAGTTTGCATCCTGGAGGTGATTGGCGACCGTGCAAAGGTACATCTTCTCCTGCCAAGAGTAGAATGGCACCATTGCATCTGTAACAACCAGTTGAATCTGAATGTTTTTTGAAGCAGTTCACCCAGTGTGATCACAATATAATTGTAGTTTATTAATGCATATCTATAAATTTATATTTTCTATTTTTAATCAAAAAATCAAAATATGCTAGTTTATTAAAGTTGCATGCTCCGATGGCGTTTGAATTTTTGTTTTATTTTTTAGATAAATATATCAAATTGATCGTTATAACCTAGTAATCATTAGTCCGGAGTAACTTTGATGAAAAATGGCTAGTTTGGAAGCAATTTGAGCTGAAAGAACCCAAAATACTTTCGACAAGCTTTCCAAAAGTCCTCGAGCTATCACGCGTATTGATATCTCGCGATGACCATGTTACATATATGGTAGTTGGAATGAGAGTATGGGTAATTAGGCCACGAGATTGACCTAATTGCTTAATGAGGGTTCCTGTCTCAAATTTGGTGTCCAAGGGGATGAGGTAATAAATTCACTGATCATTCTTTATAGGCTGTTCCCAATCCTTAGCTAATGCACTAGTATCTAAGTTGGATATATAGAACCAAATTTATATAAGTGTTTTGGTTTTGAAAAAAAAAAACGTTTCATCGGACCAATCAACTTTAATATATACCTACGAATTTATATCTCTTTTTTTTGTTTTTAATCAAAGAATCAAAATATGCTGTTTGAAATTGGAGGAGAAATAATTATAGTTCCTTAAGACATACCTAGGAATTTATATCTTTTTTTTTAAGTCAAAGAATCAAAATATGCTGTTCGATATTGGCAAGAAAAATAACTGAATTTGTTATCTGACGGATGTTAGTGGAAATATATAGTAGTAATTGCAACTAAGTGGCACTGATTATGCCAATTTGGTCGCTCCCAGCCTGTGCAGTTTTATATGGCTTATATGCACTGCTCTCCTTTGTTTCTTTTAATTGTGTTTATTTTCAATTAGAGATGGTTCTTTAGGGTCCTCTTGGTGATTGAGGCATACATACATCCAGCAGCTTGTTAATATTCCCGGTCCCTGAGGAAGCGCTGAATCTGCTACCCCGCTTCAGACGCTTTGACCTAATTAGTTCAGCGGGCATGGTGGCCGAATCAGTAGAGCGCAGGCCTCCCGTGTGGCATATTGGGAGTTTGATTCCCGGTCGAGTCAAACCAATGACTTGTCGGTTCCTAGCTTGGTGCTCAGCATTAATAGAATAGGACAAGGACTGGTTGGCTCAGTGTCAAGATAATGTGACTGAGTAGGATATTGGGTCATTATGCTGGTGGCCTGATTTCCCAGTGGGACTGCACTATAAAGTTGCCATGAGTGCACACTGTCACAAGCCGGTACCCATCCTGATATGATCTTAGATGTTGCCAGGACGTAAAATTCCAACAACAAACCAATGACCAATCTAATTAGTTAGTAACCATGGTAACCCCCCACCCCACTGATGCGTGTAGGCAGCAATGCCCAGTGTTGCTCCACCAGTGCACCACACACACTGTCCACTCTGTGTTACAACTATGCACCTCACATCCCCTGTGTCTATCATATGCACTGCACCCAATTTTCTGGATTGATGCAGTGTGCTTCCACCCTACTCTGGCAGTTCCCAAAGCAGGCCGCTGCATCGATAAAAAGATTCACCCTTACACAGAGTAGGGGTGAATGACAACGTAGTCTAAATATGGGCGAAAATAGCTTTAGTATGGAACAGGAAGTGGAATTCTGGTTCCAGTATCTGATGGCTACTTATATCGGCACAGAGTTGGTGAAATCGGAAAGAATGCAAAACGACAAGATGGTGACCACAGAATGCTGTCGATTTCACGTTTTATTATATTTTCCAACTCAAAATTAGTGGGTAAATATGAAGATGTATATGAAGTATATATTTTGCTTCTTAAATTAAGAATTTATGTGATTTCATTTACCCAGCCTTTCACCATTTTTTTTAATGAGTTGTTTTTCACCCTTAGTGCAAGTATGGAATACCCGTATTATGAGGGCGGGCAAAACTTCTGAGGCAAACGTTGACACAAGCAATGAGAATGAATCTACAAAAGGCAATGACGGCGCATGGGGGAAAGAAGGAAGAGTAGGTGCTGGAATGTAAGGTGGTAGGCAAAAGAAATAGATGCGGCTACTCAAAACCAAGGTGGTAGAAAGTGCAATGTACCAAGCCAGGCATCTTAGCATCGACAGAAGAAGCAGCGCTTTGGGTTGGTGACCTTAGATGGTGCCAGGATGTAAAACTCCAATAACCAACCAAGCTTCAGCTTGAGGTCCTTGAAGCTTCATAGTCCGATGAAAGCATGAAACTTTGCCAATTAAAACCTGTAACTAGATTTGATCCTACATACCTGATTTAGATACTGCATCATCATCATCATCATCATCATCATCATCATGCTGTCGGTCGTGATGCAACAAAACTGCTTTCATTACTTGACTGCCGCTCTCCAATTTCATGAAAGCTGCCTGCAAAAGTATTGAAGTGCTGGTGGCTTTTGCAAGTTACCAGCGGCACTCTCTCGGGGAGCAAATAGAGGTTTCACAACGGCAAGAACATGTCCAGACAGGCGCAAAACTGTTTGTCCCTGCAGTGGCTGCTCGGGAGATGTTGGGAGTTCCATACATCAACCGCCCTTAATGCTGCCACAGTGACATGGTTTTCTGTTTAGGGTTTGCTCCCTTAGCCTTCGGTTCTGTCAAGAACCTGTACCACAAGGCAGCGGTTTACAACTCTGCAGGGCAGGGGCGTCAAACTACCTGAGGTATTGCAATACCTTCATACCTACGCAATAAACACCATTGCTGGCAAGGGCACAGAGAACAAGGAAGCAGAAGTGGGAAGAACATAACTTTATTCCAATGACAGGCAGGATTGTCGGCTTGCAGGCTGGTCGTTATTCAATGCGGACGTGCCGTAGCTGAAAAAGAAGTCTGATATGAGTGGGAAGTTATTCAAGGAGAGTATGAAGGACAGAAAATCACAAAAGTCAATGGGTTTTTAAAAGCAAAATAATGAGAGCAAGTTTAGAGGACATAGAATATAATAATAAACAGGAGGTGTAAAGATAGATATAAACATACAAAGTAGTGTAAAGGACGCATTGCTGTTAATTAAATTGTTATTTTTAATTTGCTCGCTTTGTTGTTTGCACAGAGTTAAGGGTAGTGGGTGGGTTGAGAAGAAAGATTGCTCCGACTGTGGTCATTGGGATAGTCTGTGTTCTAGGCAGCTGGATGCGAGGAGAGTGAGGGTATGCTGTAAGCTGATTGGCTGGTGGGAGAGAGGCCGGCCAATCAGTGGAAGGAGGAAGAGGGGTGTGATTGGCTGGCGTGGCGGGGGTGCTTTTCTGGTCTCAATGCCCCCAACAATGATATCAAATGAGCGGCCCCCGCTCGTTCAACCCATTTATTGCTGCATATAAAAAATACTAAGTCAATTTAAAGTTGCATAGAAACATCAAATTTCCGAAATAAAAATACTCACCTAGATTTAAACTTATATATCCGCCTTAGATATTAGTGCATCTGTTGCTGTATAGAAGGATGTACTGTCTGTGGGAGAGTGCACATAAAAGACACCTTGCTGCTTATTGGAAAGAGTAGCCTATGTGGCGGCAGCAGGTATCCTCCAAAGAAATATGTCAGAATGACCATATGTTTGACATCCAATAGCCAATGATATGAAAATCAATGTGTTCTCGATGTGTCATTAAATAAAACAAGTTTTACTTGTTTGTAGTATATCATCAGAACAGTCTATTTAATTAGTTTTGTCTACACTAGATTTAGGTAAAGCTATTTATCTGAAAGTAATGTCACTAGTAATAGAGCCCCCATTTGAGGGTTATAACGCGACAGCGGTGATGTTGGAATATAGGCGGCTTTATAATATTGCCAGATGTGGAGCAGCCTTTCTCCACCACTTAGTAATCTACCTACATTTATATTATTTATAGGATATTAAGAAATTTGGTAACCACCCAAAGTGATCTCGACTTAATGTTCTTGCATGTTATGCAAGGCTATTTTTAAGTTAATTATATAACTAGATAAAAGGTGTGCTTATTATTACTACTATTATTATTATCACTATTATTATTATCACTATTATTATCACTATTATTATTAATTTTATATTTAATATTATTATTATTATCAGTCGCTGTTTTAATGCCTTCTTGCAGCGTGATATTAAAAAAGAAATTAAATGCGAGATTCTACTGATATCCCTCATATTAACTATATTGTCATGAATGGGATCTTCAGTTGCGCCTTAATGGTTTCCGTCTTATTTGCATGTGTGCTTTTGTTCAGCTATGGGACCAGACGGGATGGCCGAGTGAGTTAGAGCGTCCGTCTCCCGTGTTGGTAGATCGTGGGTTCGAACCCTGGTCGAGTCAAACCAATGACTTAAAAATGTATACTTGTAGCTTCCTAGCCGGGCGCTCTGCATTATTAGGATAGGGCAAGGACTGGTTGGCTCAGTGTCAGGATAATATGGCTGGGTGGGATATCAGGTCATGGTGCTGGTGGCCTGTTCTCCCAGTGAGGCAGCACTATAAAGTCATCCTGAGTGTGCACTGTCACAAGTCAGTACCCGTCCTGATATGACCTTAGATGTTGCTAGGACGTAAACCAACAAACAAACAAACTTGATCATTTATGCACTTTGTGCATATGGCCCGTGGTGTGTGAGCAAATCGTCGCTACCTCCTAATATATTCCATCAGCAGTCACTTGAAGCTACATATTCCGATGAAATATGAAATTGCTGAGACCAAAACGTTGACCTAGATTTGATGGTGGATATCCAGCTGAGATACTCGTGCACTTATTACGTATTTGTTGCTGCATAGAAGGGAATACAATGTCAATTTAGTAGAACCTGTTTCTGCTGAAGATTCCAAGCATTTCAGTTTGTGCACTCCAAATTAATGTTGCATTTTTTTCAGTTTAAACATTTCCAAAGTAAGCCATTTATAATTTTGTTAAAGTTAATTTAAACTAACATAGGGTAGATTATAAAAGTCAAGCTAATATATTTATCTAAAAGAAATCTGGCAGAAACTCAAAGGAAGCACGGGAAAGAGATCAGACATTGAAACAAAAGGAAATCTCAGAAAATTAATGAATATTCAGTGGTGTCTTCTGGTGGAAGTTGTGGCAGTAATGCAGTTGCGAATCGATGGGTGGCGTTGTAAATGAGTTAATATCAGTGTGCGTGTAGTTAGAAAAGTATCGAAGATAGTGTAGTAGTCTGTACATGAGCCCTACTACCACGCGGTAGCGGCACACCTACGCAGTTACACTGAACTGCGCTAGGTGGCAGCAGGCTAGCCACCGGGCAGACCCCAACTGGCGTGCCCTCTACTGCGTGTGGCTAGCTCACCCCCCCACCCACCTATAGAGTCGATGTGGGACCTAGTGCGTCAGGGGGCGGGTCAGATGACTGTGGATGCTGCGGAGAGCAGATTGGTTCAATAAACCAAGGTGAAGCGTACTTATATTGGATCTTGGCGTTTTTCCGTGTGCTCATGGCAGGGTGAGAGTCAGAGGGCAGTGGGCCATTACAATACTTATCTGATCCTGTCTAAATAATCTACTAAATGAATAAAGGAATATGTTGTAGTGTCCAAAATACTTCCTGTGTTAATTAATGCCACATAAAATAAGCATTTTCCGTCAGTAATATCGTACTTTTTTTTTTTAATCAGTAAAGCATCAAAGTCTATGGACCCGACTTTCCTGAATGAAGCGATTGGAAAGACCGTCATACCCAATGAGAACGGTACGTACGTCTTTATGGTTCATGTTTGACCACTTTACTTACGGCGGTATGTTGAAAGATTGAATTCGGTGAATTGACTGAGTGGCTCAACTGTAAGAGGAGATTGGGTGAGTGGCTCAACTGTAGGAGGGGATTGGGTGAGTAGTTCAACTGTAGGAGGAGATTGGGTGAGTTACTCAACTGTAGGAGATTGAGTGAGTGGCTCAACTGTAAGAGGGAGATTGAGTGGGTCGCTCAACTAAGAATATTAAGTGGCTCAATTGTAGCAGGAGATTGTGTGAGTCGCTCAACTGTAGCAGGAGATTAGGTGAGTGGCTTAACTGTAAAAGGAGATTGTGTGAGTCGTTCAACTGTAGCAGGAGATTAAGTGAGTGGCTTAACTGTAAAAGGAGATTGGGTCAGTGGTTCAACTGTAAAAGGGGGATTGGGTCAGTGGCTCAATTGTAAGAGGAAATTGGGTGAGTGCTTTAGCTATAAGGAAGAAAGTGATTGAGTTGCTCAGTTACAAGAAATTGTGTGAGTGGTTCAACTTCCAGAGGACATTGTGAATGTAAAGGTAAATTGAGTTAGTGGCTCAACTGTAAGAAAAAGTTGAATAGGTTTCTCAAATCTAAAAGTAAATTGAATGAGTGGCTGAACTATAAGAGGAAATTGAGTGAGTGGCTCAAATGTAAAAGTAAATTGAGTGAGTGGCTCAACTAAGAAAAAATTGAGTGAGTGGCTGAAATGTAAAAGTAGACCAGACGCGATGGCCGAATGAGTTAGAGCGTCCCTCTCCCGTGCTGGTAGGTCGTGGGTTCGAACCCTGTTCGAGTCAAACCAATGAATTAGCAATTTATACTTGTCGCTTCCTAGCCAGGTGCTCGGCATTATTAGGACTGGGCAAGGACTGGTGTGCTCAGTGTCAGGATAATGTGACTGAGTGGGATACCAGGTCATGATCCCGGCGGCCTGGTTTCCCAGTGGGACAGCACTATAAAGTCACCATGAGTGCGCACTGTCACAAGTCGGTACCCATCCTGATGTGACCTTAGATGTTGCTAGGATGTAAAACAACAACAAAGAAACAAACTCTAAAAGTAAATTGAGTGAGTGGTTCAACTGTAAGAAGAAATTGAGTGAGTGGTTCTCATGTAAAAGTAAATTGAGTGAGTGGGTCAACTGTAAGAAGAAATTGAGTGTCTAAAACTATGAGAGGAAATCAAATGGTTCAACTGTA
Organism: Branchipolynoe longqiensis; assembly: GCA_030323885.1. NCBI lineage: Eukaryota > Metazoa > Annelida > Polychaeta > Phyllodocida > Polynoidae > Branchipolynoe > Branchipolynoe longqiensis. The sequence goes on from CM059187.1 coordinate 145,675,497, forward strand.
AGAGGAAATTGAGTGAGTGGCTCGGCTACAAGAGTAGAGTGAGTGGTTCAGCTGACAGAGGAATGTGGCTGAGTGACTCAGCTGTGGGAGAACCTCCGGCAAACATAACAACATTCAGGTCACTGATATTTCCAGAGACGTCGAATGGCGACATGGCAGCCTGTGCCCCTAAAAAGAGCACTGACAAGGAAGTCAAGTTTAAACCAATAAAGTCCTCTTCGGATCATGTCAAAATCGACTTGGGTGAGGTAAGCCTGCATCTGTCAATAGTATCCGCACTATATACCAGGGTTGAAAGATCTCTGCGATTTCGAGGATTTCAGCGATTTATTTACCGAATAGCGTTAAGCAAAATGCCATGGAATCAGTGGTGTATGATAACAATTGGTTAGTTAGAATCCTGTTCTTATATGACCTTAGATGAAATCCAAACAAGAAATAGTTACATATGGGCAATAATAGTCACAACTAGGACAATTGAAACCTGACTTCCGACATTTTTCCGGTGATTCTCTGACAGTGCTAATCCTATGGGGGGAAATCCATGTTATTGCGGGAATTCGCTGTCGGTGTATTAATCTTGGTTTGATTTCCGTGTTTTTTGCCGGAGACCACCTTCATCCCTGATGTTCAGTAATGCTTGTCTCTAGCGACCACTGTCATCAGCGAAGCGCTGTGTGTCATGTGTGAACAAATGTTCGATGTTTGAACTGTTTTTGTCTCATTTGACTAACTGTCCTTCCGATGATCGGACACCTGCTCCTAGGTCCTGCTACTATGTTAGGACACAGTTGTCCGTTGAAGACAGGTACTGCTAGTGCTAATGTACTGCTATTATCAGAGAATGTATCGCTTCAAAAAGAATTATTTTGGGTTGCAATTTGTTTATTAACTAAGGAAACGATCCATTTCAGTGCAATTGGTCTTACTTGTGCCTTTGTGACAGTACAGAAATCAGCACATGAAAAAGATTGCAGTTTCCAATTTATAAATGTTGACGGCTGTGGTATTATCAATGTCAATAACAAAGCCAGGTCTCCCAATGAAACCTTGATGTCCCATTTCCAAATGTTCTCGGCTATGGTACTATCAATATAAATAACCAAGCTGTGTCTCCCAATGAAACCTTGGTGTCCCATTTCCAAATGTCGGCGGCTATGGTACTATCACGATCAATATCAATAACAAAGCTGCATCTCTCAATGAAACCTTGATGTCTCATTTCCAAATGTTGTCGGCTATGGTACTATCACTATCAATATAAATAACAAAGCCATATCTCCCAATGAAACCTTGGTGTCCCATTTCCAAATGTTTGAGGCTATGGTACTATCACTATCAATATAAATAACAAAGCTGCATCTCCCAATGAAACCTTGATGTCTCATTTCCAAATGTTGTCGGCTATGGTACTATCACTATCAATATAAATAACAAAGCTGTGTCTCCCAATGAAACCTTGATGTCTCATTTCCAAATGTTGGCGGCTATGGTACTATCAATATCAATAACAAAGCCGTGTGTCCTAATGAAACTTCAATGTCTCATTTTCAAATGTTGGCGGCTACGGTACTATCAATATCAATAACAAAGCTGTGTGTCCCAATGAAACCTCAATGTCCGCTTTGCGCGTAGGTGGGCAGCCTGCAGCGGCCCAAGGCTGACCAGCCAGTGGACATGGACATTCTCCGCCGCATCCCGAAGGGTGCGGAGGCAACGACGGTGCTGGTCGGCGTCGTTGACTTCCTGGAGGCGCCCGTCATGGCTTTTGTGCGGCTCAAGAAGGGCTGCCTGCTGGGTAACTTCACCGAGGTGCCACTTCCGGTGCGCTTCCTCTTCATCCTGCTGGGGCCCGCTAACCACCACATGGACTACCACGAGGTTGGCCGCTCCATCTCAACGCTCATGGCTAACGCGGTGAGCTACTGGGACATTTTTACTTTTTTGGAGAGGGAGCGGGGGGCTGCTGCAACCATTTCTTAGGTCTACTGACACCATTTTTAGAGGGGTTGATGGCACCATTTTTGGGTGGTTGCTGGCACCATTTTTAGGGGGTTGATGGCACCATTTTTGGGGGGTTGCTGGCATCATTTTTGGAGGGAAGCTGGCATCGTCTTTTGGGGGCTGCTGTCATCGTCTTTTGGTGGCTGCTGGCATCATTTTGGGGGGCTGCTGGCACCATTTTGGGAGTTTCTGGGACCATTTTGGGGGGATGCTGGCATCATTTAGGGTATGCCAGCATCGTTTTTGGAGGGCTGCTGGCATCGCTTTTCGGGGGATCCTGGCACAATTTTGGGGGGATTTTTAGGGGGAACAATATATTTATTCTTCTGAGAAGTCTTTTTTTTTTTTATCCCCGAAGCACTGGTGTTTCAGCCATTGTTTAAAAAAAAAGTAATTGACACATTTTCTTTTAAGATAAAAAAATCAACATGCATTTACCAACTTTTTTCAACTTTTTCCCGCAAGACAACCTTGTTTGCTTATCTGTAATAAAAAGAATTCTTGTCTGCATTTGTTGTGTATGTTAAAATGATGTTCTGGGTGTGTGTTTGGTTTCCATGCTATGTGAGTGATATTAACATATCGTTCAATTTGTAAAAGATCAAAATCAAAAAGTGAAATGGCTTTTTTTCTCTTTTTTATTCAACTCTGACATATATATATACGCAACATGTAAACCTTCATATCCCGTGCTGGTAGATCGTGGGGTCGTGGGTTCGAATCCTGGTCGAGTCAAACCAATGATTTAAATATTGATATTTGTCGCTTCCTAGCCAGGCGCTAGGCATTATTAGGACAGGGCAAGGACTGGTGTGCTCAGTGTCAGGATAATGTGACTGAGTAGGATACCAGGTCATGGTGCCAACGGCCTGGTTTCCCAGTGGGACAGCACTGTAAAGTCGCCATGAGTGTGCACTGTCACAAGTCGGTACCCATCCTGATATGAGCTTAGATGTTGCTAGGACATAAAACAAACAAAAAAAACAACCTTCATATGAACATGGATCCTGCTATTATTTGGAATGTTTTCTGCTATTATTTGGAAGGTTTTCACTGTTGGTTTCGCGTCACACTTTAAGGCCCAGTTTCAGAGAATGACCCATATACGCATATTGCAGATGTTCCATGACATCGCGTACCAGGCGGATGAGCGAAAGGACCTGCTGGACGCCATCAATAGGTTTCTGGATGATTCTATTGTGCTGCCACCTGGCGATTATAACAAGAAGACTCTCCTGCCCATCATGGACATGGCCAAGGAGAAGGCCCGAAAGAGGAAGGCCAAGGAGAAGGCCAGCGAGAAAAGTAGGCAGACTTCACTGCGCGTAGAGCTGGATAGTGCGAAGAAAGCACAACACTTTTCAAAACCCCAAACACTGTCCAACGTAAAGTTGCATGATCCAATGAAAGCATTACATTTTGAAAACAAAAGCATTTTGCGTAGACTTCATCCTATGCATACAACATATAGGTGTGCTTATAAGTTATAGGTGGACTGATTACAGATTTATTACTGCATGGAAGGAATATAAAATAAACTTAATAGAAGTTGTCATTGCTACAAGCGTACGATATTCAGCATTTCGGTGTGCACACCAAAATCACTTGATTTACTTAGATTTTTTTTCTTCAAATATCTACAGAGTTAGACTTTTATAATAAAAGTTACTCCAGTAGATGATAACGATCAATCAAATATATTTATCTTTAAAATATGGCAGAAACTCAAAACTGTCAGATTATGCAACTTTTAGGAATACTTCAATGTCTGAATGTGGAATATGTGTTTATCGACTTGGGCCATACCTTGGTTAATACTCATTCATCATCTAGACAGGGATAAGAATTTCCCGTCGATCGACCGTGTTGCGGATTCCCAGGGACACCAGTTTGCGAGGGACACATCGCTTCTGCACATGCGTCAAAATCGAACAGCATCGTCACTAACCTTATAAATTTAATATAATGTTTTTGGTAAAGATGTTTTCTATATTTGTACCAAATGATTTGTTTCTAGATGGTGTAATTTGAGAGTTATTTGACTTCTTCTGTATTTTCTGTATGAAGATTGCTCACGACCATTGACAATGCCTTGAGTTTGACGGTACGCGCAGTGCAAAACGTTAGTTTTATTCAAAATTAATAGAATTCAAGAACCCTAACCTCATAAATTTAATATAGTCTTTATGGTAAAGATGTTTTCTATATGTGTATGAAGCGATTTGTTTCTAGATTGTGTAATTTGGGAGATATTTGACTTCTTCTGTATGAAGATTTGCTCACGGCCGTTAACAATGCATTTGAATGGAAATGTCCCTGGCAAACTGGTGTCCCTCGGAATCCGCATCACCGGTTTCCCGACTTTTTTAGATTGATTTTGACACTTTCTCTATATAAGAATTACCCATCGATCAGCAGTTTCCCGACATTTTGGACAATAACCCAGCTTTTTAGGTCTGGCCTGTTCTCATCCCTGTCTCGAGGCCCCCTGAGGCTCTCGAGCAATGACTGCCTAATATTCCTAGATAAGATTACTTGCAGTAGCGGTGAAAAACAACCCATTAGAAAATGTGGCGAAAGGCTGGGTAAATGAAATCAGCACAAAAATTCTTAATTTAAGAAGCAAAATATATTCTTCATATACATCTTCAAAATATACCCGCTACTTTTGAGTTGAAAAATATAAAACATGTAGTTTAATTAACTTTAAAAGTGACATTCACAGCATTCTGTGGTCGCCATCTTGTCTTTTTGCATTCTCACCCATTTCACCAACTCTATGCCATTCCAGGAATTCCACTTCCTGTTCCATGTTAAAGCAATTTTCGCCCATTATTAGACTATGTTGTCATTCACCTCTACTGCAAGTATGGGGTGAATATTATATCTATAAGACCGGGCGTGGTGGCCGAATCGGTAGAGCGCAGGCCTCCCGTGCAGGAGATCAGGAATTCACTCCCCGGTCAAGTCAAACCAATGACTTAAAAATTGATACTTGTCACTTCCTAGCTTGGCACTCTGCATTAATAGGATATGGCAAGGACTGGTTAGCTCAGTGTCAGGATAATGTGACTGCGTGGGGTATTGGGTCATGGTGCTTGCGGCCTGATTTCCAAGTGGGGCAGCACTATAAAGTCACTGAGTGTGCATTGTTACAAGTCGGTACCTGTCCTGATATGACCTCAGATGTTGCCAGGATGTAAAACTCCATCAACCAACCAACTTTATCTATAATATTCCTTGCTTCTGTGACCCCACTAGCTCTGCCAGAGGAGGATGAGGATGGGATAGAAGGCACGCTAGAGCGGACTAAGCGTCCCTTTGGGGGGATGCTGAATGATATCCGGCGTCGCTACCCGAAGTACCTCAGCGACATCAAGGACGGGCTCAACCTGCAATGCCTGGCCACCTTCTTCTTCATCTACTTCGCCTGCCTGTCGCCAGCCATCACATTCGGAGGCCTTCTAGGTGTGTAGAGATGGGTGTTGGAACAGTGGCGTCTTCAAGAACTAATCTGACAGAGGGTGATGTTAGGTAGTGTAGGCGTCAGAACAATGGGGGTCATTACAGAACACTGCTTCTCGTGCGAAAGGTCGGGAGTTCGAATCCCAGCTAAGTCAAACCAATGTCTTATCAAATTGATACTTGTCACTACCTAGCCAGCCTAGTATCAGGATACTGTGAAATAAACAAATAAACCGTCTTGATATGACCTTAGATGTTGCCTGGACGTAAAACAAAAAACAAACTGTTCCTTATTAGCACCCCGTGTGTGTGAGTGCACTCGGTGAGCCCCCACCTTGTCTCGCCACCTGTGTGTGATTGATTGGTTGATTGATTGGCGGTTGCTTTACGCCATGTCGGCAGCATAAGCCATATTCACAGCGAGAAATGTTTGTTTTTTGTTCAAACCATCGCTTTAACATGTAAAAGCAGACAATCAATTATGTGCCAATAGACACTCATTAAATTAGAAAGCTCACAATCATATATTTGTGGTCAAGGGAAACAAATTCCCATAGAAAAAGAAAAGTTGTATTAATAATTGATAGAATTTATTTAGTGAACTATATGAGGTGGTACAGTCCAGCTGCCCTCAAAAAGGCTAAATGTTTTCTTGTTTTACTTTAGTAAAAAGGTCATGCATACGGTCTGCAGTGTAGAATTGTTGGCGCAGGGCCAAAAAATTAACGCAACTTAGTCAAATGTGTTTGAGTGTCAGCGGGGACTGACACCCAATACATTCAGGGGGAGGTTCCCCCTTGATCAGAAAAGTATATTGTAAGCCACGAGTGGCCAATACGGCAGCGGCTAAGGACCACTTGGTCCCGCCGACCTCCCGCATGAGTCTGTGGTGGTTTTCCCACAGATGGTTCAATTTCTTTTTAAGTTTATTGATGTTTTCATCCCACTCATGTTGCCATTTGGAGTTTATGTGGGTGGCTATTAGTGGTTTCAGATCAGAGGGAGGGATCAGACAAGGTTCAAGATCACAGTTCAGGGCCTTCTTCGCAGCCCGATCAGCTTGTTCGTTTCCTTGTATGCCGGCATGGCCAGGAACCCAGCACAGGTGGATGTCATACCCATCCGTTGCCAGTTGGTTCATTTTATAAATGACCGTTGCTAGAATAGGGTGATTCGTTTTCAGTCCAGCAACAGCCAGGACACCTGTGTTTGAGTCGAGTCGGCGACCCCTGCCTTGTGTCGTCCCCTATGTGTGAGTGCACTCGGTGACCACCTCCTTGTGTTTCCCCCCTATATGTGAGTGCACTTCATGACCCCCACCTTATGTCGTCCTCTACAGGAGAGAAGACAGACCAGTGGATGGGTGTGAGTGAGCTGCTCGTGATGACGGCCATCTCCGGCGTGCTCTTCTCTCTTCTCGCCGCCCAGCCGCTGCTCATTGTAGGCTTCACCGGGCCCATCATCGTCTTCGAGGAAGGCCTCTACCAGGTACCCTTCCAATATCTTGTTGGGTGTGGGCTTTATTTTAATGTAAGGTACACATTACGAGGAAGACCAGAGTGGATGATACAATCTTTATTTGACATCATCGTATAGTAAATATATATAGCGATAGTATCTGACTGGGCTGACAAATGCCCTACCGAATCACATAAAAAATATAATTAAGTGCAGTGAGTTCTTATGGCGATGTGTAGAATGACGGACTGACGCAGTGGGCGCGCGTACCATAGTGTATATGTCGCCCTGTCGCGTCGACTAGCGGAATAGCCGGCAACCCACATCCCGGCTCCCCGAATCGCCGCTAGGGGCAGCACCATGCGATTTCTTACATCGGCATATATCTTAGTATTTACCTGGCTATATATACAGTACTGGTTATGGATATTTATATTTGAATTGCGTAGAAAGATGAGTTATAGCTATTAGGCAGCGTACTGACTATTTCCAAATACATAACTACTGTAAAAGTCGACCGACCACGGCACCGACTTTAAATGGTCTATTTAGAGAGATGGTCGATTTATGGAGTTTTTATATCGTTACAATGGTATTCTATGGGCGATCGTTTGGGACCCAAATAAAGCGATTGATATAGGGGAGTGGTCGATCTGTGGAAGTGGTCGGTTACAGAGGTGTTACTGCATATAGTTTAGGCTTGTCAAGATTCTGTGAATTTTCTTTTGTAATAGAGTCCTGTTTTTTTACAGAACTGTGATAATTACATGTTACTTACAGGCACCAAGTCATGTCTCTTACAGAACTGTGATAATTACATGTTACTTACAGGCAACAAGTCGTGCCTCTTACAAAACTGTGATGATTACATGATACTTACAGGCACCAACTTGTGTCTTACAGAACTGTGATAATTACATGTTACTTACAGGCACCAAGTCGTGTCTCTTACAGAACTGTGATGATTACATGATACTTACAGGCACCAAGTCGTGTCTCTTACAGAACTGTGATAATTACATGATACTTACAGGCACCAAGTCGTGTCTCTTACAGAACTGTGATAATTACATGTTACTTACAGGCACCAAGTCGTGTCTCTTACAGAACTGTGATAATTACATGTTACTTACAGGCACCAAGTCGTGTCTCTTACAGAACTGTGATAATTACATATTACTTACAGGCACCAAGTCCTGTCTGTTACAGAACTGTGATGATTACATGATACTTACAGGCTCCAAGTCGTGTCTCTTACAGAACTGTGATAATTACATGATACTTACAGGCACCAAGTCGTGTCTCTTACAGAACTGTGATAATTACATGTTACTTACAGGCACCAAGTCCTGTCTGTTACAGAACTGTGATGATTACATGATACTTACAGGCACCTTACATGTTACATTTGGTACGTTCAGTAAGCACACAGATGGGCACATATAAATGTGGTATTTATTCATCATGTGATTTATGGCGCTTTATAACAAGTTTAAATCATGTACTAATCGATCTTGCAATTCAACATTTTCAAGCCTTTTCCAGAGCGTTCCAGGTGAACCCTCATTGTCAATAGCCTTAGTTCATCAGCTTCATTGCACCTATGGCTGTCCTAGTGCAGACACGCCAACTGCTCCCATTTAATGGGAACACTTCCGATTTTGGCTACTCTATTCTATTCCGATATTATGATTCCATGTACAAATCCCGATTTTCACTCACACCCACCTAAAAGAAAATTGGAATGTTTGTTAGTCGAAAAAAAAGAACGTGTTTGCATCGGGTGATGTATGATACAAGCAAAAATATTCCAAGCAGCTAATACGAAAGACAAAATCAGCTACTTACAGCAGCTTAAAGACATGAGCAGCTCAAGGTGGCAAGCAGAGCCTAGAAAAGACACCTAGACACATGGTGGGATGATATATGTCCGATTGTCGTGCCACGTGTTGCTGCATAAAAACTTATCTTCCTAATAAAATGTTAAAATTTTCCTATTTTTGGTCACATAATGTTGGCATCTCTGCTAGTGCCGTTGTTGCGAAGTTTCATAGTTATTAATAATATAATTCTGTGATACAGATAATATGGTGGCGTATTCAATAACTTTGCGCCTTCATACAGGCGCTTGTAATGTTAGCCAAGTGTCCTGAGATCAATTTAGCTTGTCGTCATCTAATGCAAATTTAACCACTTCAAAATTGCAGCAGAGATCAGATTTGCTGTCATTTCCCACAAATTTGACCTTTATCAAATATTGCGTAAATTTTAATGTAACCATATAAATGTGATGAAGTAATTTTTTTGTGAAAGCAAAATTGACAATATTACATCTGCTAGCGTTTGGTCATGAGTATGGCCTTTTCTGACGATGGCATTAAACCAACACCAATCAATCAATCAAGTCAGCATTCGTATAGAATTTAACTTTGTTTGAATATCTCGTCCTTCAGTCCAGTTTCTAGTTCCTTTTTTTTATTTTGAGGGCGAATAGTTTTATTCTTCAGAATAACACTTTTGTCAGCGCCGGGCTACTGTTCTTGCGGCAGTAGACAGTTAGAGTTATTTACATAAATCATTTTAATTCTCCTCTATATTATCTGTGTTAGCTGGATCAGTGAGACTGAAGGTTAATAGAGTTCATAGGTTGTTCCTTTGTTGCATCGTCGGCAGTTTTAGAATATTCTTCATCGCTGTTTTCACAGTGAGACTTTGTTGCGAAATCTTCTGCTTTAGATTCCTTGTACATATGCGTAGAGAGTTATAATAGACCTCATGTGTTGGCAAAGTGACTTCAAATTGGGCCAAAATTTAAATTTGAGGCCCGTTTGTAGTTGATATGGTTGTTACCCATGAGGACAACTTTTTTTGCCTATTAATATAAATATGTAAAATAGTGGATTTCGTTATTATCCTTGCGCTGAATTAGGTTTTTTACTATGAAGATATTCTAGTGACTTCATATGTATTTCGCTTTCAAGGCTGTTACATTGATTAAGCTGGACAAATTTCAGTCTCAGACAATTGATATTCCTCATTACATTCCTCCTTGCTCTATCCTAATAATATCAAGCGCCAGGCTAGGGTAGTGAAAAATATAAATTGTTAAGTCATAAGGTTTGACTCGGCCAGGTTTTGAACCTAGCGTTTGAATCTCACGACCTGCCACATTGAAAATGTATATGGATAGTGATAAGACTGTTATCATGTGTAATGAGATCTGGAGTGCCCCCCCCCCCCCCCAGGCGGGTGGGGATCCGGCATGCCCCGCTCACCTCCTGCGCGGGGCTTGACACTCCACTCGTTCGGAAGTATACATATATGGGTCACTCTCCTGAAAACTGGTCAGCATGGGATGGGATTTTAAAAACATCAATAAAAACCTTCCTACTTATTTTTGTCCTTATACTTTTCATATTCATGTTCAGATTTGATGAAAGAAATAAGGGAAATAAAATAAACTGTGTGCAACTTTGGTCCTTTTAGTTATGAAGTGTTTTTGTACCAAAAAACCTCATTTGTAACATGACATATGGGACGTGGTTGAATCCCTATTAACATCTTGTATTGCAATGATATGTCAAACAAAACAGTTCCCAAATCAAAAAGGAAGTATTTATTAACATGTATGCATGCTTAAATTAAAAAAAAAAAAAATTTGATGTCTTCAGAAATAATATTACAAATTTCCATCACATGTGTAACCAGTGGTGTCTGGATGCCACACAAATATTGTACACTAATTATTCAGTGAATAAAGCATGGCTGGGAATTACTTTTTTTTATCAATATAAGCACTACATATTTCTGTATATTATGCAGTGATTAATATGCTTCTAAGTATGATATTATTTAATTCTGATTAGATTTTTATTAAGCAGACTGTGTGGTGTCCTAAACATGTGTTACACATGTGACACACATGTTATACTGCCATAAGACATAGCTTAATCATGGACTACACTGTTATTCTTTATCTTATCAATTTATATTTTACATAGGTGTAAAGGGGAGATTTCCAGCTTTCATGTGCACCCAAAAAATGTTTAAAAAATCAAATATTAGATTTTAACTCTCCATGTGACACTTCTAGCCAGTTTTCGGGAGAGTGACCCATATATATAATTACCATTAATGTTATAGCCATACTTACATAATCATCCTACAGGTATTGTCAACCTACTTGCATCACTCTAAACATGATGTAGAGACACCGCCATCCATGGTTTAGACTATCTAGGGGCCATATGATCCCTGAGATGTTATCATATTGTATCATTTACCATCTAATGTACCTTAATGTTCTGTAATCTAACTTGATATCTAGTGTGTGAGTAAATAGTATATGGGTCGTTCTCTGAAACTAGGTACCACATATTTGGTTTCCACGTTACGATGTGATAATTCTTCCTTTTTCTTTGGTAGCAAATCAAATAATTATTATTGTCTCTGTGTTAAGTATGTTAGCAATATTATATATATTTAATCTATCCCACAAAATGTATCAAAAGTATGATTGTATAATTTTGTGCTAAAGAGAAAATTTGAAAATTTACACATCAACACCATGCATTTACCAAAGAAAATTTAAAACTTTGTTCTCATAAGACATAATCTTGTTTGCTTAGCTGTAATCAATTAAATCTTGTTTGAATTTGTTGTGTACGTCAAAATGATGTTCTTTTTGATTTCTGTGTTATATGAGTGATATTAACGTACTTCTCAATTTGTATCAGATGAAAATTAAAATGTGAAGTAGCTTTTTTGTTTCAACTTTTACGTACACAACAATTGAACATGTAAACCTTCATATGAACATGGATTCTGCTATTATTTGGAATGTTTTCTGCTATTATTTGGACGGTTTTCACTTTTGGTTTCCATGTCACACTTTAGTACCCATTTTCAGAGAATGACCCACATACAACCGCAATGTAAAATGGCTGGAAAACCAACACTCGAGCACTGAGAAGAAAATTATTCCAACAGATAAATTATTTGCTATAAAAATTAAACATTTAAAAATCATTGGGCCTTTCCAGAAGAAACTCTTTACCAACATAACACATGTGCACTGATATGTACATATGCATGTCAACTTGCAGTTCATTCTCGGTAGTTACTGGCTTTTGCATCTGGCTTTAATACCGAAGTTAGTTTGTCATTGTCATCATTTATTGTCTACATATTGTAGTAGTCTGCACTGACTTCTCAGGCAAGGAGCCACACAGACAGGAGGCCTGAACAGGGTAATGACATCAGGAAGCTTAGCTAGTTTAATGGTTATGGCGGCAGTCCTGGAATAGTAAGGAGTATATGACTTATGAGGAGTTCAGGCGCAAAACCCCGTAAATGCCAATCCAAGATAAACATTGGAATAAAACCTTCAATAAGTTCATTGTTTTACATTCCTATTTTTTGTTCATTGCTCAATCATAATTTCATAACAAGAAAAGTGGAATTAGTGAGAACTAAAATTACCTCGAGATAACAATATTCTATTTTAATTACATTTTTGGAATGGCGTTTGCGTGGTTTTGTGCCTGAACTCTTCAAATAGACTTAGAATTCACAGTCCACAGGTTACCCACATTCAGTACCTGTCGTCTCCTCACTATCGACTCATTGAAAAGTTGTCCACACATGGCAGGGGTTCGTCGATCACAGGGGTCGCTGAAGAAAGGTACTACTGTAATGAACACTAGTTGGTAGTTTACAGTGTTTTAACAATACAGTAGTGCCTGTCTCCAATGGACCAGCTCCGCATTTAGACTCCGCATCTAGACATCTTGACATAGGTGTCCTGTAAATGGAAGGACAATCAAATCAAATAAAAACTGTTTCTATATTGAAAGATTGTCTGATCATGGCAGGGGTTCCTCCATCAAGTTAGTTGCTTCAGACAGATAGGCCGACTATTGTATATTGCATGATGTAGCCTGCGCATTTTGCTTCTAAGACAATGGACAGACCAGTAGTGTACCTTGAATTGTTCACTTTACCTCAAACCACATGGAGTTGTCCTCAGCCTCACTTCAGCGATCCATGTGATCAGCAAACCCCTACCATGAGCAAACAATCTTTCAATATACAAACAGTTTTATTTTTATTTGATTCTACTTCAAATTACACCACATCTGCCATGTCAGGACAAGATCCGGAGCTGGTCCATTGAAGACAGGTACTACTGTATTGTTAAGACACTATGAGCAAGGTTTCCAATATACAGGGATGAAAGATCTCCGCGGTTTCGCGGATTTCCGGGATTGTTTATATTCACCGATTAATGTTAAACAAAATTCAAAAGAATTGTATGTATATGACACCAGTTGGGTGGTTCGAATCCCTTTCTTATATGACCTTAGATGTAGCTAGAACATCGAATCTAAACAAGAAAGTGTTTGGTATGGGCGATAATGTAATCACAACAAGGTTAGTTGAAACCTGACTTCCGGTATTTTTCCACGATTCCCTGACAATGCTAAACCTATGGGACAATATTAGCATTTCCGCTTTTTTTCCCGGAGACTACTTTCATCCCTGAATATAATGTAATGTGTCTCTTTTGACTGTCCCTCCAATGACAGGACACTTACTGTGTCGGGACAACATTGGCCTAAGTGCGGAGTTGTCCGTGACAGATAGGTGATTCTGTATGATTGACATGAACATGCATTACACATTTCCCTTGCCATGAGTCAGAATTTGTTTTTAAGCGATATGTAACAAACAGCATTGCAGAAGTGCACTGTGAATTTTGCTAAGTGTACCATCGAGTGTTGCTAAGGTACTGAATGTTGCTAAGAATACCATGAATTGCCAAATGTACAATCAGTGTTGCTAAGTGTACCTTTTTGTGTTGCTAAGTGTACCGTTTCCAGTGTACTGGTGAGGGCTGCTAAGTGTACCATTGAGTGTTGCTAAGTGTACCGTTGGGGTTGCTAAGTGTACCGATGAGTGTTACTGGGTGTACCATTGAGTGTTGCTAAGTGTACCGATGAGTGTTACTAAGTGTACCGATGAGTGTTGTTAAGTGTACCGGTCAGCGTTGCTAAGTGTACCGATCAGCGTTGCTAAGTGTACCGATCAGGTTGCTAAGTGTACCGATCAGCGTTGCTAAGGGTACTGCGGTGGTGCTAAGTGTACCAGCCAATGTTGCTAGGTGTACTGTGAGCGTTACTAAGTGTACCGGTCAGCGTTGCTAAGTGTACCGATCAGCATTGCTAAGTACCGATCAGCGTTGCTAAGTGTACTGTGGTGTTGCTAAGTGTACCAGCCAATGTTGCTAGTTGTACTGTGAGCGTTACTAAGTGTACCGGTCAGCATTGCTAAGTTTAATGGCCAGTGTTGCTAAGTGTACTGTGTGCGTTGCTAAGTGTACCGGTGCGTGTTGCTAAGTGTACAATGAGCGTTGCCTGACTAAATCGGGCTCTCTCTGCTTAGTTCTGCAGGACGATCGGTATCGAATACATGTCGTTCCGCCTGTGGATCTGCCTGTGGGTGTGGTTCATCGCCATGCTAGTCGTCTGCTTCGAGGGCTCCTTCCTGGTGCGCTACTTCACGCGCTTCACCATGGAGATCTTCGCCTCGCTCATCTCGCTCATCTTCATCTACGAAGTCTTCTATAAGGTGTACAAGGTCAGCGTTAGCGGCTTCCTTTAAATTGGTGGTAGCATAATCAACACAAAAACTCTGCTTATTCATTATTAATTCCTTCCATAACAAAATAGTAGACAAGACAAGTATATGGATCGAGCCTAAGACTCTGGCTGGCCCTGAAAACCTACCGTTACATTTTATTGAGCAAAATGGGTGGTGGAATGGGCAGATAGTAAGGGGATGTAGGGCCGTATGGAGGGGAGGAGGAGAATTAGAGGAACTGCTTGGAAGCAAACCTCCTGCTCTCCAGGCCACAGCCCAGCCTTCAGTAACCTCCCCCGCATTTTAATCAAAGGAGGTGGTAGGGGGCACCAGCGTTCGGCATCATTGGCAACGGAATTTTTCGGTCCCGCGCTCTGAATTACCCATGTTGCTTGCACAAGATGAGCAATTTGTATAGCTTCAAACAACCGCTGTCTCTTGGAAGTTGGAGTTATTTGGGACCCAAATATGGTCCGTGTACCTCTGTAATCATCATCATGCTGTCGGTCGCGATGCGACAAAGACTGCTTTCATTACTTGACTGCCGCTCTCTATTTAGCTCTCTGCTGTGAGAGTGATGTCCATGAGTCGGTCTTAATGTCTCTCAGCTTCAGGTTTTCATGAAAGCTGCCTGCAAAAGTGTTGAAGTGCTGCTGGCTTTTGCAAGTTACCAGCGGCACCCTCTCGGGGAGCAAATAGAGGTTTCACACCGGCAAGAACATGTCCAGACAGGCGCAAAACTATTTGTCCCTGCACTGGCTGGTCGGTAGATGTTGGGAGTTCCATACATCAACCGCCCTTAATGCATACACAGTGACATGGTTTTCTGTTTAGGGTTTGCTCCCTTAGCCTTCGGTTCTGTCAAGAACCTGTACCACAAGGCAGTGGTTTACAACTCTGCAGGGCAGGGGTGTCAAATTCCTGAGGTATTGCAATACCTGCATACCAACTCTGTAATCAAGGTGGCGCTATTGATGGCGTTCAGCCCTAAGGGCCCTCTTTAGTTGTCAGTGATGTAGGCGATGGTTTTGAGTTTCTGCAATTTTCCGAGCTAAATATATCAGGTTGTTTGTTATTGTCTACCTTACTTTAAGCTTGAAAGTTGAAGTAACTTTAATTTTAAATGGCTAACTTTTGAGATATTTCTAGTGCAAACCTGCCAAATTTATTTGAGCAGAGCATGCCAAAACTCTGACACCATTTGCTTCTGCAGTACCATATTCTATTAAATTGCCCCGGTATTCCCTTCTATGTGGTGACAAATAGTTGACAAGTGCAACAGTGTCTAAATTAGACATGTAGAATCAAATAGAGATAATTCACGACAATACAGGAAGTGGTATAAGTTGCCTTTTATTCGACGACAAAGGTACGGTCAATGAACAGAAACGGTGGAAACTCGCGACCTCTCAACCCTACGAATCACATTTTCTCTCAACATTACGAATCACATTCCTTTTTTGTAGTTGGGGGGTGGGCAGTGGCAAAGTTAGGGCGTTCGGCTTAACCTGGCGAGTTTGGGCCCAAGCAGCAGTTGAACGACAGAGCAGTGAACGGGCTCTGACATCACCGCTTTGTTTTGAAAATTTGATGTTTTCATCGGACTATGCAGCTTTAAATTAAAGATTGTCCTTTCTTTTTTCTCTCCACCACCCTACCCCACACCCCCACACCCCCACACCCCACCCACAGGTATTCCAGCTGCACCCGTTGCGAAATGACATGGTGCCAGTGTACACGCCCAGTGACGTGCTCAACGCGTCCGACATGGCGTCCGGAACCACTGTGACCCCCGCTGTGACCTTGAATGTGACCTTGACCTCGGTGTTCGGTGAGAACAGCACCTTGCCGGGGATGGTGGCCGCTCGGTTGGAGCCGCTCGGTCAGCCCAACACTGCGCTCCTCTCACTCTTCCTGATGCTCGGCACATTTTTCATTGCGCATTCTCTGAAGCATTTCCGCAACAGTCACTTCCTCGGTAAAAGCGTGAGTAGCGTTTGTTTGTTAAACCGGTCAAACTTAGTGACATTTCAGAAAATTAGAAGAATAGTGTTACGTATAAAGTACATATGCGTATATTATGATGGAATGGAATTATCCTCCTTTGCTATTGTCTCCTCCAACCTCCAGTAACCTATTGTGTAGTTGTTGGTAGTTGGGGTGCAGCCTGGAGTACAGGAGGTCTGCTCCCAAGCAGCTCTACTCTCCTCCTTCCCTGCAGGTGGCACCTCCGTGCCTCTCCATCTGCTTTATTATTCTGCAAGTAGAAAGACAACGCGGTAAATGGTTAATTAAATGTAGATATAGCATAAATCACTGTTATTTTCTATGATAAAATATTGATATGTACTATTTTGTGGGTATGTAGAGGGGGTTGGAAAAGTAGTCCTCTTTGTATGACTGTGAAATGTTTAAAACTTTGAATGACCACTAACTGTTCTTGACAATGTGTACAGGTAGAATGCTGCATCAATAGATGCACAGCAGACATGTTTAAGATATTGACTCATAGTTATACTACATTTAACAGACTACAGCTTGCCTAATCAATATGCTGTTGTGATGAGGTTGGTCTCCCTATTCGAACCTTGGAACTATAAACAAACAAACAAAAAAAGGACAAAAACGCCAGAGTGTCGGTTCTGATCTCTGATCTCTGGAGAGGTCGAGTACTTATTTTAATCTGACCCCGTGGCATGTTTCATTGGCTCTTAAGAAACCTGCGCTAGCCGTGAGGGTTGGTCACCTGACAAGACGTGGTGGAACAGTTGTCCTCTATAAATCCCCTATGCTAACGTTCCCTTGCCACGAACGAGACCGTGCGGTAGGGGAGGGAGTGCAGTGTACAGACCAGACAATCAGGCAGTAGTGTGTCCACCTGTGAAGGTGTCGGTCATCCTATCGATCCTGCTCAGTGGACCCATTTTCTGTTTTGGCTATTTTCCGTTTCAACCAGTGGTCCACAACTGGTTCATCAAACGGTGTGGTATGTGCTATCCTGCCTGTGCGAAAGTGCATATAAAAGACCCTTTGCTGCTTATCAGAAAGAGTAGCCTATGTGGTGCCAGAGGGTTTCCTCCAAAGAAATATTTCAGAATTACCATATGTTTAATGTCCAATAGCCGATGATGCGAAAATCAATGTGCTCTGGAGGCGTCAGTAAATAAAACAAGCTTTTACATACCGGACATGGCAGCCTAGTCAGTAGAGTGCAGGCTTCCCATGTCGAAGGTTGGGAATTCGAATCCCATCGAGTCAAACCAATGACTTACAAAATTGATACTTGTCACTACCTAGAATGGTACTCAACATTACTAGGATAGAGCAAGGACTGGTTAGCTCAGTATGAAGATCATGTGACTGAGTGTGAAATCGGGTCATGGTGCCGGCAGCCTGGTCTTCCAGTGGGGCAGCACTATGTACTCACCATAAGTGCGCACTGTCACAAGTCAGTGCCAGTCCTGATATGACCTTAGATGTTGCCAGGACATAAAACTCCAACAAACGGACGCCACCGTACATAATGTTCCTACTTTCTCTCCTCAGCTTCGCCGCGCTCTTGGTGATTTCGGCATTCCGATCGCCATTGTTACCATGGTTACTATAGACTACCTTATAAAGGAAACCTACACCCAGGTAGGCTGTTGTGGTTCACATGTATTGTCTTTGTAATTATGTAAAGACTAGGTCTCCATAAAGTAAAGTTGAATCCTCTCCTCCAACTAATAGATTTACCACTCGTTGTGGTCACCAGTATGTAAAGTCACGGCTCGAATCTGTGGTTGTGTAGGCAGGCTATAGTGAAATCAATACAGACAAAGAGAAAGGAAGAGTATAAAGTGTGAAAGAAGATAGAGTCAAGCCCTCTGGTTTATTATTCATATGGTACATGGGTTCATTGTAGAGTATCACCCCCCCCCTCCCCCAATAGGAAACAAGCATTCTTAGCTCTACCAATAGGGATCCAGCATTCCTGGTCCCCATGGTTACCAGTGATCTTCCCACCACCACCAAGCTGTGTGGCTCCCCTGGCCACCACCTGACTTGAGCCTGAGTGTGGTGATCCTACCTAGCAGAGCAGGGGGGGGGGGAGGGGGTAGGCTCTGAGTGCCCCTTACACACAGACCTGCCAGCACCACTATGTTTATTTACATCTCACTCAGGCACCACCAGCACCCTCATATACACATACATGTACCTGGTCATGTATACCCGATCAGTAATAGAACATTTGCATTCCCCCACCAATGCATTAAATCAGAATATTTTACAACATGATTTACGCAACTAAAAACCACCAACTCAATAAGACATTTCCCCCTGCAGAGCAAGTTGCACAGTAAGCTACTTACTACCAAAACAATGTATGACAAGACGAGCCTCTCAGCGCGCTCATATAGGAATTTCTGACGGCAGTGGGAAGAACTAGTGTTTTTAGTAGCATGTGCAGCTCACTGCAGCATGCTCTTTGGAAAACGGTCTTAAAGAGGATTCCCACTACCAACCCACCCCCTGACGGCAGTGGGGAGAACTAGCATTATTAGTAGCAGCTGCAACTCACTGGAGCATGCTTTGTGGAATAGGTCTTATAGAGGATTTCAACTGCCAAACTGCCCTCTGACGGTAGTGAGAAGAACTAATTTGTGGGTAGTAGCAAAGACAATGTATGACGAGATGTGTCACTCAGCACTTTCCAATGAAATACAGATGCAGTGCTGCCACCCAACGACAAACAAGGCAAGGAGACAGGTTCCCTCGCCCACCCTGACTGCTGTACCATCAAAGACAATGTACAACAACTATAGTGTATTATCTCCTAATATTACTAATGAAAACAATATTATTATTTTTTGTATATTGATATAAATTATGTAAATATAACATTTTAATTGCCATTTAATGTGCACCTTGTTTGCGTGGGATGGCGCCACTGCATGATTATTTCAGAAATTCCTATATGAGAGCGCTGAGAGGCTCGTCTTGTCATACATTGTTTTTGGTAGTAAGTAGCCTATTGTGCAACTTGCTCTGCGGGGGGGGGGGGGGGAGGAAATGTCTTATTGAGGATTTCCACCACCAACCTACCCTTTAATGGCAATATGAAGAACTAAGCTCTCTCTTGAAGATTTATTCTGCCTATTATGGATAAGCCTGAATAGACTTGTTTTCACCATTAGACAGTTTGTCGATAGAAAGCCTGAGCCTACACTTTTACCGACCCAAGGGATTTTTAACCTCCCACACCACATAGACATGGTATGAGAGCAACTGGCCTTTGATGATGCTGTAAGTTATCTACAGCGGTGGAAATCCACATTGGCAGAGGTGGGGGCATGGGGAATCGAAACTCCGACCTTGAGATTAGGAGTCTGACCTAGAAAAAAGTCAGACACTCTAACCACTCCGCCTCAGAGAACACCACTAATGTTTGTCATTATGTAGCATGGTTTGTGGAATAGGTCTCATAGAGAATTTCCACCACCAACCCGCCCTCTGCCGGCAAAGGAAGAACTAATGTTGTGGGTAGCAACTCACTGTGCACCATGCTCTGTAAGAAAATGTATCATAGAGGATTTCCACCACCAGCTCACCCTCTGGCGGCAGTGGAAGAACTAATGTGGGTAGCAGCTCATTGTGCAGTATACTCTGTGGGAAAAGGTCCTAGTGAAGATTTCCGCCACCAGTCTACTCTTTGACGGCATTGACAAGAACTAATGTTGCGGGTTTCAGCTCATTGCGCATGCTCTACCGAAAAGATTGGTTAAAGCTGCACAGTCCGATGAAAACATCAAATTTTCAACAACAACAAAACACGACCTAGATTTGATCAAGCATGTCCAACTTAGATACAGGTACACATATTATATTTCGATGAAAGCATTGAATTTTCAAAATCAAGACACTTATCTGGATTTGATCCTACATATCCAACTTAGATACTGGTGCACTTACCAAGCATTGGTTTGTTGCATATAAAGGAATACTACACCAATTTAATCAGAACACACTGGGTGGCCGTTTTGGGAGATCGGGAGATCCAAACCCATGAGTTTGTGGGTTCGAGTCCTGGTCGAGTCAAACCAATGACTTAAAAATTTATACTTGTCGCTTCCTTAGCCTGGCACTCGGCGTTATTAGGATAGGGCAAGCACTGGTTGGCTCAGTGTCAGGATACTGTGACTGAGTGGGATATCAGGTCATGGTGCTGGCGACCTGGTTTCCCAGTGGGGCAGCACTATAAAGTCGCCATGAGTGCGCACTGTCACAAGTCGGTACCGGTCCTGATATAACCTTAGATGTTGCTAGGACGTAAAACAGGACGTAAAACAACAAACAAACATCAATTTAATCAATCCTGTTTGCTGCTGAAGCCTGTGGTGTTAGAATTTTGCCGTCCATACCTAAATTAATTTGGCATGCTTTCACTTCAAATGTTAGTTCAACATAAAGTAAAGTACTTAATAACGATCAATCGCATGTATTTATCTCAGGAAGTTGCAGAAACTCAAAGCGATCGGACTGTGCAATTTTAACCTCTTACTGTTAATGCCTATGGTGTCAAAATTACTTCAAATTAAAGTAAGGTTGATTGATTGATTGGTGGTTGCTTTACGCCGTGTCGGCAGCATAGGCCATATTCACGGCGAGAAATGTTAGTTTTTTGTTCAAACCATCGCTTTTACATGTAAAAGCAGACATTCAATTATGTGCCAATAGACACTCATTAAATTAGACAGCCAGTAAGGTAGATGACAATGATCAACCTAATATATTTAACTCTCAAGTAAAAATGGCTGAAACTGAAAGGTGTCAGAGGATACAACTTTAACGGTTATGCGTCTTTTTCGGCAGAAACTGAACGTGCCTGATGGCGTCTCACCCACGGACAGTTCAAAGCGAGGCTGGTTCATCAACCCACTCGGCATTAAGGAAGCGCTGCCCACGTGGGCCTACTTCGCGGCAGTGCTTCCCGGCATGCTAGTCTTCATCCTCATCTTCATGGAGCTGCAGATCACTGGGTCAGTTAGATCAAATATTCACCCATTCTCTGGGTAGGGGTGACTTGTTTTTTTATCTAACGGTCAGTTGAACTAGGGCATTTGGATCCAAGTACCCATGTATTTTTTTTGTTCAAGTGTTTTTATTCCTCTGAATAACCTGTTGTCAGTGCTAATGCACTGGTCTTCCAGTCGCAATACCGGGCGCGGTGGCCGAATCGGGGGAGCGCGTGCAGAAGATCGGGAGTTTGGCTCCCGGTCGAGTCAAACCAATGACTTATAAAATTGATACTTGGCGCTTCCTAGCCTGGCACTCAGCATTAATAGGATAGTGCAAGGACTGGTTAGCTCAGTGTCAGGAAAATGTGACTGAGTGGGATATCGGGTCATACTGCTGGCAGCCTGATTTCCCCAGTCGGGCAGCATTATAAAGTCACCATGAGTGTGCTGTCACAAGGCGATACCCATCCTGATAATACCTTAGATATTGCCAGGACGTGAAACTCCAATAACCAACCAATAATTGCCACCACACAGTAAGCAAATCTACAACAATATAAAAAAGCATTGATAATGATATGAATGACAGGTAAAGAACATGATAAGAGAAAATAGAAACATATGGGGAGGTAGCTATGTTAGACTAGTATGTTAGACTAGTATGGTAAGCATCATATTAGTATGGGGGCGGGGGCATAGCTGATTATCTTTCTAGAGGTGACATACTCGATATATAATCCCGATTCTGCAATGATGATCCTGACTCAAGATTACCATTATCTTTGCAGGATGATTGTACGGAAGAAGATTCGAAAGGGGACAGGCTTTCACCTCGACTTGTTCCTGATCGGGTGGTTCAGTGTGGTGGGCGGCCTGCTGGGGCTGCCTCTGGTCACTGTGGCAACCGTGCGTTCTGTGTCCCACGTGGCGGCTCTCAGCGTCTTCAGCACGACGCATGCGCCTGGAGAGAAGCCGCGACTAGTCGAGGTGAAGGAGCAGCGGCTTACCGGACTCACAGTGCACCTCATGATAGGTGCGTACCCGCTGTGTGTGTGTGTGTGTGTGTGTTTGTGTGTGTGGTGGTCGAGGTGAAGGAGCAGCGGCTTACCGGGCTCACTGTCCACCTCATGATAGGTGCGTACCCGCTGTGTGTGTGTGTGTGCGTGCGTGTGTGCGTGTGTGGTGGTCGAGGTGAAGGAGCAGCGGCTTACCGGACTCACAGTGCACCTCATGATAGGTGTGTACCCGCTGTGTGTGTGTGTGCGTGTGTGCGTGTGTGGTGGTCGAGGTGAAGGAGCAGCGGCAGACCGGGCTCACTGTCCACCTCATGATAGGTGCGTACCCGCTGTGTGTGTGTGTGTGCGTGCGTGCGTGTGTGCGTGTGTGGTGGTCGAGGTGAAGGAGCAGCGGCTTACCGGGCTCACTCTCCACCTCATGATAGGTGCGTACCCACTGTGTGTGTGTGTGCGTGCGTGTGTGGTGGTCGAGGTGAAGGAGCAGCGGCTGATCGGGCTCACTGTCCACTTCATGATAGGTGCATACCCGCTGTGTGTGTGCGCGTGTGTCTGTGTGTGTGTGTGTGTGTGGTGGTCGAGGTAAAGGAGCAGCGGCTGATCGGGCTCACTGTCCACCTCATGATAGGTGCGTACCCGCTGTGTGTGTGTGTGTGCGTGTGTGTGTGCGTGTGCGTGTGTGGTGGTCGAGGTGAAGGAGCAGCGGCAGACCGGGCTCACTGTCCACCTCATGATAGGTGCGTACCCGCTGTGTGTGTGTGTGTGTGTGTGTGTGTGTGTGTGTGTGTGGTGGTGGTGGTCGAGGTGAAGGAGCATCGGCTGATCGGGCTCACTGTCCCCCTCATGATAGGTGCGTACCCGCTGTGTGTGCGCGTGTGGAGGTGTGTGTGTGTGTGTGGTGGTCGAGGTGAAGGAGCAGCGGCTGATCGGGCTCACTGTCCACCTCATGATAGGTGCGTACCCACTGTGTGTGCGTGTGTGTGTGTGCGTGTGTGGTGGTCGAGGTGAAGGAGCAGCGGCTTACCGGGCTCACTGTCCACCTCATGATAGGTGCGTACCCACTGTGTGTGTGCATGTGCGTGTGTGCCTTACCAGGCACCGGGCGCGGTGGCTGACTCAGTAGAGCACAGGCCTCGCGTGCGGAAGATCGCGAGTTCGCGAGGTCGATTCCCGGTCGAGTCAAACCAATGACTTAAAAATTGATACTTGTCGCTTCCTAGCCTGGTGCTCGGCATTATTAGGATAGGGCAAGGGCTGGTTAGTTCGGTGTCAGGATAATGTGACTGAGTGGGATATCGGGTCATGGTGCCGGTGGCCTGATTTCCCAGTGGGGCAGCACTATAAAATCGCCATGAGTGCGTACTGTCACAAGTCGGTACTTATCCTGATATGACCTTAGATGTTGCTAGGACGTAAAACAACAACAACAAACAAACAAACCTTATCAGGCTCACTGTCCACCTCATGATAGGTGCGTACCCACTTTGTGTGTGTGTGTGTGCATGTGTGTGTGATGTCAAGGTGAAGGTGCAGCGGCTTACCGGGCTCAGTCTACCTCATGATAGGTGCGTACCCGCTGTGTGTGTGAGTGTATGTGGTGGTCGAGGTGAAGCAGCAGCTAATTGGGCAATAACTAGGAATGATGGTAATGGATAGTACTTATGGAATGATGCTAATGGACACTAATTTGGAAGGATGCTAATGGACACTAATTAGGAATGATGATAATGGATACTATTTATGGAATGATGTTAATGAGCACTAATTAGCAATTATGCTAATTAGGAATTCTGCAAATGGATAATTGTGGAACGCTTCTAATTGGCACTAATCAGGAATTATGCTAATAGATAACTGGAATGATTCTACAGTACACTAATTAGGAATGATGCTAATGCGCACTAATTAGGAATGATGCTAATGGATAACTATGGAATGATTCTACATGACACTAATTAGGAATTGTGCTAATGAATAACTAGGGAATGGTGCTGATTGTACATCCCATGCCATGTTTCTTCAGGTGTGTCGGTGCTGATGGGCCCCATTTTGCGCCTTGTGCCGCTACCCGTGCTGTTCGGAGTCTTCCTCTACATGGGTGTCGCCTCCATGAGCGGGGTCCAGTTGTTCGAAAGGATGGAGATGCTCTTCATCCCTGCCAAGCATCACCCCGACGTGGCCTACGTTAGAAAGGTGCGGTGTTGGGCTGCCTTGATCAAAGAAAATTAACATATGTGATCTCATTTCATTATTGTGTTTCAGTAGCTTATGTCATTATCTGTCTGGGTACAGTAGTAGTGTGCCGAGAGAGGGGCAGAGGATGCGACAGCCCCGGGAATCGATGTCGGGGCATATTTAAAATGTCTTCCTTGCTCACATTTCTCAGTACTAGACCATATTCTTAGGGGCAAACAATCAAGGAGTTGGCCCCGGGCATCACAAAACCTCTGCACGCCACTGGTGTACGGACAGGAAGACACTGACTGGGTCCGTATGGGGCCTGGAAAGTATTGAAAAGTAATGAACTTCATTTGCCCCATTTCAAGGTCTTGAAAATCCCTGAATTTAACCTATTTTGGGTAATTCACTAAGGCGGAGGCGCGATTGGTATAATGTGGCTTTATTGGCCCCTTAAGGATAAGAGCGTCAGGTCAGGATAATCAGTCATCGTTTAAAGAGGCATGGAGTATCGGTACATAGGGTCACAACAGTCTGGTTTACATTGAGATCACTCATGGTAGGTTGCAGTGTTCATGCAGGTTCAAATGCTCATGGATTGGGTCAAAGGATAACAGGGTCAGTTGGAAGGTTATCTGGGCCGGCGATGATGTTGTCGCGCGGGACGTAGGCGTGGACGGCGGAGGAGTTCCAGAATCCGAGCTCCATGATCTCCGTGAGAGTCGACCCCGTCCCTGCGCAGGCCTGGGCCCTGCCTCTCCTGAGGCTGTGGAGGGTGTAGTAGTCGGGGTTGGGGGCCCCCACAGCTGCCAGTGCGAGACTGAGCGTTCCGAGTAGGACCCGCTGGGAGAGAGGGCTGCCATTGGGGAGGAGGAAGGCGAGGCCATTAGGGGGCGAGGCCTGGGCCGCCCGGTACCGGGACTAGGCTAGCAGTGGGAAGTAGGGTGAGTGGGGGGGGGGGGGGCGGAGGGGAGGAATATGGTGTAGGCATGTCCCCGCCTCCAGCAGGTCTTGGTGGTGTTAAGCGAGAGGAGGAGCTGCTGTGGTGTTATGGTTATGTCTCTCTCCCGGGTGTGGAAGGTGTTGTTTTGTGATCCACTCAGGATGTTGCCCTGTCTCAGGAGGGTGCTGTATACTATGAGTAGGGCGGCGATGATTACCCTGGTGTTGGGGCCGGCCCGGCGGATGTGGTCAACGGCTGCCCTCAGCATCGGAGGCGTGATGGTCGAGGCCGGGCTGGGCACGTGTGTTGATGCGCGGTGGAGCCCGCGCTTCATGAGGGTTACCTGGTAGTTAGTCTTAAAAAGCCTTGAATTTGATTAAACTGTCTGCACTGATCTAAATTTGATATGTAGGATCAAATCTAGGTGAGTGGTTTGGTTTAGAAAATGAATGGCTTTCATCAAATCATGCAGCTTTGAATAAAATTATATTTAATCTAAGAAATTGAGACGCTGAATATTCTGGAATTGGCTTAGAATGAGGATTTTTAAAATTTAGAATGCAAATTATGATAATTATGTTTGTAGTCTATTATGCAATATCCATAACTGGCTCTAATTTGAAGACAATGAAGATTCATCCTTTTATGTTGTAAAACTCCACTCACTGCCTCTACAGCTGAAGACAGTGAAGATGCATCTGTATGTTGATAGGATGTAAAACCCCATTCCCTGCCTCTACAGGTGAAGATGATAAAGATGCACCTGTATGTTGTTAGAATGTAAAACGACCATTCCC
Source organism: Branchipolynoe longqiensis (assembly GCA_030323885.1). Classification (NCBI taxonomy): domain Eukaryota; kingdom Metazoa; phylum Annelida; class Polychaeta; order Phyllodocida; family Polynoidae; genus Branchipolynoe; species Branchipolynoe longqiensis. Next base: position 145,701,994 of record CM059187.1, read on the forward strand.
TGCCTCAATTTACAAGTGAAGACGATGAAGATGCACCTGTATGTTGTTAGGATGTAAAACCCCATTCCCTGCCTCTACAGGTGAAGACGATGAAGATGCACCTGTATGTTGTTAGGATGTAAAACCCCACTCACTGCCTCTACAGGTGAAGACGATGAAGATGCACCTGAATGTTGTTAAGATGTAAAACCCCACTCACTGCCTCTGCAGGTGAAGATGATGAAGATGCACCTGTATGTTGTTAGGATGTAAACCCCATTCACCGCCTCACTGTACAGGTGAAGACGATGAAGATGCACCTGTATGTTGTTAATATGTAAAACCCCATTCACCGCCTCATTGTACAGGTGAAGATGATGAAGATACACCTGTATGTTGTTAGGATGTAAAACCCCATTCACCACCTCACTCTACAGGTGAAGACGATGAAGATGCACCTGTATGTTGTTAGGATGTAAAACCCCATTCACCGCCTCACTCTACAGATGAAGATGCACCTGTATGTTGTTAGGATGTAAAACCCCATTCACCGCCTCACTCTACAGGTGAAGACGATGAAGATGCACCTGTACACCATCCTGCAGATCGTGTGCCTGGCCGTGCTGTGGGCGGTGAAGTCTACAGAGGCTGCCTTGGCGTTCCCTTTCTTCCTGGTGCTCATGTTGCCCCTGAGGCGCCATCTACTGGTCCGCATCTTCACCGACACGGAACTCAGCAATGTAAGTTCTCAACCCGTAGATGCAATAGATATAGCCAAACAGAAGACCAATAAAATGAAATTGCTTCACAGACAATCGCTGTGTGAAATCTGAGTCCCACCCAAACCCTTTTTATAATCAGGGATGAAAGATCTCCACGATTTCGTAGATTTCTGCGTTTTTATTATATTTACCGATTAATGTTAGGCAAATGCCAAGGAATCATGATGTGTATGACAACAGTTGGTTATTTTGAATCCCATTCTTCTATGACCTTAGATGGTGCTAGAGAATATAACCCAAACAAGAGTTACGTATGAACGATAATACGCTCACAACAACGACAATTGAAGCTTGAGTTCCGGAATTTTCATTTGATTCGCTGATAGTAGGTACTTCCAAGGTGATTTTTTATTTTAATGTTTCAGTGTTTAAAATTATATAGGTGTATAGATCTTTTTAATTCGATTCCAGATATATAAAATTTATATAGATCTCTTGATAAGTTCCGAAATTATGAGGTTTTAAACATTAATTTGTTTGCACTTATTTGTGCACATTTCCAAATTAGGCAAATCTAGGTTTTTAAGGCCCCAGCCCAGAAGCTATGTTGCATATAATTTGTCCAATATTAAAGAATCTCACTCTCTATAGCACAAATAGCAGGCTCAATTTTTTCCAGACCATTATCTTTGTTATTCTTTCAGATATTTCATGCTAAATTTGCTAAATTCCTTAATTTCTACTGAATATCAGCAGGGTCAATGATAAATTCTTGAAAACATCATAACTTCTGTTCTACTTACACTATCACTCTAATTTTTATTCTAAAATAATCTAAATCAAAAGCTCTATATGATCGTACATGTTTTCTGTCGACACGGTAGCTTCAATCGACGCCATATTCGTTGCTCCAGTGCAGAGATGGGAATACACAGTCACTTCTCAGACCAACCTTGATGAGCATGATATAAATCTCAACCAAATATTGTTCTGGTTAGGTAGAGGAAGACTTGAGCTTTCTGATGATATAATTTTCAGCACGATCCTGATCAATTTTCAAGGAGGATTGATGTCTTAATGTTTTCACTCCTTCAGTTCAATCAAATTTCCCACTTAAAAACAGCCATGCTTGATATGCTAATGAAGCCTAGTTTCTTCTCTGTCTTTCATTCGTGGTTATTTTTAGCTCAGGTCACTGTGCTCACCAAGGTATCAATTTTAGGGAAGGGAGTAGCTCAGACTGGATGAAAACAAACTCGGCGAGCATGCACAGAGCTGCCGATGGTACCCCCAAACAAGTTTCCATTGACTCTAATTTATTTCATAATGCTAACTAAAAATCAGATACCCTAAAAGACAAAAGAATAAGCTTTAATTTCATATAATTTTTATTTCAAACGAAGCAGAATTAGTGGAGATTGAAGTGTTTTAAAAAGGGTTAAAATATGTCAAATTTCACGCTGCGGACACCGTATATGTAAACAAAATTGTCAGAATGACCATATGTTTGACGTCCAATAGCCGATGATAAAAATCAATGTGCTCTAGAGGCGTCGTTAAACAAAACAAGCTTTTTTAGGAGCAGCAACGTGCAATAAATGTTTCATGAGGGTATCAGTGTATTAAGTTAGAAATGTAGGATCAAGTATAGGTACACTACTGCCCCAAACTTCACTGACCACATCAAATTACAAATGACCACTGCCCCAAATTTCCCGAACAAACAAAAATGTCAAACCACCTATCTGCCCGAAATTCTGACAAACTGTCCCTGAGGAACAAGAATGTTTTTGTGTTTTTGTTTGTTTGTTTGTCCTGTTTGATTTTTACAATAGGCTTATGTAATGTTCTAGAGTCTCTTAGTTGGAATGCCACACGCATGCGCTGGTAGAATATGTGAATGGATCATGATGCTTATTGTGTCATGAAGCTATTTAGCACACGTTAACATGATTTATCATCCAGCTTATTATCATTCAGAGGTGCCAAGTCTTCCAAATCTCCCACTTTTAATTTGTAATCTCCCTCTAAAGAATCATTTTAGCTTGGGTGTTGGTGGGTTTGGTTTAGGTTTTTTTTTGGGGGGTTATGCATATTTATCGTTAAAATGTATCATGATGCACCATTTTGTATCACTTTTTTCAAAATTGCGCTGTGGGAGGGTGCGACCCCCCCCCCTCCTACACCCTCTCCCTTTCGGCCCCCTGTGGGAGGGTGCGACCGCCCGTCCTGCACCCTCCCCCTTTCGGCCATGCTATTTCTCCCTGTTTACAATTTGTGTGTTAGGGAGACTCACACTAATCTACTTGGCGCCTCTGCACATTGCGATCCTTCGTCTAATCCTTGCTCGGCGCTAATCGTATAGCGAGTCCAACCAATTTAAAGTAATTTTTGTGGGTTTGTTAACCTGCCTCTTGATTTTTATATTAAACCTATACATACATTCATTGTTATTTATTATGCTTGATACGTGACGAGGAAGGAGAGAGAAGAGGAGTTGGAATAAAAACACTTTATTCAGAAGACAAGGCAGTATAAGAAATGCATGAGTACAAAGGAGGGTCAATGATGTAGCCTCTATCTCTGAAGGTAAAATGTCAAGGTACAGTTAAGAATAGTCAGTGAGTCCAGGGGCCATGCCCGAGGGTAGTGTTCTCTGAGGTAAGATCTCAGACGGGAGGGAGGTGGCCCGATGAGCCCTCCACCAAAACTGAGGAGAGGGCTCGAGGGGCGCCCGAGGAGGCGATCCGCGGCACATATGCGTGGACCGAGGCGGAGGTCCAGGTCCCTTGCTCCATGATGTCCGAGAGGGGTACCCCGGCGCGCTGGCAAGCCTGGGCCGCCCCCCGGCGCAGGCTGTGGAGGGTATAGCCGTCGGGGGCGGGCACCCCGAGGGCCGAGAGGGCGCCTCGCAGGATGGCAGTAAGGGTCCGAGGGTCCAGGGGACGGCCGGCGGAGCAGGCAGGGGCGAGGGCCACCGAGGCGGTCCAGGCGGCGACGGGGCAGAGCGGGCGCCCGGGCGAAGCGGGGATGAAGAGGGCAACCGCCCCCGAGGGCAGTGCGATGGTCTTGGTGGTCCGGGGGGTAACGCGCAGCCCCCTGGGGGCGGGGGCGACGTCGCCCCGTGTGATGGTGTGAGGGCCGCCCCACACCGCGGGGCTGGGGGAGAGGAGGCTGGACTGCGGGCGGCCCCGGGGGACGACGCCCGAGGGCCCTGCGAGGGCGAGATGGTGGGCGACGGCGGCGAGGATGGTAGGCGTCAGAGGCGGAGCGGGGCGGGCCACGTGGCCGGAGGCCCGCTCCCCGCCGCGACAGACGTCTCTGGCGAGGCGCGAGGTGAAGGCGCTCGGGTCGCCCCCGGCCGCCTCCAGCCAGGAGCGCGCCCCGGAGAGGGCGTGCCGGACGGAGGCCGGCACCAGAGGGCGGGCGTAGAGCGAGGCGGTGTAGGCGGCGACATCGAAGGGCGTCGGGGCGAGAGGATCCCAGTGGTGGCCCGAGGCGAACTGGACGTAGCCTCGGGCCTGTCGACGTCGGTTCCTCCAGGTGGAGGGGGCGAGGGCGGCGATGCGGAGGCCGTCCACGGCAGCGACCTCGGTGGCGGAGTACCCTGCATTAGAGGGTAGGATTGTAGGGGAAGTCATCATGGTCGGCATCGGCGCGTTCCAGCCCGAGGCGGGCGACCTCGTCTCGGGCAACGCCCGTCCACCGACCAGGGAGGTGGGCGCGGCTCAGGGCGTCGGCCAGGACGAGGTCGACGCCGGGCTTGTGGACGATGGTTAGTTCAAAACATGCCTCGGCCGCCATGAGCCAGAGTTCCCGGACGCACGTCCCGAGGGTGAGGTCGCGGGCCCGTCCCGAGTCGAGGGAGGCCGCGGAGGCCATGTTTTCTGTGTTAATGACCACGTTGGTCCCCGCGACGTCCGCAGGAAGGAGGGTGCGGAGGGCCACGACCAGGTTGACCGCCTCCAGCTCGTGGATTGCAGGGAAGCGGGCCCGGAAGGCCCTCGAGTACCCTCGGGCGTAGTAGCGCCTGGGGGAGTAGGCCCCGCCTCCGGTGAGGCAGGAGTCGCACTCGATGACGATCCTCCGGGTCTCCATCGGACGGAGGAGATGGAGGCCGTTGGTGGCGCGCCCATAGGCCGCAAACCATGCCAGGTCCCGGAGGGCGTCGTCCCCGAGGGTGATGGCGGCGAACCAGCGGCAGCTGCGGAGGGCCGCGAGGAGCCGCGCCATGAACTTCCTCGCGGGAAGCACGCAGCTGCCGACGTGGTTGAGGCGGCCGAGGATACTCTGGAGTTCCTGGCGCCCGAGGGTAGGCCGGGCGGCCCGGGCCTCGCAGTCGGCGACGAGCTCGTCGACTTTGTCGGGTGCGATGCGAATCGTCATGGCCCCGCTATCGACGGCGAATCCAAGCCAGGAGACTCGCACCGCCGGAGGGTGGCACTTCCCGGGGGCGACCTCCAGGCCGAGGGCGCCGACGAGGGCAATGAAGCCGTCGAACGCCTTGCGGGCCCTGAGGTAGGTGAGCTCACACCCGACAAAGTCGTCCACGTACACGAGGGCGTGGAAGCCCTCGCGCTGGAGGATCCAGGCCACCGCGGCGGTCACCCTGACGCAGGCGGCGCCCGAGGAGCGGCAGCCGAAGGGGAGGGCGAGGTCGACATAGGTCGCGCCCTCAAAGGCGATCCCATATAGGGGGCAGGAGAGGGGGTCGGCCCGTAGCTGGCGGTAGGCCCTGGATATGTCCGCGGTCCAGGTGTAGGCCCCGGTGCCCAGTCGGATGAGGCGGCGGCCCACGTCGGCCACGGACGGGAGCCGGTAGGCGTGGGGCCTACCCAGGTACTCGCGGCGGGGTATCCCAGCGTTAACGCTGTGGCCAGGAGGGTAGGAGAGGTCGACGATGACCCGCCTCTTACCCGGATCGGACTTGGGGCGGGTCATCATGGGGGAGACCTGGGCCCAGGGGGTAAAGGGGGGGGGTGGTGAAGGGGCCGGCGAGGGCACCATGGGCGAGCTCGGTGGTAATAAAGTCGCGGAGGTGGACTTGGTGCTCGGGGGCCTCCCGATGGTTGGTGTATGTGGGCGGGGCGGGGGGGGTGCTGGCGGAGTAGTTGGCGGGGAAGCCATACTCGAGGAGGTCTACTAGGTCCTTGTCGGGGTGGTCTCGGAGGCGGGCGCGCCAGGCGGGGATGTGGAGGCCTGAGGGAAGGGGGATGCGGGCGGCCAAAAATTAGGGAGGCCCGTATCGCGGAGGGTATGGTAGGCTCGGGAGAAGGTGGGGTGGCGGCTCCAGGCGGCGCCGGATAGGTGGGGCCATATGGAGAGGAGGGTGGGGCGGTAGGCGGTAGGAGTGGGGCCGCAGGCGGGGGCGGCGGGGAGGGTGTCCTGAATGCTGGGGTTGACGACCTCTGCGACGGTCTCGCTGAGGTGGAGGGGGGTGGGGGGGAGGGGTGGGGCGGGGGTGGATGGGGGGGGACGAGGGGGAGGTGGGGGGGGGGGGGAGGAGGTGCGGGCGGGGTTGGAGAGGGGCAGTGCGAAGGCGCGGGGAGGGGGGGGGGGGGGGGGGGGGGGCGGCGGGTACGGGGGCGGGTGCGGGGGGCGCAGAGGCCGGGAAGGCTAAAAATCCGGCGAGGTGATCGCGGGGGTGGCTGAGGCGCGGTCGCGGGTGCGCTTGGTGTAGCAGACCGCCTCGCTGTGGACGGTTAGGATGCGGCGCACGTTCGCGCAATACGCGCATGCGTGCCTCCTCCTCGCGCCTTGGTCACCGGGGGCTTCACCGGGGGGGGGGCGAGATCGCACGAGGCGGGGGTCTCTGTTCCAGGCGGGGCAGGGTATCCCGTATGCCTCTCGGGTATAGGGTGTGCGTGGGTCGGCGTTGGAGGGGCGGGAGTGTGTGGGGGGAGGGGTGGGGCGGGCACGGGTAGGGGGGGGAAGTAGTCTGGCTCCGCCCCCGGAGGCAGTCGCGGGGGCGGTGATCACGTCCATCCTCACGGTGTTTATAGCGACTGGGTCGCGCCACCCATCGGGGAGGCGGCCGTCGGCAACCCATGCGAAGATGGTTTCCGAATATCGCCGGACGGTAGGCCAGGGATGTGTAACGGCGTCCCTGAGAACGGTGATGTTGTGGTGCAGTAATCCGGGGAGGGCGTCGGTGGGGAAGGAGGGGTGGGACTCGAGCATGCGGAGGGCGAGGTTGTACTCCTCCATGGTCGCCTCGCCTCGCTTCAGAGCCTTTCCCTCGGGGCCTCTCTCAATAAGGTCGTGAGGGAAAAGGTAACCTGGGGGTATACCTTTTCGCCGCCCGCTTCCCTGCGCCTCGGCGGACTCCAGTATCTCCCTGACCGCGTCGGCCGCGGATGCGGGGGAGCGGTCGGGGGCTGGGTGGATGGAGGCGGGGCGGGGGGCGGCGGAGGCGGCCTGCTGTGTGGCGTAGAGGCCTCGCCTGAGGTATGGCTGGTATGTGGGGTGGACGTCGCTGGCGGGCGTCGCCGAGGCGTAGGCGGGCGTCGGAGAGGCGGGGGCGGGGAGGAGGCGAGGGTGCGTGGTCGGGGGGGCACCCCCTCCAGTCCCGGCGGCGAGTTCTTGTAGCATGTCTGCGATGCGGTCGGCTATGGATGGGGGCGAGGCGGCCGGGGCCCGAGGTGGAGGCGGGGCGGCAGGGCCGGCGTAGGTTGAGGCCCGAAGGGGGGCGAGGGCGATCGACTCGACCAGGGCTGTGAGGTGGTCGATGGCGCCGGCCTGGCATTGCATGGCGGCGGCCTGGGCGTCCATCCGGGCGTCGACGGCGCTCGCCCACGAGGTGGCCTCCGACTGGAGGCTGGGGGCGGCGGAGGTCGCGGAGGCGGCGTCCTGTGAGGCGGCGGCGTCCTGTGAGGCGGTCGAGGCGCTCCGGCCTCGGCGCGGTCTGCTGCGGCCCGGGGGGCGGCCCCGGGGGCGTGATCCGACTGGCATGACGGTGATAGTGTGAGCGTGGGCCCGGGAGGCGAGGTGGCGTGAGGCGGGAGGCGTCGTGTGAGGCGGCGTCGCGTGAGGCGGCGGAGTGTGACGGTCCGCATGTGAGCCAAAGTAGAAATAGGGTCCGGGCCTGGAGGGTGAAGATAGGCGAGTGGCTAGGAGCAGCTAGGGCGGCCGGTTATAAGGGCCGAGAAGGGGGGGGGGGGGAGTTATGTCAGCGAGCCAACGGTCGCGGCCCGGGGGGGAGAGAGGGGGGGGGGGGTGCTCCTTCCCCACCATGAATCAAACGCAATGCGAACATTACGACCAATTACACTTCACATCTTACACAATGAATCCACTATGAATATGGCCATGTTTCGAGGTCCTTTAATTTAATAAGCGTCTGAAAAACGTCTTGAAAATTGTGCATTGAAAGGTCCTTGAAAGTCCTGGAATTTCCTGTCAAAAAGGATATGAACCCTGTATAATAAAGTTGCATAGTCTGATGGTTATCAGTTTCTTCCACATTTATTTAAATAAATATATTAGGATGATCAATATAATTTACTTTATTTTACTTTGAATTAAATTTTATTTTAAACATATTTTCAGTGAAAACATGCTAAATTAATTTTGGGATGCACATCAAAGTGCTGGACCCCATAGACTACAACAGTGACATGAGCAATTAAATTGACTTGGTATTCCTTCTACGCGGCAATAAATGTTTAATGAGTGCACCAGTATCTGATGGAATAGTCTGACAGTTTCCATCAGACTGTCACCAACAAGCAACCAACCACTATTCCCCATTCATAATCACTCCCGAACCAAAATATCACAGGTATCACTCTCAACTTCAAGTTAAGATTTTTTATTTAACGAAGCCTCTAGAACATCGGCTATTGGATATCAAACATATATGGTCATTCTGACATATTTCTTAGAAGGAAACCCGCTGCCGCCACATAGGCTACTCTTTCTGATAAGGGTCTTTTATATGCACTTTCCCACAGACAGGACAACACATACAAAAAGCATGGGCTGATTATCCAGGGAAATTTGACCCCTTATTCACCACATGCTACTAATTACTCCTTGTGTTGCTTATTTACTTGCACTCAAGCAAAAATGAGAGACAAATAAGTGTTCACACTTCCTGTCTACCATTCGCTATATCGCTAAGTTGGATATCTGGACTCAAATCTAGGATAGTGTTTTCAGTAGAAAATTGTGTTTCCATCAGACTATTCAGTTTTAAACTACATTGTAAAAGTCACATTTCTCCACAATTTATTATTATACAATTGTGTGTTATTTTTTCTTGTACAAACCAAATGACAGTTGGGTGACCGGGATGAAAGCCAAGATTTAAAAGAGTAACTAAAATGTTAACAAGTTATTAACATATTAAGCAATTCAATGTTATGTTGCAGCTTGATAATATTGAGAAGAACTACTTATTTTATATAAATTTGTAAATGTAATCTACTCTAAATAAGAGTGACTCAGTCTTAGCGACATGCGATACATATTGATGTTCTTCACAGTCCCACCAATGTTTGGAAGGGAGAGAGGGTAAAAGTGAGTCACATTTTATTAATGGTTTCATTTTGGGGATTGTGGGGGATGGGGGGAGAAAGAATCAAATTTAATCCTAACATTAGGATTGTGAAAACCAGTGGCATTTATAGGCAGCTTCTTATGCAACGCGTGTTTAGTTGTTTTGCTGTACTCCAGCTTTGATACTAAACTCTTTTAATGCAAGCTATTACAGTTTTGGTTAGCACATTGTTCTGATTGCATTTGCATAATTCTGTGTTTTCACAGCATTTGTCATGAACTGTCAAGCATTGATTCTTTCCATGTCGTTCCATGTTATTGTTCCGTATCTTTCGATTGGTTGGTTGGTTGTTGTTGGGCAAGGACTGGTTGGCTCAGTGTCAGGATGATGCGCGAAAAGGAAGACAGAAGACGGATGTGGGAAACTGAGGCGTTTATTGAGACGCCTCGGGCAATAATATGACAGCAATATACAGCACAATATCAAAACAGCAGCAAGATAAGCAGGGTGGGTATCACTGAGTACATATCAAAACAGAGAAATCAAGAGTAGTAAGTGAGGTGAGTGTCCGAGGGAGAGGCCCGAGGAGGGAGTCCTGAGGGTCTATGACCGGGGGTGCGCCGAAGAGCCCTCCACCAAAACGGAGGAGAGGGCTCGAGGCGCGCCCGAGGGGGCGAGACGGGGCACATAGGAGTGCACCGCCTCAGAGGTCCAGGTCCCCTGGGCCATGATGTCGGGGAGGGGCACCCCGGCGCGCTGGCAGGCCTGGGCGGCGCCGCGGTGGAGGCTGTGGAGAGTGAAGGCCTCCGGTGCCGGAACGCCTTGGGCCTTAAGGCCGCCCCTCAGGAGTTCGGTGAGGGAGCGCGGGTCGAGAGGCCGGCCGGAGGGCATCAGGAAGGCTGGTGCGTCTTGGGGCGCGGGAGACTGGGCGAGGGCGAGCTGCCAGGCCGATACCGGGCATAGAGGTGATCCGGGGATGGCAGGGACGAAGAGGGCCACCGCGCCCGAGGGCCCGGAGATGGTCTTGGAGGTCCTTATCATGAGCCGGAGGCCCCCGGGGGCGGGGCGGACGTCAGCGCGGGTCAGGGTGTGGGGGCCCCCCCACCCCTCGGGGCTCGGCGCCAAGAGGTTAGATTGGCGAAGCATGCCGAAGTACCCGAGGAGGAGGGCGGCCCGAGGAACGAGTGAGGTGGGCCCCGCGCGGGCGAGGTGGTTGATGGTGAGCGTCAGCTGGTGCGGCGTGAGGGGCGGGGCTTGCCGCGGGACGTGGGCGGAGGAGCGCTCGCCCCCCCGACAGACGTCCTTGGCGAGGCGGGCGTCAAAGCCCGAGGTGAGGCCCCCCGCCCCCTCCACCCAGGTCCGCGCTCCCGAGACGGCGTTCTTGACGGAGGCCGGGGCGAGGGCGCGGGCGTAGAGGGAGGCGGTGAAAGCGGCGACGTCGAAGGCCGACGGGGCGAGGGGGTCGACGCCTCGGGCAACGGTGAAGCTGACGAAGTCCTCGGCCTGGCGACAGCGGTTTTTCCAGGTCGCCGGGGCGAGGGCTGCGAGGCGGAGGCAGGCGACGTCATCGATCTCGGCGGGCAGGTAACCTATAAGCCAGGGTGAAAGGGGAAGGCGTCATGTGAGGCGGTGGTGGGGGCAAGCCCGAGGCGGGCCACCTCGCTCCGGGCCGTTTCGGCCCAAGGGCCGGCGAGGTGGGCGCGGCTTAGGGCGTCGGCGAGGAGGACCTCCGCCCCGGGCTTGTGGGTGATGTGAAGGTGAAAGGAACCGGATGCCGCCAGCAACCAGAGCTCCCGTGCGCAGGTCCCGAGGGTAGGGTCTCGGGCGCGTCCCGACTCGAGGGCGGTGGCCGAGGCCATGTTATCGGTGTAGACCACCACCGTCGCCCCCGCGATGTCTCCCGGGAGGAGAGAGTGGAGGGCGACGACGAGGTTGACCGCCTCGAGTTCGTGGATGGAAGGGAAGCGCGCCCGGAACCCCGAGGAGTACCCTCAGGCGTAGTAGTGCGTGGGGGAGTGGACGCCGCCCCCGGTGAGACAGGAATCGCACTCGATCACCCAGCGGCGGCCCTCCGGGGCTCGGAGGAGGTGGATACCGTTGGAGATCCGTCCATAGGCGGCGAACCACCTCAGATCCCGGAGGGCGTCGTCGGCGAGGGTGATGGAGGCGGCGCCGAAACAGCTGCGGAGCGCCCCGAGGAGCCGGGCCATGAACTTCCGGCCGGGGAGCACGCAGCCGCTCACATGATCCAGGCCACTGCGGCGGTGACGCGAACGCAGGCAGCGCCCGAGGTGCGGCACCCAAAGGGGAAGGCAAGGTCTATGTATGTGTTGCCGTCGAGGCAAATGCCGAACAGAGGGCAGGAGAGAGGGTCGGCTCGGAGCTGGCGGTAGGCCCGGGAGATGTCGGCAGTCCAGACGTAGGCCCCGTGGCCCTGGTCGATGAGGCGGCGGCCTACGTCGGCGACGGAGGGCAGGGTGTAGGTATGGGATTCCCCGAGGAACTCGCGCCGGGGGATGCCCGAGTTCACGCTCGCCCCCGGGGGGTAGGAGAGGTCGACGATGACCCGCCTCTTGCCCGAGTCGGCCTTGGGGCGGGTCATCATCGGGGAGACCTGGGTCCAGGGGGTGAAGGGGGGGACGGTGAAGGGGCCGATGAGGGCGCCGAGGGCCAGCTCCGTGTCGACGAAGTCCCGGATGTGGGAGAGGTAGTCGGGGGGCTCTCGGTGGTTGGAGTAGGAGGGGCGGGGAAGGGTAGAGGCGGAGTAAGTTGGCGGGAAAGCCGAACTCGAGGAAGTCGAGGACGGCGGGGTCGGGGTAGTGGCGGAGGCGGGTGCGCCAGGCAGGGATGTGGAGGCCCGAGGGGAGGGGAATGCGGGCGGCCAAAAAGTTAGGAAGGCCCGCTTTCCGGAGGGTGGTGTAGGCCTGGTTGAAGGCGGGGTAGCGGGCCCACGCCTCGCCGGAGGTGTGGGGCCAGGAGGAGAGAAGGGTGGAGCGGTACTGGGAGGGGGTGGGGCCGCAGGAGGGGGCGGCTGGGAGGGTGTCCTGGAGGTGGGGGTTAATCACGTCGACGGTGGGCTCGTCGAGTGTGGGGGCGGGGGCTGGGCGGCGGTCGGGGGAGGAGGTGCGGTGGGGGCGGGCGAGGGGGGCAGCGAAGTCGTGCTGGGTGGGGGGATGGGGGGGGGGGGGGGGGGGGGTCGGGTTCGGGGTCGGGGGGGCTGAGGAAGGTGGTGTCGCCGAGGGTGAGGTGGAAGTCTGGGTCGACGGTGCTGGTAGACAGCTGGTGTAGGGAGGCGGCGGGGGCCTTGTTGGCGGGGAGAGGGTCCCGGCGGGGCGGTGGAGGCGGTGCTGGCTGGAGCGGCTCCGGTGAGGTGGGCGGGGTGGACCTCGGGCACGCTGCTGGTGCCCGGGGCGGCCCTGTGTTTGGCCGGTCGGATCGGTCCGAGGAGGAGCGGCGGTCCGAGGCCGGGGTTGGTGGTGTGGGGGCTGGCTAGCTTGTGGGTGTCGGCGGGGCTGAGCTGAGCAGTGGTGGGCCGGTTAAGGGCCTCCGGGCTGGCCGGGGGGCCCCGGCGGACTAAAAATCCGCCGAGGTGGCGGGCATCGCGCGCTCACGGTTGCGCTTGGAGTTGCACACATCCTCACTGTGCGCAGTTAGCATTTTGCGCACATTGGCGCAATAAGCGCATGTGTGCCGCTGCCTGGTCGCCCCTTGGCCGTGGGCCTCCCCCGGGCCGGCATGGGTGCAGGATGCAGGGTCTCGGTTCCAAGCGGTGCAGGGGGCCCCGTGGAGGTCCCTGCTGTAGGTGATCCGGGCCTCGGGCTGCGGGCGGGGTTGTTGGCGGGCTCTGGCTGGGTCTGTTGGGCGGGCGGGGGCGGCTGCGGAGGGCTGCTGGGCGGGGGTGGTGAGGGAGTCGACCCTGAGCATGTTGAGGGCCACAGGGTCGTGCCACCCCTGAGGGAGCCTCCCGTCCGCGATCCAGGAAAGAATTGTTTCCGAGTACCGGCGGACGGTTGGCCAGGGGTGGATGAGGATATCTCTCATGACGGTGAGGTGGTGGTGATGTAGGCCCTGGAGGGAGTGGTCCGGGAAGGAGGGGTGGTTAACCATGGAGAGGAGGGCGAGGTTATACTCGTCCTTAGTGGCCTCTCCGAGCTTCACCGCCTTGCGCCCCGTACCCCTCTCCACGAGGTCACAGGGAAATACGTAATCAAGGGGAATACCTCTGCGGCGCACGGTATGCTGCGCCTCGGCGGATGCCAGTATCTCACGCACCGCGTCGGCCGCGGATGCTGGGGTATGATCCACGGGGTCCTGGCGGTATGTGGGCGGCGGCGCCGAGCTGGCGTGGGCACGGGTGTACCCCTCGTACTGCGGGTGTAGGCCTCCTGGCTGAGTCGCTTGAGGTGGAGGCGGCGGCCGGCTCCCGGCTGCGGCGGGTGCCCGAGGCGCCGGGACATGCGGCAGGCGTGGGCGGGGGGCTCCCCGGGGCCCCTCGGGCTTGCCCCGTCTCGAGGGTGTCCATACGGCTGGTGAGACGGGTGATGGCCTCGATGAGGAGGGCCGTCTGGCTGGTGGAGTCCTCCGAGGGTGCTGCGGGCGACGCCGGGGCCGTCGACGGGACGGAACCTCCCGGGAAGCCCGAGGAGGGTCCCGGCGTGGTCATGCCGGACGTCTTGGCGCCCTTCCGGCTCTTTCCTTTTCCGCGCCCGGGCATGGTGTAGATCGGCCGAGGAGTAGCGGTCCGAGGTGGAGTAGATCCAAAGTAGAAGAAGGGCGGCGTGGAGGAGACTGGAGGCGAATGGCTGAAGGAGGCCGGCGGGCGGCCTTATAAGGGAGGAAGTGAGCAGTGGCAGGGAAGGCGTGAACGCTCAAGGCCGGGGGAGGGCGAGGGTGAGCAGCGGGTGTCGCGCTAGGCGCGAATGCTGCGCGAATGCTGCGCGACAGGGCGGGAGAGGAGAGACTCTTCCTTTCCTCGCATCAAACGTAATGCTTCACATTACGACCAATGTGACTGAGTGGTATATCAGGTCATGGTGCTGGCAGCCTGGTTTCCCAGTGGGTTGGCACTATAAAGGCGCCATGAGTGCGCACTGTCGCAAGTTGGTACTCGTCCTGATATGAGCTTAGATGTTGCTAGGACGTATAACTCCAACAACAGGCGGATGCATTAACAACGTCACAGATGATGTATTTTCAAATGAGGGTGTGATGGCGTCATTCTAATTCCATCCGCAACTCATTATTAATTTTTTTCGGGAAACTGGCTTTTACCAAAAATTCATTTTCCATTTTTAACTTGGAAAAACTTGTTATTGTTGGTTTTATTTCTCATATACCGTTTGTGACTTTACGACAGTTGTATGCTCTTTTGGCATACATTTCTGTGCTCTATTTTACCTGTTTGAAATGTAATATTTTTGTCCGTTATGTTTAACCACTGCATAACCCCCCAATAGCCAATGTTTACTTTTTTTGTGCTGGGGGATCATTAAACAAGCAAACAAAAGAAAGCAGTAACACTAACAGTGAGGCGTTGCATGAATGTGAAGCATTGTTCTTGCAGCTGGACAACGACGAGGATGACGGACAATACGCCAGTGACGAGGATGACTCAGACTTCTATCGACAAGTATATATGCCCATCTGAGAGGCTCTGAGGCAGTGTTCTGGGGATCTGAGGCTGTGGTTGTGTATTCTGTGTGATACTGAAGGTACTGTGTATCGTCTATGATACTGAAGGTATTGTGTATCCTGTATGATACTGAAGGTACCTGGGTGTGTGTATCCTGTACGATATTGAAGGTTCTGTGCATCCTGTATGATAATGAAGGTACTGTGTATCCTATATGATAGTGAAGGCACCTCAGTGTGTGTATCCTGTATGATAGTGAAAGCACCTCGCTGTGTGTATCCTGTATGATAGTGAACGTACCTGGGTGTGTATATCCTGTATGATACTGAAGGTACTGTCTATCCTGTATGATAGTGAAGCTACCTGAATGTGTCTATCCTCTATGATAGTGAAGGTACCTGGGTGTGTGTATCCTGTATGATACTGAAGGTACTGTGTATCCTGTGTGATACTGAAGGTACCTGGGTGTGTATGCTGTATGATGCTGGTGGTACCTGGGTATGTGTATCCTGTATGATACTAAAGGTACCTGGGGGTGTGTATCCTGTATGATAGTTAAGGTACCCGGGTGTGTGTATCCTGTGTGATACTGATGGTACCTGAGTGTGTATCCTGTGTGATGGTGAAGGTACCTGGATGTGTGTATCCTGTGTCATACATAAGGCACCTGGGTGTGTGTATCCTTTGTGAGAGTGAAGGTACCTGGATGTGTGTATCCTGTGTGATAGTCAAGGTACCTGGATGTGTGATTTCTGTGTGATACTGAAGGTACCTGGATGTGTGTATCATGTGTGATACTGAAGGTACCTGGATGTGTGTATCATGTGTGATACTGAAGGTACCTGTGTGTGTATCATGTGTGATACTGAAGGTACATGTGTGTATCCGGTGTGATACTGAGGGTACCTGTTTGTGTGTATCCTGTGTGATAGTGAAGGTACCTGGATGTGTGTATCCTGTGTGCTACTGAAGGTACATGTGTGTGTATCCTGTGTGATAGTGAAGGTACCTGGATGTGTGTATCCTGTGATGGTGAAGGTACCTGGATGTGTGTATCGTGTGATAGTGAAGGTACCTGGATGTGTGTATCCTGTGATGGTACCTGGATGTGTGTATCGTGTGTGATAGTGAAGGTACCTGGATGTGTGTATCCTGTGTGATACTGAAGGTACCTGGGTGTGTATCCTGTATGCTACTGAAGGGACGTGTGTTTTTCCTGTGTGATTCTGAAGGTATGTGGATGTGTGTATCCTGTGTGATTCTGAAGGTATGTGGATGTGTGTATCCTGTATGCTACTGAAGGGACATGTATGTGTATGCTGTGTGATTCTGAAGGTACATGGATGTGTGTATCTTGTATGATACTGAAAGCACCTGGGTGTCTGTATCCTGTGTGATAGTGAACGTACCTGTGTGTTATCCTGTATGATACTTAAAGTACCTGTACGTGTGTGTCCTGTGTGACAATGAAGGTACTGCCTATCCTGTGTGATAATGAAGGTCACCTGGGTGTGTTTATCCTGTATGATACTGAAGGTACCTGGGTGTGTGTATCCTGTGTGATTCTGAATGGTACTGTGTATCCTGAATGATAGTGATGGTACTGTGTATCCCGTATGATACTGGAGATTCCAGAGTCTGTATTCTGTATGATACTGGAGATTCCAGGGTCTATATCTTGTATGATACTGGAGGTACTAGAGTGTGTGGTACTGGAGGTACCTGGGTTGGTGTATCTTATTTGATACAGAAGATATCTGCGTCTCGGTGTTCTATTTGATGCTGAAATTATCTGGGTCTGTGTATCTTCTGTGATACTGAAGGTATCGGGGTCTGTGTATCTTCTGTGATACTGAAGGTATCTTGTGTGATCCTGTCGGTACATGGCTCTGTGTATCTTCTGTGATACTGAAGGTATCTGGGTGTGTGTATCTTTTGTGCTACTGAAGGTATCTGGGTGTGTGTCTCATGTATGATACTGAAGGTACTGTGTATCCTGTATGATACTGCAGGTACCGGAGTCTGTGGTACTGGAGGTACCTGGGTTGATGTATCTATTTGATCCTGAAGATATTTGCGTCTCTGGGTTCTGTTTGATACTGAAGGTATCAGGATCTCTGTAACCTGTTTGATACTGAAGGGGTCTGAATCTGTGTGACCTTTTTGATACTGAAGGTGTATGGATCTGTGTGACCTGTTTGATTCACAAGGTATCTACATCTGTGTAGTTGATACTGAAGGTATCAGGATCTGTGTAGCCTGTTTGATAATAAAGGTATATGTGTATCCTATATTATATTGAGAAAAAAACCTAGGTTTGTGTATCCTGTATGATGCGGAGAAATAGGTGATTGTACTGGAACTAACCAAAGACATGTGTAGTAACCACTGAACAGGTGTTTAAATCAGTTTATTAAATAATAGATAGTTTGATAACTGCATTTACCTTAAAGTTGCAAAAATCGATAAATGTATAGCATTTTTTAAAGCATAACACGTACCTAGATTGCATTAGATACTGGTGCAGTAATTTCTTTGGGGTTTTATCCCTTAAGAATGTTAAAACTCACTAGATTTTGCAGGTATGACCTAAATAACCCATATTTTAAATGTCCTCTAAACTCATCTGGCTAATGTATCTTTTTATGGTTCATGAAATTTGTCGCCTCAATTTATTGTATTCAAGTTGTAAACCTATCTCATGGTTTTGCTGCCAACAGTTCCTTACAAAGGCATTATGGAGAGCACTCTGTTAAATTTACATGATTATGATTATTATTATTTTATTATTATGTAGCAATGATCTATTCCACTTGGCTTCAACTGCTATGTACACACTATTTATTTTGCATGCTCCAAATATTCCCCAAGTTAGCCAATTGTCATAAAACTTACTCCAAAATAAAGTAGCGTAGTTTACGATGGTAAAGCTAATATATTTATAAGGGAATATACAGTGAAACCTTATTATAATGCACCCTGATTTAACGTGAACTCTGATATAACCTGATGATTCATTGGACCCAGAATTCCTTAATTCAATGGTACAGTAATTCAATAAACTGAACCCCAATTTAGCGTTACCTGGCTGTTTTTGTGATGACATTTTATGGACCCCAACGATCACATTATAATGGGGTTTCACTGTATATACATGACAATTCAAAACCTATTGATTGTGCAACTTTAAGGTATAGTAGCACCCAATGGAAAAACTATTATTTAATATTTAATTATATTGTTATCTTGGGGGGGATTCAAACATTTAACCAGATGCCCTGTGAGTTTCGTTTATGGCTTGTTCGCATGACTAATGTCTATTGCATTGCATTTAGTCATCGTTGGGTTAATTTTGTGTGCTCATCAATGGTTTAATATGCATCATAGCCGAGTAGTGTCATAATGGGTTGGTTACGATTTGATGTCTATAGCGGGTAAATTATAAAAGATCATGATCATAATTATTTTCTTATCAAAGGAGTACATAAATTTCTTGATTGTTGATCTAAGTTTTACCGTACATGTCTGACCGTTTTTTTCTACAAATAGATTATTCTACCTGTGATTGAAGTGAAACCAAAGGGTGTAGGTAGAAGCAATATGTCATTAGGTAGCTACAATTGACTGCTACAGTACTGAAACTGTTGTAGAATATGGAATAATACTGGGACCATCCAGAAATGGATGCGTACATGATGGGGGATTTAGTATAGTTGGTCAAACAACCATGCTACATGTCTCTTCAGCAAGTTAGAAACAGAGCAGCTCTTATATCTGTGAGCGATAATGGAGAGGCATTTAATTTGGTCAAGAACCATAGTTTATGCCCAGTAAGCAAGTTAGAAACAGAAAACGGCCCTTATATCTATGAGCGATAATAGGGAGGGATTTAGAATGGCTGGTCAAAAACCATAATGTATGCCTTAATTGTCAGCAAGTTTGAAACAGGAAGCAGTCCTGTATGTGAGCGATAATAGGGAGGCACTTTGAAGGAAGCATCCCTAATACTTGTGGGCGATAACAGGGAGGCATTTAGTATGGCTGTTCGAGAACCATTGTGTATGTCTTGTCAGAAAGTTAGAAGAGGAAACCCCTCACATATGTGGGCGATAATAGGGAGTTAATATGGACAGGGACTATAAAGCCAGTAGCACTTATTCATGCGTCAGCAATGGCTGCACCAGTCTCGTTTTCGATTCCCGGACCTGGCTTCACATGAATAAGTTCTGTCGGGGGTGGAGCTGAACAGATTATCTATAGGCCTATCCTGGGGAGATTTTGCAGGAAGACTTTATGATTGTTTATCTTGGTTAAACTGAACGCAGCATATTTTTGATAGCATGTGCGGTATCTATGTAGGAGCTTATAGCTACCAGTAGTACCTCGAGTAATATAGCTGTAATATAAGTAACCTCTGATGATGCAAGCAACTTATGGACATCATTGCCATGAGCATGAATATATATTATGTAACTGCGATTTGGTGATAAACCAATATTACAACCTTAAACCAGTATACACCGACATATTGCTTATTAGTGACCGTTCACATATTACATAACGCTATTTTTGTCAAATGTACACCTAACCCCTCCACTTGCAGCGCTAGACCATACAAGCCAGATAATGCTTGGACCTACACACCCACCCCTAAGGGTTACGTAATATTGGAATGGCCTCTTTACCCTTCTGGGCCGGGAGCATCCAGGGGTTTCGCATGCTTACAGTCCGTGAATGCCTGAATGCACCTGCAATCGGGTAGCACTGTATTTCTGATATGATCAACAAATTGTCAGGAAAATATTTCTAGAAATACAATTCCACTACAGGGACACCCGGGCTGTAAACGCATGGAACTTGTGGGTGCTCCCCCAGCCCAAAAGGGTTAATTAAACTTGTCTCATTCAAGTTTTCATAAGCTGACACACATCAGCGTTGTCAGCTCGGACTGTTCGTTAACGAGTGAAAGGGCTTCCACAGTGCTATATAGGCAGTCTTCATTGTGCAGGTTAATTAGAAGAGTTGAAGGTTTGGCCATGCGGGGACACAAGCAAAGCAATGCCAAGTGAGTCCACCCGTCCTGATATGACCGTAGATGTTGCCAGGACGTAAAACTCCAACAACCAATCAACCGAGTCCGCGTCTAGCAGTTTGACAGGTTGCAGTATCTCAATTGTGTTTAAATATATTTTGTTGTTTACTATCAACTGTTCCAATTCTTAATATGGCTGGGTGTTTTTTTTAATGTTGCTACGATTAGAGTGTATGATTGGGTGGGATGTAATGATAGTTAGTTATACGGTTCAAATAGTGGGCTGACATGTTAGATACAAGCAAATGGTGAGTAGTGTTTATAAGCCGGTAGGTGGCGATGATGGTCGTGCACTGTGATATACGACGATGGAAGAAGGCTAAGGCGAGCTGGGAGTAAAGAAGTCTGCTTATTTATTCAACGTACAATGGAAGAGAGCCCTCACAAGTTGGAGGTGTGGGGCTGGTCGCGGGCCGGAGAGGAAGTGACTCCAGGAAACGGAGAGGCCAGGGGGCGCCACAGACGGTAGGCCCGAGACGCGGGGACGGGGAAAGGGAGGAGCTAGGAGGGGGGGGGGGGCTCTTCCCTCCCCGCAAATCAAACGCAATGCGAGCATTACGACCAATGTTGATACTAATTACTATTACTACTGGCAGTTTCCCTGTAGGTGGTGACTACCACCCTAGGCCACTGCCTTCTTTCTACGAAAGTGCTTACTGGGTGGCACTGCGGTGAGTATTCTTGCAGAGAATTGCCACAAACTGTCTGTGTGTAGAACTATCCTTCCGATGCGGGCTGTTAATAGATAACTGTACTTTCGTGGACTTTATACGCTTTCAGTTAGGGGGTCATCCAACTTTTACTTTTTTAACGTTATTATTGTCGTACAAAGAGTAGGCCTACTCCTTGTCCACACTCACCCCCAAAGCCCCTTACCAGATGAGGTGGCCGAATGAGTTGAGCGTCCGTCCCCCGTTTTGGTAGATCGTGGGATTCGAACCCATGGGTTCGAACCTTGGTCGAGTCAAATCAATGACTTAAAAATGTATACTTGTTGCTTCCTATCCAGGTGCTTGGCATTACTAGGATAGAGCAAGGACTGATTGGCTCAGTGTCACGATAATGTGACTGAGTGGGATATCAGGTCCTGGCACTGGTGACCTGGTCTCCTAGTGTTTGTTTGTTTGTTGTTGTTTTACATCCTAGCAACATCGAAGGTCATATCAGGACGGGTACCGACTTGTGACAGTGCGCAATCATGGCAACTTTATAGTGCTGCCCCACTGGAAGACCAGGCCGCCAGCACCATGACCTGATATCCCACTCAGTCACATTATCCTGACACTGAGCCAACCAGTCCTTGCCTTATCCTAATAATGCCGAGCGCCAGGCTAGGAAGTAACAAGTAACAATTTTTAAATCATTGGTTTGACTCGACCAGGGTTCGAACCCACGACTCCACAATCGGCCATCTCGTCTGGTTGGTGGGGGTGCACTGTAACGCAAAACCCGACCGTGGTTTATTATAGTATCATTGTATTAAACCATTAAAAAAAATCATACATGAGTAACACCACCTGTAACTGTATTACCTCCGCCACAAGCCACGTCTTGTATGTAGAAATTAGACCAAAGAAAAGAAAGTGCTAACTTGGGATGGAGGTAGTCCTCAGCTCAGGTGAGGTTTGTATTATGCTTTGATGCAGCGTATGCAGGAGGGGGAAAAACCCTTGGAGACAGGTGTGTTTACTGTGGAGGTTTTACGGTGACCGAAGTGGTAGATGTTCACATATAATGCGGTGGCGGTAGCTGGTTTTAGTGTAATGTGAGTGAAGAGGATCCAGTCGGCTGCGACTATTGTTAATTAAAGCTGCAGAGTCCGGTAAAAGCATTAAATTCTCAAAACCAAAACACTTGATTTGATCCTACATAGTGTAATTGATGCCATTGATCAATTTTTTGTTTGTGTGTGCAGTATGTGATTGTACCTTTAACAACAAATGGAGCAGTGTTTGAAAGACATGTTGGCTAGTATGATACATGTGTGTATATATATGTTAAATATATACAGTAAAACCTCTCTATACCGACCCCTCCACAGATCGACCACTCCCCTCTATCGATCGCTTTATTTGGGTCCCAACAATACCATTGTAAGGATATTATAACTCGCTAAATCGACCACCTCCCTAAATGGACCACTTAAAGTCGGTCCTATGGTTGGTCGATTTATAGAGGTTTTACTGTATATATGTGTATATACATATTTATGTATGAATATATGCATATGTTTATCTATATATACATCTTTTTTTCATGGTGTATGTCAGATAAAAGATTCACCCAATAGTACAATAGCCTGAGAGGGGGGGGGAGAACCCTATATAACAAACAATTGGAGAAAATGTGGGTAAATTAAATAAGACCTTATCCAATCTAAATCTAATTCTTAATCTAAAAATGTAAAATATATTCTTGACATGCCTTAATATATTTACACTCATCTTTTGAACTGATCAGTAGGAACAAAGTTTGGTCGTAATGCGAAGCATTACGTTTGATGCGAGGAGAGGAAGAGACCCTCCCCCGCCCCGCTGTCGCGCTGCCTGTCACCTCGGCAGACGGCGCGGCACCTCGCCACCTCCCCCGCCCCCCCCCCCCCCCCCCCCCGGGCCGCGCAGCATTCGCGCCTCACCCGACGCCCGCTGCTCGCCACCTGTCGCCCTCCCCCCGGCCGCCAGCTCTCACACCTCAGCTGCTGGCCCCGCCCTTCCCTTTCCCTTATAAGGCCGCCGCCGGCCTCCCTCAGGCACTCACCCTCCAGCCGCCTTCCTGCTCCCTGCCTTTTTCTGCATCTGCACCTCCACCTCGGACCTCTGCCTCACCCCAGCTTCAACATGCCTCAAGGGAAAGGACGTGGACGGAAGGGCTCCCGGGCCGCCCCCCGCACCCCGGGGCCCTCTCCAACTCCCGGGAGGGACGATTCGCCGGCCTCCGCCACGGCATCTCCCGCGGCGCCCTCGGGCCCCGCCTCGGGCTCCGAGATGTCGGTAGTGCTGGAGGCTCTGCAGCGCATGCAGCTGGAGCATCGCCAGGCCACAGCCGACATCCACGCCCGGATCGACTCCCTGGGCACCGGGAAGGCCCCAACACTTCGGGCGCCTCCGACCACCGCGGCCCGGCCCGGGCCGCCGCCTCAGGCAACCCCCCCCGGGGCCGCGCACCCGGAGTACGAGAGGTACCGCCACCTCTCCACCCAAGCACCGCCCATCACCTCGCCGGCCTACCAGGAGGAGCGGACCAGCTACAGCCACGCCTCCGCGGCCGACGCCGTCCGGGACATCCTGGCATCCGCCGAGGCGCGGCACTGCACCAGACGCCAAGGGATCCCGGCCAACTACATCTTCCCCTCCGACCTGGTGAAGCGAGGGCCCGAGAGGAAGCCGGTGAAGAGGGGGGAGGCGACGAAGGACGAGTACACCCTCGCCCTCCTCACCCTCATCGACCATCCCGACTTCCCCGCCCACTCCGCCCAGGGACTCCACCATCACCACCTCGCAGTCTGCCGGGACAACCTTATATACCCCTGGGCGACCGTCCGCCGGTACTCCGAGACGGTGTTTACCTCCATCGCGGACGGAACCCTCCCCCAGGGGTGGCATGACCTGGTAGCGCTGAACCTCCTCAGACTCGACTGCCTCGCCATGCCCGACGACCACGCCACCGCCGCCCCCGCCCGCCCACTCGACCCCCTCCACCGAGGCGCGCACTTCCCCCGAGTCCAGGCCGACGCCCGCACCACCTACGATAGGGAGATCCACGGGGTACCCTGCCCGGCCTGGAACCGCACCCCCGCCTCGTGCGATCGGGCCCACGTCGGGGAGGCCCACGGTGAGGCGGGGGACAGACGCCGTCACGTCTGTGCGTACTGCGCCAACGTGAGGCGCGTCTTCACCATGCACAGCGAGGCCGACTGCATCACGAAGCAAACCCGTGAGCGCCAGACCCCCCCCCCTCCACCTCGGCGGATTTTTGATCCGCCGGCCTCCCCCCGGCCGGCCCGGGGGGCCCCCTCCGGCGCCTCACTTTCACCACTGCCGACAGCCCCGCAACTCCCCCCGACAACCTCCCAGCGACCACCGACCGCAGCGCCGCCCAGTCTCAGCCGGGGATCACCACCTCGGGCATCACGCCCCAGTCCACAGCCCAGCCCAGCCTCACGAGGAACCCTCTGCCGGCACCACAGCCGCCGACCGTATCGACACCGCCGTCCACCGACATCCTCCCAGCGACCACCGACCGCAGCGCCGCCCAGCCACATCCGGGGACCACCACCTCGGACCTCACGCCTCAGGCCACAGCCCAGCCCAGCCTCACCAGGAACCCTCCGCAGACATCATGGCCGCCAACCCCCACGACACCGCCTTCTTCGAACCACCTGACCCGCCCCCGACCGCCACCCCGCCCAGCCCTGAGGATCTCAATGCCCCCCCTGGTCGACCCTCAACGGACCTCCTCACCGGATCTCGCCAAGGAGCGGGCCTCCTCCTTTTTGGCCGCCCGCTCCCTGTCGACGCAGGCCACGGACACTCGCCGCCCCCCGAGGGAACCTGACCCCTGACGCAGAGCCCCCCCCCCCCCCCTGCCGCCTCTCCCTGCTGCCCCGCCTCGCCCCTCGGGCGCGCCGCGAGCCCTCCCCGCCTTTTTTGGTGGAGGGCTCCTCGGCACCCCCTCACTCTCATGACATTTAACTACCGAACTTTACTCATATCTCCGCTCCTCATGAGCTTGCCTACTCTTATTATGTACATTTGTTGCTCCCTCTGAGCTTTTTACTCCTCCCTGGAGCTTTATTTACTTTTACCTCTGCTCCTTATGACTTTATCACTGTGCTCCCTGGAGCTGCTCCTTACTCTGTATGTTCCTCTGGAGCTTTATCTACATTTACCTCTGTTTTTACCTCTGCTCCTTATGAGTTTCACTGTGCTCCCTGGAGCGGTTCCTTACTCTGTATGTTCCTCTGTTGAGGCGTTAATAAACGCCTTATTTTCCCACCCCCGCCTTCTTCTTCCTTTTCGCGCATCGGTCGTAATGCGAAGCATTACGTTTGATGCGAGGAGAGGAAGAGACCCTCCCCCGCCCCGCTGCCGCGCTGCCTGTCACCTCGGCAGACGGCGCGGCACCTCGCCACCTCCCCCGCCCCCCCCCGGGCCGCGCAGCATTCGCGCCTCACCCGACGCCCGCTGCTCGCCACCTGTCGCCCTCCCCCCGGCCGCCAGCTCTCACACCTCAGCTGCTGGCCCCGCCCTTCCCTTTCCCTTATAAGGCCGCCGCCGGCCTCCCTCAGGCACTCACCCTCCAGCCGCCTTCCTGCTCCCTGCCTTTCTCTCCGCCCACCCACCCAACTCTTCCTCTGAACCTTTCTTCCAGCGGTGGAGGGCTCCTCGGCACCCCCTCACTCTCATGACATTTAACTACCGAACTTTACTCATATCTCCGCTCCTCATGAGCTTGCCTACTCTTATTATGTACATTTGTTGCTCCCTCTGAGCTTTTTACTCCTCCCTGGAGCTTTATTTACTTTTACCTCTGCTCCTTATGACTTTATCACTGTGCTCCCTGGAGCTGCTCCTTACTCTGTATGTTCCTCTGGAGCTTTATCTACATTTACCTGTTTTTACCTCTGCTCCTTATGAGTTTCACTGTGCTCCCTGGAGCGGTTCCTTACTCTGTATGTTCCTCTGTTGAGGCGTTAATAAACGCCTTATTTTCCCACCCCAGCCTTCTTCTTCCTTTTCGCGCATCAAAGTTTGAATTGAGTCAAATTGGCAGCCATTGGCAGGAAGTTGCGATTCCTGGGTAATAATCCAATCTAGGTCACGAAGCAGTCATTTTCATTGGCTGAGGTAGTCAGGTGGTACAACCAGTTCATTCAAACATGGAGGATGTACTTCATGGACTCTCACTTCAAACTGATTTTGTGTCATGCTTTGATATTATGTGATTTGAACACTGGAGAGTATATGTCGAGGCAAAAACATATACAATGGAATTGTAACTATTGGATTTTAATCAACATGAGGTAGGAATGCCAAATTAAGACCATCAACAGTGAGACACAATTTCTCCAACTTTCTACATAGGGTTGTAATTCACCTCTGAACAGAGTCAGAGGTGGATCTTTTATCTAGATGTATGTGTATTCACCACCTCCCCAACCTTCCGGCATGTCAATGGTAGCTGTAACCCAGCGTGCTAGATCCCAGCTTCAGTTCTTCATGACGGACCAGTAGAACCGGAAACACAAATACAGCAGTAAATTGCATAAGCATATTTAGCGCTGAGAGGAGAGGGACGACCAGCCACGTTTGAACTTGTCTGAGCCTGTTTGAACTTGCTGGAAATGGACTTTCCTCTTCTCATTTTCGTGAGAACTAAGTGTCAGCCAATCAGAGCTGTTCTTTTTTATTAGTCCGCTATTTGCAATAAAAAAGAACAGTTCTGATTGGCTGAGAACAGGTCCCAGTGTCAGCCAATCAGAGCTGTTCTTTTTTATTAGTCCGCCATTTGCAATAGAAAAGAACAACTCTGATTGGTTCAAATTATGGAAAGGTCCCAGTCGAAGGCATCCATTACTGTTTTAGTAGTTTCTTGTTCAGACATAATCACACATTATGTATCTTTGGCACAGATTAAAGTGCTTGAAGTATATTTATAATTTATCTACATCGACTTCTGTTTAAATCACACAATATCAGTACTTAAAGAATGGGAAACTATTCCTGTGAGGGTGTGCTCAATATGGGACAGTGGTCACCCGTTTTTCCTCCTTTCCTCACTGGGTCCACCTCGCTGTGGACCCTTCTCGTAATTTGTCAACAGTAAATGTACACTTTAAGGATCCTGATCTTCTTGTTATCATACTAAATGCTGAATCGCAGAGGGATGAACATGTTCTTACAGCTTTAACTTATAGCGAATGTGAAATACTGATAATGTATTACTTTTGATTTGAATATATGAAGACCACTTGAAATATTTGTATGGATGGGGAAAAGTGAAATATATGTAATTAAATCAGGGGTGAAAGAGTTCCGCGATTTCTCGGATTTAAAAAAATTATTTACCGATTAACGTTAAGCAAAATGCCCAAGAATCTGGATGTATATGACAACAATTGGCTATTTCGAATCCCATTCTTATATGACCGTAGATGTTGCTAGAACGTAAAACCCAAACAACAGTTGGGTATGGATGATAAGTCACAACAAGGATAGCTGAAATCTGAATTCTGGCATTTTTCCTCGATTCGCCGACAGTGCTAATCCTATGGGAGAAAATCCGCATTTTCACGGAAATTCGGCATTTCTTGCTGGAGACCACTTTCATCCCTGTTAAATGAAGGTAGTTAAGCTAATTCAAGCAAAATAAAATAATATCAGTTAACAGTATCAAGCAAGATATGGTTACTATTAGATTAGTTTTCTCTAAATAGTATTCTATGAATCACTATCTAGTGTTCGCATGTTCCTGAAAAAGCTTGAAATATGAGATGAGGAGAACCTCTGAAAATGTCCAGAAAAGGAGCTGGAAAATTGACTCAACGCCCTGAAAGGCCTTTGAATAATTCCTAAGTAAAGACTTTCACGAGAAGATAGAAGAAGCCATGATCCAGGACCCAAAACTATTTTGAATGTTCTTAAAATCATGATAACAATGCCTATTGTGATTGGTTGTGAACTTGGCAAACTGATCATTTATTTTTGGGTGCAAATTCTGTCGACAACACTTGATGTTTAATGACCAAACATGTGGCTTGTTAACTAGTCTAACACTAGTGCCATATAGCAAAAAGCTTGGGGTTTTCTTTGGGGTGGGCGGTCTTAAAATAATATGTTCTGTCTTGAAACCCTGTTAATATTAGATCCCTTTATCCCATCAGATCATATTAACATTCCTACCGCATTTAGCTTAAGATATTAGCTATTAACAAGACGATGTATAAAATTGTACTAGATGCGTGGCTAAATATATGTTATATATTGCATTTCCAGATTCAATCAAGCGCGTGATTTTGATCCAAATTAATTTGAACTACCATTTCTTGATATATATGTATATTTTTATATGCTTCAAATTGTCATATACCTGCTATTCAGAGTTGATCATTAATTTAGTACAAGTATTTTACATACAGAATTGACTCAATGAGATTGTGAGGTGCGATTTGTTGATACAAATTTTCTTTTTTAAGTGTCCACTGATTTTTATTTGACGCCTGTTTCATGTAGTAGCCACTTTGACATGTTCGCAGTATAGACATACCGTCCATGTACACTAGATATATGTGAGGCTACATTGTGTATATATTACAGGAAACCATGCAAATATGCAGCGTTGGCACTGCCCTCTTGTTTTACACCGAGTGGTGTGGTATTTTATGAAGATGAGGTTTGTTTCGTTATAGATATTCAGTGATTTACTTTGATAAAGGATTGCCGATTCGCAGTATATAAGTCTCCTAATTGTTCCTTGCCATAACAAGCTGTGAGTATAAGACGGAGTTTTCACGTCGGATTTAGGTTGACCTCAATATTTGGATCCTTTATCAATGTTAAAATCAACATTGATATATCAACGTTAAAATCACAGCCATTATATATTAATTGTGATGGCGAAGGTTGAACCTGTCACTGCCTAGGATAGTGCAAGGACTTGAAGGCCCAGTGTCAGGATAATGTGACACGCCATCTCAGTGGAGCAGCACTATAACGTCGTCAGTCGTTGTGTACTGTCACAAGTCGATACCGATTCTGACACGACCTCAGGTGTTGCTAGGAGGTAAAACCCTCATTTGCTCTGATGACGTATGGTTATACGACGAGAAGCATGTCTGGTACACAGCCGAAAAAAGACACTCGATATCGAGTCGGTGTTGACCTAATTAATATTTCGTGGCCTAGATTTAAAGCTGCATAGTCCGATGAAAGCTTTAAATTTTCAAATGCCAAACCACTTACCTAGATTAGAACCTGTCACTGCTGAAACCTATGATGTCTAACATTTCGATATGCATGCCAAAATTAATTTGGCATGTTTTCCCACTTCAAATATCTCCTAAAGATAACCCTTTACAATAAAGGTTACTCCAAACTAAAGTAACGTACATTATAACGATCAACCCAATAATATCGATTAAAAAGAAATATGGCAGAAATTTAAAAGCATCGGAATATGCTACTTTAAAGTGCAAAAAGGAAAAGTAGGAGTAGGAGTAGGAGTGATTGTTGCCTTAACGGGGTGTGCCCGTGTAGGATTGAGCATAATGTGTACAATGCGTCATTGATGCCACTTTTATGTTACTACTGGCTAAACAAAGTGTATCTGCACAATGATTCAAATTGTTATGTTATTTGAAATGATGCTGCTCTAATTCATATGGTACATCTGTGAGTCATTAAAGGGACACTAACATGATCAACACAATTTTTGTTTCAGTCACAATTAAATCAAGTGCCCTATGCCTATAATTAGTTCTAAGCGCAATGCAATTAAAGCTGCATAATCCGAGGAAACCACTAGAATTTCGAAACCAAAACATTTATCTAAATTTGATTCTATATATCCAACTTAGCTACCGGTGCATTTAGGCACTCGGTGCTGCATGCATAGAAAGGGATACCAAGTTCAATGGAATTGTACTAACATATATTTTACATTAAAGCAAATATATTTCCTGTGTGAACTACTCTAAAAAAATTGAAATACTTAAGTTTTACTCTCCCTTCTCTCGACTAATCCAGCCAGTTTCAAAACAGCAGCTGTCACATGACCAATCTAGGTCACTCCACACCACCAAGTGGCAAAGTTCAGTACTAATCATGCACCATGTGTGGCACAAATTAGAACTATTCTGAGTTTTCCCTACAAACTATAACGGATCCCTTTAATAGAACCTATTACTACTGAAGCCTATGGTGTCACGCTTTTGAAGTGCTTGTCAAAATTAATGTTAGTAGCAGGTTGTTTCCATCCCCGTTTATCTAAATATCACACTACTTGAAGGCTTTTAATTTAATCATAAAGACAGTGCGCGTAATAATATAACGGCATATGTTCTCATCACACTTGATTTCCCATGCATACTTGTCATGATATATGTGAAGCCATCTCTTGTCTTTTGCATTTGAACACAGATTGAGGTGATGGAATGTTGAATGTACCACACAAACCTCGATAGTATGGAAGTGATGGACTATAACTTAAGGACAGTTCTGGTTTGATTCGGACAAACGAGGTGGCAAGGCAAAGGAAGATTTCAGAAAGCTGGAGGTGGTCTCGGAGGCTGTTGAGCATCAACTGGCGAGTAGCGGTGGCGGCCGGAAATGATTTAGGCGCCACCTGGCGTGGGCGGGCGGAGACTCGGTGGTGGCGCCGTCTGGTGAGTCGGTTTGGAGGCGATGACTTGCCGTCTCACACTGTGGACACTCTATATGCAGCCTAGCTGAAGTTTCTCTATGATGCAATCATCCTCACACTAAATCGGATCACCATCAGAAGGCTGGAATTAAAAAAAACAATAATACAGTTTTAATTATAGCATTTGAAATCGAAAGGGTTGGAGGGACTACATGAATGGTGGAAATCTGTTCTATGGATGAGTATTCTGGATGGGATGGAGTTGGACAGCATTTAAAGTTGCATAGGTAGATGGTTTTGAGTTTCTGTAAATATATTAGGTTGTTCGTTATAATCACATATGTGTTCGTTATGATCATATATGTAGTAGTCTGCACTGACATCTTATGCTAGAAGTCACGTAGACAGGTAGGCATGGATAGGGTGATGAGATCAGGGAGCTTAGGTGGTGTAATGGTTAACACACTAGTCCGGAATGGAAGGTGTGGGTTCGAATCCTGCTCTAGGCACAATATTTCCCATATTCATCACCCTATGATAATATATATGCAGCATTTGAAATAAGACCTTGTCCGCTTGTCTGGGACAAGTGAACATTCAGACAGACAAGTTCAAAATCACACCAGACTACTCCAGTAGACAAGTGAAATTGTGTGCTTATTTCTATCACTGTATATGCAGCATCTGCAATAAGACCTTGTCCGCTTGTCGGGGACAAGTGAAAATTCGGACAGACAAGTGAAAATCACACCAGACTTGTCCGTTGGACAAGTGAGAAATTGTGCTCTTTTCTGTCACTGTATATGTATATTGACTTCACGTCTAAAAGTTAATTAATTACCTGAGGGCGGCAACGAGACCAGAAGGCATGAACTTTCCCGAGTTGTATGCCCGATAACCCATCACCAGCAGAAGCACACTACTGCACCCTGCAGGAAACAAAGCAATGCTAAACATAATGACATAGATGTAAATAAATAAACTATCATATCCATCCACGTCGACTAGGGGAGTGTTAAATGTTGTCACAGCTGTGAAGATTAAAGCTAAGGTTACATATATATGTATGCGCCATCTCATTCGCATTCGCACTGATCGGTCCATTGAGCGATCCACTTTGCCACATCAGCATCCAAACATATGGAAGCACCACCGTGCATTTACATGCTTTCCGTTTTTTGTCGCATTCGCATACCGCGTGTATGGAATCTTAGTAGGTACCGACAGCGCCATGTAAAAGTCCAGGAACGGTGCTTTTTTCATCAATATTCACATGCTTGTAACTATTTCTGTATGTATTTGAGTTTGATGAAATTGCATAGCCTAGAAGATCACCATGTTCTATCCGATGTTGTTGCATTGAATATATAGTAAGTTTGTGCTTAAGTAAACTCCATTTGTATGATGAGTGTATTTAGTGAATATTCCTTCATTACTGGAGTCAATGAAAACGACTGAAAACAGGGTATCTTTACTGGGCTCACGCTTCCTTTCACTACATTGTAGAAAGCCAAGGATGGTACCAAAAGAAGCGCAATGACCTCAGCTTTCTATCCACATATAGTTTACCCTAGGTCAAAAAGGTCAAATTCTGCAATTTAAATAATTTTGAAAGTTTAAAGCCCATCTACTGAATTAAAAGTTATTTTAAACCTAATAAGATTTGGTATGGGTAGATAGACAATTTGATTCCCTTTCCAATGATACCAATCTTACCATAGTGCTAGTTAGTGCAAGGAGCCGCAGACAGAATATTGACACCAACCTCCTTGGGTCTTTGCCGACCACACTAGTTTCACAATGGTGACACCCATGTAGAAATGATGTCTATTGACCTACATCAGAGAATATATAATCTAATATTGAGCCAAATTTGGGGAAGATCCAACCATTTCTCTATGCACAGTGAATATTTAAAGATTTATTTAAATCAATATTTTGTATTTGCAGTCAAAATGCAGCTTTTTATATTTGGAGCTAAATTATTGTCATAGCTAATATCCATTAGTTCCATATGGTATATGTGAACAATTTGAAGAAGATCCACCTATTGGATGAGCCACAGTGAGTGTTTAAAGCTTGATGAACAAATCTTTATTTTTTATTTTGTACACTTTTCTTTTGTAAGTGCAATCAAAATGCACTTTTTGTATTTCTAGAATATTAATATGATAATGTGCATTACCTCCAGATGATGTGCACTGTCAAACTATAGGAAGTTTAACCAATTGGTTAAGCTACAATGAACATTTAAAGATTCATTAAATTGATATATTTGGTTTTCCAACAATTTGTCTTTATATGTTCAATCAAAATTCAATATTTTCCATACTTTTGGATATAACATTGATATCAATAATATCTAGTTGTCTCAGGGAATGGTTATTGTAATACTGTGCCAAATATGAGGAAGATTCAAAAGATTGTTTTGCTGCAATGAGCTTTCAAAGATTGAAATGTTGAAAAAGGTTCACTTACAGATGCTGTTTACATGCAAACAATTACACTTTGTGACATTTTAGGATGCAAATATCTTTTGATTCTCTGAAGATAGAGCTCTGAAGGAAAATAGGGTGTTACAAGGCTATGAGTAGTTGAATTATTTTGCATGTATCCAGTCTTGTTGCAGTTTCCAAGAAAATACCATGTTTTGAAAATGGCTATTTGGCCAAATCAGAATGATTCTTCGTTATGAATTGACTTTTTGACATTGTCTTATTAAAAATCTGCTTTACTAATTGATTTAGCAATTGACAATTTAAATTCCTTTATATATGTACAATGGAAATTGGTTAGCAGAACGGCCCTCAGATCCTTCCACCTTTTATTATATTTGGTCAAATTTCCACTTTTAATTCAAAATTATTACATTTTTATATATTTAATCTTAAAAAATTATTATCTCCAGAACAATACCAGATAAAACCCACTAGCTGGGCTATATATATATATATATATAGCCCAGCAAGTGGGTTTGATCATTTTGATAGAGTTATATTGGGTTGTGCGTGCTTGAGAGTGAGTGAGTGAGTGAGTGAGTGAGTGAGTTAGTGAGTGAGTGAGTGTGTCTGTCAGTCAGTGTGCTGGAAGAAGGATGCTGGGGGAATGTGTGTATGGTGGTGGAGGGGCAGGGTGGGGGGTAGCGATGGTGGTGGGAGTTCTATAGGAGTAGCAACACACAACCAGTGGGGACCTCCCTCCCCCCACCCATGCTTACAACAGGGAGGGGGTCGTGAGGTGTGGTGTGAGAGCGGCCAAATGAGGTGGGAGAGAGGGAGTGCGGGGGAGCAAGAGGGAGTGCGGGGGAGCAAGAGGGAGTGCGGAGGAGGAAGAGGTAGTGTGGGGCAGGGTGGTGTGGCATGAGAGCGCTGGGTAAGGTGGATGAGGAGGGAGATAGAGAGAGGGAAGGGTGGGGATGGGAGGGGAGGGTGAGGAAAGGGCGGTGAGGTCAGGAGGAGGGTGGGTCGGAGGGAACGGAGAGCGGGGGAATAAGAGAGGGCGGGGCAGAGGGAGGTGGGGACCAGGCAGTAGGCGCAACATCGGCCAAATCCAAATGACAGACAATCTCTCTTTTAAAAGATTTTAAACTCACCCTCTCACCTTAATGTGTTTACATGTGAAATAGCAGCCAGCAGCGGGCTGATCAAACCCATCACAAGATGGCACTGCAAAATCTACATTAACATGGAAGAGATAGGGAGTGATCCGTTTTAGCGTTATAGGGTCTTTGATCTAACATAGCTATTATGGTATTTACACTTTAAAATACAGTAAAACCTCCCTAAATCGACCGATGGGCTCGACTTAAATGGTCCATTTAGGGAGGTGGTCGAATTTTTTTTATTGCTACAATGGTATCGTATGGGCGATCATTTAGGGCCCAAATAAAGCAATCGATATAGGGGAGTGGCTGTTCTGTGGAGGTGGTCGGTTAGAGAGGTTTTACTGTGACACAAATCATAGATTTCTTACCTAGGAGCAGTCCAAAATTCTTTTCATCATGTGACGTTTGATAGGCGCCGTATGCCGAGAGACCTCCAAACCCGAGACCCATGCACATAGAAATTGTGCTTCCTGGAAATATAATTAACGCAGGTTTTTGTTGTGTGTTGTATATTTGCTACATTTTGGCAACATCTAAGGTCATATCAGGACGGACGGGCACAGACTGTGACAGTGTGAACTCATGGCGGCGCTATAGTGCTGCTCTTCTGGGAAACCAGGCCGCCAACACCATGACCCAATTTCACACTCATTCATATTATCCTGATACTGAGCTACCCAGTCCTTGCCCGATCCTAGTAATGCTGAGCGCTAGGCTAGTGCTATTGACATATAAACTATAATGTTTTCCTTGTTTAGTAAGATCCATATCAAAGCATCGACTTTCAGCTGCTTTGCCACAACTGAGGAATGAAATTGATGCACTGCCCAATATATCTCTAAGCTGATAATGATATGAGATTTTTTAGAGGAAGTGCAAAATTTCCCACTATGCACCAGCGCTGGAAGCATTGAGCAGTGTATACTCTCACAAGAAACCCCTCCTCATCTCTTGGACTTTGTATAACTAGTACTAGTGTAGTAGGAATGCTATATTTCACAAGTCTTACTTATGTCATAATGTACGTGACTGAGTAAGCTCTTTAAGCTCTACAGTCACATAGGATTATATGGAGAAATCAAGTGAATTCCTTAACAAATAAGGAACAATGGATACATGAATGCACACTGGATGCATGGAATCCACAAATAAATATGGACAAATAGATACAAAGAGTAACAGGAGGTATAGATAGAATTAAGACGGCGCACTTCTAACGTGTAGCATCAGTGGCAACAGCGACATGACATGTGACAAGTAAGCTAAACAAAGTGTGATTTAAGCTTTCTGTCTACTACTGCTGATTTCTGTGTGTATACCTGCTGACTAATGACTATAACATTTCTATGGAGTCACAGGTACTGATAGCTGCAACGCATACCATATAATTTGGACCCAAAAATAACTAAGCACTTCCGTATTATCACTCACATGCTCAGGCAAAACTGGTATGCCAAGTAGAAAGACAGGCAAAAGACAGGTAGCTAGCTAGCTGGATGAAACATTTACCCACATCAACAATAGGGGTGAATGTTGATGGTAAGCACTATGTGCATCTAACGTGTATATCAACCGACTGGAGCTAAAACTGCAAAACAAGTCATTTTGAACGGTCAAAAATCATCTGAATGGTGTCTGGTGTGGTGTGGTGTCGTACACTGACAGATGATAAATGGATACTGAATGCATGGAATCTGGAAATAAAGGTGGGAAAACAGATACAATCCTACAAAGAGGAGTAGTAGGAGACATAGTATCAGAAATAACACTGCTTGTAATTGTCTGTGTGACAATCTAGGGATTAGCAGTGTCAAAACGCAGGAAGAACTGACACTATACAACAGAAAAACAGGAGATATGGCATCCAAAAACTAAAATGCCAACCCCAGCAAGATGCCTAAGACCACAGATAAGTTACCCAAGTTCATCAGGGATACAATGAGAAATGAAAGGGAGAAGCACGGAGAAGAGAAAACCTAGATGTGGAAACTAAAATGAAAATGACAAAGCTGGAAGCCGGAGCAACTACCACCCCATATCACTCCTACCTCTGCCAGACAAGCTGATAGAGAAATGAATGTACAAGCACATCATGAAACATCTAGATAGTGAGAAAATACTAAACGACGAACAGGGAGGGTTCAGAAAGGGATTCTCCACAACAAAAACTATATCCAATCTAACAAATGACATACTGAGAGGTATGAATGAAGCTGAACAGACAACTGCCACATTCATAGATTTTAGTGAATCATGACATACTGATAAAAAAAAGCTAGAAAGAGTGGGAATAAGAGGAAGAACACTAGACTGGATATGGAATTACATCAGTGAGAGAAGTCAGAGAACAAAAGTAAATGGCAAAACATCAGAAAGTATACAGGTAACCTGGAGTCCCTCAAGGTTCAGTATTAGGCCTAACCC
Source organism: Branchipolynoe longqiensis (assembly GCA_030323885.1). Taxonomy (NCBI): domain Eukaryota; kingdom Metazoa; phylum Annelida; class Polychaeta; order Phyllodocida; family Polynoidae; genus Branchipolynoe; species Branchipolynoe longqiensis. The sequence continues at coordinate 145,738,306 of CM059187.1, forward strand.
TCTTCATCATTTAGATCAAGGATCTGGAGAAGTCTTTAGAGGGAATCAAATTCCAACTATATGCTGATGACACCGTGATATACACAACAAGCAATAGCAGAAAAGAGAACAGAGATAAGCTAAATGAGAAACTAGTAGCTTTAGATAATTGGTGTAACTCCAACAAGATTTCCATAAACCACAAGAAGTCGAAGGTCCTAGTGTTTGGCAGGGGGAAAATCAACTATGGCAATGAGGAGCCAATAATTTTGGGAGGAAAACTTCTTGATTATCCGACCAATTACAGATATCTAGGGATGAATCTTGATAGGAAACTAAACTACAATGATAAGTTATCAAGAAGGCAAACCACAAAATCTGGATATTAGCAAATACCAGAAAATACCTAACTACAAAAATGGCAAAACATCAGAAAGTGGTGTTCTCTGTGGCGGAGTGGTTAGAGTGTCTGACTTTTTTCTAGGTCAGACTCCTAATCTGAAGGTCGGTGGTTCGATTCCCCATGCACCCACCTCTGCCAATTTGGATTTCCACCACGGTGTATAACTTACAACGTCATCAAAGGCCAGTTGCTCTAAGACCATGTCTATATGGTGTGGGAGGTTAAAAATCACTTGGGTCGGTAAAAGTGTAGGCTCGGGCTTTCTATCGTCAAACTGTCTAATGGTGAAAACAAGTCTATTCAGACTTATCCATAATAGGCAGTATAAATCTTCAAGAAAGTATACAGGTAACCTGTGGAGTCCCTCAAGGTTCAGTATTAGGCCCACTCCTCTTCATCATTTACATCAATGATCTGGAGAAGTCCTTAGAGGGAATCAAATTCCAACTATATGCTGATGACACCGTGACATATACACAACAGGCAATAGCAGAAAAGAGAACAGAGATGAGCTAAATGAGAAACTAGTAGCTTTAGATAATTGGTGTAACTCAAACAAGATTTCCATAAACCACAAGAAGTCGAAGGTCCTAGTGTTTGGCAGTGGGAAAATTAACTATGGCAATGAGGAGCCAATCATTTCTTGATTATCGGACCAACTACAGATATCTAGGGATGAATCTTGATAGGAAACTAAACTACAATGATAACATAAAAGAAGTTATCGAGAAGGCAAACCACAAAATCTGGATATTAGCGAATACCAGAAAATACCTAACTACAAATATGGCTATTAAAATCTATAAAGGTATGATACTACCATACTTCGACTATGGTGATGTAATATATATGGGGGATAACGAAAATATGTTGGATAAACTACAAAGACTACAAAATAGAGCGCTTAAGATATGTCTGAAGGTGGAACATAGACACCCAACTGATGATCTCCTTAGGAAAGCAAGAGTCAACACACTAAATGACAGGAGAAAAGCACATCTCAAAATAGCAGCATTGAGGGAGACAAGGAAGCCTGGGAGGGTGCAGGTAACAAAAAAGGCAACAAGAGGTAGTGATGACCCAGACTGATAATAAACAGAGCCAAAAACAGATCATATGAGAGGAGTACCGAGTACATGAAGGCAAGGGAATGGAATACACTGGGAGTAGAAGAAAGAAATACAGGGACAATAGAAACATATAAAACATTAATCAAAAGAGAGCTAAATGCACTGCTAGACTAATGACAGCAACAAATAAAATAAATTTATAAAAGAAAGAAAGATAGATAAATATATAAATAGAAAATACCCTGATAATTCAAGCAAAGTTTTAGAGGATATAGATGCTAGGTATGATACATACAAAGGTCAACTTTAAACTTAATTACCACTAACACAGCGAGGTGAAGACATGGAGAGAAATTAACTATTGGTAACCAAACAATTATCCAATTGTAGAACAAACAAACTCAGGTTTGGGGGATGCGGGAGAATGCTTACAAACAGAGAAAGAATGCATGCAGTAGTTAGCTACACAACAACTGAAAGTGATAAAAAAGAAGGCGAGTCACAAGACTATTACTGTCTAGTGGAGAAAACAAGTCATTAGACTTAACCGTTATGGGCAGCATAAATACACCCATCACAACAAAAACAACCAAAAAAACACACACACAAAAAGTAACAAAAAGTATCAATTTTGTATGTCATTGGCTTGACTTGGCTGGGTTTCGAACTTCCGATCTTCCAATCTTCCACACATGATTTGTTTGTTTGTTATTGTTTTACATCCTCGCAACATCTAAGGTCATATCAAGACGGGTGCTGACTTGTGACAGTACGTACTCATGGCGACTTTATAGTGCTGCCCCACTGGAAGACCAGGATGCCAGCACCATGACCTGATATCCCACTCAGTCACATTATCCTTACACTGAGCCAACCAGTCCTTGCCCTATCCTAATAATGCCGAGCGCCAGACTAGGAAGTGACAAGTATCAATTATTAAGTCATTGGTTTGACTCGACCAGGGTTCGAACCCAGGACCCCACGATCTACCAATTCGGTCACCGCATCCAGTAGACCCATAGCAAGTCAGTGAGTCTGATCAATGATAGGCCTATTGACTAAGGTGAAGTGTCTTTTGTACTTATTTAATCTGATAAGAGAGAATTGTTAACAGAACCATCCATCTACTTTGCATGGCCTTTGTATCGTTAGATAAGGCAATCTCATTGAATCGGATAACTATTATTCGAATTAAGAGCTTGTCCACTTTTCCGGGACAAATGAAAAATGTTGCTTATTTCTATTACTGTATATGTATATATATCAGCGTTCGAAATACGAGCTTGTCCGGTGTTACGGTTTCCCAGGGACACCAGTTTGCGAGGGACACATTGCTTCTGCACATGCGTCAAAGTCGAACAGCATCGTCACTAACCTTATAAATTTAATATAATGTTTTTGGTAAAGATGTTTTCTATATGTGTACCAAACGATTTGTTTCTAGATGGTGTAATTTGAGAGATATTTGACTTCTTCTGTATTTTCTGTATGAACATTGCTCACGACCATTGACAATGCCTTGAGTTTGACGGTACGCGCAGTGCAAAACGTTAGTTTTATTCAAAATTAATAGAAATCAAGAACCCTAACCTTATAAATTTAATATAGTCTTTATGGTAAAGATGTTTTCTATGTGTACCAAGCGATTTGTTTCTAGATGGTGTAATTTGAGAGATATTTGACTTCTTCTGTATTAAGATTTGCTCACGGCTGTTAACAATGCATTTGAATGTTCATCTAAAAGTAATAATACAATGGATGATCCAAAACTACAAGTTCAACCATCCTCTAAATACCAACTACCCTAAAATATGAAACTGTTTTGTTATGGTGAATTGGATCACACCAACTCATTCAAAATAACATAGTTCCTAACAAATAATTAAATATCATCCTGCCTGTGATTCACTTTCCTTTTTTTATCCACTGCCTCTTTAAGTTTAACAGGTCTACTGTCATCACACAATATCGTAGGCATCCGGTTGGTACCAGTTTTGTAAATTACTGGTTTGACTTGATTGGGGATCGAACCCACCACCTCTTGCACAGACCAAGGACTTACCAAATATTGCTACATGGTCTGGTACTCAGTACGACTAAGGCATCAAATTTTCTAAATGAAAACACTCATCTAATTTCAATCCTACATATCCGGTGAGCTTATGAGGCATTTGTTGCTGCATAGAAAGGAATGCTAAGTTCATTTAATAGAAGCTGTTAGTAGTGGAGCCAAGATAGCTATGAAAAGGACTTGGGTGTAACCTTCGACTCCCAACTCTCTTTTCTCATTCTATTTAAGTCTCTTGTTAGGCCAATTTTCGAATACTGTCCACAAATTTGGAGCCCAATCTTTCGGAAAGATTTTCTGGAGATCGAAAAGGTTCAGAGACGTGCAACAAAATTAGTTGCAGTTATAAAGGACTTACCCTATGAACAAAGGCTTAGGGAATTGAAACGTCCTACCCTTTCCTACAGAAGGAAAAGAAGTGACATAATTGAAGTATTTAAAATCATGAAATGTTTTGATAAAATAGATATGAACCAATTTTTCACCTTGAATAAAAGAGAAGGCAGTCGGGCCATACTCTCAAACTAGTAAAACCCAGAGCCATTTCAAAGTTAAGGCAATACAGTTTCTCAAACAGGATCATAAATATATGGAACAGTCTCCCACAAAATGTTATTGATGCCGAGTCAATATATTCATTCAAGAACAGATTAGAAAAAGCATGGGCTGATGATCCAGGGAAATTTGACCCCTTATTCACCACATGCTACTAATTATTCCTTGTGTTGCTTATTTACTTGCACTCAAGCAAAAATGAGAGACACATAAGTGTTCACACTTCCTGTCTACCATTCGCTATTTCGCTAGTCTAATAGTGTGAGAATTGTTACATGCATGCCAAAATTAATTTGCCATGCTTGCACTTCAAATAGCTCCAAAGTTAGTCATCTAAGATAAGTTACTTCAAATTAATGATCATAACGATCAAGCTTTTTTTCTTCTTTAAAAAAAATAAATAGTGCCAGTCGCATGAAACCCTCATGGGACAACACTATAAAATCACCAAGACAGGAGTAGGCCTCCACGATAGAGGGAGTGCACATGACATCATCACTCAGCAGTTAGTGGTCAGCGGCCAGCCATCTTGGATTACAAGCACCCTCCCTAACCATGTTGTGAATGCATGAAGATGCAGTAAAACAGAGTTTTCTTGTGTTCTGGGAGGTTCTGGGCAGTTTACATCCAATGTGTTTACTTACTGTAGGGCCTAGTGTAAGTCAAACAGCACTTTAGCAACAACTTCTGGGGCCAAACTGCTCAAAACAGTGACAAATAAACCAATAAATCAGTAAATAAGCACAGTGTAGGCAGTTGCAAGCCTTCTGTATGTAATCCAATATGGCCACCGAAAGTTGTCTTGTGACGTCATTACACCCCCTCTATAGACTATAGTACCACAAATTCATTGCAGCGGCCCAGATAATCATGCCCCCATGCCCATGGCATGAGTGTGCAATGTCACAAGCCGGAACCCATTTTGATCTTGAGATTACCTTAAATGTTGACCCAAAATGAAATCATTACTCTTCCTATAATCGGAAACTTGGTCGGGTGTGTGGCTTACATCATATATCACTACATGTGTACGTGCGTCACATCACCGACGACTGGTGGTAGCGACTCACACTCAGTGTCTGTGACACTGTTTACAAATTACAGGCTGGCTAAACCATGGACCATGGCATGGTCATGTTATGTACCATGTGTGAGAGCTAATAGATAATAACAAGTCACAACATACCCGCTTTGACAAACCCAATTATGCCTCCGGCGGCAAGTGTGGCAGCATAGCAGAATGATAAGACATCCATATTGAACCCCATGGACTTGTTTTGAGTTTGGAGCTGGGAGTGCATGAGATTGAGAGCAGCTGATACGAAATCTGTCGCCAACTTCCGGTGTGGCGGTTTCAGCGCCCGGTCCAGTTTCAGCGGCCTGTCGTGGCTTCTGCGCATGCGCGGATTTTCGCAAGTTGCGGAGAGCACTGCTATTTGTTTTGTTTACACTCGGCGATTCGACGCCGATCTAGCTGCTACTTTAATATCGCTTGGAATTTAAGGTTAATTTAATTAAATTTCATTATTTGAGTATGTAATTCTGTTAAATATGATCGCATTCAATAGATTTCAGCCTAATCGGTCCCTAACACTGCTGGGCACCAGCTGAGCTTGTAGCCGGCGAGGCCCCGGGTGCTTTGACCATGACAGGCCGCTGAAACTGACCGGCCGCTGAAACCGTCACACCGGATATAGGCATGGCCAAAAGTCGAGAAGTCAGCGAGACTCCTGGTGCATAAACTTTGAACTAATGATGTTTAAATGCACTTAGTTCGCTGTTCACTCACCAGAGGGGGACTTTGTACCACATGCTAAAGGGGCTGTCACATTGGCCGTAATCGATTAACACGACCCGGGCGACTCGGGTCACCAGAGTCGTCAGAATTTCAAATCGAACACCGCGAGTGGAGTCGACAAAAACACGTGCCGTGTGCAAAACGACCCGACGCCAGTAACCCACCTCTTGGCTGGGGTTTGCTAGGAATGCCTGAGCTGGTACCTGTAGGATAACAGCTACCACCACAAGTTGTTTTAATGCTTTTTTTAAAATAACCCAGATTGTCGGCTTATACGATCCTAAAATACTTTAAATCCTATTTTGCTGTACTTATATTGGTTATTAAAAACAAATAATTAGGTTTTAGATTAAGCCACCATTTTTTCCACCCCGAGCGTGCAGAAGCTTATTCGGTTATTCGACCCGAGTCTACAGGATGTGCGCATGCGCCAAAAAGTGGCTCGGGTGACCAGAGTCGATTAATCGATTACGCCCATTAGGTTTTTTTGCGGGAGTGTATGGCGGCGTAGGCGCATTACGTCATATACGTCGGCATACGCCGTATACGCTACTCATACGCTACTCATACGCCACCAGGTGACGGCTTATGTGAAGCGTATGAGGCATACGCCGCCATACGCTTTCATAAGTTCACTTCGGGATCGGCGCGTGTCGGAGTCACCATGTCTGTGGCAGCGCCAGTCCCTGGCCATGGCGGACCCACATATAGCGGTCCACGTACTCCTGTTTCTGCGCAGGCCACTGGTGGGGTTGAGGCTGGTATGCCTGACTTGCAGGTGCAGGAGCCGGTGCAGGAGCAGGAGCAGGAGCAGGAGCAGGAGCAGGACCAGCCCCACAAACCACCGGTGCCACGAATGTTCCTTCCTCCTCCTCCAGATGGTGCGACACCATGCGGTTGAGTGCACCACAAATGGACACAAACCGCTCCTCTGGCATCGTGAGGATCATGTCCCGCATATAGTTCGCGAATGCCACTCGCTTTGTCACTGTCGGTGGAGGTGGAGGAGGAGGCGGCTGCATCACCTTGAGGATGTCGGCAGACTCATCGAACCTCTTGTGGATGGCAGCGAGGAGGTTGTTGTCGACTGGGGCAGATCGCTTCCCTCTCCCCTTTCCCCGCTCTTGGGATGTAGCGGGAGGAGTGGGTGGAAGATCCTCGTCCATCGCCACCTCCACATCGGTCCCGACATTCTCCTCCACGCTCAGATCGAGCTGCGGAGCCGCGACAGGAGTGGCCAACTGCAAGACAAAATCATAACATAACATAAGTAACATGAATGCAAATCGATATTTCGACAAAAGACACGACAAGTCAACAGTAAATCAAAAATATATAAAGCAAAAATAATTAACGTTAAATGCAAACATGGATTTATAACAATTATATCACGATATATCTATTGTCAATATCTCGATTTAAGAACAACTACACAACAACTCAACATTAAAGAAATAAATAACATTAACAAATTACTAGAATATTAGATGTTGCTAGGACGTAAAACAACAAACAAACAAACAAACAAGCATAAATACAACAAAAGCATAACATAACAAACTTAGAATACAAGCGGTTTTACAAGAATACTAACGGCTGCACTTGTCAGAACGATAAAAGATTATGTACTTACACTCCTGCAGGGCTCCGGTCGGTGACGGACGACGGACCGCAGGAACCTGAACTTGCGCAGGATCCACTGCTCCCGCTCAGTCAGGTCAGCGGCTCCGTCCCCGCTCTTTTTCTTCTGGAGCCGCGTGTTCGTGTCCCTGAGTGACTTGAACCATTTCTGGAGATGGACTGTTGTGGTCCCCAGAAGTGTCGCCTGGTCCTCCCACATCTTGGCCTTTCTGTCTGAGCGGTGGTAATCCGAGAGCTTCATATTCCACATGATGGGGTTCTCCTGGAGGAAGTCCAACATCTGATCCTCCTTGAAGACCAACAGAGAACAGTCACTCTTCTTGGCCCTCCGTCTCTTTGACGTCCCGATGGCACCGGTGCTGGTGGAGGCGGTGGTGGCGGCAGAGGCGGCGGAGGCAGCGGACGACGCCCGTGAGCTGCCCCGAGAGGCAGGAGATGGCGAGCTGGAGCGGGGACGCCAACGTTGCGTCGTCGACCTCTCCACTTCCATCTCCAGCTCCTCCAGTGGAGAGTGGTGTTCTGGAGAGTAGTGTTGTGGAGAGTGGTGTTCTGGAGAGTGGTGTGGAGAGTGGCGAGGAGGCTGGTGCTGGAGAGCATTGTAACAAAGTCTGCCTCTTTCTGCCTCTCCCATGGCCTAGTCCTCCTCCTGTAGTTACAGCAGCTCTGGAGGCTGGTGTAGTAGCAGTAGTACTGGTAGTAGTAGTAGCAGTAGCAGAAGCAGCAGCAGCAGTGGTGTTCCTCTTAGCAGGCATGGTGGCAGAGTGAGGGGAGCCTGTTGCACCAGCCTATATATACCCAGGAGCCACCAAGCGGCGGACCGCGGAGAGATAACATAGGTCACGCATAGGTTTCGCATACGCTCCTCATACGCTCCTAAAATGTTCATACGCTCCTCATACGCTCCACTTGCCAATCAAAACCGTCAACAAAATGTCGCAGTACGCTCCCATACGCTCCTCATAGGTCCCCCATACGCTCAAACCCACCCGAAAGTTCACCGACGGTCATCATAGGCCGGCACCAGCACGGCGTACGTAGGTTTTCAATACGCTCCCGCCATACGCCGTAATGTGACAGCCCCTTAAGCTGGTTCTTGAATCAATATAAAAAATAGATTGATTGATTGGTGGTTGCTTTACGCCGTGCCGGCAGCATAGGCCATATTCACGGCGAGGAACTTGAAGCGTTGGTGTCCTTTTCAGTGTGCATGCCCAAAATTAATTTGGTATGCCCTTAATTTCAAATATCGTTATGATTTCAAGATATTTTTCAAAATAAAGAAAGGTACAATGATCAAGCTAATATATATATTCATCTAAAAGAAATGGGACATGAAGGCAAAATCGGATAAAAGATAACTCCTATACAGAGTATGGGTAAATGACAACCATGTGTAAATCCAAGCTAAAACTGCTTCAGTGGGAATTATAACTATAAATAAAATGGGCCGTGGTGGTTCCAGCATGCATGGTTTATCTCTATGTGCATACAGCTGAGAAATTGGGAGAGAATGCATTAACAAAAAAAAGTAAGATGACAACCACAGAAAGCCCTCGATTCGATTTCGTGATTTCATAAATTATTCACCCCAGACGTCGTGTGCTATGATAGATAAGTAGTGAATGGCATATTTAGTAATTAGATTGCAGTCATGCGGTTATTTCCATACCCCAGCCTTCTGACACTTATTCTAATACGTTGGTCAGCATGCCTATCACAGAAACAGTGCCGCGGGAGTAAGTACATCAGACTATGTAACTTACTGTTTAAAAAAACTTAAATTTCTCATTTTTAGAAACTACTCTCAACATTTGTCAAAAGTCGCTGGGCAGCTTTAGATCTCATCACATAACAAATATTAGCATCAAATATAATATACATGCGACCATAACATTGATTGGCTCGAATAATGATGCAGGGGTTTCATGTTCATTCTATTGCCCCCAATTGGACTGACTCAACTATTTTAATAAACTACTAACTCAAATGTACTATCATAAGGAATAATGCTTTTAGAGATATTTCATCTTTATTGCCACAACAAAAGTAAATTTGGGATCACTCCAAAACAATGATTATCATTGAGCGTAAAACATGACAAGCAATTAAGATATTCAAGTTGTCATAGGAGCGGTGTGTGCAAGTTTGTTTACCATCCAAGCTGGATGGTAAACAAAACACATTCAAGTACTTTATACCTGTTGAAATAACATGTACAAATAATGCTAAAGATTATTTTAACTCAATATAGGAAGCATTACATAACATTAATAAATCATCATCATCACCATATATTGTCCCATGTTATTTTTCACTGTCCAGTGGTAAATATCACGGATATTAAATATACAATTCAGGATGGACATGGATGTATCAGTTTATAATGCTGTACTACTTAAAAGTATATGCAAAACATTGATTGCCCTATACACGGTTATTTGTGTAGTTTGTAGATACCCAATGGCAAGACCACTTGATTATTGTATTACAATGCTTAACAATAACAAATTAAATTGTAATGCCGTTCACCCGTTCCTTCTATGGGAAAAAAGGTTTGTTTAAAAGTTTATGTATGGTGTTGTACATAATAATACAATACAGTAGGTCTTCAAAGGATAGCTCTGCATAGAGACAATACTTTGTCTTGGCATAACAGGTGCAACTGGAGGGACTGTCGAATGAGACAAAAACAGTTTGTACATTGAAAAATAGTTCGCATATGGCACATAGCATATAACAAGGTTTTGGTGATTGCAGTGGTCGTTGAAGACAAGGACTATTGTCAATTGAAGTGTACATTTCTGAACTGCTAATAAATACTTGTATCCCCAGGAGGGTGAGAGAGAGCGCGAGTCTGTATGAGCCAAATATAAAAGATGGCAATGATGGTATTTGTGACTAACAAATAAACATAGGAATATGTCCATTAAGAGCGCAGTAATCTGAACTAAGCATACAGTACATGGACCACATATTGATGTCAAACTTAGTTAACACACGCTATTGATTGTGCGCAAATATGTAAAGAAATTGCTTCAAGGAGAAATATCAAATTTTGAACAATAGCTTTTTAATTGTTTTCATGACGAGAAGCCATTGAAACACTGATTGGACGATTACAAACACAATACACATTTCTCGATTCTCGATGGACATCAAAAGTGAAAATAAGGTGATTTCAACCTGTATTTCTTACCCAAATTCGCTATACCTGAAGGAAATATTCAGATTTCTTTTGTAGAAATATAAACTACATTGAGAGTAGAACTTATAAGGATACCTATGAATTATTCCTTCGAATGCTCCTTGGTTGATTAACCCTCATCTACTGTATTGGAGATTGGTAACCTCAGACAGGGAAAGCATACATCGGCTATGAGAGTAGCTTGTGACAAAAAAGTCGGAAAAGTGTCATCTATATTTACGAGCGAAGCGAGTCTCATGCAGCTGGGGATATGGGGGGGGGGGGCGGTGCGCCCCCCCATCCCGAGAAAATGTTGCAATTTCAACGCCATTTTAAGACAACCTGGGACTACTTTCCTATAGCTGAAGTCATTTTTCTTTGGGAAAATATCTTATTCGTCATCATGGGTTGGAGGATATTTTTCCAAAAATAAAATCCTGTATCAGCATCAAGGGTACTTCACTTGTTTTTAGCGTAAAGCTCCTTCTGAATCTGGCAGTAAATTACTTCATATATCTTATGTCAGGACACCCCCCTCCCCAGTTTTTTTTATATCTGATTTACACGAATCTCATAAATGACCCTTGTGGCCAAGAAATAAATCGGAAACCCGCCGAAAATCGGAAATTCTATGGTACTTTCTAGTTCCGTGAAATGTAATATTTTCCTAACCAAAACACTTACTTAGATACGATATATATATATCCAATTTAGATAACGGTGCTCTTATTAATTAAAGTGATCCGGTGTTGCAGTTTGCGAGGGACACATACATTTAAATGCATTGTCAATGGCCGTGAGCAAATCTTCATACAGAAAAAGTCAAATATCTCTCAAATTACACCACCTAGAAGCAACCCACTTAGAACACATATAGAAAACATATTCAATGAATAGATTATATTAAATTTATGAGGTTAGGCTTCTGCACTTCTACTAATTTTGAATAAAACTAATGTTTTGCACTGCGCGTACTGTCAAACTCAAGGCATTGTCAATGGTCGTGAGCAACCTTCATACAGAAAATACAGAAAAAGTGAAATATCTCTAAAACCACACCACCTAGAAACAAATCGTTCGGTACCAAAAACATTATATTAAATTTATAAGGTTAGTGACAATGCTGTTCGATTTTGACGCATGCGCAGAAGCGATGTGTCCCTCGCAAACTGGTGTGCCGCGGATTTGCACCCACGTAGTTATAATTTTTGCCACAGATGGCGTATAACTACTTAAGTACACAGAAGGAATTCTGAGTAAATTTAATATATAACTTGTTTTTAACCTGTCACAGTTGAAGCTTGTGATACCAACATTTCGGTGTGCACACCAATTTTAATTTGGTACATTTTCATTTAAAATATCTTCGAAATTAACCCTTTAAATTAAAAGTAACTTCAACCTAAACTAAAGTAGATTGTAATTTTCAACACAATATGTTTATCTAAAAGAAATATGGTGGTAATGCTACTTGATTGCCACATTTTAGCCACATTCTAACATAATTATAACATACAACTAGCGACATCTTCTTCAATGTCGTTTTAGGGAACAGAAGTCACAATCAATCACAAAGAACATCTATTGTTCCTAAATGGATATCCTTCGATATTAATTATTTGTATTGCTTTAACGCAACCAATAACAAACATAAGCTTTAATTAAGAACAGTAAGCCAGCTAATGTATGATACCACGGTAGCATGTGTGAACATCTACCACTTCAGTCACCATAAAACCTCCACAGTAAACACACTCTTCTCCCAGGGTTTAAGCTGCATCAAAACATATTACAAATCTAATCCGAGCTCAGGTCTACCTCCGCCCCGACTTTGCACTTTTTACTTTGGGCTAATTTCTCCAAATAAGACTTGGCTTGTGGCGGAGGTTATACTTTAGTAGTAATAACAGTCAAATCAAAACTGAATAAATGGTTTATCTTTGAATTCTTTAAGGGGGGCGAGGAGAGAGGGATTAGAACATTCAAAGTTTTCAACATTTTCACTAAGTTTGTGACAAGATTAGGACACTGTATGTACTCGATACTGGGTGAACCCAGAACTGGGGAAGTTCATGTCTGACACTGCACCAGATAACTGTTATTAACAGCATACTTATTAAAACTAAGTTATGCATGTTACTTATATTACTCAGGACTCCTACTAAATAATGTTGGATCATTCCGACAATGATCTTTGGTCATAGAACAGACATCTTAGATTAGAAGTGAACAGCACAATGTTGAGGCATTAGCTAGCTGAAGCCTACATGATCACAGAAAACATCCGGAATCACCAAACCCATGTTCTACATACAGTAAAACCTCTCTAACCGACCACCTGCACAGATCCACCGCTCCCCTATATCAATCGCTTTATTTGGGTACCAACAATACCATTGTAACCATATTCTAACTCTCTAAACCGACCACCTCCCTAAACAGACCACTTAAAGGTCGGCCGATTTAGAGAGGTTGTACTGTATAATTCAACCAAAGATAAGTCACAATCGACAGTTGCCAATTTAGACTTTACTTATATATGCCAACTTTCACAAAAGGTACAATTATTTTCCCCTATATGTTTCACCTATCTGCTAGCCCTAAATGCATTAATCAGTACTTTTTTTTGTTTGTTTGTTTAACGACACCCAGCACAAAAAGTAAACATCGGCTATTAGGGGTTACATTATCAGTACCATACAACAATACTGTCTGCCAGACTTCCATAGTAAAAACATGGCCAATCCTGGTGATCACCTATTGGGAATCCCACAGATTCAGACACCAGTATTATATAGCTTCTTTAGCTAATCTACTTGGCTCCCAAACTGCCCAGTTGTGCACTCACAATATTGCATTGCTGATTAATCTGCCTCCGTCGAAAGATGTCCGGCAGGCATTAAATTATATTATTTTGGTATGGGAAAAAAACAACAGAAAAAGATACTTGTTTCTCTGCACATTTTGTTAGGATTTTTGGTTAGCAGGCAAGTGGCTTTTTATTTTAAATTGGTTCAAGAAATGTGGGGTGATGATATTCCTAGATTTTCTTACATATGTAACTAAGCTACTAGTATTATTGCAGTTTGGTGCTCCTGGTCAAAGTAAGAATACTATATACACTAAATACCCAACATTTGACCTGCCTGAGTGGCTGTTGGATTTTAGATTATTTTCTTCTTTTTATAAAAATAATAATTGATTTCTTCAAAATTTATATTATAAAAGGGCTGGACCGAACTCAAAGTTAGGACACTGATGCCTGAGAAACAAGGATATATCTTTATTTAGACTATGCATACCTTCAAATACTTATATTATATAATACTGACTTTTGACATACTTCAAGATTCTCTCAATCTTTTTCTATCTCGTTAAATGGTTTATTCTCTTTTTTTTTCAGCGCTGATTCATTGGCCGCGTGGCATCAACAGTTACAGGTTCCATTGTCACAGAGCAATTACACTAAACATAATCAGAATAGTAAAATGAATTGCTATTTGAGGTAGCAAGGATTCATCTATGGCAGTGTGGGTCTGTTACACTACCATCACATGGCTAACAGCTTGAACACCATAATCATATCGATTACATGCGATCTAATTGATAAGTGGTCGTGGTAGATGAAGTGGGTTGGTTTGTAACTAATGCACTGTGGTGGCATCATTCAATGCTTACCGATTTCCAATGCTAAAATTCTATGAAATCTATCTATCAATCTATAAGCTGCTAAAATTGCAGATTTCTGGCTGTTCAATTACAATCTTGTCTGCTGCAATTATCTACCAGCTTCCTCCCTGCTAAAGGGTACAAGCTGAACAACTCAACTATACTCAGTAGGTACCTAACACACACACCCCTCCCCACAAATTAAACTAGGGTAACTATTTAAATACAATTATATTTATAGAAAAAGCAGCACTCAATGTTATCACACGGCTTTGCGGTCATTCGTTGTACATTGAAATTACATGGTGATTCTAATACATTTAGCCAAAATTTTACTTTTATGTTTTATTTTGTGTGTGTGAAGTTTAGATAGGGCTAAAGCTGTGGCGAATTTGATTAAATCTGGAATCTCTAATCCTAGTCTACAGATTGGTATGTAATAAGGTTAGCCGACAGACTGGGATGCAGTAAGGTTAGTCTACAGATTGGGCTGGAGTCAGGTTAGTCGACAGACTGAGCTGCAGTAAGGTTAGTCTACAGACTGGGATGTAGTCAAGTTAGTCTACAGATTGGAAGGTAGTAAGGTGAGTCCACAGATTAGGATGCAGTAAGGATAGTCTACAGACTTGCCTGTAGTAAAATAGTCTACAGACTGGGCTGTTAGTCTACAGATTGGACTGTAGTAAGGTTGTTCCACAGCTTAGGCTGCCGTCAAGTTAAGGTAGAATTGGGTTTTAAGGTTAGTGTACAAATTTTATGACGGCCACATCCATTTATGTATGCAAATAAAGTAATTATGCATGTTAACGTAACATGGGTAATTCGCGGGGCGGAGGCAGGGAGCAGCCCGAATGACCTGATCCTACCCCACCCGCCTCCAGCGGAAGAACACCCATACCCCCGCCATTGGTGGCGCCAGCTAGCGTAAAGGGTGGAACCCCTCCTCGGTTACAGGAGGAGCCAGAACTAGTGTGGCGGTTTCAGCCGTGCGCATAGACTCAAACTCAAGGCATTGTCAATGGTCGTGAGCAATCTTCATACAGAAAATCCAGGAAAAGTGAAATATCTCTAAAACCACACCACCTAGAAACAAATGGCTTGGTACACATATAGAAAACATCTTTACCAAAAACATTATATTAAATTTATAAGGTTAGTGACTCACGACCATTGACAATGCCTTGAGTTTGAGTCTATGCGCACGGCTGAAACTGACAGTGAGTTGAAACCGCCACACCAGCCTCCCCAAAAACCACACGTGACCAGGTTCAAATCCGAACAGCCTCCACGGCCACACAACTCCTCCAGGTGGCGACCGGACAACTCCACCACCTAACTTCTCCCACCCGGGAGTAACGGGAAGGGTTAAGGGCTCGAATCCGGTACATACTCTCAACACCTGAACCAAAACTGTAACGACCTGATAACGGAAAATAAAAACCACTGTATGGTACTCATGTGTCCGCCCATAGTGAATTATATAATTCAACATACAAATTCGTGGAATTGCTACGATCAATAAAGCATCATGTGTTGCCATGTACATTACACTAGTAATGATATGTGAGCTGCAGTCAGGTTAGTCTACAGATTGACCTGCAGTACCATAAAACTTCTGCTATTAGCTACCAACTATATCGAGAAATTAGACCGAAAAGAAATCACAATTCGGGGTGAATATATTACCAAAAGTTCTTAAACGAACGGGTTCTCTCGCTAAAAAATGTTATTTACGATTCACCGCAAAAACAGAAAGTATGAAATCGCCAAGCTGATCACGGTGTAAAGAAAATATTATTCAGAAACTCTAAATTGGAAAGTGAGTATGGAAACTATACAAACATAAAATGTACTTTGCCTAATTAGCTCTGGGATGGTTGAAATATGACAAGTGGGACATGAAAAAGTGGGCAAGAATTACAAACACATGCACTCTGATGGTTGGAGAAGTGGCCTTCAAGAGATGACCTTCAAGAATACATGATTTTCAAGGGCATGTCAGGTAACAGTACTTATAAAAGGGTGAGCATTTGTGACGTTATAATTTAAGTACCATGTAAGTAAGTCGTCTTAGCACAAAACTAAAATGTATTTACATATATTATTTTTATTGTTGTTATATATATTAAAGTTGCATAATCCAATGAAAACAGAAAATTGTCTACACTAAATTCCATACATAGATTTTATCCTACATAGCCAAGTTAAATACTGTTGTACTCAGTAAACACTTATTGCAATTTGGTGTTCTCCTCATCATACTGTCGGTCGCGACAGTATGATGAGAACACTCCTATTACACTCGAAAACGGTTAAAGGACACCAAAATAAATTTTGAATGTTTTCATTTCCAATATCTTACAATTTAATCTATGGATATAAAAGTTACTTCAAACTGAAGTAAAATAGATTATAACATTTATCAAAAAAGATATGGTAGGAACACAAAACAATCAGATTATGCAACTTTAAGTACCGTATAGGCAAGTCCTAACACAAAATCAAAATGTATTTAGATATATATCTATTTATATAAATACATATATCTATACATATATCCATAATATAGATACATATCTATAATATATATATCTACGTAGAGATATCATAGATACATAACTATAATATAAAGCTCTACATAGAGATATATATCATAGATACAAAACTATAATATAAATCTCTACATAGAGATACATATCATAACAGATATACATCTCTAAATAGATATACCTATTATATGTAGATGTAAAGATGTCTATGTAGAGAAAAATCTATTATATGTATATACCTATGTAAATATATAAATATAGTTATATCTATGATATACCTATATATAGATATATCTATATATTAAAAAGGGGGTTGGGGTGGAAGGCAGCATGTACACTCCATTCTCGAACACTACATGTCAATAGAAGAATCAGCTCATCAGGAGTTCGCAGCGCGCATTGCCACCAGACGGCGATAGATGATGCTGAGGTAGATAGTCAGCAGCAGCAGCACAAAGAAGTCGTCGAGGAAGCCGAGCAGGCCGAACACTGCCTCTGGGATGAAGTCGAGCGGTGAGATGAAGTAGATGAGGGCGAGCAGAAAGCAGATCACCACGCGCAGCCGGAACATGATGATCAGCCCACTCAGCGAGAAGAACTCGCCCACCAGGTGGCGCAGCAGCATTGGCAGGTCGCGGATGTACTCCATCAGCTGTCGACATTTGGTTTGTTTTAAATTTTAAATCAATTAACTTTTTTTTTTAATAATCTTTAAAAATTACTTTTTTTTAAATTTAGATTTTTAAATTTATGTACTTTTCTTTTTTTTAAATTTAATATATTTAACTCAGAACTTTGATTTGTTACAAAAAAATTAAATTCTTATTTTCTTTAATTTATATATTTTTAAATAATTGATTTACTTTTTTTTAAACTTAATATATTTAACTTAGGAAAATGACAGAAACTCAAGACCATCAGACTAGGCAACTTTGATCATGATTTCAGTAAGGGTGCATACAAATGTCCCACAATCGGAGAGTAAAGAAATGTTGCTTGGTGTGAAATACGCTGTGATATACTCACATTCAAAAGACCCACTAACTTTAACATGAGCATACAGAGGGTTGGTTGTTGGAGTTTTACGTCCTGGCAACATCTAAGGTCATATTAGAACGGGTATCAACTTGTGACAATGCGCACTCATGCCGACTTTATAGGACTGCCCCACTGAGAGACCAGGCTGTCAGCACCATGACCTGATATTCCCCTCACTCACATTATCCTGACACTGAGCCAACCAGTCCTTGACCTATCCTAATAATTCCAAGCGCTTGGCCAGGAAGCGAGAAGTATAAATTTGTATGTCATTGGTTTGACTCGACCACGGTTTGAACCATAGGTTCAAATTCCACGATCTACCAAAACAGGAGATGGACGCTCAACTCATTCCGCCATCCCGTCTGGTCAAACACAGAGGGAATAATGCTGAGAACGCCAACATGGCATTAACTAGCGGTATTTTACACGCTAGAATCTTTATAGGAAATAGAACCCTAACTTCTGTGTGTGGAGGCCGGAAAGCACTAATGTATGATATTACTCAAGTGATGATCCGCTTACTATATCTGCTTACTATATCAGTTCCAAGAAATGGTAACCCAACAGAAATTAAGGGTATTAAAGTATAGTAGGGAGGGGTGGCTGGCTCCTCCTGCTGTGCTGTCTCCAGGTCATCTACCTGCCACACCCCCTGCCCAGCTCTTTTATTCAGATGGAACACATTCAAAATACAGGTACACAGTTGCTGGGAGTCTCCTCAGTCAGAGACAGTAACATGGCATTTCATTGGCTGAACTCCTCCAGTCAGTGGTGGGAGGAGACAGGGTGGGAGTGGGTAGACCCCCACCACTCCCACCAGCCCCCTCCCCCCCTGCTGGGTAAGGGGGTGGGGGGGCCAACCCCAAGTCAGATCCATATTTTCCATCAAGGTCCCAATCACACTTACATGGGAGTATCAACCCTATTTATCTTTACATAACATCAGTGGTCACCAGTCCCTTAGATTGGGACAACTCCAGAATAGTAGTAGTTTCTACATGCCTTACTTTGATAATTACATCATCTTTAGTTCAGCAAACTGCCACCAGGTGGGGCAGGGATGGCTCACCCCACCCCACCCCCACCCACACACACCTCATGCCTAGCAACACCTCATGCCCATGAAGGTCCTCAACTACATAGAAGTCAGCCTTCCTATCATAAATTGGCACCCTGGTGACTCCCAAAGTAGGAATCACGTGCCCTGTGAGAGACCTCAGTCTCAACCGATCTCTTAATTGGGAAGCAACCACCTTTGCCCTGAGCAAGTGCTCCCAGCACTTACGAGTAATAATCGATCTACACGCTCCTGTATCGACCAGTGTTACAAAACTCACCCCGTCAAGGTTGAGCTTGATGCAAGGCCGGCGATCAGTCGTGACGATCGGTTTCCCTGGTTCTGTTTCATGGCACTGATCGTCGGACCACACACCTTACGCAGGTGCCTAAGGGCTTTTGCTGCCTCGTCACGCTGTGGACAATCCACCACCCGGTGGTCACCCTCACAGTAATAGCAGCCGAATGACCGGGGAGGTCCCCCCTCCATTATGAAATCTACCCCCCGACCCCATTCATTACATCGTATCAGGCTCCCGCCACGCTGGTTATAAACCCCTCTACCTCGCTGGTTGTAGCCCAAGCTCTGTTGCACATTCCCAGAACCGTTCTGCTGGCTGTTATAGCCACTACTCTGTTGGTAAGACCCACTGTTGTCAATGGCAGATCCGTTGTTCTGATAGTTCCCCCCACTACCTTGACCTTTCATAGTGGCAACTACTGCATTCAAGAAAGTCTGCTGATAGAAGTCCCCAGGAGCCCATGCACCGTGGTGCCCTGCTCCTCTGGACGCCTCATCACGTCTCTCATCCCTCCTATCAACATGCTTCCTCAGGCTCTCCAGCTCGCCCTGTATCACCTTGTATGCCTGCATCACCTCCCATAATTCGGCCTGAAGTATCTCAGCAGCCTTCCCCATCTCAGAGCCCTTATTCCTCACTGTATGGCTATGCCTGACGGCGGAGACATCCATGGCCTCCTCCTCATCGCTATCTTCTCCCAATGCCCTCTCAGCATCTCTAGACATACCCTCTGTCTTTACCAGAACTACAACCTCGTCTATAGTTTTCGGCTTCTGCCGATGGATGGCACGCCTAACATCTGCATCACTCAGAGAATTGATAACGGTCTTAATCAAGGTCTTAGTAGTGCTAGCAACCTGCAGATCATCCGGATCCCATGCCCCAGCATCGGTGCCAATATGACACTTCCGACTCATGCTTGGTTTTGGTCATCCATTTCACAATGTCCTGTAGAAACTATTTGTCATCTGCAGTGAGTAAGGTTTCCATGACCTCCTTCTTCACCACCTCCCACGGGGTATCATGCTGCCTCCTTTGGAGTGACCTCAGAACATCCCTTAACGAACCCTAGGAGTGAGTCAAGGCAAATGCCAAGATCACTGAATCGTCAAATTTAAACCCCCCCCATGCGCTCTGGTGGCTTCAATCCCATCCAACCATTTCCGTAAGGCCCCTTTCACAGACCCATCTGTTATCCCTACTAAGCCAGAAAATTCCCCAATTTTCAGACGGTACGGTTTTTCTGGTACCACTGGTACAGATTGCTGCATCGTTATCTGGTACAATGCAAAGACATCTCTTAGGTACTGATCTGCATAGTCAGTCTCCTTGGCATCCATAGGTATTTGACCTGCTGCCATGCGATGACCCATCCACTTGTGAAAGTTTCCATACTGACCCGACGATATAGCCATTTTGTTAGGATATTGACTCCACTGTCAATCAACAACAAAAAAACAAAAAATCCTGGTATCAACAATCAACACTGATTTATGCAAACAAGCAATTGAGATAATCAACAAATACAAACCGTTTTATGTGAACAGTGACAGGTGTGAACCCTAATTTTGAACCACAGCCGAATTTATTACACTTCCGGTTCACAACCACAACTGGGATTACAATCACAAAATGCCTGGCACCAGGCCAAGCACACTAAATTTTCAATTCAATGTAACAATCACGTGTGTTGAGAAAAATTACAGAAGTCGGCTTAGTTACCAACTCCACACAAGTCAACACTATTGGTTGACCAGTTGACACACTAGTCAAAACGTGTGGTCAGTTAGACAATTAATTTGTCAACCACATGGGTCAACCAAGATGTACAAGTCAACCCCATGGCTGACCAACTCCAGTCTACCAGTCGGTTTGCTTCACACTAACAGGACCACCAGGCCAAAATACAATGCCAATGAAAAAACTATTATGGTTAACCCCCAACACCCACAGCAGCCAGCTAACTGCAGCTGACTCACAACTCTCAACTGGTTGGAGCCAACCTACAACTACCCAACTTGTCCGCAGCAGACCCACAATTAAGCAACTGGTTGTGGCCAACCCACAATACAGATTTTCAGAAGCAAAATATGACCCCCAATCCACAATAATAAAATCGAAATAAGCAATTTTACCACCGTGACCCCACAAATAGGTGAATCCACAAATAGGTGAACCACAAATAGGCAAATCCACAAATAGGTGAACCACAAATAGGCAAATCCACACAAAAAATAATCTAGCTCAAAATAATTGAACCTGGCTCCCAACAATACTAGTTGTAACCAGCAGACAATAACACCAGTGAAATCACAAAAATTCCTGTCACATGTTCACATTATTGTCAGAATCACTAAGTTACCCCTTCCAACCATTCCTCAGTCTTCTTCTGGCTATAGTCTGTCACAGATATCTGTACCCATGGCAAACACACTCGCTGATTTACCCCTGGTGGCTGTCTGCCATCCACGTGCAATAGGACCGCACCTATACTGTTACATTTGCCATCATCCCCAAAAAATGCCCTCAACATAAGTACACAACAAAATATGTTAACCACCAACAACAAATCCCAACAGCAAATAACACAATTAAAATATCACAATATTGGCACTGGACGCCTCCTCCTGAGTACCTGTTCGAATCAGAAAATATGCAGTACGTTGTCAACATTGCAAGCAACAACAAAAATCACCAGAATTGACAACGTCGTCGTGGTCCACCACTGTTAACTAACGGTATTTTACACGCTAGAATCTTCATAGGAAATAGAACCCTAACTTCTGTGTGTGGAGGCCGAAAAGCACTAATGTATGATATTACTCAAGCAATGATCCGCTTACTATATCTGCTTACTATATCAGTTCCAAGAAATGGTAACCCAACAGAAATTAAGTGTGGTAAAGTCTAGTAGGGAGGGGTGGCTGGCTCCTCCTGCTGTGCTGTCTCCAGGTCATCTACCTGCCACACCCCTTCCCAGCTCTTTTATTCAGATGGAACACATTCAAAACACAGGTACACAGTTGCTGGGAGACTCCTCAGTCAGAGACAGTAACATGGCATTCCATTGGCTGAACTCCTCCAGTCAGTGGTGGCGGGAGGCAGTGTGGGAGTGGGTGGACCCGCACCACTCCCACCAGCCCCCTCCTCGCTGCTGGGTAAGGGGGTCGGGGGCCAACCCACCCACCCCAAGTCAGATACATATTTTCCATCAGGTTCACCAATCACACTTACATGGGAGTATCAACCCTATTTATCTTTAGATAACACCAGTGGTCACCAGCCCTTAGATTGGGACAACTCCAAAATAGTAGGAGTTTCTACATGCCTTACTTTGAGAATTACATATTTCATCATCTTTAGTTCAGCAAACTACCACCAGGTGGGGCAGGGATGGCTCACCACACGCACGCACACATGCATGCACACACCCACACTCCACCTCCTGCCTGACACCTGGATTTGGCAGGTCCTGCAAACACTCACACACACACAACACCCATGCATTGTCACCTGTGTGCTAACACTCCCTCAGATACTGACATCTGTATATCATACCATAACAGGCACACAGAACTCAGTTTCTTAACTTAATTACTTTACCCATTCTCTGGCATTCTTCACAGACTATTTGTCTGGGTGAAGAAACCACAGTCTGCAGCAACTGTATATGCTGTCCTTAGTTTCAGCATTTACCTCACTTTATACAATATATAATACCAACAGACTTCAATTCAGTAATACATGTAAATATACCAATAGAGTAATTTTCCAGAGTTCTTATCTCCAGTGGTTATATTTGATGTAATCTTAGAACAATCTGATATTAATTATCACTTCACTTAATATACATAATCTGCCATGGTTTCACAACTTAGTTTGAATATTATGCATATGTATTTACCAACATGATTGAATGAATTAGGTATTATTAGAGAGGTTTTATAGTGGTACTTATATAATTCGAATATTATTATAATGACTTTATAGAAATAACTGGATGATTTAAATATGATTAAAACAGTTTTCTTAATGCTTCACATATGAGTTTTGTGAAAAGGAGATATTTTAGAATTTATTTAAACTATTATTTATTTATGAACCAGACCTAAAAAGTCAGAATATTTTACAATGGGATCAGTCGTTCACCGGAGACTAAGCAACTGTTGTATATCCCCCTGCACAACCTCGTGATTCATTGGTAGTAGGAGAGCGTGAAATATCAAATTAAAGATAGCTGACATTACCTCTCTTGGTTCACCGGAAAACCTTCGATTGTAGCTGTTAATATTTGAGATGACATCATCCTTTTCTGCAGATGCAGTATTTATTTCGTGTTCCGTGAACAGAAATAACATGATATTAACCTGCAATAGAAATAGAATTAAATTGCCAGTGCTGAACACATACATTAGTCACTGTGAGACTGTCCACGCTGCAACCTTGCACCCTTAATGTCATGCCTACTGTTATCGCCTGGAAATATGGATAGTTGTACATAAGTTACTAACCAATTTAGATCAGACATCAACAGAAGAAACATGTATATAAAAAAAATATTTTAAAACATTGCATAGACTATAACAAATATTGAAATAACTTGACACAGTTGCAACATAACAAAAAAACCACGTGATATTCTTTTATATATTGTTAAGCATAGTTAACCCACTGTGGTTTTCTTTTACATATTTGGAAGCATGTATATAACCCACTTGATTTTCAGTTACATATCGGGGGATATTTGTAAGCACATATAAAGCGCACATGATTTTCCTTTAAATTATTTTATATTTTATTACATATTTGTAAACATACATAATCCTCATGTGGAGGTTGGAGACATTTCAAATGGACCTCAGCCATAAGCGTCAGATCACCCAATGGGAACCCTATAGGAGCACTACATATAATAATAATAATAATAATAATAATGTGGTTTTACGTCCTGGTAACATCTAAGGTCATATCAGGACAGGTATCGACATGTGACAGTGCGTACTCATGGCAACTTTATAGTGCTGTTCCATGGGAAACCAGGCCACCAGCACCATGACCTGATATCACACTCAGTCACATTATCCTGACACTGAGCCAACCAGTCCTTGCCCTATCCTAATAATGCTGAGCGCCAGGCTTGGAAGCGAAAAGTATACATTTTTAAGTCATCGGTTTGCCATGACCAAGGTTTGAAGCCGTGGGTTGGAATCCCATGATCAACCAAAACGGGAGACGGACGCTCAACTCATTCAGCCATCCCGTCTGGTTTAATAATAATAATAATAATACAGTCCGACGGATACATCCCGCTTGTACTTACATTCTGTCTACACACAGGGCACCGCACTGTTCCTCGCCAGGATCCATGTTGCCAGTATGTTATGATGCAATTTCCTGTACAAACAAAAAGAATTCGCGTATTGCACTATAGTTCACAACATTTCTATCATATATGAATAAATACTATCAATAGTATGTATCATTCTATGAATACAAAAAGTCAAGTCAATGCCTTGGCGTCGCAACCCCAGAACATATACTCCCCTTCTGAGTATTGTATGTGTCCCAACAACTGTAGCCTGCGAACGCGGTACCAAAGAAACTCCCCCAAACACCTTGTAAAATATTCTGATTTAATGCATTGGTGGGGGAATGCAAATGTTCTATTATTGATCAGGTATCCGTGACCAGGTGCATGTATGTGTATATGTAGGTACTGGTGGTCCTTGATTGAGATGTAAATAGACATAGTAGTGCTGGCAGGACTGTGTGTATGGGGCACTCAGAGCCTACCCCCTCCCCCCTCTGCTAGTCAGGATCACCACACTCAGGCTCAAGGCAGGTGGTGGCCAGGGGAGCCACACAGCTTGGTGGTGGTGGGCAGATCACTGGTAACCATGGGGACCAGGAATGTTGGATCCCTATTAGTAGAGCTAAGAATGCTTGTTTCCCATTGGGGGAATAGGGTGGGGTGATACTCTACACTGAATCCATGTACCATATAAATAATAAACCAGAGGGCTTGACGCTCTCTCTTCTTTCACACTTTATACTCTTCCTTTCTCTTTGTCTGTATTGATTTCACTATAGCCTGCCTACACAACCACAGATTCGAGCTGTAGACTTTACAACCTGCTATGGTGGAGACATCAATTGCTGCAAATCTGCAGCCATAAGCATGGCACTCTTTGCCTGCATCAAACTCATTTAAATTCATGTCAGTCTATGGCCAAACACCCACCCTATCAGAGAATAATGTCACAGCCGGAACGACGGTGCTTATGTCTTTTCTTTTGGTTTCGAGGTTTGAACAGGAAGAACCAACCGTATCAGACTATTATATGACATTGCAAATGTCTATTTACAACTACATGTACTCTTTTTTTTAAATAAATCATCTAATTTCTTGCAAATTCTATGAGGGACAAGTATCAGAGAGAGGTTTCCTACTACTTCCAGCACGCAGACTCGCTAGGTACGTCACGGCTACTAATTCAGAAGATTTATTGTCATTTTTTTGCTTTTTAAATAATAACTTTTGCGACATACCACAAAAGACATGCCCACAGTTAGTCTCAACTGCATATGCAGGAATTGCGAGACAGATAGGGCATTGTGATTCATAGTCGGTGTTCCTTCTAGATAGTCTTCCTGGAAGAAGGCGGTTTTGTTCTCTCAATCGGTCTCTTGCAGTTTGAACATTCTCCTGACTTTCTGGATGAATAACTTGAGTACCGCTGCGTCGACAACCCCTAAACAGAAAAGAGAAAATTAATGATGAATAGAACAAATATTATGGGGATAATTGAAGATGAATAAATATGGATTTTCCCCTCGGTAATTAGGAATGTCCAGTTATCTTCGTGAAAATACTCATTAATAACATATAACACGCAAATGGCTTAATACTGATAGGCATGCCAAATATAGTGTCCATTGCTCACGGACACAGTTGACTCAGAGGCTGGGTTGGGTAAATCAAGACTTTATTCGGATGCGGCCCACTCGGGGCATTATACAATCATGAGTGAGGCTGCGGGCGAGGAGCGCTCGAGCAAAGGTCCTGCTATTAAGAAGGATGGGGTGGGTGGGGGTGGGGGAATGAGAATGTTATGAGGGAGGATGAGACAGATGAGCATGGTAACATTGAGTGAGCGAAGGAGAGAAGTAACATTTATATAGTACAAGTATACCTTAATGAGATAATTAACATCAAGTTTATAGGATGATAGTTATTCATGAGTTATATGATAATAGTCAACTTCTCGGGTGTCAGTTGTGTTTTTAAAACTGAACAGTAATTGATATTTTAAGAGATTAATTGATTTGTTGTTGAATGTTTGTTGATTGTTGGAGCTGGGAAGTGGTCAGTGAGGCAGGTTGAGGCGGACTGACCAGTTTGGATGTGGCGCGGAGGCAGCCAGGAGGTGATGTATTTTGATTGGCTGAGGGGTGAGATGGGAGTGTCGTGGCATGAGTGGCTGAAGGCGCGGGAGGTCGAAGTGCCTGGGCCCTCCCTCCCTGCCCCGCCCACCCACACCCCAAAGTGCGGGGGGGGGGGAAGAGGTGTGTCAGCCTCGTTGCCCGCTATGTCCAAGCAATGAACCCGAATGAGCGCTCACGCTCATTCGATACAATTAGGGTTTTTTTAAATTGCAATTTGGTGGGTATTCAACTGTATTTCCCTTCTTACTTGCTTATTAAATTTAATTCAGTCCAAAAATGGTCGATATTATCTAATTCTACAAATTCTGAATATATCAAACTATTTCCATGCAGATTGAGAAAAAAAGCTGGATGTAAAATTGTAGAGAAAGTTCTGAACTATTTAATAGAAACAAGAGAAATTTGCTTTCAAAGCACCAAAAAGCACAAATTACTGTGATAGTTAGGGTAGTTTTAATGTTGCCTCTATGACAGTGGCATTTGTGTCACCCTTCGAGCGTTGTGAGCGCAAAAAGTGCCCGGATGTCCAACATCGAGAATACAGAAGATCTGAAAGTAACAAACTTTCAAATACACATATCTCACTCAAATTTTGGAATATTAAAAAAAATCTAAAATCATATTGCTTTTGAGTCATTGGAGCTTCCATTGAAATTATATTTTGAATGCTTGGACCCTTTGAAAATTTAAGGAGGGTACCTACTATGCCCGGGCACTATGGCATAGTGTATGCAAACCTAATTTTTGTTTGTTTAATGACGCCCCAGCACAAAAAGTGGACATCGGCTATTGGGGGTCTATGCAAACCTCAAAACAGTTTGTTTCAAAACAAACAAAATTGGGGATGGACATGGTCAAATCATATGGGAACGGTCATGTTAGCAGGAGTTTTTTTTAACTTGACTTCTCCCTACGGTTATATTACATCCACCTGTGACCTGCCATGATTGACTGTGCATGTGAAGCAGTAGATAAAGGATTCACCCCGTACTTGCAGTACACGGGTGAATACCAACCCTATATAAAAGCTGTCAAAAATATGGGGAAATGAAACGAGAGTCCAAATTCACAATATAAGAAGCAGCACTTATTCTTTATATATAAGTCTTCATATTTCCACGCTACCTTTGAGTTGAAAAATATAATAAAACATAGTTTAATAGAATTTAAAGGTGAAATCGACGGTGTTCAATCACCGCCATATTGTCTTTTTGCATTGTGTTCCATTTCACCAACTCTAGGCCGATCCAAGTACCCATTTGATACTGGAGCCAGGCATTCTACTTCCTGTTCCATACTAAAGCTATTGTAGTGGTCTGCACTGACCTCTCAGGCAAGTAACCACATAGACAGGTAGGCATGGGGAGTGTGTTGATATCAGGGAGCCTAGGTGGTGTAATGGTTAGCACACTGGCCCGGAATGCAAAGAGATGCGGGTTCGAGTCCCACTCTAGGCGCAGTATTTCCCATTTTCATCACCCCCATGACACTGGTGCCATGACCAGGATCCTGTACAAGCTTTGCGCTGTATGGTTGTTGAACCTACCCTGTGTATGATGTGTTGGTGCATTGCCTGTATGTATGTAATTGTAAGCATTACAAGACTTACAATTCCAGGGGGACGAGTGTAGTGGTCTGCACTGACCTCTCAGGCAAGTAACCACATAGACAGGTAGGCATGGGGAGTGTGTTGATATCAGGGAGCCTAGGTGGTGTAATGGTTAGCACACTGGCCCGGAATGCAAAGAGATGCGGGTTCGAGTCCCGCTCTAGGCGCAATATTTCCCATTTTCATCACCCCCCATGATACTATTTTCGCCCGTATTTATACTACGTTGTCGTTCACCCATGACCATGTACTGCAAGTACGGGGTGAATCCTTTATCTACTGAAGAAACTGATAACAAAAAACCAGGGGGACTCAATCACGTGTATTGTACTATTTGTAGGCTTACTCACCAAAAGTACAAAGCCATGACAACAGGAATAGTTGCCAAAATGATCATCAGTATTCCCCACACAACTTCATCTCCGACACCTTCGATAATGGTGTCTCCCATTCTTCATCAACTTCTGTCCAGTGTCCTGAAGAAAGCTGTAGCCAACCCTCTACCTATTCGCTTATGACTTTATGTGGTACTGGTACTGTGGTAGACCTCTCTGAATCATGTGAATGTCAGTGTCTGTCGCCGATGGCCTTTTTTTTCAGGTGTAGCTGTTAAATTAATCGAATTTTGTGGTAATATTTGGAAATACATTCCATAATGGCCCCTCAAAAATGGTATTAATCGAAAATGTTTGAGTAATGCAGCATGGATATCGGAAGTAGACTCCAGCAGAGCTAGAGGCAAGAAAAAGGTGGAGTTTGACAAAATTGTGCGATAATAAGGAACTTCAAATGGGGATTACTCGGTTTACTGCATCCCAAAATAGACGGGCAAGTCAAACACTTCAACACTAGCGTACTTTCGGTAACCTGACATTTAAGCAACGTGTAGCCCAGGGTTTTACTTTGATTTAATATAATATTTAAAAATTAGAATTTGCAAAGACAAAATAAAGATTGCAACGGGAGTGTCTGCATGAATATCTTCTCATATAACCTAGTTCCGAACTTCATTAATAGGTGTCAGCACAAGAGCAGAATAGAAAACCTTAGAAATCTTATTTATTTTAATTTTGTTATGAGGTTTCTCAACGCAGTAGATGGTAATAATGATAATATATTAACGGTGTATTTATTATATATATATCTTTTTTTTCAAGTGCTTCCCATGATGCAGTGGGACGCATGTGAACTTGTTGTCGGCGCGCTGTAATGTATTCAAGCGGAACCAGCGGAACCACAGATTCTGCCCGCCATATTTACACCTTCGCTCACGCAAGATTGGTGTTTTTGCATTAGTACACTAACGTTTATTAGTATTTTTGCATTTAGACAAATCCACTCAACGCCTACAACCATGAGCTGTCAGGAAGATGTTCTGAACATTGGAAGGAAGTTGGAAAAAATGATTTCCAACAAGGCAGAGGTATGTAAACAAAGCTGATAAACCTAGTGAGTAGTCTAGTAGTACTAGTACTAGTAGTAGTAGTAGTATAATTTATAGACGTTATGACTTACGCCTTACGGAATACGCCTATGCCGTATACGGTTGTTCACTCGACTACAGTCAACAACACTGGCCACTCTCCTGTACTGGCTATCGCTTTAAGGTCAGCAGATGATCATCTTCAAAAGAATGAAACTTCGTTGTCACCTTTTTTTCGGAACTAGAATTAGGTTAAAATGGCATTGAAAGAGTAAATACCCGGAGTACTGTTAATGTACTATTATGTAGTGTTACTACTGTTAGTGTTACTGTTAGGTACTAGGGACCACACACGAAAATTTACAAACAGGTCTAGAACACCATAAATAGTACAGAATTGAAGCCCTTCCAATTCTGAGTTGAATACACCTTTTCTTTTTTTAGCTCTATATCATTGTTAATAAAATAGTTATGATGATTTCCATTTCACTCTTTTGTCTTAATTCCTGGACACTTGTCTATGGGGGAACTTGGTGAAACCACATGCTAATTGGGGATGACAAAAAATGTCAAAGTCAACAGATTCCAACATAAAATATATCATTGCAAAGGTATTGGAAATACCTTTCTAATGATACTTAAATCATCATCCTGTGACAATTATAAAGGAAGTTGTGACACTTTATAAAGCGGTGATCGGCGGTATTCGCACATACTATGTGACATAGCTGCAATGTAAACAGCACCAGGTCTCCATAGAATTTTGAAATCGTTTTTTACTCATCGACGTACCGCACCTTACCGCAGCAAGCCACAACGTTCACTCAAACATTGTTTAAAAGAGAACAGGCCATAGAATCGGTGTAAACAATGGGAAGTTTTGGAAAACAAGGTATGATGTAGATTTAAGGGTATCAAACTTATCTTTCAACTTAATCTGTCTGCCGAATCAAGAAGAAATGCTGAAATATGCTTGTTTTTGGACTGAAACACTTGGGAAGACTCTTCAGAATCGTTAGTTGAAGTAAGAAGTAACTTCTCTCCTCCCAGAATGCAATGCAAAGCTGTTTACTCGAGCATGTTTGCCACCAAAACCGCTCCCATGTTTTCAATGGCCGCCTTGACGTGCACAGAAAGCTGCGCAGCGTCGCCGTTTGCGGTCGCTATAGGTACATCACATCATACATGTGACATAAAAATTGTAAAATTGTTGCACAGTAGGCCCTACTGCAAATCGGTAGACAGACAGCTCACAGAATAGATTAAAGAGTTTTTTTTAATTCGAGTAAATATGATTAGTCGTTCCAAAGTTATCTATGATTTAGTTTTCCTAGAAATCTACATTTTGTCCTATTGGTAGGTACCCCAGTAAAATTTTCAAATTATTCCAAACATTCAAATTATAATTTCATTGGAAGCTCCAATGAATCAAAAGCAAAATGCTTTTTGAATTTTTAAGATATTCCAAAAATTGATTGAGATATGTGCATTTGAAGGTTGTTGAATTTCAGATCTTTTGTATTAGCTAATGCAGTAGAGAAGTGCCTTATTTAGGACTGTAAAATAGAACATTTCTTTGTAGTTAATATAACTAAACTATGCCATCATAAAATACTTTAAATCCTATTTTCCTTTGGTTTTATCAGTTATTATTAATATTTAAAAAAAAAAAAGTTTTGGATTAAGCCACCATTTTTTCCACTCCAAGCGTGAAGAAGCATATTTGATTATTCGACTCGAGTCTGTAGGATGTGCACATGCGCCAAAAAGTGTCTCGGGTGACCCGAGTTGATTAATCGATTACGCCCAAATATACAAATGGTGGCCCCCGTGTAAGGCTATTTCCGTTTCCGTTTGCGGGATTTTGGTGGTTTCATTTTCACCTCGATGAGTACGAGTATTGTTTATGTATATACATATGTTAGTCCTTAGCCTCCCCCCTGGGTGGGTTGGTACTAGTACTAGGTATGTGGGAATCTCCAGGATTCGTGGCCACCATTTTGTTCCGGATCGCTGTGATCGGGAGTGCGCGAACGTGTGTCGACATGCCTGCCAAAATCGCCTTTCATTGGCTAGCGGATGGGACAAGCAGGGAATCTCCGGTGACGTCACATATTGGGAAACCCTTATGAATGGTCTCGTTTTCGAATTTTTCATTTCTGTTGTTTTGTTCGTTCGTGAGAGCATTTAAAACATTTGCTCTGCTTTTCGGATGTTCAAATCGGTTAAAATTCACTTTGGACGTAACTAAAAAGTATGTAGACGCAATTATAAATGTCTTTTCTCATTTTCTACCAAAGATTATCACAATCTGATATGTCGAAAGTTGTTCATTTTGATTCGCAATGGGTGTTGGGTCGTCTCGAAAAATATGTCAATGGCCATCACTCAGCACGAGTAATCTTCATACAGAAAAAGTGAAATATCTCTAAAAAACCACACAAGTTAGAAAAAAACCTTGGCACACATATAGAAAACATTTGACAAACAGATTATATTAAATTCAGAAGGTTACGGTTCTGCATTTCTATTAAGTGGACGATTTGTAAAGCATCTTGATCCGTGCCATCAGCGAACAATTTTGGTCACATGACCAAATTATCGCTCTCATTGGCTGGAATTGCATTGTTTACTAAATAAAGCCACGTTTTGCTGACCGGGCATGTCATGTCTCTTAGAAATTCATGTATATTTTGTGCACCTTGACTGTTTGATTGATCAGTCTAAAAGGGTTAATTGTGGGAGGGGGAGGAGGCCTTCTGACACTCCCCCCTCTGCTTCGTGCGACCTGGGGCGCAGGGGGAGGCGGACTTCTGAGATTATCAACTCTGCCTCCCGCAACTTGGGCTTTCATGCTGGCTGTCCACCACCATCTTCATCATGCCTCCTGCTGCTGACCGGATCTGTAATTCACTTCTCAAGTGCATTTCATTATATCTTGAGGAAATTTTAGAAAGATGCCACCTAAGAAGAGGAAAATTATGAAAAGACAGGAATAAAACGACAGTACCGGGTAGAGAAATTTTCTGTTCTTCCATCTGATGCTAAGGACTTCTTGAAGGGACATGTTTTGCACACATACTTCCATGTATGCAACAGTAGTCGTGCTGACACAATGAAAGAACTCCTAAAATATTTTCTTCCATCCTCAGTTGATCGGGATGAAATGAAGTGTCTCCTTAATAATGGCATTAAGAGAGCAGTGGAGGCAGTTTCAAAGTTAAAGAAACTTACGGACACCAGGGAGATAATGAAATTTGATGCTGTGTGTCGCGAGCGTTTGGATATTATCCAAGGTGTTCTTCGTCCATCTCCACCTGAAGCATCATTGTCAAATAGCTGTTATTCTGAACCCCAGGAACTTCCTATAGTGCATCACAAATCTCCTGTAAAAACGAGGACAGTTGCTAAATGCCAGAATTGCCAGATTCTGGTTAAAACCGCAAAAAAAATCTATGTGAGAAGCTCTTGAAGGTGCGACTGGATAAAATAGCAAGATTTAAGGAGCTTGCTGCTAGGAAAAGAAAAAAAGATTCTATATCGAGACTGAACCAGAAAATTAAAAGAAGGGACTCTCAAATAAAGAAGGCCAATGAGATGCTGGTCTCTTCCATCCTTGCTTCAAGTCTTGCTAGTGCAATGAAGCAGGTGTGAGAAGAAGCACAAACATATAAAACGGTACCACAAGCAGCCTCAGAAATATTTGTTTTCTCCTGACACTGACACTTCCATGTCCACTTACATTGAAGACTTACACGCCCAAATTGCTGAAAAGAACTGCGTTAGGTTTGCTATTGTTTTTGATGTGGAGTGCAGTTTCCTAAAAAAAACTTTTCTTTTGTTTAGTATACTGTTCTTTTCCAGGTGCTCATGTATGTGCCTGTGGAATACTTTTTCAATTAGCTTGCCTGGTGCTTGCAAAATTGATATTGGTCTGTAGTTCCCCATGTTCCCCTTATCACCACTTTTGTAGATGGGGGTGATGGTTGCCATTTTCCAGGCTGTGATGAAGTGCCCCTTTTCAAAGGAGATGTTGAACAGGTCCACCATGGTATCTGGGATGGCTTGAAATGCCTAATTCAGTATTTTGTGGGGATTCCATCTATTCCACTTGATTTGTTTGTGTCTATGTCGTTTATTAATTTTGTTATCTCTTTTAAGTCCGTTTTTGCAGGTGGGGATTTCATCTTGGATATTGTCTGATTTGTTTTCCCAGTTTCTTGTGAATTTGTGTGGTAATTTTTGCCCTACCGTGGCGAAGTGTGTGCTTAGTTTATTTTCTCCTTTATATTTCCTTCATTGTCCTGGAAATGTATTCGCTCTTCAGTGTTTTTTAGGGGTACTAGCGGGTTTACATTTTTCCAGAACTTAGTTGTGTTGCTTCCCCAGTCCTTGTCTTGCTCTAATAGGTATTTCTTTTTTGCTGTCTTTACCGCTTTGAATGAGTGATTTCTGGCAGTATTATAGGCAATTTTATCTTCTGGATCTTTTGTATGCTTAGCTTTGTCACTGAGTTTTCGCTTGGTTGCGATGAGTTTCAGTAGTTCCCTGTCTACCCATGGTTCTTGATTCTTTTGGTATTTTTAGTTTCTTTATGGGACACATCTGGTCTAGTGGTTTTCTTTTTATCTCTGTGATGATATTGTTCCTGTAGGTATCAG
This sequence comes from Branchipolynoe longqiensis, assembly GCA_030323885.1. Classification (NCBI taxonomy): domain Eukaryota; kingdom Metazoa; phylum Annelida; class Polychaeta; order Phyllodocida; family Polynoidae; genus Branchipolynoe; species Branchipolynoe longqiensis. The sequence goes on from CM059187.1 coordinate 145,772,760, forward strand.
CATCATCTCTATTTTTGGTGATGTTGTTTATGTTTTGGTGTGAGTGGCTTTTAAGCATTTCTTCTGAGTAATTCTTTAGGGATCTGCCCATCTTGTATTCATAGTGGTTTGTGCTTTTGAGTTTTTTCCTGGTTACATAATTAGCTCATGATCACTTATACCCCAGCTTCTAGTGCCCCATTTTGTGGCATGGTTTGAGTTGGTTAGTATTAGATCAATTGTTGAGCTGTTTTTGCTTAACCTCGTGTTTTCAGTAATGAGTTGCTGTAAGCCTAAGATTTTGATAGTGGTTTATAGCATTAGTTTATTTTTGTCATTGCTGTTGCAGTTTACATTGAAATCCCCTAGTACAAAGATTTCTGCACTTGTTAATTTCCGCACTGTGTTTGCTTCTATCTAGGGCTTCAGGGAATACTTCTATATCCCCTGACGGTGGTCTGTAGAGGCTTGCTATGGCTATGTTTGCCTAATTCTCGGTTTTAATTAGGCACCACAATAGTTCCATGTGCTCATTTGAAAGCTTTGCTGGTTTTAGAACTTCAGTGTCTAGGTTTTTGGAGGTTTTGCAGTAAATTGCAACACCTCCTCCTTTTTTTGTTTGGTTTGTTATATTCTTTTGCTGTCTGTCATTACGTACAAGCCTATACCCATCTATGTTGAGGGTGTTGTCTTGGTGCATGTCGGTGAACCAGGTTTCCGACAGTGTTAGTATATCAAGATTTTCAATTTTTAGGTGTATTTTTATTATGTCTATTTTTTTCGATGCACGCTGGCAGTTTAGGTGGGAAAAGTGTGTGCCCCTCCCCAGTTTGCATTCAATTGCTTCTATCATCTTTTAGGTTAGTGGCTGCTTGATTTCGCGAGTTTTAACTTTGTTTAGATTTAATATTTATTAATGACTGTTTTGGGGTGTGTGTGCTGGTGCATGCAGCACATACAGCCTGTTTTGGTATATAGTCATATACACCACTGTAGATTGTACCTGTGTGTGTGGAGGAAGGTATGTGTCCTGCAGTGCGTGTTAGCTATTACATGGTATTACTTATGCTTTAGAATTTGGTTAATGGGATTCATAGAAAGTTTGTGATACTCATGGTTTGGAGCCCTGGTGGTGTTTTTCCCAGTTCTCGGTGATGCTTTTTGTCAGCCTGGTAGCAACGTATTTGGCATATTCCTCATTGTAATGTATGCCATCTGTCATGCCTATGCTGTACCGCGCCGATCTCTTCCCATGCCTTGTTTTGTGTATGTAGTTAGCATACCTCGGTAAGGCTACTGCACTGTTTCGGCTCTTATTTAGGTGGTGGATGTAGGCTTCAGTTCTGGTACGCATTTATCTACCAGTCTTTGGTAGTCTTGGTTTCTGCTGCGGCCACAGTACAGGGCTATGTCCATGCCCACGAGCTCGCATACCACTGGCAATTCTGTTAGTTGGCTGAGTGTGTCATGAACGAGTTTGTACTCCTTTGTCATGTACTCCATGAGTACCACTTTCGTCTTGAATGCTGGTTTCAGGTCCCTACTGCCTACTTTTACATGCCATCATGTATATCTGTGCTGGTGGGGCACAACTGGTGGGGCACAACTTCTCTATTTCCCGTATACAGTATTTGCTATCCTGTCAATGGACACTCCTGGTACAGATTCTGCTATTTCTCTGATTTAATGCGTTTTGGTGTAGATCCTTTAGATGTGTGGTTAGTGCTCTTACTCTTGAGTCTCCACTGATTGTGACCATTTTCTGCATTTTGGTATCGCTTAAACGACCCGCTTCTATTTCGCTTTCGTTGTTGATTTGAATTTGGCTTGGGCGGAAGTGGAGCACCCTTGCCTGTTGCTATGCTCTTCGTACCTCCTTTTGGCCTGCCGGGAGAGCTTTTCACCTGATGGTTGTCTTATTTATATTTTCTTCTGCATTTATTGGTGCTTATTTTGATATTCATTTTGGTGTTTATTTTCTGCTTATTTTACCTATTTATTTGGCTGTTTGTTTATTTGTTGGTGTTTGTTAGGCTTTCCTTGACTTTTTGGAGGATGTCTCGCTTGTTGTTTTTGTATCCTAGCTTGACCGTTTCACCTTCGCTGGCTGAGTCTAGAAACATACCTGAGCCCCAGTATGGGGACTTTGTGCATTCTCTGAATGCGTTTCCTGGGGCATCTATTAGCTTTTTCTTTAGTTCTTCGTTTTGGGTGAATTTTGCACGGATGATATCCTCAAATACTTTTTCGTTTGTTTTGCACCATTCCAGTGTTCTCCATATCTTTTTTGCCATTGCCGTTATCATATATGGGTTGTCCGCATTGGCAATCATCCTCATTATATCATGTTTCTCATGGAATTTGGCCATTATCGAGCAGTAATATTGCTCAGCTGATGTGTATTTTTCCCCATCTTTTCCTGTGACATCACACTTGTACAGGTTGCTGAAGGGGGATTTGTGTCCTTGGAAGGACACTCCCCAGGCATGTTCTCTGGTTGCTGTTATCTCTATTTTCCCAAAGTCGTTGGGTGTGTATATTGTTCCATTTACCTCGATGTTGCACCCTCTCATTTTGACTGATTTGATCTTTTCATTTTTGCTTTCAGTTGCTAGTGTGTATATTTGATGTACGTTTTTTTTCAATTAACATTTCAGCTTCTGTTCTTCCTGGTCTAATTGTTCTTTTTTGTTTTGGAGAGTTTTCTTTGTTTGAAAGAGCTCTTTATTTTGTGATTCCTTCTCCAGTTGGATTCTGATCCTTCTTGGTCTGTTGGTTTTTTTCCCATTGTACTGAGAGAGTTCCAGTTTTTTGCCTTCGGCCAGTTCTTTGACTGCTGCATCTTTTTTCTCTGGTGTTTTTTCCTTCATTTGTTTTTTTCCTAGACGGTAGGCTTTTATTACTACCGTCCAGCCAAAATCGCAGTCCGCTCCATTAGGATGTCTTTGACCGTTTTTTCTATGCTTTCGTCTTCCTTTTCTGGGATGCCGTGCATGATGACACTGAGCTTTTTATTTTCACGGTTTGGTGCTTGGGTTTCGGCGTGGGTGGCTTCTTTTTGTCAGTGGGTGTTCCCCTTGTGTTGTTGGTATTGGTGTTTATATTTGTGTTGTTCTTTTTTGTCTTTAGTTTTTCGTATTCTGCTTTGTACCATGTGCATTCTATTGCAATGCCTTGTAAGCTACCTGGAGTGTCTGAAGTTTGCTCCTGTATTCGTTGTCGTTATCCATTGTAGTTGTTTTTTCCATCCTTATTTCCGTTGCCGTTCACTTTATTTCCGTCCACAAGTTTTTTGTTTGCCTTTTCCTTTTCTAGTTCATTGTTTTCGCCGTTTCCCGTCATTTCTAACCGCCGACACGCTCTTATGAGGTTGATCCTCCTTATTTTGATTGATTTCTTCCTGTATTCCGATGTTACATCCTCCGATATATATCCTACGGTATCCTGGTATGTTTATGTGGAGATTCCACTTGTGTTGCTTGTCATAGAAATAGACGCGAAGAGACCGTTGTTGCACGTATGCGAAAAGCACATTGGACTGTTTAACCGGTTTTAAGACATTTTGATGGCATTGTATAGCCCTTAGTGTGCTGATATGCCGTTAAGTATTTATTAATTCATTCATTCCACTTGTGTTGGGTTGGTTATGCACGCTTTAGTACATTGGATTCGCGATATCAGCAACTGTGTCAGATTAGCATCCACTCACGGTCGCCATCATTGAATACTTTGTGCTACATTTCTTGTAAATTAAGAACAGTTAAAAACAAAACAGTTGAATATCTTGACAACATGGATTCGGAAAGAATGGATTGGATCATACAAAGGGCCATCAATTTGGGACAGAAACAGAGAAAGACGAAGAGGAAGAAACAGAAGAGACTTATTGAAGAAATGGCTCAAAGGCTGGCAGATAAAGAGCAAAAAAAGGATGAGAAAATGATATGGGGGATTGAGAAGACTCTCATGCGTATGAAGAAGATGAATCAAAGTGCTGTGGAACAGGAATTTCCTAATCTGAATGAGGCTCAGGTGGAGACATTGGTGGATCTGCTAACCGGAAAATCTGTTGGCTACAATAGCTGTCATATTCAGTATGAAGCTGGTAATCAGGTGCCATACACTGGCCTACTTCAAAAAGTATTTGGTCAGAGCAAGGACAAGAAATATGTTGTTTCCTACTGGTTACTCCAGGACACTATTGATAATGCCACTCAACATCGCATCTCTGTGTATGCCCTTGGGGCGGACTTCATATTGAAAGATTTGATAATATAATTAGGGATACAGCATTGATTGTTGTATTGTCACTTTTTTTGTGTGGGACTCTTTGTGTGATTTTATTACAATCTCTTCTTGTTGGAGAAATCATGCAAAAATCTTATGAATATCATGAAAATTAAGTAAGTTCTGGCATATTTTGTGTTTGAGCTACTCTTGGAGATTAATCAACTAATTAGTTAATTAATTAATAATACAAGATCTATCTTTGAATCAGCCTTAAAATGGACCTTTTCCTCTCTATAATATATTACCAAAATCTTGTAAATATCATGAAAATTAAAGAAGTTATGGCCTATTTTGTGGTTGAGCTACTCGTCAAGATTAATTAATCAATTAATCATTTAATTGGTCAATTAAATAATTAATAATACAAACTCAGGCTTCGATGCACCTTTAAAAAGGACTTTTCCTTCTCTTTAATCTCTTACAAAAACCATGTTAATATCATGAAAACTACTGAAGTTATGCACTTTTTTCATTCAGTTTGCATTGTTTAGGGTCACACCTATTCCCTAATTCACTCAACGAGACAAACCGATCCAACACATGAATATGAATTTAATATAACCAATATATTTATTTAATAAAACAAGTCCGTGACCTCAAGGAAGTCGATCATACGTGTTCTGTTTGCTTATTTGGCGACATGGCCGAATCTTAACTAGTACATATAATACGGTAACGAGAAACCGGAGATACCCAGATGCTTATGACTAGTAGAAATCAGTTGCTTGTGGTCCATTATAGTGACCAGTGATTCTTCTTTGTGCGATAACTCTACAGTACTAGATTGAACGTCTTAGCTAATTGGTGAGTCGAATGGACCGATACCCAGCGCTCAACCCAACAATTGAGCGAGCGCTGCGGGGGCGGCACTTATATGTATGGATTGCAGGTAAACTTTAACTGCTGAGCTCTTCCAGGTGCCTGCCGACATAATGTCGTCTATAGTCAAACCTGCACCGTCACAGGCTTGAGCGGCACCTCTACGCAGACTATGGAGTGTGAAACCTTTGTTACGACCGAACACTTCGAAGGATACTAATTTGAGTGCCCGAGCTAGAGCGGCAGTGGTAAGAGGCCGACCACAGGGCAGTATGAAGGCAGGTCCATCTTCCAGTGGAGAGATGGTTTTTACATAGTTGAGCCAGGCCTTGACCGGACAGCAGAGTGAGCCTTGAGTAGCTGGCAATCGGAAAACTACAGGGGAGGACGATGCAGCCCTGGTTTTTGTAGATCGAACTGTTACTGAGAGCGAGTCTAATTTAGGTTTTACATCCTTGAATTTTAATATATGCAGATTATCTGCCAGGGAACTCGAGTTAGGAACTAGGTTGCTTTGCCGCAACAGAGTAAAGTACCCTATCAGTAGGGCAGCAATTAGAACTACATGGGCAGGTTTCAACTTATACAGGAAGGCTATAATCTGCTTAAATTCGGAGCTCGTGATTGGAGGAACCCTTACTGGTACGTGTTTCGAATTCTTATACAAACCGCGTTTAAACGTATTAAGTTCAGGTGCATCAAATGCAGATCCATCACCCGGGCCGCCAATGACCCAGATTTTTACCGAACTGAAATAATTCATACACGCTCCTGGAGACTTGAGTCGGTCACTAAGGAAGAGAATAAATGAGAGCAGATCATATACAGACGGGGCATAGGGATCTACTTTATGTTGTGAGCAGAATCCTATAAAGAACGAGATGTGCGACGCCTTGTTCTTCCAAGTTCTGGGCGCTAGTGCACTCGTATAGGCCTTGATAACTCGCTGATGATGCTTTACCGTGTAGCCTGGAAGATAGAGCCAAAATATTTACTATCGTCCAGGCAAGACAGGACAATCAAAATTCTAACATGCTCAAGTCTACTTTCACAGTAATCTGGGTCAAATTCAAGCTACGACACAACCCTTCGGCCTTCGCCCTACTTAACTCGGAATGGGGGGCCCTACTAAGTGCATCAGCAAGAACCAGCTTCTCCCCTGCCTTATATACAATCTCAAGTTCACAGTTCAACTGAGCCGCTATTAGCCAAATCTGGTGTGCACACGCACACAAGACCTTGTCCCTACCTCGCATCGATTCCAACACTTGCTGCGATGCAACATTATCCGTATTTACCCTGATGAGGAACTCATGTGGGTTCGGGGGAAGGAGGTATTTCACTGCGTGAACCAGATTAAGGGCCTCTAGGTTATGTATAGGTAACAAACTCGACTGTAGTTCTTCTGAATACTCTGTTATATAGAACCGATCAAGTGAAAAGGCGTCGCCTGCCTTCAGAGTCGAATCACACTCGATCAGCCAGACTTCCCTTGGTTTACTAGGGAGCAACTGCAGGCCATTGTACGACGCCGCAAATTTCTGAAACCACTTGAGATCTAACAACAGATCTGGATCAAATTTGTGCTGACCGACGTATGGCGACGCTCTAAGCGCCTCCAATACTCGATTCGAGAACCTGGTCGCTGGCTTAATACACTTTGCTATGTGTTGAAGCTTCCCAGCCAGACTCTGAATTTGCTTCCTTGATGCTGTATCTTTCTTTCCCCAATGCTGGCATTCCTCCAGTACATCTTTAATCTTTTGCTGTGAAAGCGTAACCGTCATGGCCACAGAATTAATCACAAAGCCCAACCAGACTATTTCGGTAGCAGGGGCAGAGCATTTTTCAAGAGCTAGGGCCAATCCTAACTGCACTGTCAATTCATTAAACCGACTATATGCCTGCTCTGCTTTCTTCCTAGTCCCTTCCACTCCCACAAAATCGTCGAGATAGCACAACGCAAAGTACCCCTCTTGTCTAAGGAGCCAGACAATGGCACGAGTAGTTCGTGCACAGGCTAGTGCCGACTTCCGGCACCCAAAAGGCGGAGCTATGTCAATATAGAATTTCTCATTAATTGATATCCCTAACAGCGGAGTCGACAGTGGACACACCCTGAGCTGCCTATACGCCCTAGCCAAATCAGCACCCCACATCCATGCATTAGGGCCTAATTTAGTCAGTCTCTCCGACAGTGGACACACCCTGAGGGCAACGTGAAGTTGAACGGGGCACCCAAATAGAACCCTTTTACAATGCCCGCATTTACACTCCTACCTGGAGGGAAACTTAAGTCAATTATGATTCTTTTATTCGTCGAATTCTTTTTGGGTCGCGTCATCATAGGGCTGATCTGACACCATGGCCGAAATGGCAATGATTCAAACGGCCCCCAATAACGCCCCATGACTAAGTTCTGTATTAATAAATTTAAAAATATGAAAATCAGCCTCTGCAGCTTCGGAATGATTTTTAAATGTTGGCGTCGGCACCTTGGACGACGTATAATCAAGAGGCCATCCGAACTCCAAATGCTCTACTAATAGTGTATCTGGATAATTTAGAAGCATCGCCCGCCAAGCCGGGATATTCAGGCCAGACGGCACCGCAATGCGAGCCTCGACATAATTAGGGAGACTTTATCGTAAATGTCACGATAAATCCCCATATTAAACTGCGCCTCCTCTACACTAACTGGCCAGAACGATAATAAAGAATGCCTAAACAATGCTGGACTCGGAGGAGGGATAAATGTATTACCCGACACCTTAACCAACATTGATAAAGCAACTTCAATCGGAGCATCGAACCAGTCAAACGACATTTGCTGCAGAGGTACATCGTCAACAACAACGTTACTAGCATAGTCACAAACCCTACTTAACTTCAGAGCATCAGTATAGGCCGACGGCACAGCCACATGGGGGGCAAGTGGGGAGATAACTGATGCAAGTTCAGCCGGCAGAATCCGACCAGCAAGTAATAAATCACCCGACAGTTTGTTTACAATCTGTGTCGGTAACTTCAGCTCCTGGACCTGACCAAGTTCCCGCACTAGGTCAGACCCAGAATCTAGGGCACCCTGCTTCACTGTGATTGGCTGCGCCACATGGTCCGACCGGTCACGTGATGGCACACCAAGCGGCACCATGTGGCCGACACCGTCACGTACACCCACGACATTATTCAACAACACAGTATCAGGCTCAAACACTGGGAGAGCGGGCAAACACACAAGGGGAGGGAGAATATCAGAATGAACCGTATCACTAGAACCTACCACATCCCCCATGGCATGCGCATTACGCTCTAAGCACTCAGGACTGACATTAACACATCCAGAATTAATATCTGATACAACAACAGAGCGATCAATACAAGACACCAGACTTACAGTAGAGTTATCGGCAGTAGTGTCTGAAGAAGCTTTTTTGTCTAAAAACTTCCTCTTTTTCAGACAATCTTGCTCCCTATGAGAGAGCACACGCTTGAACTTGTACGCGCACCACGCGCAGATATGGGGCGAACGATCAGGAAGGACACCATGGGAGGAAGGATTACCGCAATCCTTCCCCCAGTTCCACAGATAACATGGTTTGCCGTCACTATCACGACTGTATTCATCACGAGCATTGAGAGGCGAGGGGGTCACCGGCGCCGCGGCAGCCGCTGCTGCTGGTGCTTCCTGGAGTGCACAGGGTTGGTGATACTGCTGCCTATTCGCCTCGTAGCCATGGTGCGACGCGGCACGCGCCTGCAGAGCCCTGACCGACTCGGTGCAGACATCCCTCTGTATATCCTTAATAGCGGCAAGGTTGGCCCACCCTTCCCGCAACCTGCCATCAGCAACCATTAGAAATACCTTCTCCGACCACCTACGACACGTAGGCCAGTCCCAAGTAACTGCCATTAATGCCAAGTCCTCCTCGTGTTGTAGAATGGCCGGGAACCACACCTGTGGGAAAGTGGGCTTTGCTACCAGCAGTCTCAAAGCGAGAAAGTACTCCGCCCATGTAGCCTCCCCCAGAGCAATCTTCTTGCAACCGCCCCCACGTGTGATAAAGTTATGGGGTAGTAAACTCGTACCTTTCGGTTTCTGCAAAGCCTGCGACGACTCCAGTAAGAACTCTGTTGTTAGCGGCGGGTGTGGGTGAAGCAGCTGATACCTAGGCGACGGGTGCGGTGAGGCGTAGACCGGCGCCGCCTGCTGATAGCGCGCCGGGGTGGCCATGTGGCGTAGGCGAGCCACAGGTGTCCCAGGCGGTGGGGTGCATGGCACCGGCGGCGCTGCAGGGGGAACTTGATAGAACGAGGCCGTCCTGGCCGTGTACGACCGCGACACTGACGGTGGCGGTCCCATAGGTAACGGGGACAGGGGAGAAGGCGGCGGAGCACAGACAGGCCTGGGTGTCTGTGGTTGGGACGGACAAGCACCCACCTGACTAGGTGCCGGCGACTGAGGCGGACGTGGAATTGGTGGGCCTGGGAGAGCCGCAATCTTCTCCAACACATTAAGCCTTGTAACGACGCTCGATATCCTCCTATTTTCATGTCTCAACCTCATAATAGTCCCTTGTTGTACCGCCAACTCACGCACCGCCGGCGTCCCGGGTGGTACGGGCACCTGCTGAGCATGCTGCTCCGAACAGTGCGCCTCCTGCTCCATGTCCGAATCTTCCGACGAGACACGCATTCTACAGGTGTCGCGCACCTTCCTCCTGGGCTGTCTCCTCGGGCTAGCAGAAGCATCCCTATTCTTATTAGGCGGTCGTCCTCTTTTCTTTGCTGGCGTCATAACTGAACACGGCAGAAATTATCACACCTCCCACCACGTGCGAGCAAGCAAAGTACAGGAGCAGCAGGAGAGAGCGAACCTGCTAGTCTGACGATCGAGGGAAAAGTGACTCGTTTGCATACCGCGATGACGCAAGAAACCACGAGGTTCTGGTTGCCTCGTCGAGCAAATTACCCATGTTAGCCTCGCCAACATAACTAATTACAGTACTGAAAAACATTCGATTTAAAATTTTTTTTAATTCATAACTTTCTTAATACTAGGCCAATATGCATGATCTTGGTGTCATTTAAAAGCATATGTTTGGCTCTTTACAATGGTATGAGTTTCATTTCTATACAGTAAATTTAATTATTTTTGTCACATACCTACTAGTACTAGAACATGTATCGAGACACTAAACAACAAAACACCAACAATAGTAGGTACATCACATGAAAATTGAAAAACTGTTGCATAGTACTGCACATTGGTAGACAGACAGAGCCCACTGAATGGATTTAGGGGGTTTTTAAATTGTGTAAATATCCTTATTCATTCCAAAGTTATCTACGATTTAGTTTTCCTAGAAATCAGCATTTTGTCCTATTGGTTATATCAATTAAGTTGTGACCTTTTCAGTATTCCAGGATATCATTTTAGGCACAAATAGACCTAGTAACTTCATATAATTCATATTGAGCCCTGTTCTCGACATTTTTGTGCACGATGAAAATGATGTCAGAGTGTACTATTACTATTAATTCACACACTCAGACAAATAGACACAAAGCAGAATATATAGTTTAATGTATATTTATTTAATAATAAAATAAATCAAGACCGAGAGGCAGTCGAGCAGTAATGTTCAGGGTCCAGGGACCGAGCAGTCAAGAGCAGTTCAGTACATTAATTGTTTCTGGTAGCAGCGTTCATGCCAGCAGATCTGAGCTGGTAGAAGAGGAAATGACCCGTACAGCGCTCAAACCATTAAGAAGTGGGTGGGTGAGCGAAGTTGACCGTGCAGCGACCCACGGAGAAGTGACCAATCAGCCGTAGTGAGGTTCAGCAGGAAACCTAAAAATAGAACAGCGCCTCGTGTGCAAATTACCCATGTTAGCCTGCAGCCAACATGCATAATGTAGGGAAAATTTACTTCAATTTCAGAAAGCTACAGTTCTGTCAGTTCTCTATGGATTTTGATCAAACAAATACGGAAACCTGTGGAATTTAGACCCCTTCAAAATAGCAGCAGATTCACAACAATTTGAGCAGAGCTAAACCCCCGAAACTGCATTTTCGTGCGCAATGAAAACATCGCAAATTTAGCTCGACCAGATAACACTGTACTGTGCCTACACGATGGCCGATGTGCACACAAATGTCTGTAGCGACTAACCTAATGAAAACAAATACATAATATAGGTGTCAAATGAAAGATAAATAACTAAATATTCATATTTTTCTGGTGCTAGAATGAATTTTGATTTGTTTTAAGACCTATTTTAGACATTTTTTCAGCAGTGGTTAACTTCAACAGCTTGTAAAACCATGATTTTTTCCCCCTACAAAGTACTTCAAACTGTTCCAAGATGTAAACAAGGTTGTGATTGGTCAATTCTGATGTCATTCTTTATGGAAAATCATTTGCATAGGATTTGTGAATGGGTTTTAAAGAGCACCACTGATTATAAGCATATAGAAACCAGGTCAAAGAGTTCAACTGCAATAGTGAAGACAGCTATACCACTGCGCCCCACACAGGAATTGATGTACCTACTATTGGTTATAGCTATTAAGTTGTGACCATTTGTGTTCCAGGATATGTACCCTCCTAAAATTGTGAAATTATTCCAAACATTCAAATTATAATTTTATTGAAAGGTGCTTTTTGAATTTTAAAGATATTCCAAAAATTGAGTGAGATCTGTGCATTTGATGGTTGTTGAATGGCGGGAATTTAGCGCGAGCAGCTACCACTGCGGACATGATGGCCGATGCACACACAAATTTAAAAGCACTGTAGTGTCTAACCAAATGGACACATATGCACAATATAGGTATCAAATGAAACATAAATAACTAAATATTGAGAATTGTCAGATTCCTAGAATGATTTTCGAATTTTACTTATCTGTTTTATGACTTTTTCAACAGTGGTTGACTTCAACAGCTTGTAAAACCATGAGCTATCCTCTAATGCACTACAAACTTTCCCAGATGTAAACAAGGTTGTGGTTGGTCAATTCTGATGTCATCCTGTATGGCAATTCATTTGCATAGAATTTGTGAATGGGTTTTAAAAAGCGCCTCTGAATACATATAGAAACCAGGTCACATAGTTCAGCTGCAGTAGTGGAGACAGCTATACCGCAGCGCCCCAAGTGGGATTTGATGTACCTAACAATAGCCTTGACTGGGTAAACAAAGGTCCCACTGTATGCAGCTTTCTTTTTGGAGATATATGCATATGAATGATTATTATTATGATATTTATATGTAATATTAATAGTCAATATACACGTTTTCAATGTTTTATCAAAGTCTACTGTCCGGTCTTGTTTTCTTTTGGGAGGTTGGTAGCCTATGTACATTCACACCGTGACTGTTTAATGTTAATAAACTTATGCATTATAATAAGTAAAACTGTGTTAGTATGTTTAATGTAGGTATGTACAAAAAAATATCAAACGCCTTCAATAATAAAACAAAAGGCACTACTGAAAAGAACTTGAAACGCCCTATAAAATGACACCACAATTATGAGAATCGGTTGAGTATTAAGGAAGTTATGGCGTTTTCCATCGCTGAAATTGGTCCTAGTTTCCTTCCATTAAATTAAGGTAAAAGCAATAGATTTCTATGACCGAAATTGGTGACTTTTATGGGGAAATGCATGTAACTTCTTTAATAATGGTTTATTTTGAGCCTCCATTAGTTCGATGGTGATTTTAATGAAATATTTAATATGCACTTGTTGAATAATATTAGATTATTACGCCAGTCAATAATACACCAGTTTGACAATTATTGTTTATGATTATTGAATTAATGTCTTGTATTTTCAACGGTTAATATCATGGCACACCCATGAAGTTTTCATTTCGCTGTATCTACCTGTATTAATTGGATGTTGTTTCTTTATTCAAACATGTCTATTTGATTGTATTATAGGACCCGGGAATTGCTTTAGACATGCTGATTCGTTTGAAGAAATTGCCCATGACATTGGAAGTTCTGCAGGTAGAGCTATTATTACATTAACTTAAAACCTCTAATGACAGCGCATATACCGTTCTTACTACGCAGCAGTCGGTTTCATTATCAGTTATCTGAAGTATTTTATGTAGTGCGCTTGACAAGAAATGTGCAATAATTTAGCTTAATAAAAGTCTACGGTTGGTACCACCTTCTCTGTAATGGTTTTCTTGCCCAGTCCAATAGAAGTTAATTTTGGACTGACCCGGACTGATATTTCTAATCCCATGGTCCCTGAACTCTGATTCAGATCGGGTAATATTGCTAACTGACAAGGGAAGTGTCGACTGGCCTCAAGATAGCTTCCCGCTCATGACTTGGTTGGAAATCAGATGAATAATTGAGAGGTGGATGGTGACATGATCGATCCATGTACTTGATTTTCAGTGGAGTTATTGATAGTTCTCCCCCCCCCCCCTTCCCCTTCCCCTTCCCCCCCAAAAAGAAACCCTAATATAATTGCAGGTGTCTCACAATATTCACTGTATGCCTGATGATCACATATTCATGAACTATCAGATAACGAATGTTATCTTAGATTGAAGCGTGAACTTCATTTAATAATATTCCAATTCCTTATTACTCTGCTCATAGTTCCTGTACTGTATCTACTCAGTGTTTGATACAGAGTTTCATAGTGCTTGCAAGTGGAAACGAAATGTTACGATGTTAATGACTCCAGAAAAGGTTAATTATTTTATGATTTTTATAGAAATAAATGTCTTCAACTTAATGAAGACATTGTATATGGCCATTTGAAGTGAAATGTGCTGTTGTTCAGGGGTTTTCATTAAGTTTGTGACACTTTATTTTCAATGCTGTTGACAATGTCACAAATTAGTGATGTAATTGTCTATTTATCTAGCTACATCCATCCCAATAAGATACATAATACACAATATTAACATTTACTTTTTTATCTAAAATATCTCCCACATTATTGGGCTAAATGATGAAATCTAGATATTGACACTCCAGTAATGGGTTTCTTTGAAATATGCATTTCAAGTAGACTACTTCAAATGATACACAGTTTCTGAGAACGACCCATTTACATACGTCGATATATTGGCGTATGTATTGTCTTATTTATTATTTTTGTTTCCCGATTTTATTGAGGGGGAATTAAAATATGGAAGTAGCTAACTCATTTAAATTGTAATCGGTACTGTTTCTTCATATAGAAAACCAGAATTGGGATGACTGTAAACAATTTCCGAAAGACTACTAAAAATGAAGAGGTCATCACGTTGTCCAAGTCCCTCATCAAGATTTGGAAGAAGTTGCTCTCTGGTAAGTACCTGTATTTCGCAATTACAAGCAGGGTTCCCACCCGTCGCCGATATTCTTGGATATAGATTTTTGCTTTGAATGTTCTTGAATGTAACTGTCTATTCTTGAATCCTCGCTCCGCTTAGCCCAGCACCATCCTGTCCGCCCTCTTTCACCTCACTTTGCCTGTGCTTTGTGGAGAAAGCATAACATATAGTGCAACATTCATAATAATTACACACCGGACGCGGTGGCCGAATCGGTAGAGCGCAAGCCTCCATTATGGGAGATCGGGAGTTCGATTCCTGGTCGAGTCACATCAATGGCTTGCAAAATTTACGCTTGTCGCTACCTAGCCTGGCGCTCAGCATTACTAGGATACGGCAAGGACTGGTTAACGCAGTATCAGGACAATGTGACTGAGTGGAATATCGGGTCATGGTGGCGGCGGTGATCTTGTGGGACATCATGCCATGAGTGCGCAATGTCACAAGTCGGATCCCATCCTGATACAACCATAGATCTTGCTGAGATGTAAAACCTCAACAAACAAACAACCATTATAATTACTGTGTGTATGGTTTTTGAAAATGTTCTTGAATATCAACAACCAACCAACCAATAAGTCGGTACCCATCCTGATATGACCATAGATGTTGCTAGGATATAAAACCCCAACAAAAAACAATCATAATAATTACTGTATGTGTGGTTATTGAACATATTCTTGAATCAGATGGCCAATTTCTTTTTGCATGAACCCTGTGTACAAGTAAGTTGCTTAGTAACACGCTTTGCAGCTTTAACTTGTCTAGTGCCTCATAGTAAATGTTTTGTGTGTTTTTCTACAGAGGGCCACACCGCCCATTCAAACAGTGGCAACCTGAGTCGTAGCAGCAGCGTGGCCTCCAACATGTCGAAGGAGGGTGATGATTCACGCGACTCAGGCGAGCCAGCAGAGGAGAAGAAGGACAAGGACGTTGACAGCAAGGATGCATCCAAGAACGACGACAACAACAGCTCGGCCACGGCGTCGCAGTCGTCAATCGCCGTTAAGATGCACGACACCTGTGACCCGATCCGCATCAAATGTCGTGAGATGCTGGCCAAAGCGCTTGAGATGACTCGTGAGTGGTTAAAGTTGAATAGTCCTATCATGCAGGATAGGACAATAAGGACTGCCTGGTTTCCCGGGGCACCTAGTTTACTCGGTTGGGCAGGTGAAGTTCTCGGTGACCGACCCGAATGGGCAAGTCGTTATTGTATCAATGTTAACTTGAAATAAATATATTCGTGGATATTGTTGTGCTGGGATATATTTATTGTGAATACATGATGATGTGTGCTGCGCATGCGTTGTACTTATTAACCACTGTCCATAGCACACTCTATTCTTAATTGCTTATGATAATTTATATCTTTCAAAGTCTATTTTTGAAATGCATCGCCAGTTTATTACTTGGGTTTGGGAAAATAGAAAATTCCCTATTGGGCAAGTGAGGAAAAATGTGACTGTCCTGGTTTTGAGTTTCTGTCATTTTTCTGAGATGGATATATTAAATTGATTGTTATAATCTACCTTACTTTAGTTTGAAGTAACTTTGATATTAAATGGTTAACTTTTGAGATATGTGATGTGTAAACATGTAAGATTAGTTCTGGTAAACGCACCAGAACTCTTGACACCATAGGCTTTACCAGGAACATGTTTTATTAAATTGGCTCAGTATTCCCTTCATGTGGCAACAAATGCTTAATAAGTACATCAGTAGCTAAGTTATATGTGTAGAATCAAATCTCGATGATTGTTTATGGTTGTGAAAATCAGACTATGCAGCTTTTATTTGTGTGCGGACGCAACCGATGTAGTGGTAGATTTATCTGCAATTTCTGCTGGCCGAATTTGTATCACTGAACCATGGCCCCTTTCTGTTTCAGCCGCACCCGAAAACTCTGGAAACCCCGGTGAGATTGCCTCAGACATCGAAGAGCATATCTTCACGGAATTTGAAAGCACTAATTCAAAGTACAAGAACCGAGTGCGTAGTCGCGTCGCCAATCTCAAAGATTCCAAGAACCTGCAGCTTCGTGAGAACGTGCTGTGTGGCACGATTAAGCCAGAGGCAATTGCTGTCATGACATCTACTGTAAGTTTTATTTACGCCGCTTTGCTCCTCTCACCCTTTGCCTCATTGCCTTTATAATCCCTTTTCTTCTGCCCCGCTCTACTCTACTCTACTCTACTCTACTCTACTCTACTCTACTCTACTCTACCCTCTTTTATAATAAAGGCTATTCCACACTAAACCAAGATAGATTATAACAATCAATTTAATGTGTTCATTTCAAAATTATGGAAGAGACTCGAAACGATCAGGCTATGCAACTTTAAATATTGGCCGTGTATGTTTCATGCAGTTTGCGATCATTTAAATAAAGATCATTTAATATTTTTTTATATGTGTTTTAATTTGGGGTTGGAAGGAAATGGCGAACGATGCAATGAAGAAGCTGCGAGAAGAGTACACGAAACAGGCCATTAATGACCACCAGATGACGATGCAGACTGGAACGGAGACTGACCTGCTCAAGTGTGGAAAGTGTGGCAAGCGGCGGTGTACTTACAATCAGGTAAGGGCACCACACTGTAGCAGCTATGTAATGGTGGAAGATGTAGCACATCTTCCTATACAACTAGGTAAGGGCGCTAATCTGTAGCAGTTAAGTAATGGTGGAAGATGTAGCACATCTTCCTATACAACTAGGTAAGGGCACCAATATGTAGCAGTTATGTAATGGTGGAAGATGTAGCACATCTTCCTATACAACTAGGTAAGGGTGCCACATTGTAGCAGTTAAGTAATGGTGGAAGATGTAGCACATCTTCCTATATAATCAGGTAAGGGCGTCACACCGTGGCAGTTATGTAATGGTATAAGATGTAGCACATCTTCCTATACAACTAGGTATGGGCGCCATACTGTAGCAGTTAAGTAATGGTGGAAAATGTAGCACATCTTCCTATATAATCAGGTAAGGGCGCCACACCGTAGCAGCTATGTAATGGTCTAAGATGTAGCACATCTTCCTCCTACTCTCGGATAAAAGGGTTCCGTGGTTTTTAATAATTGCTTATTTCTGACCAATCCGTTTATTACTTAAAGTTGCACAGTCCGATGAGAGCATCAAATTTTCTAAGCTGAATCAATTATCCAGATTTGATTGCTACTCAGCGATAAAGGGTTTCCGCGATTTTAAATAATCGCTGACTTTTTACCTAGCCGTTTATTATATGAAGCTGCAGTCCGATGAGAGCATAACATTTAATCAATTAAAATCCCAGCCGGCTCAAACCAATCACTTACAAAGTTGATACTTGTTGCTACCTAGCCTGGCGTTTGGCATTACTATGATAGAGCAAGGACTAGTTGGCTTAGTAGCGAGATAATGCGACTGAGTGGGATGTCGTGCCAGTGTGTCAGTATCAGTGTGCGCTGTCACAAGTCAGTGCCCGTCCTTTTGTGACCTCAGATGTTACTAGGACCTAAAACTCTGAATATAGTTTTCGGGTGGTTGGCATTTCAAATGGACTTTGACATGTTTGAAATGACTCAAGCCACCCCGTTGGGCTATGTATGACATGTTTCCATTTGTTGTGTACAGATTCATTGTAGCTACTGTGAAAACTGTGGTGAAGAGGCAGACAAGAATGGGAGATGGACCACTCCTCTAGTTCCTAGACCAAGCACAAACAAACTAGCTACGGCACCAGTATTTAAAGGCAGCAAGTTGTGGAACAAACTACCGTCTGCAATTAGAAGTGCACCTTCCTACCAAGGCTTTAAGTCACTGATCAGAATGCATCGCACTATCCATGCCCTTGAACAAGCGCCATAGCGTGGATCCTGTGCCATCTAAGAACCCGCTTATCTACCGATTTATAATGTGATGTAAACAGTCGGAAGACCAGTGCCTCTGATGAATAAACTGTTTTACCAACAACAACAAAAGTCATGTCTGACCCACGCTGCTTTGTTGACCTCTTTAGGTGCAGACCCGCAGTGCTGATGAACCCATGACAACGTTTGTCTTCTGCTTGGATTGTGGACACAGATGGAAGGTAAGTGCAGTGTTTTAGTTAATATTTACAGGTTTAGTGCCACCTGAGTCATACTGTTTATTATCTAATCTGTGTATTATTATTTTTATTTTTTTTCCACAAGTAAAGAGATAATGCAATAAATTAGGTTGTCGAAGTGTGGCTGGACCTCTGAAAAGACCCTCCGTTTAATTAAAGTTAAGATTCAGCGGATGTGAGGCTGATGGCTGGGGAGCGCGGATGCGTGTGACCTCCCGTCGAACCAAATTTGCATAGTTTGAGCATATGAGCTGATGCCCAAGGCGCTCAGGGCCTGGCTAGCACAAGCAGCGGTGAGTTCAACCGAATTAGTATGGCTGGATCGAACCCGGAATGTGGAATATGTATGGGAAGCTTATGGATAGGAATGTAGTAATAGAACATATATATGTGATGTATAACGCATTATGCGAGTATAAAGGCGTGGAAGGGAATTAACCCCTCTTAATTATTATTATGTGCTAATTATTGTTATTATTACAATACATACTGTACTGCCTCCTCCATCTCGCGACTGTTGGCGCCACCCCCGGCTGCGCCCGGTACCCGCCTACCCTGAATACATCACTCGCGTCGGGAAATTTGTAGCCGGCCTTTATATATATATATATAATATGACAGCAATTGATTAGCCTGAATCCTGTTCTTATCACCTTACATGTTGCTAGAACATCAAACCTATGCAAGAATGGGTTAGGTATGGGAATAATGCAGTCACAACAAGAACAGTTGAATCCTGACTTCCGGCATTTTTCCAGCGATTCCGTGACAGTGCTAATCCTATTGGGGGAAATCTGCGTTTTCACAGAAATTCGCCGTTGGTGCCAATGTCTCTGTCTGATTTCCGCATGGTTTTTTTGTCAGAGACCACTTTCATCCCTGGATTTAAAGTTGCATAGTCTGTATGCCGCTTTAATATTCACGTTGAGAATAATGCATCCTGTGGTTTCCCATTCCAGTTCTGCTGATGTACCACACCGGTATATACGGGTACGCTGGGCACCCGGGAAGCTCTCAGCGTGGCGTACCCGAACATTACTGAGACACGGTGCCCGTCACAAACATCATCAACCCATAATGCATTGCTGTGCTGGCCGTGGGGGCGTGTCGCCCCGCGAGCGGCCAGTCAGATCACGTCATCACTTATCGCTGTCATAGGATATTTACGTCATGACCATGTCGTCTCCCTACCGGCTGACATTGCACACGTGTGCATCGTTTGCATCCGGTAGAGGGCCCATCTGTATGTAATCGGCTGCTTTGGTTAAATGTAGGGAAGATTTTTTTTTCGCCTTTTTTTTGCTCTTTATTTTCTTCTTAAAAATCTTTTAGAATAATTTTAGTTTAAAGAAGAGGGCTGAAATTGTTGGGTTGCGGTAGTACCTGTGTTCAAATGGCGATTCTGTATCCAGGCCAAATGTTGGCCTCTCATAGCAGGTGTCCTGACATCATGGGGAAATCAAAGGAGACAAATACAAGTTTATTAGGTTACAGTAGTACCTGTCTTCAAAGGACGATTCTGTATCCAGACCAAATGTTGGCCTGTCGTAGTAGGTGTCCGGTCATCATGGGGAAATCAAATAAGACAAATACAGTTTATTTGGTTACAGAATGCACCTGTCTTCAAAGGACAGTTCTGTATCCAGACCAAATGTAGTGGGTGTCCTGTCATCGGGGCACAATTGAATGAAACAAAGACAGTTTATTGGGTTACATGTGGCACCTGTCTTCAACGGACAGTTCTGTATCCAGACCAAATGTAGCTGGTGTCCTGTCATGGGGGGGGGGGGGGGGGGGGGGGGGCACAATTAAATGAGACCAAAGACAGTTTATTGGGTTACAGGTTACATGTGGCACCTGTTTTCAATGGACAGTTCTGCATCCAGAGCAAATGTAGCCGGTGTCCTGTCATCGGTGGCATAATGGAAGATTGTCTGCACATTGCCAGCCTTTGCCAGTCACATTAGTTAGTGAAGACAGGTACTGCTGTAGAAGCTATTTACCGGAGAGTTGTAAATAAGTGTTGTATTGTAAAGACAAAGGTCAAGATACCATCAACGCGTAAACTTGTGCATACTTACATCATGCGGTAGCGACCAGTGTGTTTTCTGTCACGACTCGAGAATGTCGTGACACTTCCTGGGGCGTATGTAATCAGTGAATCAATGGGGTTTGGCGCCCTAGTTACAACAGGTCATGCCGGGTGCCCCAGTACTACCGATTTGTGGCCGGTATTGTTTAAAAAAAAAGAAACGTCCATACTAGAAATTAAAAACAAAAACCACGCAAATAACTCATTGCTGAGCGTGTCACATTATGCATTATTGAAATCTTGGCTTTAGATTCAAGCTTTTTGTGCCGGGGGGGGGGGGGGGGGGGACAACTTCCCAGCGCGATATAAGCTCATTGCTCTGATGTAGAAAGATTCAGATCCATCTCAATATCAGCTCTCAGGTGGGAGGCGGGGGGATAGTTTGTGTGTGTATTGGGGGATGGGGGGGGGGGAGCTTATAGTGTTTGGGTGTAATATGACTGAGCAGTAAACTTATGGTATGTATGATATTCGGGTGGTCTGGCGCTCATTTCACCAAATATGTCCCCTGTTTTTTTGCTAAAATATAACAGTTTTTATGGGGTTACGCCTTCTTGAACCATTGGCCCCCATCGTACTATATTTCGAATGAAATAAGTTTAAAAAGAGAAGCAAAAATGGTTTATGGTTTGCAAAGTGGTTCATGGCATACACAAAAGTGTAGTTGACAACCTCGCTGTGGATACGCGTGGTGAAATGGGATTTGTTCTGCGATGTGTGTGTTATATACATCTATGGCTGCGTAATCTAATGAAAGCATCACATTTCCAAACCCAAAAACACCTAACTAGGTTTGATCGTATATATATCCAATGACAGTAAAACCTCTCTAATTGACCATCTCCACAGATCGACCACTCCCCTATATTGATCGCTTTATTTGGGTCCCAGACGATCGGCCATACAATATCTTTGTAATGATGAAAGAAATTCCTAAACTGACCACCTACCTAAATGGACCATTTAAAATTGGTCCCATGGTCAGTCGATGTAGAGAGGTTTTACTGTACTTAAATACTGGTTTATCCACCGGATGCCGTGGCCGAATTGGTAGAGCGCAGGATTCCCCTGTGGAAGGTCGGGAGTTCAATTCCCAGTTGAGTCAAACCAATGACTTACAAAATTGATATTTGTCGATTACTAGACTGGTGCTTGGCATTAATAGGATAGGGCAAGGACTGGTTAGCTCAGTGACAGGATAATGTGACTGGGTGCGATATCGGGTCATGGTGCCGATGGCCTGATTTTCCAGTGGGGTAGCACTATAAAGTTGCCAAGATTGTGCACCATCACAAGTCAGTACTGGTCCTGATATGACCGTAAATGTTGCCAGGATATAAAATCCCAAGAACTAATCAACCTGCTCGGAAAATACTAATATATATTGTGTATATAATTATATATATAACTCGTATATAGGCCTGTATGCGGCTGTACGGCAAGAAGGACTCCGGCTATACTACTTTACCATTGTTGACACCACTGTGGTTCCCGGGTTCGACACCAGGTTTGCTCGCGGCGCTGCAATCGCAGACGCCCCTGTTGCTGACCAAGGTGCACTGGACTCTCGTCACTCGGTCTCGAAACATATATATATATATTCTCTATATCTATAACTATTCCTATACTATCCCTCATTTATTGTTAAAACTTACCTTAGAGGTGTCAGGGTGAATAATGACGAACCAGTATTCCACTGAATAACTGGTTTACTCACAGAATAGACTTCACATGACAGCTGTTAAATCTGATGGTTTTGAGTGTGCCGTGTTTTCGATAAATATATATTAGGTTAATCGTTATAATTTACTTTTGTTTGAAGTAATTTATTTTAAAAGGTTAATTTGTTAGATATTTGAATGGAAACATGCAATGTTAATGTGCATGTCAAAATGCTAAACAACATTAAGAGATTCTATTAAATTTACTTTGTATTCCTTTTGTGCAGCAACAAATGTTTAAATGAATACAGCGGTATTTTAAATCGATATGTATGGTCAAATCTAGATAAGTGTCTTGGTTTTTGGAAATTTGATGTTCTCCTCAGACTGCAGCATTAAGTAAGATACTGTGTGGAGTTGATGTTCCTAAGTGTTGAGTGATTCCTGAAATACTGGAGATTTTCAAAGCTGAGTCTAGGATTAGGACTTCTTTTATTTGTGAATATTCTCACTACATCTCCATCATGGCCACGTAATGGGCGCACTTTCTTGTTTTAGTTATTGTAAGCACACATCGGTACTACTGGCTCCTATTCATTTTAACGTGTGCATCTCTTTTTTACTTATTTGCTTACTTGGCGTTAAATTACCATAAATTAATTTTACTTGGGAGAAATAACTACTGTGTCACCAGATCCCCATATCCATGTTTGTCGTCATGGGTAGAATAAATTAGTTTAAAATTTAACAAATATTAATTTTAATGGTTCGTAGGAGCGGGGGGGAGGCGCATTATGTTACGCGTTATGTTACGCTGATCTTCTCAATATAACAGAATTCAAACTATGGCCGAGTCAAACCAATGACCTAATTTATACTTGTTGCTACTTATCGTAACTATCTGCATCACTAGTACAGGGAATGGAGCCGTGAAATGGGGAAGATCAATTGTACATGCTTGTAATTCCCCCTGTATATTCAATTAATGTAACAACAAAAGTATTGTATATTCTTGAAATTGTGCCACAAAAAGCCTACACTGGCTGTTGATGTCCATTTTGTTCAATATATTCGGTTTTCTTCTTATATTTGGGTGGTCAAGTGTTGGAACTGATATTAAAAAGAACAAACATTTAAGCACAGAATTCAAATACCTCGTGGTTTATTTCTAGACCTGCACTACTTAGTGGTTTGGTGCAAATTTCCTTCCTTTGCTTGAAATCTAGAATGGCTCTGGCAGCTACTTTCTTTGGTACAAAATTGGAAAAGTTGATTTAGCACCGCTACTCCGTCGACCTAATGCCACCTGGCGGATGAATTTCACACCACAGTCCCGGGTTAAGTCGTAGAAACGCGCCGTCTATGTGCACTCATCTTGAATATAATCATTTCATTTTAAGTCGCGTATTTCAATTAAAGTTACGTAGTCCGATGGTTTTTAGTTTCTCTCATTTTTCTGAGATAGATATATTAAACTGATTGTTGTAATCTACCTTACTCTAGCTTCAAATACTGTTTATTTTAAACAGCTAAGTTTTGAGATATTTGAAGTGCAAGCATGTCAAATTAGTTTTTCCAAGCATGCCAAAACTAGGCTTTAGCAGTAAGAGGTTCTATTAAATTGGCTCACTATTCCCTTATATATATGTGGCAACAAATGCTTAATAAGTGCATCCGTATCTAAGTTAGATATGTTTGTTTGTTTGTTGTTTTACGTCCTAGCAAAGTTAGATATGTAGAATCAATTCTAGATGATTGTTTGGTTTTGACAATTTGATGCTTCATCAGACTATGAGGCTTTAAGTGTCTACAAAATACATTGTGTGTTCATGGAATGTAAAAGATACTTCAGACGTATGGATACGTCAATGCTTCAAGGATGAAAGATTGCGCGATTTCGCGGCTTTCCGCGATTTTTTTATATTTACCGATTAATGTTAATCAAAATACCAAACAATCAGGATATAAATGGCAACAAAAGGGTAATTCGAATGCCGTTTTTATATGACCTTAGATGTTATGAGGAAATTAAATCCACATAGGAATGTGTTAGATGGGCGATAATACAGTCACAAGTACAGTTGAAACCTGACTACCGGCATTTTTCTGCGCTTCCCCAGAGGGTGTGTATATAGATGAGAGGGACAACTCTCATACTAGACCGTGTAACAGCTGCCGACTGTGGCGCTCCAAGTGGTGGTTGTTGAATAGTTTATGACACAGCTGTACGCATACTGGCAAACTCAAGGCATTGTCAATGGTCATGTGCAATCTTCATACAGAAAAAGTGAAATATCTCTAAAACCACACCACCTGGAAACAAATCGCTTGGTACACATATAGAAAACATGTTTACCAAAAGGATTATATTAAATTTATATGGTTATGGTTCTGGATTTCTATTAATTTTGAATAAAATAAACGTTTTGCACTGCACGTATGGCAAACTCAATGCATTGTCAATGGCGGTGAGCATTCTTCATACAGAAAAAGTCAAATATCTCTAAAACCACATGACCTAGAAACAAGCTGCCTGGAACACATATAGAAAACATGTTTACCAAAAAGATTATATTGAATTTATACGGTTATGGTTCTGGATTTCTATTAATTTTGAATAAAACTAATGTTTTGCACTGCGCGTACTGGCAAACTCAAGGCTTGTTCAACAATAACTGCGAGAGGCGCCACTGTAGCCTGTGTTACCGATTTTCGCGGGAGTTGTACCTCTCATCTATACACACGCTCTCTGGCTTCCCTGACAGTGCTAATCCTATGGGAGGAAATCTGCGTTTTTGTGGAAATTCGCCCTTGGTGTAATAACTACAGGTTAATTTCCGAGATTTTTGCCGGAGACCACTTTCATCCCTGATGCTTACACAGATGGCTTTGCGGTGTCATAATGTTTTATCCGTTTCCAAATATGTTCTCGGGTTAAAACTTAATGTAGCACATTTTGCCTGAATCGGTATATTCTCATTTGTTACCTGTGTGAACTTAGTATGACCTAAATGCATTTGTTTTATAAAGACATTTTCAGGTTAGCCTAAAAGGCTTTTAACTCAGTACTACGTTTAATGCATCCCTATGTCATACTTTCAGGTTCATTTCAATCGTGTCTTTACACTAAGGTTGGGGATTTTGTCTGACTTTTGGTGTATGATTAATGATTGAATGCTCGAATGGGTTGAACCCCTGGCTATAGCCTTTGAACCCCAGCCGAGACAAACCAATGACTTGAAATGTTATACTTGGTGCTCGCCTTTGCTAGGACAGGGCAAAGAGCAATGGAATGAGAAAAACTAAGTACCCATTATTGAAATTTAATCAGCGAATGTAGCATACGAAGACCTTCCCAAGGCATCAAATTATATCCAGCTTATTTTCCTGGTGCCAAATGTTTGCGTTTTAACTCATCTAAAGTCGTCCTTCATTTTCTATTTCTAGATAATAAGCTATTGCGTGATAATACGCCTAATAATAGACAGTGCACATTGTGTACTTGTTCACACATTTTTTTTGAAGTACCAGTGTTCTTGATCAAAATTCCATTTTGTTTGTTTTCCTGCAAATAGAGCATTTCTATTTTCTCTGACGTAAATTCGGTCTAAAAACGGTGAAGTCTTTTAATGTAGTAGATGGTAGTGAAGTCCACTCTCTTAACATTAATGCTGATGCTTTCTGTGGGAACCTCTATGGTGTAGCATCATGTACGACGAAATTCTTTTAAATTAAAAACACATACCATTTAGTTAATGAAATTACAGTAAAATCTTAAATGTATCCCGCTTTTCTTTAATATGGGTGAATATATAGAATATTGTACCCTGACGTTAGACCAATCAGGATGGCTGAATGAGTTAGAGCGTCCGTCTCCCGTGTTGGTAGATGGTGGGGTCATCGGTATGAACCTTGGTCGAGTCAAACCAATGACTTAAAAATTGATACTTGTCGCTTCCTAGTCTGGCGCTCGCCATTATTAGGATAGAAAAAGGACTGGTTGGCTCAGTATCAGGATAATGTGACTGAGTGGGATATCAGGGCATGGTGCTGGTGGCCTGGTCTTCCAGTGGGGCAGCACGATAAAGTCACCATGAGTGTGCACTGTCACAAGTCAGTACCAGTCATGATATGACCTTAGATGTTGCTTGGATGTAAAACAACAACAAACAAACAAAACCACTGACGTTTCTTATATTTGTTTTACTTTTGTCAAACACAACACGGCACAATATGATAGCATCTTTGGTTTGGTCAGTTCTATGGGCATGAGCTTTCTAAAGTTATTTACGTGAGCAATTTGCACGGGCTTTGTAATGGCTTTTTTTTTATGGATAAATCGTCAAATGCGGTTACCTTGACACTAAATATAAGACTGCAAACGGGTCTCCGGTTTTTGTTTTTTCACTTTTGGTGAAATAACAATCTGACCGTAAGATATTACCTAGATTCTAAGGATGTTTTAAGGTGTCTGTTGAATGTTATAATTTCGATTGATCTCGTTTAAAGTTGTATACTCCGATGGTAGCTTGGTATTTAAACAAATCTAAGCAGTGAGGTAGATTTGCTTCTACGCATCAAACCCAGCTCCTGGTGCACCCGGTGTTCATTTCTTTTGGTTTAAAAAGCAATCTCAGTGCCTTCGACAGGTGACCTCGTTAATGTAGCAATGGCGATGTAGCGAAGTGTTTTGTTTTTATGTGGTTTGTTTGCTTGTTTCTTTGTTTGTTTGCTGGAGTTCTACGTCTTGGCAACATCTGATATGACGGGTACCGATTTGTGACAATGCGCACTCATGGCGACTCCATAGTGCTGCCACACTGGGGCTGCCAGCACCATGACCTGATTTTCCACTGTCACATTATCCTGATACTGAGCTAACCAGTCCTTGCCCTATCCTAGTAATGCCGAGCGCCAGGCTATGTGGTGATGAGTATCAATTTTGTACGTTGTTGGTTTGACTCCATAGTTGTAGGTGCAAAATAGGTTTTTAATGTATAGGTTCTGTTGTGAAGGATAGGACTGGGCACCAGTCTACTACCTTTATGTAAGCTGTGACCTGGTTGCAGGGATGAAAGATCTCCACGATTTCGCGGATTTCCGCGATTTGTGATATTTACCGATTAACGTTAAAAAAAGTGCCAAGCCATCAGGATATATGTGACAACAAGTGGTTAGTTTGAATCCCGTATATGTTTCTAGAACATAAAACCCCAACAAAAAATAGTTATGTATGGGCAATAATATAACCACAAGAAGATTAGTTGAAACCTGAATTCCGGGATTTTTCCGCGATTCCCTGGCGGTGCTAATCCTGGTGGGGGGGGGGGGGGGGGGGGGATTCACGTTTTCGCAGAAATTCACTGTTGGTATAATAAATTTGGCTTGGTTTCCGCGGTTTTTGCCGGAGACCACGTTCATCCGTGTGTTTGGATAAAAGATTCACCCCTATCCAGAGATGAGGTGAATGACAACACTTCCTAAATCTGATCAAAAACGGCTTCAGTAGGAATAAGCTATAAATAAGATGTTAGGTGGTGGTTCCAGCATGCAGCTTTGATCTATATTGGTGTAATGTTAAGAAATTGGGAGAGGATGCCAAAAAAACCAGCTAAAACCCAAGATGGTGGACACAGTAAGCTCTCCATTTTACTTTCAAAGTCTATTAATCTACATGAATTCACAAACGAGTATTTTAACGATATATTTTGCATGTAAGATTGCAATATCATGTGGTTATTTCCATAACCCGGCCTTCCGACACCTTTTCTAATGGTTGGTTTAGCAGCCCTGTCACAGAGACAGTGTTGTGGGAGTAACTGTGACCAGGTGTAACGAGTATCAACTTCCACTCCAGTCTCTTACTGAGAGGCCATCGGAACTTGGGCGATGCTTGTCTATATTGGATGATATGCAATTCGCGAGTTGCTATTATGGCCTGAACGTAGCAGCGGTCCATGAGTCTGGTGGTGGTTCACTCTATTAGTAGCTATCCCAACTCATTTTTGCAACTCAATAGAAAGTACTATATTTCAATGCAGTTCGACAGCTTGTACCAGGTG
The DNA here is from genome assembly GCA_030323885.1 of Branchipolynoe longqiensis. Taxonomy (NCBI): domain Eukaryota; kingdom Metazoa; phylum Annelida; class Polychaeta; order Phyllodocida; family Polynoidae; genus Branchipolynoe; species Branchipolynoe longqiensis. The sequence goes on from CM059187.1 coordinate 145,801,108, forward strand.
AAGAAAAAATTACACAAAGTTTATTAAGATCGGATGATTAGTTCAAAAGTTATAAGGTTTTTATTATTCCCAAACTTTACCCAAAAATCACATATTTTGGTATTTTGCATGAAACCGACATTACACTGTTAGTGTGGGGTGTGGGTGGGGAATGACATCAGGAAACACTAGTGGTGGTCAGGAGTCCCGATGTTTGTTTGTTTGTTTGCTGTTGTTTTACGTGCTAGCAACACCTAAGGTCATATCAGGACGAGGAGTCCCGGTGTTAATGGAAGACTGCAGAATGGTGGATCTAATTGCACGTAAAGCTGCATAGTCCGATGAAACCATAAAATGTTCAAAAACCAAAACAAATATCTAGATTTTATTTTGCGTATCTAACTTTGATACTGATTCACTTGTCCCCCCCCCCCCTCCCCCCAATAGCCGATGTCTACTTTTTGTGCTGGGGGTCGGGTGGGGGGTGGGGTCGTTAAACAAGCTTCACTTGTTAAAGTTTTGTCGTCACACAGAAAGGAAGCAATTTAATAGAATCTGTTACTGCATAAGCCTATGGTATTTTGAGTTGTTGCCAAAATTAGTTTTGCCTGTTTGCACTTCAAATATCTTAACGGTAACTTCAAGCTAAAGTAAGGTAGATTATAACGATTAACCTAACATATTTATCTCAGAAAATGACAGAAACTGAAAACAATCGGACTGTGCAAGACAATCATGTTTTTCTAACGAAATGTCCTTGGCTCCATATTCTCAAGAAACACTAAAAGTTGCGTAATCCGATGAAAGCATGACATTTACGAAACCAAAACACTTGCTTACATTTGATCCTGCATCAATCGAACTTAGATGCAGTAATTAACATTTATTGCAACAGAAGGGATATTTAATCAATTTAACAGAACCTACTACTGATGCACGTTATAAATGCCTATGAAGTCCAGCAATTTTGTGCATGCCGGTTTTCACTTCCAAATTTAGTATTATTTAAAAAAGGTTAATTGCTCAAACTAAAGGAACGTTAAATTATAAAGATGAACAACATAATACAATATTTTAGAAATACTTCATGAACTCAAACCTATCGGATTATGCAACTTTAAATTTTAATAGCAGAGAATATTTGTTAGTTTGTTGTTTCACGTCCTAGCAACATCTAAGGTCATCAGGACGGGGAGCGAAAAAGAATAGATGGGGAGTGGCTTTAAATTATTTGTTGTACACCATTGCGCCCGTGACAACCTATGCGGGTACTCGCGCTGTCTCCAATGTTGCAGGGATTTCCCTTATTTTTGTGAACCATAGTCGGTCTGCTGATAGTCCACAGCTCTTATAAAAGATTGCGCGTCAGATGGAAACTTTTCTTCATTGTTGTTGAATAGTTCAAGAGTGCGTTTAAAAAAAGAAGAATGCAACCGGTGCTAGGTGCTTCAGAAATATGAAATTGTTTTGTAATAGGCCAAATTATTTGTTCATGATGATCGTCCCCGCCCAGAAAACTCGCCCGCCCCTGATTTTTTCTTTTAACTGCTAAAAATGCGTCGATCTAGCAGCAATTCGTTTGTAGCAATTTTGAAGTCATTGGTTTGACTCGGCCAGGGTTCGAACCCAGGAGTTCGAATCCCATGACACATCAGAATGGGAGGTGGATGCTCAACTCATTCAGCCATCGCATCTGGTTACGTATTACGTCTACGTCATATGCCAACAAAATTAAAACGCGCCCGCCCAACCCTCATTTGTGTGATCAAAAGGACGATCACCTTTTTTTCTTCTTTTTGTGTTATGTGTAAATGTTGCCAATGGCTTCATCTGTACAAGAGGTGGGCGACTGACAGTGACTGTAGGGGTGGTGGATTCCTAGATAAAATATTCACTCCTACCTAGAGATGGGGCGAATGACGACCTACTCTAAATACGAGCAAAATCTGCTTTAGTATGAACAGGAAGTATAGTTCCTGGTTCTAGTATCCAGCGGCTACCTATACTGGCACAACAGAGTTGGTGAAATGGGAGAGAATGCAAAAAGACAAGATGGCGACCCCAGAATGCTCTCGATTCGTGTTTTAAAAGTCTTAATCTACATTATTTAATCAATTATTCCTCCAAAAGTAGTGGATAAATATAAAGAAGTACCCCTATGTGAAGAATATATTTTGATTCTTAAATTAAGAATTTATGTGCTCATTTCATTTACCCAGCCGTTCGCCACTTTTTCTAATGGGTTTGTTCTTCACCTCTACTCTAGATAGGAGGTGAATGTTTATATCTAGTGGATTCTAGGAGGAAGGGTTTGGTGGTTGGACTGGCCTCTGATAGGCTGGTAGGAGGAGTGTTGGTGAATGAGAGAGTGGTGTAATGAGGGACCCTGATTGGCTAGCACCCCGAAGAGATGTGGGAGGTGTGTTGTGTTGGCCCTCTCCGCCATGGCAGCCCTTGTCATGGGTGGGGGTGGGGGAAGGGGGGGGGGAGGTTGTGTCAGTTCTCTGCACCCCCAGCAATGACCACGAATGATCGCTCCTGCGCTCATTCAACCCTATTGCAATTTACACATTAGACTAACCACAAGTAGGCCTATCATGTCTTATATTGCACCCCATTGATGTCCAGTAGCCATGTGCAGTGAACATTTCTCAATTCATTAACGACCAGGATATGGTTATTTAAATTGACGTTTTGTGAACATTTGTTATATGTAGACCACTATCTTACGTTGTCATCATGTATTGTCCACGTTGCAATGTTCATGATTAACACATTTTTTAAATAGAATAAAGTAATCAATTATGTTCGCAAGCACTTTTATGATTTGGGAAATGGTTCCACCGTAGCCTACTTGGTGTAATATTCAGATATGGTCTTGTGAACGGTGTGTGATCACAAAATGACAATATGACAATTCTGCACATCTGTTAATGTGCATTCCAGTTTTCTCATCTCGACTGGAATTTGTAATCATACTTGATTAATTTACAACACAATAAATGTATATCGTTATTGTAATCAACAGTGTTCCTCTTGTCATTCAACATTGCAATAAGCCACATAACCCAGCGTTGAGAATTTGTGTAGTCGATGAAGTTGTTTGTTTTACGTCCTAGCAACATCTAAGGTCATATCAGGACGGGTACCAACTTGTGATGGCGACTTTATAGTGCTGCCCCACTCGGAGACCAGGCAGCCAGCACCATGATCCGATATCCCACAGCCACATTGTTCTGTCATAGTAATGTCAAGTGTCAGGCTATGTAGTGACAAACCTGCATTTTAAAAAGTCATTGGTTTGATTTGGTTGGGATTAGAACTCCCGACCTTCAGCACGGGAAGCCTGCGTGTTACCGACGTGGCCACTGCGTCCGGTAGTAGATGAAGTGACACTTTCTTCCCAGTCGCAGTGGTTTAATTTCAAAGACTTGATTCTTTACATTTTGAGATGATAGTTAATCAATAAATATCCTTTGTGCTTATATATAAGAATATTGATCGACTCTTTATTTTTTCGAGATGATAATTAATCAATTAATGTCCTGTTAGGCTCATTTATAAGAATATTGATTGATTTAGAAAAAAATACAATTGTACATGTTGCCAGTAACATGCATAATTCAAAACCCTGACTATGGGCTTCTTAGTGATGCATACCATAGATACCGTGTAGTGTAGCATTCTGTAACCCTGGTCGAAGTTAATTTCCTGTGGGTTTGAAAGCTAGGTCATTCCTTATGTGACGCTTGATCAGTACAGACCTGAGAGCTGCAATATCGTCAATCTTAAAAGTTTTGGTCGAAGTACGTGAGACGATGCCGAAGTCATAAACATCGAGGGCCGAAGGAGGACAGTGTGAAAGTACAACGTCTGAACACTTTGACTTCTGGTTACTGAATGGTTTATTCACGGCGTAGGGCACGCTTGACCTGCCGGCTAAACTTTCCATGACGTCATCTCATTTGCATATCTCTTTGTCCCCAACTCTGCATATCGTTAACATATATTATTATTAACCACAGGTCTAGACGTCTATTACGCATATATCACATCCCCCCCTCAAAGTATTTCTGAAACATGAAATGTTACAAAATATCAATGAAGAAACACAAAATATACAATATCAACATATATGCGCACTTAACTTTGCAAATGTCCGAGTGCGCAATGCACTTAAGTCCTCAACATTCCGGCCGTAATGCCTGACATCTCATATTGTCCACATGTATCAACAGTAAACACAAAAGCTAAAATAAACTTAACCGTACATGCACATGTTACCCGTGCAACCGTCGGAAGCACACTGACCTACTATAGATCTAACCTGCTCGCCGGCCTTATCAGCCGACCTGACCTACTTAGATTAACCGTACTGTTTACATTCAGCGCTGATGCTGACCCAGATTGCGTCTGCACGACTAACTCGGGCCGCCCCTCCACAGGCACTCCAATCATTTGTACACGGTTACGATATAACATGTTGCCCGACTCATTTAAAATTTGATATTCTCTCCCGGACACCCCAGTCCGTCCCAAAATAACCCCTTTTTTCCACTCCCCAGCATTATTTTTGTACTTTATCTTATCTCCAACTTTCATAGGCTTGTGCGCCTTACCGCACTTCCGGTCATGAAACGCTTTCTGACTACTCTGCTGCTGGGCTGTTTGCCTTCTCTTAGGATCCTGCGTTTCAGGCACCAAAACACCCTCTGCCATAGGCAATCTGGCCCTCAACCTTCTGCTCATGAGCAACTGCGCTGGAGACACATTCAGGACAGGCAACGGAGTATTGCGATAATTCAGCAATGCCAACTGAAAATCAGCTCCAGTTTTCTCACACTTCTTTAACATGTCCTTAACTGTTTGTACAAAACGTTCGACCTGACCGTTGCTACGCGGATACTGCGGACTGGAATACACGGCCTTGAACCCGTAATGCAGTGCAAACTCCCTGTACTCATGGCTCTTAAACTGTGGACCATTATCTGACATTACCTGACTAGGAATACCGTGTCTTGCAAAGTTGTCTTTTAACGCTTCAATAACAGTGACAGACGACGTATCGCCCAACAGCGTTACCTCTGGAAACTTGGTGTAGTAATCTACAGTTATCAGGTAATTCTTATGATTTAACTCAAATAAATCGGCACCCACTTTATCATATGGTTGACAGGCGATCGGGTGATTTATCAATGGCTCGTTATGCAAATTTTTCCGGTTGTTTTGACAAGTGTCACACCGACTGACTTTATCCTCAATTTGCTTGTTAATATTCGGCCAAAACATACAGTCCCGCGCCAACTGCTTGGACTTAGTCACCCCCAAATGCGTCTCATGCAACGCCTAGCTATCATTTCACCACGAAGAGCTGGAGGAACCACCGCCCGATTGCCGTTCATTACAAGATTGTTTTCAACTGTCAACTCATGCTTGTACGGAATGTACTGTCTCAGACACGGTGGTGTCTGTATACGTGTAGTGTCCCACCCATCTTCAATGTGTGAGATCAACATAGACATAGATACATCTTTTTCATATTCAGCCACAATCTTACTCAACAGACTCGACAACTGCATGTCCACTGCAGCAACGCAGAACGTGTCATCGAACAGGCTATCATGACCTACTTTGGCCGTATGCGCCCTGGACAACGTGTCTGCAAAAAACAACAAAGAGCCCTTCACATGACATAACTGAATATTGTAATTCTGCAATCGCATTCGCATTCTTTGCATTTTAGCCGACAGCTTATGTATTGGTTTTTGCATTATGGCTACCAACGGCTTGTGGTCTGTCTGAATTTGAACTTCCTTGCCAAATATATACTCATGAAACCGTTGGCATCCGAAACATATGGCGAGCATTCCTTTTTCAATAGTGGCATATCCACACTGCACTGCATTAAGCGCACGAGATGCGAGTGCGATTGGTTTACCATCTTGCATCAACACGGCTCCCAAACCTGACTGACAAGCATCTACCTGAATCACAATGGGTTTCTTAACATTGTAATATGTCAATACAGGAGCAGTTCTTAACTTCTCTTTCAATTTATCGATCGCACCTTGCTGTTCGGCTTGCCAGTGCCACGCCACGTCCTTGGCTAGGAGCGTGCGTAGTGGTTTGGCTATCTCGGACATGTTGGGTATGAACTTGTGTACATATCCTACCATGCCCAGGAACCTTTGGACGCTTTGTTTGTCACGTGGCTCTGGCATGTCTACTATTGCTTGTATTCTGTCTGGATCAGGCTTTACACCCTGCGGGTAAGTTGATGACCTACATACTTTACTGTAGTCTTACATAGCAACGATTTAGCATCATTTAACTTCAGACTAACCGACCTAGCTCGGTCCAAAACAGCTCGGAGCCGCTCGTTATGTTCTTCAACCGTTGACCCATATACCAAAATATCGTCCGTGACTATCCCGATACCGGGTATGTCGCCCATGACACGGTGCATCTCCTGAATAAAAATGTCACCGGCTGTTTTGATGCCAAAAGGCAAGCGTGTGTACCTGTACCGGCCCCACGGAGTATTGAACGTGCACAAACGTGAACTTTCCTCATCCAATTCTATCTGCCAATACCCTGTCTTTGCATCCAAAACTGAAAAATACTTTGCATCGGCCGTTTTGGCAATAATTTCATCAATAGTTTTGGTCGGGAATGGCCCTCTTTTTATCGCTTTGTTCAACTTAGTCGGATCCAGACAAATTCTAATTTTATTTGTTTTTTTTACGATCGTAATAGAGTTAACCCACTCAGTAGGCTCATCCTGTTCCACTATGACACCTAACTCTACCATACGATCAAGCTCACTGCGTACTTTACCCTGAATGGCAAACGGAATCCGTCTAGGTGGATCTATGACAGGTTGAATAGACTTATCGACATGAATGACAGCCTTTGCTTTGATCAACCCCAAACCCTGAAATACGTCTTTGTATTCGCTTACCAACTTCTCTGCCCCTGTGCTGGAACTGTTTGTCGGTGTGGAAATGTTCGCCGGTTTGCCAATGTTCGTCGGTTTGGCTATGTTCAAACCGACGAACACCTGCTGTGCACCTCATCCACCGGTGCCAGCAGGTTCAACGTCACACAAGCCTGCTTGCCCAGGATGGGCTGGCAATCTGGCACCACCCGGAACCGAAGCACACTGTCGTTGACGTCGAGCAGTGCCTCTCCATCCGGCGTGATCCGGTGACCGGAGAACGTCACCAACGAACATCTGGTGTTCGCCAGCCTCCCCGGAGCGACTCTGTTGAACACAAACCTCGGAAGCACGTTTGCCTCTGACCCTGTGTCAAGTTTAAACTTGAGAGGACAACTATTCACCCGAACGATTGCATGCCACAGCTCGGCATCCTGACCAGCACCATGATCGACGGCGCCCACAAACAGATCCGTTGCCAGTACATTGACTTCCGCTGGATCCGGGTCTTGCTCAGCATTGTGAGGGTCGGGCGCTTCGACGTGAAGCTCATTGACTCTCCCGAGTCTGCTCCTACAGACCTTCCCGAAGTGCCCGATCTTCTTACAGGCAATGCAAGCCTTCCCTTTCGCTGGGCAGACTTCCCGGCGGTGTTCATATCCACAGTTCTGGCAGCGGATCTTGAAATCTCCTGCACCGGCGCCACCGGCAATCCAAGATGGCGATTTCCAAGATGGCGTCGCTGCTGACCGGACCGCCGGTGCACCGGTACGCACATTAGCATAATTCCGAATTAAATCTATGTCTCTACTTTCCACGTCTGATTTGGTGTGCTCCAACAGATCTGAACTGAACTCACTCATTTCGCACATACTTATGCACTTTGTCAATGTTAACTCAGTAGTTTGAAGCAATTTGTTCCGCAAATTCACATTTTTCACGCCAGCCACAATTCGATCGCGCAAAAGCGACTTCTCCACCACTCCGTATTCACAGTCCTTGACTTTGTCCCTTAACGCTGTGATGTACATCGCCATATTTTCTGACGCTTGATTATGCGAATTGAATTTGTATCGTGTGATAATTATACTGCTCTTACCGACACAATAAACCTGAAATGCTTCAGTTAACGGCTTGATCTTGTCTTGATCGACGAACGCAAAAGTCATATTGGCAAATACCTTTTGCGCTTCCTCGCCAGCAACGTGAAGGAAGATGCAGCATTGCACTCGTACTCCTTTTAATATGACACCTGCCGCAGTGGCGTATATATCATATGCTCTGATCCATGTTTTCCAGTTCGATCTTGCGTTGTTGCTGAGGACAAGCTGACCAGGCGGCCGCAAACCCGGCAAAGTATTTGCGGGCTGCATTCTTCCTCATCTGACACCATGTGAAAGTACAACGTCTGAACACTTTGACTTCTGGTTACTGAATGGTTTATTCACGGCGTAGGGAACGCTTGACCCGCCGGCTAAACTTTCCATGACGTCATCTCATTTGCATATCTCTTTGTCCCCAACTCTGCATATCGTTAACATATATTAACCACAGGTCTAGACGTCTATTACGCATATATCACAGACAGTACTCCAGGGTGATGTTGCAGTCGGTGGAGGAAAGTCATCGAAGGAGCAGTTCGGAACCATGGCAGAGGGAATCATGACCGGGTTCTTTGGCAGCAGGATGCGTTCGTATGTCTGATTTGGCTTCTACTCTAGTAGCTGTACAACCGTTATTTCATATGGCGACATTGGAGGATATTTCCCGCCTTCTTGATCAGAAACTAACTGTGGTGACTGGACCGATATTGCTGTGGTTGAACACTTTTGAAAGTTCTAACAGTGTTTCAATTAAGAACCTGCCCTCTTAAGCCCTGTTCATACACGCACCTTAAGTCGCCTCAACTAATTTGCCTTGTCTAGTTCGGTTCACATTGGCCTTGTGGACGCGACGCTGAAGCGGATTAGGGCTGAGTCGATGCATCTAGTTCACCTCAAGTAAACCACTGCTGGGCAGTGAAAACCTAAAAATAAATGATGAAAAAAATATCTGTGCACAGCTAGCGGTTTCATAGACCAAATTATATAATATCTGCTTTTGATCGACCGGAAAGTCAACAAACTCAGGGTCGGGGCATCTTGCTTGTGTGAGCGGTAGCGTTTACTTGAAGCGGCTTAGCATGCCACACGCATGTGCAGTCGAGACCTGAGTTTGTTGACTTTTGGGCGCACGCCGCAGCCGGGAGCCGGCCGCCGCCTCCACCTCACGCGACTCAGCCCGGAGGCCTGCACCCGCAGTACGAGCTGTACAGCCGCGTCCACGCCAGCTCGACACCGTCGGTCGCCTACCGTCAGGATCCTGCGGAGCACACCCCAACATCCGCGGCCGACGCAGTCCGGCACATCCTCGCATCCGCCGAGGCGCAACACACCGTACGCCGCCGAGGCATTCCCGCTGACTACGTCTTTCCCTGCGACCTCGTGGAAAGGGGGCCGGGGCGCAAGGCGGTAAAACTCGGGGAGGCGACCAGGGACGAGTATAGCCTCGCCCTCCTCACCTTGGTTAACCATCCCTCCTTCCCGGCCCACTCCCTCCAGGGCCTACACCACCACCACCTCACTGTCATGAGGGACATCCTCATCCACCCCTGGCCGACCGTCCGCCAGTACTCAGAGACCATATTTTCCTGGATCGCGGACGGAAGGCTCCCCCAGGGCTGGCATGACCCTGTCGCCCTCAACGCGGTCAGGCTCGACTCCCTCACCACGCCTACCACCCCGGCAACACCAGCTCCCCGAGGCGACGAGGGGGCCCGAGGCGCACACCTGCCCCGGCAGCAGGTCGACACCCGCACCGCCTACGATAGGCACGCTCACGGGGCCCCCTGCTCCGCTTGGAACCGCGATCCCACCTCGTGCGATCGGGCACCCCTCGGAGAGGCTCACGGCGAGGTGGGAAACAGGCACCGGCACGTCTGTGCGTATTGCGCCAACGTCCGGCGCATACTAACATTGCACAGCGAGGCCGCATGCCGCACCAAGCAAGCCCGTGAGCGCCAGACCCCCGCCACCTCGGCGGATTTTTGATCCGCCGGCCTCCCCCCGGCTGGCCCGGGGGGCATAGCCCGGCGCCTCACCCCGACCATTCCCAACAGCTCCGCAACGCCCACCGACGGTCCCCCAGCAACACCGATCGAAACGCCGCCCAGACGAAGCCGAGGATCACCACCTCGCACCTCACACCTCGGACGACTCAGCCCAGCCTCACGGGAGACCCCCCCCCCCCCCCCCCAGACAGCCCAGCCACCGACCTACACGGCACCGACCTTCACGACACCGCCTTCATGAAGCCGCCCGACCCGACCCCCATTCCCACCCAGCCCAGCCCTGAGGAGTTCGCTGCCCCCCTGCTCGACCCTCACCGGACCTCCTCCCCCAGCCCTCAGGAGCGGGCCTACCCTTTTTTGGCCGCCCGCTCCCCCTCCACGTAGACCCCGGACCTTCCTCTCATCCTGGCCTGCCTCCCCGGGCCCCGCCTCGGGCCCCCCGCGCCCCCGCCTCGGGCGTGCCTCGAGCCCTCTCCTTACTCTTTGGCGGAGGGCTCCTCGGCCCCCCCTCTACCAACTCTGACTCTGCTCCTTATGAGCCCCTCACTATTTCATCCTCTGCTCCTCATGAGCCCCTGACTCTCAGCTCATCGCGAGCCTCCTGCTCCTCATGAGCCCCTTGTATTGCTCTGTGCCTCCTCAGCCTGTGTTACCTCCTCAGTTACCCTGTTTGTCCCCTTTGCCTTACCTTGTCATTGTTTGTTTATCCTCACTGTTTCTCTGTATGTTGCCCGAGGCGTCACAATAAACGCCTCAGTTTTCCCACCTCCGCCTCTGTTCTTCCTTCTCGCGCATCAGTCGTAATGCGAAGCATTTCGTTTGATGCGAGGGGAGGGAGAGCGACTCACCCCCCCCCTCTACCCGCTTTCACCCAGTACTCGCGACGCCCGCTGCTCACCCTCGCCCTCCCCCGGCCCTGAGCGACTCACCCCCCCCTCCTGCCACTGCTCACTTCCCCCCGCCCCTGAGCGACTCACCCCCGCCACTGCTCACCTCCCCCGGCCCTGAGCGACTCCCCCCCCCCCTGCCTCTGCTCACTTCCCCCCTTATAAGGCCGCCCGCCGGCCTCCCTCAGGCACTCAGCCTCCAGCCGCCTTCCAGCTCTCTGCCCCTTTTCAAAACAATACGACTAAGTCTATATATATCTAGGTCGAACCTACACTCTCTCGTGGTGACGTCGACTAACCGAAAGTGGCGCTTGTTAGTATGGACTTGCTCATGCGCAGATATCGATTTCCGGCTTAAACCGCCCCAAGCACTGGATGTGTGGATACAACACACTTTCACTCTGAGTTCGCCTCATCTAGTTCGCCTTATCTAGTTTGGCCTAAAGTTGTGCTATGTGAACGGGGCTTAGGTGTGCCCTTATTTGGAATTAAAGTGGAGGGGAAATATTATTTTGACACAGCACCCCCTTTTGGATGTAGGACGTCCAGTATGGCTTGTGGCAGAACAACGTCAGCTGTCATGCATTTAATGACTAAAAGAGTTTTTATCGCATTGGATATATTGACGAGGTCAACATGGGTAATTTGGCTGCGAGGCAACCGGTACCGCCCCTTTCCTAATTAACATATGCCACCCTTGACCCACTTTCCGCCCCAACACCGACCAGTCAACACCGCTTCACTACTCATCTCCAGTCTCTACACGCCACGTGGTCATGCACCTAGAGCGAACAGAATGCCGCCAGCTAAGAAGCGTCGGGGAAGGCCCCCGTTGACTACAGCCAGTACGAGGAAGCAACCTAAGAGGGCGGCCCGGGCAGCAACAGTAGCTCGGGCTCCAGGAGAGGAGCAAGGTGAGGAGGTGGAAGATGAGGAAATTGTGGTTCCGGTGACACCGGGCTCTCAGGCGGTTAGGGAGTTAGCAAGGCAGCAGGGGACTATTCTTTGGCTTAGAAGGCAACAGTTGCAGGTGGCGGGAGATTTCGCGAACAGGTTGGACGTGTTGGAGAGGATTGCAGCGACAGCAGGTGCGCCGCCCACCCCTTGTTAGTACCCCGCTGCCAGCAAGGCCCGTGACACAGGCGCAGTCAACTCCCAGGCCTGGGGTTGAGCATGCTCTTCCATCGGCGTCCCCAGTTCAGCAGCGTGCTACGCCACTGGTCACGAGAGCATTTGCAGCTGGGCAGGTGTTCTGTCCGCAGCCACCACCCCCCTCACCAGCACAGTACCACGGGGCGGCATCGCTGCCACCTCAACAGTCACTCCTGGCAACCACGGCGCTGGAACACCAGCAGCTCTCCGCGAGAATGTTGCAGCAGATGCCGTACCCGCAAGTTACACCCGACGTGCTATGAGAGTCCGCACAAGCACTGCAAAAGCCTAAAGGTATGCTGGCGTTTCCACATCATTTCATTACGCGTGGGGATGCCTGTAGGAAAATAGCGTTGGGGGAGGCTACGTGGGCGGAATACTTCGCCACACTAAGGAGGATAGCTGCACAACCCTCCTTCCCGCAACACTGGGTCCCTCCCCTCCTCCAGCATGAAGAAGAATTAGCGATAATGGCGATAACATGGGACTGGCCGACATGTAGAAGGTGGTCAGAAAAGATTTTCCAGATGGTGGCAGATGGTAGAATTAAACAGGGGTGGCACGACATAGTGGCTATTAAAGGGCTGCAATGCGATGTGTGCACTGAAGCGGTGCTTCACTGCAAGCAAGACCACAACACTACCACGTGGCGGAGGCGCCGCGCCAGCCTGCGGCAGTGCAGCACACTCCCGCCCATTCATCGGCAGTGGCGGCCGCGCCCACACCTATTAACAGCAGGGAGGATTTCTCAAAGGAGGCGCTCACAGGGAGCACGATTGTCTGAAAAAAAGGCGGTTCACAGACAATAAAGCTGCGGCTGGTTCACCTGCTATTCCCCCGCCTGTAAGTGATATATCATGTTTGTGTGTAATACCTAGTAATTGCATGTGTGGGCTGCGGTCCGAGGGGTCCTTCGTGGACCACATGGCGATTGTTGTTCCCCAGGTTGGGCACAGTGCGGCAGTGGAAAAAACCCACGCATGCTCTGCCACATACGACTTAGACCAGTCGTGTAGTACTATAATTGCACAGTCTAGGTCCTTATCAGACATTGTTGCTTCTAGTTCACCTCTGTCTTCTGATTTAGGGGTTGGTATTGAGGCAGAGGTTCCGCTGGTGATTTTTGACTGGTTTAATACTCTGGTGGAGGTGGCCTTGTCACTGCAAAATAACGACCGGCCTAGTGGTTTTGTCCCACCGCCGACACCGGTTGAATTTAAATACGCTTTGCGCTTTCTGGCCGACCTCTAATGATGAAACTTGGGTAATTTGTAAAGAGTATAAGTTAATTTATGACACGGTTAGGGCAACGGGTCTTCCTAACTACCTCAAAGCATGTATTCCTTTGGTATCAGGTTTAATTATTCCAAAATGGAGAGAGTATTTGCAGGATTTCCCTGATACGTTGTTAGTAGACCACCTCGAATTCGGGTGGCCGATAGATTACACAGTAAATACTAGCCCGACTCCACCTTGGTCGTAATGCGTAGCATTACGTTTGATGCGAGGAAAGGAGGAGACGCTCCCCCGCCCCGGGCTGTCGCGCAGCTTGACACCTCGCCCGACGCCGCCGCGACTCGCTCCCTCCCCCGCCCTCTGCCGCGCAGCATTCGCGCCTCACCCGACGCCCGCTGCTCGCTACCTTTCCCCCCCCCCCTCCCCCGGGCCGGCAGCTTTCACACCTCACCTGCTGTCGCCCTCCTCCTTTCCCTTATAAGGCCGCCTCCGGCCTCCCTCAGGCACTCGCCCTCCTGCCGCCTTCCAGATCTCACCTCTTTTTCTCCACCCACCCACCCATCTCTCTTTCTCTCTCTTTCTTCCTTCTGGTGGAGGGCTCCTCGGCTCCCCCTCACTGACAACCTGACCTTCACCACGAACTCTTGCTCCATCTGAGCCCACACACTGACTCTCTTGCCTTGCTCCTTCTGAGCCCTGTTATCCTCATGTTTATTGCCTTGCTCCTTATGAGCCCCTTTATGTCCATGTCATTTCTTGCATTGCTCCTCATGAGCCTTTTACCTCTTGTTACCTTTGTATTTAACCTGTTCCTCTGTATTTCCTGAGGCGAGAGGTGAGATCATGTCAGCAGCTGCGTGCTCCCGGGCCGCAAGTTCATGGCTCGGCTCCTCGGGGCGCTGCGCGGCTGCCTCGGGGCCTCCACTCTCACCCTCGCGGACGACGCCCTCCGGGACCTGAGGTGGTTCGCCGCCTACGGGCGGATAACGAACGGCCTCTGCCTCCTCAGGGCCCCCGAGGGTCGCCGGCTGGTGCTTGAGTGCGACTCCTGCCTCACCGGCGGAGGAGCCTTCTCATCCTCCCACTTCTACGCCCGAGGGTACTCGGAGGAGTACCGGACGCGGTACCCGACAATCCACGAGCTCGAGGCGGTTAACCTTGTCGTCGCCCTGCGCGCCCTCCTCCCGGACGACGTCGCAGGGGCGACGGTCACAATCAACACCGACAACATGGCCTCCGCTGTCGCGCTTGAGTCGGGCCGCGCCCGAGACCCTACCCTCGGGACGTGCGCTCGGGAGCTCTGGCTCATGGCGGCCACCGGCTCTTTCCAGCTCCACATCGTCCACAAGCCCGGGGCGGACCTCCTCCTCGCCGATGCCCTCAGCCGCCCCCACCTTCCCGGGCCCTGGGCCGAGACGGCCCGCGGCGAGGTGGCACGCCTCGGGCTCCTCCCAGTCGAGGTTTCTCATGACGTTTTCCCCTTCTTCCCCGGGCTCTAGGTTTCCCCCCTGCCGAGGTTGCCGCCGTTGCCCGCTTCAGAGTCGCCGCCCTCGCCCCGGCAACCTGGAGGAATCGACGTCGCCAGGCCGAGGACTACGTCACCTACGCGGTTGCCCGAGGCGCGGACCCCCTCGCGCCCTCGGCGTTCGACGTAGCTGCCTTCACCGCCGCCCTCTACCTCCGCGGCCTCGCCCCCGCCTCCGTCAAGAACACCCTCTCGGGGGCCCGGTCGTGGGTCGAGGGCGCCGGGGGCCTCACCTCGGGCTTTGACGCCCGCCTCCCCAAGGACGTATGCCGAGGCGGGGAGCGGTCCTCCACCCACGTGCCCCGGCAAGCGCCTCCTCTCTCCCAGCAGCATCTCACCCTGATCGTCACCCACCTCGAGCGAGCGCGTCCCGCCTCGCTCGTGCCTCGGGCCGCGCTCCTCCTCGGGTACTTCGGGATGCTCCGGCAGTCCAACCTGCTGGCCCCGAGTCCCGAGGGGTGGGGCGGCCCCCACACCCTCACCCGCGACGACGTCCGCCCCGCGCCCGGAGGGCTCCGCCTCCCGATCCGCAGCTCCAAGACGATCTCCAGCCCCTCGGGCGCGGTCGCCCTCTTCATCCCCGCCATCCCCGGATCCTCCCTCTGCCCCGTGTCGGCCTGGTCCGCTGCCGTCGCCCTCTGCCCCGCCGCCCCAGATGCTCCCGCCTTCATAACGCCCTCCGGCCGCCCGCTCGACCCGAGGTCCCTCACCGCCCTGCTGCGAGGGGCCCTGCAAGCCCAAGGAGTGCCGACGCCCGAGGCCTACACCCTCCATAGTCTCCGTCGAGGGGCCGCCCAGGCCTGCCAACGCGCCGGGGTTCCCCTCCCCGAGATTATGGCTCAGGGCACTTGGACCTCCGAGGCGGTCCACGCCTACGTGCCCCGCCTCGCCCCCTCGGGCGCGCCGCGAGCCCTCTCCGCCGTTTTGGTGGAGGGCTCCTCGGCTCCCCCTCACTGACAACCTGACCTTCACCACAAACTCTTGCTCCATCTGAGCCCACACACTGACTCTCTTGCCTTGCTCCTTCTGAGCCCTGTTATCCTCATGTTTATTGCCTTGCTCCTTATGAGCCCCTTTATATCCATGTCATTTCTTGCATTGCTCCTCATGAGCCTTTTACCTCTTGTTACCTTTGTATTTAACCTGTTCCTCTGTATTTCCTGAGGCGCACAATAAACGCCTCTTTCTCCACCCCTGCCTTGTTTTCCTCCTTTTCGCGCATCATAAGAATCATGCAGTAGCTGCAGAGGCAGATTACCACATTTTGAAGTTCATTAATACAGAACTGTCACATGACGCATTGTTGGGCCCCTTCTCCATGCCGCTGTTGCGGATTCCTAGGGACACCAGTTTGCGAGGGACACATCGCTTCTGCACATGCGTCAAAATCGAACAGCAGCATCACTAACCTTATAAATTTAATATAATGTTTTTGGTAAAGATGTTTTCTATATGTGTACCAAACGATTTGTTTCTAGATGGTGTAATTTGAGAGATATTTGACTTCTTGTGTATTTTCTGTATGAAGATTGCTTACGGCCATTGACAATGCCTTGAGTTTGACGCTACGCGCAGTGCAAAACGTTATTTTTATTCAAAAATAATAGAATTCAAGAACCCTAACCTTATAAATTTAATACAGTCTTTATGGTAAAGATGTTTTCTATATGTGTACCAAACGATTTGTTTCTAGATGGTGTAATTTGGGAGATATTTGACTTCTTCTGTATGAAGATTTGCTCACGGCAGTTAACAATGCATTTGAATGGAAGTGTCCCTGGCAAACTGGTGTCCCTCGGAATCCGCATCACCGCCGTTTAAACCATGGTTTCAGGGGAGCCCAATGATGACGAGACCGAAAAAGAATACAATGGCGAAAAGAATTATAATAGACCTTAGCTTCCCCCCGGGAAGAAGCCTGACCGACAGATTGATAAGTTTAGGCTCTAACACGTGGCTATAGGGAGCTGACCTGTCTAGGGCGTATAGGCAACTAAAGCTGTGTTTACACGGGGAATTGTGAAACGTTCTAGACAAGGCGATTTATATGAAGCGTTTTAGAACCGTTGTCGTATTCTCAGCGCCCGGTCATCGTCAGCGGCCTGTCGTGGCTTCTGCGCATGCGCGGATTTTAAGACATATGCAAAAGACCCATTCCCTCGCCGGCTACAAGCTCAGGCACGGTACCCGGCTGTGTTAGGGACCGATTAGGCCGAAATCTATTGAATGCGATCATATTTAACAGAATTACATACTCAAATAATGAAATTTAATTAAATTAACCTTAAATTCCAAGCGATATTAACGTAGCAGCTCGATCAGCGTCGAATCGCCGAGTGTAAACAAAACAAATAGCAGTGATCGCCGCAACGTGCGAAAATCCGCGCATGCGCAGAAGCCACGATAGGCCGCTGACGATGACCGGGCGCTGACAATACGACACCGTGTTTACACAGGGAGTTGGAAAGTGTGTCAGCGCCGGGAACCAGCAGGCGCCTGTAGCCAGAAAGCACTGCTATTTGTTTAGTTTACACACGTCGATTCGACTCCGATGGAGCTGCTACCTTAACGCTTGGAATTTAAGGTTAATTTAATTAAATTTCATTATTTGAGTCTGTAATTCTGTTAAATATGATCGAATTCACTAGATTTCGGCGTAATCGGGCCCTAACACTGCCGGGCACCTGCGATTAGTTACTGCTCCCCCTGTTGCCGGCACGCACTACTATTTTATACTATCGCCGCCCGGGAACAAGCTGAATCGCTCCATCTATACCACCTCTGGAGGTGGTATAGATGAAGCGTTTCATATGAAGCGATTCAGCCCTAAATCGCCACAGAGCCGCGTCTACACGGCAAATGTGAGTCGATCTAGGCAAGGCGTTTTATATGTGGCATTTTAAATCGCCCGTGTAAACACGGCTTTAGGGTGTGTCCGCTTGCGTTCCCACTCTTAGGAATTGCATTGGGAGGGGATATTTATGTGGATGTGGCACCACCATTTGGCTGTAGGACTGTGCCGCTCGCGTGTGCTCGGACCACCAGAGCTCTGTGTTGTATACCTATTCCATTATGTACTATCATGAATCCATACTTTGATGTACACTGGCAGGCATGGGCACCAGGGGGTACAAGATGGCTGAAGAATAAACACTACACAGTCTCCCTCACAATCCAACATACCTCAACTTAACACTCTGGTCTGGCTTCTTAGGAAGGAAGGGGTTTTCAGCCTATGCTATTTGGATGATTTTGTTGGAGTGGAAGCAACTAAAGAAAAGGCACTGCAAGCATATGACAGGTTTCTAAATTTAACGACAGACTTGGGTCTTACGCTAGCATTAGAGAAATGAACTTCGCCATCACCTCTCATTACTTGGTTGGGTGTTGTGATAAATGCAAGGGAAATGACTCTAACACTGCCAGAAGGGAAAATAAGAAGTACTTGAGGAATGCAAACTTTGGGCGGCGAAAACTAAAGCGTCGAAGAAGCAGTTTCAGAGTCTGGCAGGCAAGCTCCAACACCTCGCAAAATGCATAAAACCAGCTGTACGGTTCTCTAACAGGATTTTGGCAGCGTTGAGGGCATCCCCTTATAATAGGTTACACGAGTTCAATCAGGATATTTTGCTAGACTTAGAGTGGTTTTTTAAGTTCGCGGAGACCTATAATAGCGTACAGTTGCTCCCTAAATCACCACGTCAGAAGTGGGTAATCGAGTGTGATTCAACCTTGAAGGCGGGGGGCTGGGGGGAGGCTTTCTCACAAGTTAAGTTTTATGTCGCTGAGTATAATCTTGACCTTCGTGTGCATGAATTGAATATAGCTCAGCTAGAGGTGCTCAATCTGGTACACGCAGTGGTGAACCTTCTTCCCCCGGACCCTCATAACTTTCTCGTCATGGGTAGATCTCTTGAATCAGTGGTAAGCAAACGAAAAGCCCGTACTCTTTGTACGTTGCTTAACTTAATTGAGATTCCAATAGTGTTCAGTATTGCAATATTAGATTTCATGTTGTAAATGTTTGTAACGCCTGGAAGATAGTACTATTTTTGGCTCTATCTTCCAGGCTACTCGTTGATGCATCATCAGCAGCTTCTCAACATGTTCGCCAGCGTGCTAGCAACCAGGACATGGACGAATAGAGCGTCCCACATCAATTTTTACATTAACTTCTGTAATGCACACGCTGTAAATGTTCATTCACCGTCAACATATGATTTACTGTCATTTCTTCTGCTCCTCAGTTTGTTTGTTGTTTATTGTTGTTTTACGTCCTAGCAACATCTAAGGTCATATCAGGACGGGTACCGACTTGGGACAGTGCGCACTCATGGTGACTTTATAGTGCTGTCCCACTGGGAAACCAGGCCGCCGGCACCATGACCTGGTATCCCACTCAGTCACATTATCCTGACACTGAGCACACCAGTCCTTGCCCTGTCCTAATAATGTCGAGCGCCTGGCTAGGAAGCAACACGTATACATTTTTAAGTCATTGGTTTGACTCGACCGGGGTTCGAACCCACGACCCCACGATCTACCAGAACGGGAGACGGACACTCTAACTCATTCGGCCATCCCGTCTGGTCATCATTGACCGGCTTAAGTCCCCAGGCGGTATACTCAATTATTTCAGCTATGTAAGGACCTGGGTGACAGCGGCTTCACGAGATGAGGCTCCCTTTGACACGCAGGAGGTCAGAACCATGAAGTAGGGCCTGTGCAAAAATTCGGCCCATGTCCCGGTAAGAGCTCCTCCACTGACTCCTGATGATCTGAAAGCAATAATTTCCTTGCTCACTTCACTGACACCCCCACCTATGGTTCTGGTCGCTGCGCTCCTGATTTGTTTCTTAACCATGCTTCGACAGAGCAATTTGGTAGTCCTCTCACAAAATGTACAGTATACACAACATGTCCTGAGGTTTGCCGATGTAGAAGTAATTCAAAACCAGACACAGATAATAACTTTTTGGGCTAATAAATTTATTAATCAGGCTTAATAAATTTTACATCAAGCCTAATAACCTATCGCTTATTGAACATTATTACTTGAGGCTTATTCTCATCAGTACAGATATGATCGTTTACCTTTTATCTACTCTAGGTTCAGAGGTAGTACAACCGCGAACGTAATGTCTGACAATATATCTTTACTCATTACTTATTTGCAGGGTTAATAGTATTAATTTATTATTCTATGCAATAGTAAATGTTTTCTTGAGAGGCAGGTATTGTAGAGTCTTGAAATTGAAGTCATGAGACAGCAGCTAAATGATGGATCACGGTCACACAGACAACTCACATTTGGCACACACACACAAGGTATTAGTACACACATCATCTTGCAACATAGGGAAGTTTATGGACCATTAGACCTCAGCCAAATTGGGACAAGAGATCTAATGGTCCTTTTCTGAATAAACTTTTATTCACATAACTAAAAACACTGTTCGATTTCCATTGTCCCAGTGCTCTTATGCCTTCTAAAGACATTCCCAGTCTTGCATATTCTTGCGCGCCCCCTCGGCGTAGGCTGTGGCCAGTAACCAGCGGCCACCAGGGGCAGTCAGCACATTTCAAGGCGACTTGCAAGCACTTAGTGAAGATTCGCCCCGTCAGTGGGGCCCCGTTCGACATTACGAATGCTGGGGCTCCCTCATGTACCGGATAGCGACGGTTGTTCTTATTCCATGCATGCACAGGGCAGAATGCGGGATTGTGTACGCGCGGAAGCTCAACACTGTAGACATCATCAGGTCTTTCAGTGGTTTTGGTGCTTCTAACCGTTATCGTCACGTGTGTAGCGTGTGTCTTGATATCGCGCCCGAGCAGTGTGTGACCGTCATCTTCCAGTGTCTCGGAAAGAAAGAAATTTGATTGTCTTAACAAACATGTATAACCTATCAACAGTGCAGCAATCAACACAAAGCCATCTTTACCAATTTTTCTAAATTTTAATATGATTAGTTTAATATGCTTAATTTTTAATGGGAACGCTCTGTTTACTACATTATCCTTTAATTTAAACATACCAGACTTAACTACCGATAGTGCATAACAGTCAAATGCTTCACAATTGCCCCTCAACAGTCTGACCCATGTTCTAGCTCCACTCATATAGTTTTTAATTGCCCCTCCTGTCTTTAATTTGTCATTTAAATATAACGCATACAACATTACCGTTTTTAGTAGTGGTCGTTTAGGGTTAACATTAAGTCTTTTACAGAACTGCAAATATTCCTTAAATTGCACCCTCTTATTTCTCCATGTTCCTCCCGACAGTCCCGCCGTAAAATACACGCTAAGCCTATTCACTACTGCGCGATTTCTATCTGCAAGTTGATATGGCCAAACAAAGAAAATTATCAACATGCAGAGATCAAAGAAATAAATCAAGTATATCGTTAGTGTGAGAAACATGTACTCTGGTTAACAGCTTCTCCCGACATAATTTGTCAGCCAATAATTTCGACTTACTATCAAAATACAACCTACTAAGGGCATTCGCCAGTACCAGATCGACCCCCGGCTTGTGTATCACTTGGATTTCGCATGAGTGAACAGCCGCGAATCGCCATATCTCCCTGGCACATGCACACAAGACGGGATCTTTTCCAGCACCAGAGGACAACACCTGCTGGGATGCAGCATTATCAGTGTTGATAATAATCTGGTAATTTTGGCAACTTGGAGGGGATAAGTTTTTTAATGCGACCACAAGGTTTATCGCCTCGAGTTGAGCGATATGGAAATCATTATCTAGAAACTCGGAAGAATACAACTCAGAAAAGAACTTCTCGTCACTGAACGCCCCCCCACCCAGCAATGACGACTCGCATTCAATGACCCACCTTTCTTTAGGGAAATGTTTCAATAAAACTAGCCTATTACGCCCTTCCGCGAAACGCAAAAACCATGTTATATCCCTTATCAACTCATGAGTAACAACTACTTTCCCAACGAAGGGGCATAATCTAAGGAACGCTAGGATCCGGTTCATGAATACCCGAGATGACATTATACATTTAGAAATAAATTGCAGTCTCCCCACGAGCCGCTGCACATTTTTTCTCGTCACTTTATTCCCTATTGCCCACTTCTGGCACTCTATCAAAATATCAAGTAATTTTTCATCAGGGATCCTGACTATCATTTGCACTGAATCTATCTCATAGCCCAACCAAGGTAATGTATTAACGGGAGGATGGCATTTCTTAACCGAAACTTGCAACCCTAATGATTTAGTTAATTCCAATATGTGTGCATATGCCTCTTGTGCCTTCTCTAGTGTACTTTCTACACCCACAAAATCATCCAGAAAACAAAGAGCAAAAAATCCCCGCTTCCTCATTAAGTGGACCACAGCCGCTGTAGTTCGGGCACATGCCATACTAGAAGTTCGACAACCGAACGGCGGTGCAGTGTCAAAGTAAAATAGCCCTCCCACTTTAATACCAAACAGAGGCACACTTAATGGGCAGGTCCTTAACTGCCTGTATGCCCTCGCCAAATCAATGGACCACATATAGCACATCTTACCTAACCTAGTAACTTCCCGAGCCAACGACATTATAGTAGGCAACTTATATTTATATCGCTTACCTTGATAAAACCCCTTAACAATACCTGCGTTTACACCACCCTGTTTAGGAAAACTCAAATCCACTATAACCCTCCGTTCATCCGTATTCTTTTTTGGTCGGGTCATAACGGGACTAATTTGGGCCCATGGGGAGAACGGCAAGTCATCGAATGGACCCAACATTGCTTTATGGGATAATTCAGTACGGACATACTCATTAATCCAAAATAAATCTTTCTCATCACACGTGTGGTTACATTTAGAAGCAACAGGGGTGAAATCACCGGTGAAGTTTGCCGGCCAGCCGTATTCCAAAAAATCGATCAACTCTGTATCCTCATAGTCGGGTAATAATTCACGCCACTTCTCAATGATTAAGCCAGACGGGATGGATATCCTCGCACTCAAATAATTCGGGAGGCCAGTCTCCCGTACAGCAGCGTAAATTACTGCATAGTCCAGAAATAAATTACAATTATCTGTTAAGTTCGGCCAGGTTTGCAATATATGACTTCTATACTCCACCGGTGACTTCTCACAAAATAAATCTGTTTGAACGACTTCGTCACTAGTATACAATGAGTCAGCCCTCAATGACACATCAGTAGGAAAACCAACTATTGAGTCATTATTAACACCTACAGGTAACAGATCCAACTTTAACTGTTTCAAACGATCAACGTGTAAATCAAAAGTGGGTTTTGTCATACCATTCTCTCTATTGTACCTCGCAAACTGGCGTACTGCGGAAACTGCAACACCCGGTCGTGTTAATCAAAAACGCGCATGCGCAGAACCCCGAGCCGAGAATGTAAACAGACGTGTTCCTCGCTTCTGCGCATGCGCGGATTTCGCATCAACTCGGATCACCCGAGACACTTTTTGGCGCATGCGCACATCCTACAATCTCGGGTCGAATAATCGAATACGCTTCTCCGCGCTCGGGTGGAGATTTCTTTTTTTTTTTTTTTAATAATCGATAAAAAATACAGCAAAATAGGATTTAAAGTATTTTATGATGGCCTAGTTTACCTATATTTCCATTTAATTAATCTAAGTTATTCTTTTTTGGCACACGGCACGTGTATTTGTTGACTCCACTCGCCGTGTTCTATTTGAAATTCTGACGACTGGGATGACCCGAGTCGCCCGGGTAGTGTTAATCGATTACGGCCATGTTTATTAGATTCTGACGCATGCGCAGAAGCGAGGAACACGTCTGAGCACGGGAACACGCTGAAACCACCACACCTGTGGCTGTGGCTGTGGCTGTGGCTGTGGTTGAGTTGAGCGAAAGATAATTTACCTCTCGTCAGAACTGTTAAAGCAGTTGAAAAGTTTTCGTTCATATGTTGTTTTGCTGCTGTTTTCTTGTTAAAACAGACAGCAGTAACGAGAAGAGAAAGAGGTGAGTTAGCTTATATAGACAACTAATAGTTGATCAAACCAGGCTGTAACTTGTAAATGTAAGATAAACATGTGTTCCAGGATGGACTTGGTCTTGGATCACTGTACTAATACAGTCAACCTTGCTAAACACTAACATCTGACCAGGAAAGAGTCACCTCTCAGTCTCAGTCCTCTGCTCTGGCCCAGTAGAAAGGTGAATGAATGACATCCCCATTTAAGCGGAAACATGGTCGATTGTTGGTAAAGGATTCCCAGTACTCCAGTAGGCTTACAGTTACAGTTACACTGACACGGGTGAATACCAACCCCATAACGGCTATAGAGGGGGTGTAATCACGTCACGAGGCAACTTCCGGTGGCCATATTGGATTACATGTGCAAGGCTTGGAAGTGCTTACATTGTGTTTATTTACTGATTTGTTGGTTTATTTGTCACTGTTTTGAGCAGTTTGGCCTCAAAGGTTGGGGGAAAAGGGTTTTTCGATGATGGGGAAGCATTTTTTAAATCATGTAGCATCACATTATTGCTAAAGTGCAGTATGTTGACACTTTGGATGCTCTGTCAAAGAATTAGAAAGGTTCAGGCAGTACCCACTAGGTGGCGCCACATACTTTGGCAGCCCTGATTATAGGCAGAGAGCGTGTATACAGATGAGAGGGACAACTCCCATACTACACCATGTAACAGATGCCGACTGTGGCGCTCCAAGTGGTGGTTGTTGAACAGTATATGACACAGCTGTCAAACTCAAGGCATTGTCAATGGTCGTGTGCAATCTTCCTACAGAAAACATTAAATATCTCTAAAACTACAACACCTAGAAACAAACTGATTGGAATACACATAGGAAACATGTTTACCAACTAGATTATATTAAAGAGATATGGTTAGGGTTCTGGATTTCTATTAATTTGGATATTAAAACTGACGTTTTTCACTACGCGTACGGGCAAATCAAGGCATTGTCAATGGTCGTGTGCAATCTTCCTACAGAAAACGTTAAATATCTCTAAAACTACAACACCTAGAAACAAACTGATTGGAATACACATAGGAAACATGTTTACCAACAAGATTATATTAAATTGATATGGTTAGGGTTCTGGATTTCTATTAATTTGGAATAAAACTGACGTTTTTCACTATGCGTACGGCAAACTCAAGGCATTGTCAATGGTCGTGGGCAATCTTCCTACAGAAAACGTTAAATATCTCTAAAACCACAAAACCTAGAAACAAACTGATTGGAATACACATAGAAAACATGTTTACCAAAAGGATTATATTAAATTGATAAGGTTAGGCTTCTGCATTTCTATTAATTTTGAATAAAAACAAATGTTTTGCACTACACGTATGGCAAACTCAAAGCTTGTTCAACACTAACCGCCAGGAACGCCACTGTAGCCTGTGTTACCGATTTTCGCGGGAGTTGTCTCTCTCATCTGTATACACGCTCTCTGTTATAGGTGGGCCCAGTGGTGGCCATAGTGTTCTTGGTATAAGACAGGGGGTGCCATAGGTGGTATTAAGTGTAATCCAAGATGGCTAACCGCCGAGTGATGACGTCACGTGCACTCCCTCTATATTATAAAAGCTGTCGAACAAGCGGGGAAATGAAATGAGAGCCTAATTTCACAATCCAAGAAGCAACAATTCTTCTTCTTATATGTCTTCATATTTCCTAGATAAAAGATTCACCCGGTACTTGTAGTACACGGGTGAAGACCAGCTTTATATAAATACGGGCGAAAGTAGCGTTAGTAATAGTATGGAAGAACAAGTAGAATGCCTGGCACCAGTGTCAAATGGTTACTTATATCAAAACAGAGTTGGTGAATGAGAGAGAATGCAAAAAGACAAGATGGCGGCCGCAGAACGCCGTCGATTTCACTTTTAAATCTGATTAAACTAGATATTATATTATATTTTTCAACTCAAAGGTAGCGGGCTATCAATAAGAGATATGTAAAGAATAAATGTTGCTTCTTAAGCCGTGTTCAGACCCACAACTTTAGGCCGAACTAGATAAGGTGAACTAGAGGAGGCGAACTAGTGTCGTGTCCAGTTGTTGTTTTGGGGAGTTTTCAGTCGCATTGGTGCGCTGAAGGCTGCAAATCTGCAGCACTGAATGGGCACCGCTGAAAGCAGTCCCATGTGGTCGGGAGTTGGGTTCCGGTGTGTAGTGATCAGAGGAATTGAGGGGCAGGGGGGAGGGGCGGAGGAAGAACAAGGCAGCCTAAGAGTCCAACCACAGTCCTCTGAGAGGCTGGGTGGTTGGTGTAGTTTTACACCCCAGTAAGACCCTAGGCCATACAAGGATGTGCACCGACTTGTAACAGCGCGCACTCATGGCGACTTTATAGTGCTGCCCCACTGGGAAATCAGGCCGCCGGCGCCATGAC
Source organism: Branchipolynoe longqiensis (assembly GCA_030323885.1). Classification (NCBI taxonomy): domain Eukaryota; kingdom Metazoa; phylum Annelida; class Polychaeta; order Phyllodocida; family Polynoidae; genus Branchipolynoe; species Branchipolynoe longqiensis. Next base: position 145,827,337 of record CM059187.1, read on the forward strand.
CCGATGTCCCACACAGTCACATTATCCTGACACTGTGCGCCCAGTCCCTGTCCTGATTTCATAACGCCAAGCGCCTAGCAGCAACAGGTACCCATTTTATAAGTCATTGGATTGACTCGACCAGGATCCAAACTTCAGTCCCTCGAGACCCACCGGTATGCACCGTAAGTCCGGCCAAGGCCAGAGGAAGAAGTGAAGTGAGGATGGGATTAGTTAGGCAGAGGGTGGGGTTACCTGTTTGTTGCAGTGAAAATGAGTGGTTAGTTAGTAGTGGCACCAAGTCAGATATGGCGATGAGGTGGGGCCTGCTAGTCCCCGATGTCATGAACTGGTCGACCGACAGTGTTGATGATGTCTGCATTCTGGCGGTAGAAGCGCGCAAGTGCGTTCCAGGATGACTTGGAAATCCTGGAGAGGATAGCCAGAGCGGCCCTATTGTCGCTGAGTTGGGGGTCAGCATCCTCCATGAAGTCGCTGATGGCAGATCTGTCGATGGCGCCACATGAGGCGAGTATGTGGGCCACATTAAAGATATTAGTTCCGCAGGGACAGCGCTGGAGGTTGGGGACATCAATCCAACAGCGGTAGCCAGTCCTGAAGCGGTTGATGGCGACTTGTGTAGAAGCAGGAAGGCCGACTGGATGGGGGCTGTTCGTTCTGACCAGGGTGTACCAGAGCCAGCTTATTGAATAAGGGTTCCGTACTTGTTCCTTCTGTGTGGCTCGTTCCCAGAGTTTGGTGGTGGCTCGAGAAGCGGCGGCGGCCAGTTTGGTGATTGATGGAAGGATGGCTGTCTCTACGTCTGCTCGGTTGGCACCGGCTAGAGCGGCATAGTCGGCCTGGTCATTACCATACAGTCCTATATGCGAGGGGACCCATAGCAGGACTGTTTTGAGGTGTGCCTGATGTCTGGTGAAGATTTTAATATGGATTGCGTCGGCAAGGGAGTGTCGGGCATTTGGGTGGGCGATCTCTTTGATGGCATTCAGAGAGTCGGTAATGATGATGGCACTTGAGTTGTGGAGGTTTTCGAGGGCCAGTGAATGGCGGCGAGCTCGGTATCGAGAGTGGAAGCAAAGTCTGACACCCTGGTGGTGTTCTTTGTGTTGGAGAAGGGGATGAAGATTCCGGCTCCTGCTCTACCTGATGTTGGGTTAAGGGAGCCATCGGTGTAGACAGTCTTTGCGAGAGGAAATTCCAACTTCGCCTGAGTTATGGCCTCGAGAGCCAGGGAGTGGAGTTCTGGGGTGGTGTAAGCCGCCTTGGCAGCAACTAGGTTGGTGGTTCGGGTTTCCACTGGGATGGAAACCCAAGGTGGCTTGAGAGGGCTCAGGGCAAAGTCTGCAATGTGGAGTCCGTGGGAGTCCTTGAGGGAGGTGATGGCATTCTTGAGATGGTAGGAGATGTGAGGGTGACCGCGGGTCCCATCTTGGAGGTAGGCCGCGACTCTGCGGATTGTTGTTGAAAGGCCTGAGGAAAGGGTTCTTGTGAGATGGGTGGTGAGAAGTTGTTTGCCTCGGAGGTGGAGGGGAGGGAGGCCGGATTCAAGGAGGAGGATCTCGATCCTGGTGGTGCCGGGAACACGGAGGACAAGCCTGGCAGCCCGGTGTTGGATGTTCTCAAGTTTCCGGAACTCGTTCAAAAAGATCTTGTTCTTGGGTAGTTGAGTTTGGGGGTTGTCAAGCCCGAGGGCTGTGAGAGCGAGTGTGGGCGCAGCGTAGTCGAAGAGGGAGCGGACTGCCTGGTGGTAGAAGAGTCCGAGTACACTGTCCGGGGCGCCCCAGGAGAAGCCGGAGATCCTCTTCATGAGGAGGAGTCTGTTGGTCATTCTGGTGGCCAAGTGGCGGCAGAGGGCTCTCATGTTCAGGTCTCGGTCTAGACGGATACCTAGATAGTCGAAGGTGGAGACCCATTCGATAGGGGATCCATCTAGGTAGAGGGGGTGAAGTGGTTGACCTCTGAACATGTGCATGATCTTGGTCTTGGTGGGGGAGATTTTTAATCCAAGGTCCCGGCAGGCGTTTCCTACCAGGTGGAGCACCTGTTCAGCGAGATCCTGTGCATTGATCGCATGGGAGCAGGTGATGGCGATGTCATCTGCGTAGCAGACTATAGTTGTGTCTCTGATCTCTCGGGTGGCTAGGTCTTGTTTAAGCCTCCTAACGAGAGATGCCATCACTGCATTGAAGAGGAGGGGGCTGAGCACTGCACCCTGGGGGACGCCATTTTTTAGTTTGAGGTAGGGAGAAGAGGTGCCTTGGACACATACTCTGGCTCGCCTGTTCTGGAGGTAATTTCGGAGATATGCAAGAGGCCGGCCGGCAATGCCAAGATCAGCCATTGATGTCAGTACCACGTTGTGGTCGATGAGCTCAAAGGCTTTCTTGAGGTCAAGGAAGATGATTGCAGTTTCATGTCCAGTACCAAGGCCATAGGAAATGCTCTCAATGAGGGTGGCGACGGCGTGCTGAGTGCCTCGTCCTCCTCGGTAGCCGATGACCTCCTCTGGTAGGCCAGTGGTGGGGTCTTCTGTGACCATCTGGAGACGGGCGAGGACAATTCTTTCACTAACCTTCCCGAGGGATTGGAGAAGGGAGATGGGTCTGACTTCGCCCAGGGTTTTCTTGGGGATGGGGATGATATCAGCATCCTTCCAAGATTGGGGTATGTCCGCATTGTAGAAGATATTGTCGAGGAGGGGGAGGAGAGTTTCCCTGTTAGTGGCAGATAACTTTGTCCATGCAGTGTTAGGGACTCCGTCGGCTCCCGGGTTGTCTTCTTTGTGGTGTTGCCTAGGGCTCGGTCAAGCTCAGCCCTGGTCAGGTGGGTGTCAAGATTATGGGTGGATGGTGTGGCTGTTGAAATGTCTATGAGGTCGGCTCTCCAGGTGGAGTTCCTGGTGAGCGCTTGTTGGTGGGCACAAGGGAGGTTGATTGCAGGGTCTGTTCTGTCCGTGAACATTTTGTTGTGTTCTGCTGCAATTTGGTCAGGGTGTGGGTAGAGTGGGGGGGTGGTGAGTCTCCCCTGGATGCTGTTAAGTTTGCGCAAGAGTTGTCTGGAGGTGGTGTGAGAGTTTATTTTGGTACACCAGAGTTTCCACTTCCTGTCTGATTCGGCAAGCTCGACATCTTTGGCCCAACTGGTGGCTATTTTAACGAGATTCTCAGTGCCTCGGTTGGGGTTCGTGCGTAGCTTGTAGAGGAGTTTGTTGCAGAATCTTTTTGCTCTCCTCATTGCATTGGAGGTGGTGCGGCCAGTGTGATTACAGGAGATGGTTTGCTTTATGGTGTCTGTCATTGCTTGGTAAGTGAGTGTTGTGAGCTCATCACATGTGGTCGGTGGGTTCAGATCTATTAAGTTTTTTAGACGAAGGTTGAAGGTTGCCCAGTCCGCGTGGTTTAGGTTGAATCTGGGTGATGGTGGGGGGTGGGTGACTTTGGGTGCATTGGTGTGGAGGAGAGCTGCGTGGTGGTCTGAGTATAGTGTTGTGAGCTCCCAGGAAGCTGCGGCTGCAAGGCAGGAGTCGGTGATGCAGAGATCGATTGATGTGCTTGCCCTGTAGGTAGGCGAGCCATCATTGAGGATAGAATGGGATGTTGAGTCGAGGATCTCTGCTAGGAGGACACAGCCTCGAGGGGAATCGATGTTGTTGCGTCCCCAGGAGGAGTGGTGGGTGTTAAAGTCTCCCATGACAACCTGGTGATCTGTGCCGTTGCCGAGGGCCCGGAAGATGTGGTTTAGAGTATAAGTAGTGTTGACAGGGTTGTAAATGTTGTATACATCCATGACGGAGTGTGCTAGGTGGAGACGTATGCGAAGGGTGTCCGCATGAGGGTTGAATCTGTTGGGTGGGATCTTGGTGGAGTGGATGTGGTTGCTTACGAATGTGGTGGTTCCTCTTGAGGGTCTGCCTGCTGCTGCGCGTCTTACTGCGGGGATGTGGTATGTGGTGTAGCCTTTGATATGGGGTGGATCGATGAGGAAGGTTTCTTGGAGAAGTGCGACGTCAATTTTCTCTTTTTTTAAGGTGTTGCCAAGAAGAGCCATCTTGGATTTCAGTCCGGCACAGTTCCAGGAGAGAATGGTTAAAGAGTTGTTAGTGGAACGGGGATGGGAGTGCGGGCTGGTGGGGGCATTATTGTGTACCTCCATTTTGAGCTGTCAGGGCGGCACAAAAGGAAGCTGGCAGGTCTTTTGGGACATGCGGAAGGAGATGCTGGATGTTGGAGTCGACTTGGAGCCAGTTAATTAAGCCGAAGGCTAGGGCCTCAACTGAGATACTGGGTGTTATTCTGGAAAGTGATGTATTAAGAATGTGGAGGAATATAGGGGTGGGATTTGGGTCGGGGGCAGGGGGGTCGCTTGGTGTGGAGGGGAAGGTGGTTTGGGTGAAGGAGTCAGCAGTGGCTACAGTTTGAGTGGAGATGGATCTGGTCTGTGGGTGGGAGGAGTAGGGGTGGGAGATCTTGGGTTTGGGGGCGGTGAGGTTGAGGGAGAGGAGTGAGGGGGGCAGAGGGGCAGGGCTGGGGTGGAGGGACAATGCGTTGGTGGTGGTGAGGGGTGGGTAGGAGGAAGCAGAGGGAGAAGGAGGGGCAGTGGAAGGGAGGGCATCAGGTTGGACAGGGAGGGCAGCAGTAGGGGGGGCCTCAGGTTGGGTGGGGGGAGTGGGCCAGGCAGGAGGGGGAAGTAGGGGTGGGTTTAGCCGCTTCCACAGCTGGATGCGCACTGGGCAGTCTCTACTCTTGGCTTTGTGATTACCTTTGCAGGCAGAGCACCTGACGGGTGCCTCACAGTTAGCGGCAATGTGCCCCGGAGCGGCACAGCGTGCGCAGACAGCGGCAGTGGCTTTGCATTTGTGTCTGTAATGGCCGTATTGTTGGCAGGTGGTGCAAAAGGTTGGTCTGAGGTGAGGAGTGGCGATTCGTAGGAGACCGTAGGCTCCACAGTCAAGCCGGCAAGTGGTGTCTATTGGATGGTCAGTGAAGACATTGGCACAGTAAGTGGCAAAGTCTCCCTTATTTATCCGGGAGGCGCTGACAATGGAATGTCGTCCTATCAGGTCGGCGGGGTTTATGCGTGGGTGGAGGCCAGAGATGACATAGTGGTGCGTCTTGGCTGATCCACGGATCTCCGTAAAAGTTGTTGAGGCTCGCAGTCTGTCGAGGGAAACCTGTGTCTTGGCACCAATGACGAGGTGGTCAGGGTATTTATCCAGGGAGAGAGGGGTAGTGCCTTGGGTGCGATCGAACTTGTCGAGTTCCTTCAGCGTGTCTTCTAACTTGCCATTGAAGAGGAAGAGGGCAATGAACCTCTTGGGGTGGCGGCTATCACCGTGGTACTCGGTTTGTGGAGGTGTAGCGGTTGTGGGCGTCTTGCGTTTGTTCTTTCGAACTACCTTGGACCAAGAGTCAGCCTTGGTGGGGTATTTGGAGTGGGGGGCTGCGGCTGCTGGGCGTGTGTCAACGGACTCATCGTCGCTGGACTTGGGGTCCTTGTCGGGCACACGGGGTGGGGAGACTGACCTGTTGGTGATGGTGTTGTTGTTCTTGTGCGTGGAAAAGGAGGTGATTGTGGTGAGGCTGGACGAAGAGGTGATGGCAACTGGGTGTGGAGTGTGATTGACGATGTTCCGAGGTGGTGTGGGAGGGCCTCGCGGAATGGGCTTGGCAGCAGGTGGCGCGCCGCTGGGTCCAATGGTTGGTGGAGTGGCACAGCTGGAGTAGGTGTGGTCCGTCGTAGGAGTGGTGGGGAGAGTGGTATCATCTTGGTCACTGAACACCGGCTTTATCAGTGGTGCTGGTGGCACGGCGCGCGGCAGTGGTTCTGGTTCGGGTATAGGTGTTGGTGAATCAACCTGCACTGCCTCGCTGTGCACATGTTCCTCCAGTATGCGCCACAGCTTCTTCTCGTAGACCCGTGTCGTGTCCACACACGGAGCGGTTTAAGGCGGAAATCGATATCTGCGCATGAGCAAGTCCAGGCTAACCAGCGCCAGTTTCGTTTAGTCGACGTGGGAATGAGAGAGTGTGGGTTCGACCTAGATATGTATTGACTGAATCGTATTGGTTTGGAACGGTCAAAACTTCTGCTGGGCAGTGAAACCCTAAAAACAAATGATGAAAAAAATATCTGTGCACCTCTAGACGGTTCATAGTCCAAATTATATTATATAGTGTGACGTGCTTAATCCGCTTCAAGTAAACCGCTACGTCCACACAAGCAAGGTGGGCCGACTTAAGCTAGTTCGCTTCATCTAGACTACCTGGCGACGCGGTTTACATGCGGCGAACTAGTTGAGGCGGATCAGCCTTAATCCGCCTTAGAGTCGTGTCCACACGGCGAATGTGAGCCGAACTATAGGAGGCGAACTAGTTGAGGCGACGGGGTGAATCTTGTATCTACATATTTCCCCGCTACCTTTGAGTTGAAAAATATAATAAGGATAATCTTATAGATGACATCTTTTAGATGACATCAGGATAAGTGCCCCGATCGGAAAGAGTGACCATGCTGTCATATCCTTCAAAATTGATGTTGAAACAGAAAATGAGACCATCCCACTAAGATACTCATATTATAGAGGGGATTACATTGCCATGAGTAATGATATCATGTCCCAAGACTTGCTAAATAAATTTAAGGAAAAAAATGTGCAAGAGTGCTGGGACCTGTTTCAAAATGTGTTATCAGGTGCTATAAAAAGGCATGTACCACTAAGAAAATTCACAACCTCCTTGGTACTCCAGGGATATTACCACTGCCAGAAAATTGAAAAATAAAGCATGGAATGTCTACTTCAATAATAAGACATTGGAAAATTGGGAAAAATACACTATCGCTAGGAATGGTGCAAATGACATTGTCAGTGCACACAAAGAGACTTTTGAGCAAAATTGTCCAAGACATTAAAAATAACCTGAAAAATCTCTGGAGTTATGCTTCACATGAATAAAAAAATGCAATGGCATACCAGCTCTAGCCAATAGTGACGACGAACTAATCGTAGACGATGAAGGCAAAGCTGAACTACTCAATGAGTTCTTCGTCAGTGTGTTTACCAATGAAAATATGGATAATATCGCACCCTCTCCAGATTCAGGAGTCACAGAATTCATCAGTGACGTTAATATAACAGACGGTAAAGTAGAAAAATTAATTGAAAAACTAAATGTCTCCAAGGCACTGGGGCCAGATCGGATCCATGCAAAAATCATCAAAGAGTGTTCTGAGCAAATTGGACCTATTTTGACATCTCTTTTCCATAAAAGCCTATCTGAAAGGAAAATACCCAAACAATGGAAAGATGCTGATGTCAAACTCCTGCATAAAAAGGGCCCAAAACGCCTGGCATTAAAGTATAGACCCGTGAGTTTAACCTCCTTATGCTGTAAAATGATAGAAAGAATAATCCGAGATCGTGTCGTAGAACACTTGGAAAAACTAGGATTGATATCTCCAGACCAACATGGATTCAGTGGAGGCAAATCTTGCCTGACACAACTACTAGAAGTGATGGAAATTTGGACTGACTGGCTGGATCATGGCCTGGCATGCGACACCATCTATCTGGACTTCTCCAAAGCCTTTGATAAGCCCTGTTTACACGGGCGATTTAAAACGCCTCGTATGAAACCACTTGCCTAGATCGACTCACATTTGCCGTGTAAACGGGACTCTGAGACGTTTTAGGGCTGAATCGATTCATATAAATCGGTACATGTATACCACCTCGCGAGGTAGTATCTAGATGAAGCGATTCAGCTGGTTCCCGGGCAGCGATAGTATAAAATAGTAGTGCTTGCTGGCAACAGGCACAGCTGTAACTAATCGCTGGTGCCCGGCAGTGTTAGGGCCCGATTAGGCCGAAATCTAGTGAATGCGATCATATTTAACAGAATTACATACTCAAATAATGAAATTTAATTAAATTAACCTTAAATTCCAAGCGATATTAACGTAGCAGCTACATCGGCGTCGAATCGACTTGTGTAAACTAAACAAATAGCAGTGCTTGCCGGCTACAGGCGCAACACTAAGGCTGCTGGTTCCCGGTTGCCGACACACTTTCAAACTCGCTCGTGTAAACGCGCCACTACATCGCCTCATATAAATCGATTTGCCTAAATCGCTTCACAATTTCCCGTGTAAACACGGCTATTGTGTGCCCCACAAAAGACTATTAAACAAAATCAAAGCTCTGGGAATATCTGGATTAATTTCTGAATGGATACAGGACTTCCTGTCTGAGAGAAAGCAAAGGGTAGTCGTAGGTAATAGCAAATCTTCCTTTAAGAATGTCACCTCAGGAATACCTCAGGGAAGTGTGCTGGGACCAATATTATTTATAATATTTATAAATGACCTGCCAGGCAGTGTCTCTTCAAACCTAAAAATATTTGCGGATGACACAAAAGTCTTTCGAGCCATAAAAGATGTAAGAGATAAAAATCTTTTGCAAGAGGATATTCTGAAACTTGCACAATGGTCTGAGAAATGGCAATTGCCCTTCAATGAAAAGAAGTGCAAAATTATTCATTATGGGAAAAATAATCCTCATTATGCCTATAATATGAAGAACACTGTCCTGCAACAAGACAGCTATGAAAAGGACTTGGGCGTAACCTTCGACTCCCAACTCTCCTTTCAGAAACACATGAGGACTATCATCTCAAATGCTAACCAGAGAGTAGGAATAATTAAAAGAACTTTCCACCGCCTCAACAAGAACAATTTACTCCTTCTATTTAAGTCTCTTGTTAGGCCAATTTTGGAATACTGTCCACAAATTTGGAGCCCAATTTTTCGGAAAGATATTCTGGAGATCGAAAAGGTTCAGAGACGTGCAACGAAATTAGTTGCAGTTATAAAGGACTTACCCTATGAACAAAGGCTTAGGGAATTGAAACTTCCTACCCTTTCCTACAGAAGGAAAAGAAGTGACATAATTGAAGTATTTAAAATTATGAAAGGTTTTGATAAAATAGATATGAACCAATTTTTCACCTTGAATAAAAGAGAAGGCAGTCGGGGCCATACTCTCAAACTAGTAAAACCCAGAGCCATTTCAAAGTTAAGGCAACACAGTTTCTCAAACAGGATCATAAATATATGGAACAGTCTCCCACAAAATGTTATTGATGCCGAGTCAATAAATTCATTCAAGAACAGATTAGAAAAGGCATGGGCTGATGATCAAGGGAAATTTGACCCCTGATTCACCACATGCTACTAATTATTCCTTGTGTTGCTTATTTACTTGCACTCAAGCAAAAATGAGAGACAAATAAGTGTTCACACTTCCTGTCTACCATTCGCTATTTCGCTATTTATGCTACGTTGTCGTTCACCCGTGCACTGCAAGTACGGGATGAATTTATCTAGGTCGATTGTAGACGGCCTTAGTTTGAGTCAGTCAAATTGAAGCAATCACAATCCTATCTATAATCTAGATAAAACATACACCATAGTAGGGTCCTAGTCTAGGGGTGAATGGCAACATAGTTACCTAGATCAGCTAAAATTTCAAAACACAACAAACAGTATAAATTTAAACTCTTTCAACACATCCAGCTGAGACAAACTCAAATCTGTTGTAATTATGGCATTTCTAATGTCGGCGTATACCCCAGTCACACGAGGCCTGCGTTCGCTTCCGATCGATTCGCGACGTCAAAACATCCTCCTTGCCCCCTCCTTACGCCCTCATTGAGTGCTGTCGCTGTGAAATCGCCAACCTCCCGGCGTCCATTTCGGAAATTTTGGGCGCAAGGAGGTTGCTGCTGCTGCACGTACAACCTCCTTGCGTCCAGTTTGGTCGGCGCCATTAAGAAGTGGTTGGCAACCTGGCGGCGACCTGGCACCGCCAGGTCGCCGCCAGGTCGCCACCCACCGTTTCGCGCCAGTTTTGGACCGTGGGAACGGTGGCGGCGCAAGGTTGGCGACTGGTTGGCGACCAGCCGGCGACCTGGCTGCAACCTGGCACCGCGAGGTTGTCGCCAACCACTTTTGCCATACCGTGGCGGCGCAAGGTTAGCGACTGGTTGGCGACCAGCCGCCGACCTGGCCATACCGTAGCGGCGCAAGGTTGGCGACAGGTCGGCGGCATACATTCGGCGGCGCCGGGTCGCCAACCACACTAGCAGTTGGTGTCCTGTCGGCGTCCTTGCGGCGCTTTAGCAGCGTCCTGTCACCGACAGGACGCCGCTAAGGCACCGACAGGACGCCGAAATCTTTTTGAAAACAATGCATCGAATGGAACGCTGGGTGGTTGGCGTCCTTTTGGGCGTAAGGAGGTTGGCGGCGAACGCTGGCTCTCGTGTGACTGGGGTATTAATTGTTAAATTTAGTCTGGATTCACCATTATGACCCTTGCCACATTGTTACAGCTTTGAATGCTCTAAGTGTTTTGATTTTGGTATTTTGATGTCTGTTCTTGGTGAGATTATTTCATGTTCTTTCCAGTGATATAACATTTATGAAGATATTCCAATGCAAAAGTACTTTAATCAAGGCCGGAATCGTGAAAATGCAGGAACATTTTACTATAGACATGGTGACCGATGCGCCCTTATTGGAATCTGACATACCTAACATAGTCTAAATACAAGCAAAAACTGCTTTTGAATGGAACAGAAAATGAGTTCCTGGTTCCGGTGTAGCAGGAAATCGCAAACCCTGTAAATCGCAAACCCCCACTTGTGATTTCCTAGGAAATCGCAAACCCCCATGCCATATATGGGCATGGGGGGTTTGCGATTTCCTAGGAAATCACATATCCCCCCTGGAGATCGCAAACCCCCCATGTTAATGATACAGATAGTTGTTCTGGCTTTTCTTATTGATGTAGTCTAGTATCTTTGACAACAAATTGACCTGGTCCCCTACCCTTCTTGTGCGCAGTGAATAATGGCCCTTGCTGTGAGAGGCATGAAATTAAAAATAATCAATTAATCCATCTCATGAGGGATCCCCCTTATATGAAAATAAATGTGGCAGCCTATGTATGTGCAGCCTATGTATGGATATTTGTTAGTTCAAAGTGTTTAAAGACGTTGCGCTGGCTTTTCTTAATGTTGTAGTTTAGTATCTTTGACAAAAATTGATCTGGTGCCTTATCCTTCTTGTGAGTGATCAATAGCAGTGAAAAAGGCCTTTGCTGTGACAGCATGACATCAAAACTAATCAATTAATCCATCTTGATCCTCCTTGAATCCATTTTATCCCCCAGATCTGGTAGAAGTTCAAAATCAAACATAGGCCTATAGCTGCCCTACTTGTGGTGATAAATGCTACAAAGCATGGGGGGGTTTGTAATTTCCAGGGGGGGTTTGTGATTTCCTAGTAAATCGCAAACCCCGGGGTGTGCAATTTCCAGGGGTTTGCGATTTACTGCCACACCGGTATCCAATGGCTACCTATATTGGCACACATTTGGTGAAATGGGAGAATGTAAAAAGACGAAGATCGCGACCACAGAAAGTTGTCAATATGACTTATAAAATCTATTAAGCTACATCTTTTATTATATTTTTTCAAATCAAAAGTAGCAGGTAAATATGAAGATGTATGTGAGGAATATATTTTGCTTCTTAAATTAAGAATTGATGTGCGCATTTCATTTACCCAGCCGTTCACCACTTTTTCTAATGGGTTTGCAAAAGGTAATTAAAACAGGAGCCTGAAGAAGTGTGGGAACCCTGTTAAATCCATCCAAAAAAAGAGCCATGGCTGCAATAGGTGCATCTAAATCACTCTGCGAAGACTTCCCTTCCTCAGTAGGGACTCCTTAGGGAAGGAGTTGAGATGTACATGTCATCCTAATATTTACAGGTATGGAAGATCCGGTGGGTATTGTTAACCCAGTTAAACAACACATTATTGTAATACTAACTAAGTACCAGCTAAGACTGTAGCCTAAGCCGAAATTATGCTAACGTAAGCGCTCTCACTGTGCTATGATTCAAAACCAGACACAGGGAATTCTTTTTGGGCCAATAAATTTATTAATCAGGCTTAATAAATTTTCACGGGAGCCATTGCTATTTCTATCACTACCTAACAATTAGGCAAGCTCTAGTTAATCAGTACAGATAACCTATTAGCTTGATCTATTTTATTCTTTTGATAGTACAATCCATAATAGTGAATTAAGCCTGACTATTCATATTACTTCTTTGCAGGATAGGTGAATATCTATATAAACTAAGTAATGATATATTAAATTACTTTTTTAGCATTTATATATATTCTTGAAATTGACGACATGAGACAGCAGCTAGTGGGAAGATCGCAGTCATACTCTCGAAGCACACCAGGCACACATCAAACAATTTGAGTTATACTCTCAGACATAACAGGATATGGACCATCTAACTCTCAGCTAAATTGGAACAGGAGAGTAGATGGTCCTTTACCAACAAGATATTTATTCACATAATTAAATATACTATTAGATTTCCAGTGTCCTAATAATTTTATACAGTCCAGAGACACTCCTATCCGAGCATATTCTTGAGCAGCTCCACGTCGTAGACTATGTGACGTCACCATCGGCCACCAGGGGAACTTGGCTTTCTTCAATATCATAAGTATGAATTTGATGAAAGTTTGACTGGTCAGGGGGTCCCCGTTCGAGAGTACGAATACTGCAGCGCCCTCATGCATACCTGAATGTTGACAGTAGTTATTCCATGCACATACGGGACAGAAGATCAAATTGTGTACCCTAGGTAGCTTGATGTGGTAGCTGTCCTCTAGTCTGCAGATTGTTTTTGTGCTACGGATGTGCACTAACAGATCTGTCTAGTGTGCCTGGATGTCTCCGCCCAACAACGTCTGACTGCCATCACCCAGCATCTCGGAATAAAATAGATTGGATTGTCTTAGCAAACATATATAGCCAATTAGCACAGCCACAACAAATACAAGACTAGGTTTACCCATTTCTTTATGAATTTTAATATAATTAGTTTAACATGTCTTATTTTTAATGGATAAGCTCTATTAACAATATTATTTTAAAATTTAAACTCCTTTTTTTTAAGGTTTTGTTTATCGGCTGACAGGTCAGCATGGAATTGTTTTGAAATTGTGTTGACAAGTCGCCATGGCAAGCATCGCAACCATCGCAATGGCCTCCAGCCGCCAATCCTCCAACAGCAAGCGGTGTCTGTCTCAAATTACCCACAAATAAAGTTCTAGCCTTACCACCGTCATGTCGAATTTTAAATGTATTATTAGATAACTTCCGTAATTTATTATTGTACCATGAGTACTTTCTCTCTAGATAGGGTATGGCATTCATTTCCAGTGTCACTTGTAATTCCACTAGACACAACATCCGGGTGGCCTAAAAGGGGTAACTAATTTTTCTGAAACTTCTGTAGAACATTCAATTTCAAAGTAGGATCTGTCATACACAAAGAGTCAATATGAGGTGTAACACAAGGCTTCGAAACTGAGAAACAGATGGGTAATTCTTGAGCAACAGCATTGCCCTTCCTGATGGAAGCCTGCGGCGACTGGACCCGACGGTTGCACAAGCGGTTCAATGGCGACTTGCACGCCATCTATGAATTCACGGCCAAACTTGAAGTCAGCTCCCACAGATATGCACACATCTAATTTGTCTTGTGTGACCGCAGGCCGGTCGTGCTTTAAAAAACCTTGTTATGAGATGCATCAATATCACAAGATTTAAATTTATTTTTGCATTCTAATTATTTATGGTAATGTTTCTTGTGAATGGGGAATGCACACCAAGAACACACACTGTCTGCCCCAAACCCATGGCTATTTGAAAATCCACAAGAGCGACCCTTGTTCAAAATCGAACACGTACGCCCATCACTGTCTTTGCTATAGTCGCTCGAGTTCCCCTCTCTGCTAACTTTAACACTCAACTTATGTATCCTCTGCTCACGACCACCTTCGTCCCACCGAATTTTGGCTTTAAGGGTCTCATCGTCCCAACCATTTGGGAGGCGCTTATTGGCCACCATGTTAAAGACACGTTCCGAAAATACAAGACAGGAATCCCACGTATAGTGTCTGGGGCGATTGTGCCCGTGGCTGCTGCACTTGCGCCCACACGATCGGAGGCTGCACTGTCCAACTGCGCTCCTGTAGGGTCTTCTGCGAATTGTTCCTGTGGGGTGACACTGACCCCGACTGGGAATATATCCTGCATGGAGTGATATTCGGTTTTCATATCATTAACAAGGCCTGTGGCGCATGCTACTGCCCTGCACTGAAATGTACACGCGACACAGGGCATCGCGCATTAATATGCGAAAAGTTTGAGTCAGAGATAGCAAGTGGTTTCGTGTCTTGAGTCGCCCACAGGCCCTCATGCATCCATAACGTCTTCTGTGTGGCCAAGGATGGAGGCAGTGGCCGGACAATTGTTGACTGCAGCAGGCCCGCTGGTGAGTCGGTTAATAACTTCACAGACGAGACATGCGTTAAGTTTTCATACAAGAACTTGGACAATGTGGTAGACATGATGTCGCAGGGTGACTATATGTCCACCTTTGACATAAAAGATGCATATAGTGCAGTCAGCATGATACACACTCGTGACAGGGACAGGCAGGGCCTTCAATGGAACTTCGGCCCGGATAAGGTCGGCCCCACCTACATGCAGGATAACCATCTGTGCATGGGCCTCTCCTCGAGCCGGTATGTGTTTAGTAAGATTTCGGACTTTGCTGTCCGTTGTGCGATGCACGAAGGAGTCAAACAGGTAGTCAATTACCTAGACGACTTCTGCATCATCAGTGCCGATTCTGAGGCTGGCTGCGGTGACCAGGCCAAGCTAGTCGCGATATTGAGGCTCATCGGCTTCCATATCAGTTTCACAAAGCTTGCCTTCCCTCGTATCTCTGTTTGATTCCTTGGAATAATAGTGGACTCAGTGGCCCTCGAGATGCGCCTCCCGCCTGACAAGCTAGCCAAGCTCGCAGGGACCTTAGTGCAAGTACGTGGATGGCGTAAGGTCACGCGGCATGAGCTCGAGCGCCTTGGTGGACTCCTTGCACACTGCAGTAAGGTAGTTCCTGGCGGTAGGACCTTCTGCCGTCGAATCTATGATGCCATAGAGTCAGTTTGCGACCCTCACTTCTATGTGCGACTCTCTTCAGGGTTCAGGGAGGATGTGGACTGGTGGTTCGGCTTCACAGCGCGCTTCAATGGCAAGGCCAGGATATTAGCCCCCTTTGCCTACCACGTCGCTTCATACAGCGACACTTCCGGTTTCGGCTACGGCACCCTGCACGGCTCGGACTGGATCGGCGGCGCTTTCAGTCTAAATGTCGATGACAAGATGCATAGGGCCATTAGGCATCACCATGTACCCCCCCCCCCACCCGACCCCTCATGTGCCAGTGCCCATATCATGGCGGCGGCCTATGCTGCGGCGGTGCGTTGGTCGCAAGTCTGGCACGATAGTTCTGTTGTCATGGTGATGGATAGCACAACTGTCTGCGGCCCTTAATACTTGTAGTATATGTGGTTTACGAATGTCCCGAGTGAAGACTGACTTTATGAACGACCCCGGGCATTCGGGTAGGATCACGTGATCAGAGTGGAGTTGTAATGGAAAACCCTAAAGCTGAAATAAAGCCACTTACGTACTAGAACTTGTCGTGTCCACACATACATTTGTTACATGGTGTCAGATAGGCAACGAACCAAGAAAAATGGCGCTTACGGGACTGAAAGCACCGGCAGCATTGAGTATGGAAGGGAATCTCGCAGTGAACTGGAGAGATTGGATAAAAGCGTACGAGATATTTGCAACTGCTACAGGCGCGTCGGCAAAGGCAGAATGCGTGCAATGTTGCGTGTTTTTGCACATTGCGGGAAAAGAAGCTCAGAAAATCCATCAAACATTCCAGTTCGATGACTCAGAGAAAGAAAAGTATGCGCCATTGGTGGAGGCCTTCCGCAAGTACTGCGCAGGGAACGAGAACATCACCGTCACAAGGTACAAGTTCAATTGTTACAAACAAACAACAGAAGATATGGACACGTTCATTACAGAAGTAAAAAGTAAAATAGCTCAGTGTGACTTCGGAGCGCTTGAAGACGCTCTTTTATGTGATAAACTAGTCTGCGGCATTAAAAGTGACAGTGTGAGAGATAAGCTCCTGCAGACTGAAGATTTAACGCTCGAAAAATGCTTGAGCGTCTGCAGGTTAAGCGAACATAATACATCAACGTTAAGAAATGTGTCAAGCAATGAGGCTGACGGAGACAACCACGTGGACGCCATTGCGCGTGAGCAAGCATTGCCACGGTTGAACAGACAATATAGTACAGCGCGACTGCCACCACCCGCGTGGAAGCGGCCAGCACGCCAGTATCAAGGCAACACGGCAGGACCGAAAATAGACTGTAGCCGGTGTGGCTACCAACATGTGCGCTGGCAGTGCCCGGCGAAAGACAAGACCTGTATGGCGTGTAATAAGGTGGGGCATTTCCCCAAAGTTTGCAGAAGTGCCAGAACCAGCGGAAACTCAGTGAATGCTATAGAAGTAGAGAGCGTCAGAAATGAAGACAAATGGATGCAGGACGGAACAGCAATGTCGGAGGACAAGGACTTGTTCATAGGAACGTTGCAAGAATGCCATACATCAGGAGCGAATTTGTGGTACGCAAACATTCAAATATTCAACGTAAACGTGGAATTCAAGTTAGACAGTGGTTCGGAGGCGAACTTGATACCAAAAGAGCTGTATGACCAACTTACGGGCCAGAAGTTAACCAAGACCACGTACAACTTGGTCACGTACACCGGCCAGCGCGTGACGACCGTCGGGGGAACAGTAATCAACGTGAAGGGCCACCCACTCAAGTTCCAGGTGACTACTACCGGCACACCACTACTAGGCCGAGACGCGTGTGTCACACTTCACTTGATTGCACGTGTCAATGAACTGTCCATCCCTGGAAAGGTCGGCGCGAAAGCAGAAAAAATGGTAAATGACTATAATGATGTATTTGTAGGGTTGGGCAAAATCAAAGCAAATGCTCATATCCACATAGATAACAATGTAACACCAATAGTTGATCCTCCTCGGAGAATACCTCATGCTGTAATAACAGATGTAAAAAAAGAATTAGACCGCATGGTAAAGTTAGAAGTAATTGTATCACAGTCAGATCCGACCCCGTGGGTTAATTCAATCACCATTGTGCGTAAGCCAGGAAAGACCCGTATTTGCCTAGACCCTACCAAAATGAACAAAGCTATGATGAGAGGCCCATATCCGACACGCACAATAGAACAAGTAGTGGCAAACACATGCGGTGCGTGTTATTTTTCGGTGTTAGACGCAAACTCGGGATATTGGCAAATTGAATTAGACCACGAGAGTTCATTACTTTGTACATTCAATACCCCGTGGGGAAGATACCGCTACACCAGGTTGCCATTTGGCATAAAAACGGCAGGGGATATTTTCATAGAACAAATGAACACTATGTTAGAAGACTTAGAGGGGGTGAGTGTCATTACAGATGATATCTTAGTGTACGGAAATACAGAAGAAGAGCACAACCAAAGGTTAAAAAGTGTGTTACAAAGAGCAAGAGAGCTAAACCTAAAATTAAATCCAGCTAAGTCACGAATTTGCAAGCGAGAGGTAAATTACGTAGGGCACACGTTGTCGGCCAGTGGATTGAAACCTAGTAAAGAGCGGATCCAAGCAATCATAGACATGCCCACACCCCAAGATAAACCGGCCCTACAAAGGTTTCTAGGTATGGTAGGATACGTCGGGAAGTTTATCCCGAACCTTGCAGATGTAACTGCGCCGTTGCGCATGGTACTGAAAAAAGAGGTCGCTTGGCACTGGCAAGAAAGCCAAGAAGAAGCATATCAAAGACTAAAACATCTATTAGTAACTGCACCGGTATTAACGTTCTACAATGTAAAACAGCAAATTGTAATGCAGGTTGACGCATGTAATTCTGGGCTAGGGGCCACCATATTTCAGAACGAAAAACCAGTTTCGATGGCTTCTAAAGCTCTGAACAAAGCAGAAGTGAATTATGCTATAATCGAAAAGGAAATGTTAGCCATCTGGTTTGGTTGTAAAAAGTTTCATGACTATATCTATGGCAAACCGATAACCGTGCAAACCGATCACAAGCCCTTGGTCTCAATCATGCAGAAACCTATTCATTTGCTGTCAACAAGAATGCAGCGCATGAGAATGCGCCTGCAAAATTACGATTTAAATGTTATCCATGTTCAAGGCAAATTGATGTATTTTGCAGACACCCTGTCACGAGTGCATTCCCTAAAGACAACACCGACAAACCTGTTCGACAAAGAGGTAACGGTAGCAGAGGTCAGCGTAGCACGAGGGCACTTCCAACAGATACAACAAGAAACCAGCAGCGACAACGTGCTTCAACAGATAATAACACTAACTAAAAATGGATGGCCAGAAAACAAAAACAATCTAAATAATGATGTAAAACCTTATTACACGTTCAAAGACGAGATTACAGTACAACAAGATATGGTGTTAAAAACGATCGAATAGTCATTCCTAAATCGATGCAAAAACAAATGCTAGCACTCATACATGAATCTCACATGGGGGTGGTATAAAGTAAGCAAGTTGCGAGGGACAGTGTATTCTGGCCCGGGCTGAACAAACAAATCGAAGATTTGGTAAGCAGATGCGCCACATGTCAACAATTTCGCAATGCCCAGCAAGCTGAGCCGCTGATTCCACACCTTATCCCTGAGTTACTGTAGTGGTCTGCACTGACCTCTCAGGCAAGTAACCACATAGACAGGTAGGCATGGGGAGTGTATTGATATCAGGGAGCCTAGGTGGTGTAATGGTTAGCACACTGGCCCGGAATGCAAAGAGATGTGGGTTCGAGTCCCGCTCTAGGCGCAGTATTTCCCATTTTCATCACCCCCATGACACTGGTGCCGTGACCAGGATCCTGTACAAGCTTTGCGCTGTATGGTTGTTGAACCTACCCTGTGTATGTATGTGTTAGTGCATTGCCTGTATGTATGTAATTGTAAGCATTACAAGACTTACAATTCCAGGGGGACGAGTGTAGTGGTCTGCACTGACCTCTCAGGCAAGTAACCACATAGACAGGTAGGCGTGGGGAGTGTATTGATATCAGGGAGCCTAGGTGGTGTAATGGTTAGCACACTGGCCCGGAATGCAAAGAGATGTGGGTTCGAGTCCCGCTCTAGGCGCAGTATTTCCCATTTTCATCACCCCCATGACATTACCATTCCAAAAAGTAGGCATCGATTTTTTTCATGTAGAGCAGCGGACATTCTTGTTAATAGTCGATTACTACAGTAGATTTCCCGAAATCATTGAAATGAAATCGACTACAAGTAGACAAACAATTGAAGAACTAAAAAGAGTATTCAGTCGTTATGGAATTCCAGAGGTGGTGGTGTTCGTTAACGGACCGCAGTTCAGTAGTGCTGAGTACCAAGAATTTGCAAAAACATACGGGTTTACACCAAAATTTAGCAGCCCTATGTACGCCCAGAGTAATGGACAGACTGAAAGATTCGTACAAACGATAAAAAAAATGTTGAAAAAAACTATCATAGAGAATGGAGATATCCATATTGCAATGCTAAATTATCGTAACGCGCACGTACAAGGATTGAACGCCTCGGCCGCTCAGTTGTTGATGTCGAGGGAGCTCAGGTCGAAAATACCGAGAATTTAAAAAAAGTTGCAGCCTCACGCACAAACCCGCATAAAACCACAAATGCAAGCACGCCAAAACAGGCAAAAAGAGTATTTTGATAAACGGGGTACAGTGAATCATTCCACGCTACGAAAAGGAGATGATGTTAGATACAGGGACCAACACGATAACTGGGCGAAAGGAGTGATTATTAATCAGGCAGGCACGTACCCGAGAAGTTACAACATAAAAGCCATGCAAGACAGAGTAGTCAGGCGGAACCGCAAACACATCATAAGGTGCCACAGAACAGCACAGAGGTCAAAACAATCAAGCACAGAGGCAGGGGTCAGGTCGCACAAACAGACCCGCACAAGGGTCATCTAATCAAGTACATCACGCGACATGGCCGAACCAGCAAACCGGTTGACAGATATAGAGCGGAAGTACCACCCAAACACAGTAGATTTAAGAAATAATTATGTACTAGATTGATAAGAATAAACTGCCGATGTACTGTAGAAGAAGAAAAAAATAAAGAAAAAATTGTTATATTGCGTTAAGATTAATGTAAGACTATACCCTGTTGGCACTCACGCAAAAGACAAGATGTGCAACGCAATTTGCGGAAAGGAAAAAAAGGGAGATGTAGTATATGTGGTTTACGAATGTCCCGAGTGAAGACTGACTTTATGAACGACCCCGGGCGTTCGGGTAGGATCACGTGACCAGAGTGGAGTTGTAATGGAAAAGCCTAAAGCTGAAATAAAGCCACTTACGTACTAGAGCTTGTCGTGTCCACACATACATTTGTTACAATACTGGCCATTCTAAGAGCCCGGAGGTGTTGGCCTTCCTCCGTGGGCTTTTCTGGCTCTGCTGATATAGTTTTCTCCAGTGTTCATCCCTAGCGAGGACAACACCATTTGCGATACACTAAGTTGCTTTGACGACACGGACTGCACCATGCGACTCTGCGATGCTGAACCCGCTGGCGCGCTCTCTTGTAGTAACATATTCTTTTCTCCTGACCCTTGTCTCTTCAGAAGTCGCGGAGCTGCTGAAGGAGAAGGTGCTCTACCAGAGTCAGTCATATTCAACAAACTCGATCCGTTGCAGGTGGCCCTCTATGCAACCTGGTTGGCCAGGTCCTTGAAGTACTCCTCAGTCCTCAACTACTTGAGCGGGCTGAACTACTTCCTTCGTCGGGAGGGGGCGGAGCCCATCTACACCGACTACCTTTGGAGGCTTTGTACTTCGATCTGGATGTATTACAGGATACCCAGGTCCCAGAACATCCCCCGGTCATCCTCTGACTCACGGAACTGAGGAAGTCTGGGACATATCCACTTGAGTATCAACGACTGTACGCAGAGATTCAAGGCCACTTTGAAGACCACTTCTCCATGTATACCGATGGTTCCAAAGTCCTAAGCCGGGCAGCTGCTGCTGGAGTTTGCCAGGGCAAGAAATTTGGCGTTCGCATGCCCGATCAGAGCTCGATTTTTATGGCGGAAGCCCAAGCACTACTTCTCGCATTGGAATTCATTGAACTGTCCAACCACACTGAATATGTAATATACAGCGATTCGTTTAACTGCCTGCAAGCTGTTGCTGGGCTAAAAACGGACCACCCTTTCGTGGCAAAGGTCATTTACAAAATGAACCAGCTAGCAACAGATGGATATGACATCCATTTGTGTTGGGTGCCTGGCCATGCCGGCATCCAGGGAAACGAACGAGCTGATCGGGCTGCGAAGGAGGCTCTGAACTATGATGTTGAGCCGTGTCTGATACCCCACTCTGATCTGAAACCACTAATAGCCACCCACATCAAATCCAAATGGCAACATGAGTGGGATGAAAACATTAATAAACTTAAAGAAATTGAACCATCTGTGGGAAAACCACCACATTCTCATGTGGGGGGTCGGCGGGACCAAGTGGTCCTTAGCCGCTGCCGTATTGGCCACTCGTGGCTAACACATGTTTTCCTGCTCAAGGGGGACCCTCCCCCTGAATGTATTGGATGTCAGTCCCCACTGACAGTCAAGCACATTTTATTAAACTGTGTTGATTTTATGGCACTGCGCCAACAATTTTACACTGCAAACAGCATGCGTGACCTTTTTACCAAAGTTAAACAAGAAGACATTTTAGCTTTTTTGAGGGCAGCTGGTCTGTACCGCCTCATATAATTCATATAATTCATTAAAACAATTTATATTAATTAATTCTCTCATCTATTTTATTTAATTATATGATTTTGGGCTTTAAAAAAATTAATAAGTGTCTATTGACTGACACCTAACTGATTGTATGCTTTTACATTATATGTAAAGGCGATGGTTGAATAAAAAACAAACAATTCTCGCCGTGAATATGGCCTATGCTGCCGACACGGCGTAAAGAAACCACCAATCAATCAATCAAACCTACACCGACTACGAGGTCGCCTCCACGCTCTGGAGCATCCGCTGGATTGCGCAGTCACACCACGACGGGTGGTGCCTATCCTACCGGAAACACTGCCCCGAATGTTCAGGTGCCTGCCCGACACCTGCGGCCACCATGCTTGGTGCGCGGCACTGCTCTGCAGCTTCCGGGCTCTGCTCTGGAAGTGCCAGGTGACCAAGTCAGAGTCGTCCCTCCTGTGGGGGGACTTCCAGTTCTTCACCTGGGGAATGATCATATCCATCAGGCGGTCAAAGATGATCCAATTCAAGAAACGGGTCCTGGAGGTTCCGGTGGCGCAATGCATGAATCGTGCCATATGTGCAGTTTACTGGACGGAGACACACTTCCAGGAGGCGCCGGCTGATGCGGTGGCTTTTCGTACCCCTCTGGATGGCGGAGGCTCACCTCTCTCCTACCCCATCTACCAGTCAACACTCCGCACCTTCGCCGAAAGGGTTGGACTCGATCCCACCACTGTCTCCACTCACTCACTCCGATGTGGCGGGTGCATATACCTGTCGATGTGCGGAGCAACGATGGAGGAGCTCCGAACCAAGGGTGATTGGCAGACTGACACTGTCTTCACCTACCTCCAGAACCCCCTTACGATAACGATCATCAATGATATGAGGGTGGCTACCACATTGGCCGCCTCGCACCCTGAGACAATGGAGCATTAACTTGAGATGAGACTACTAAGTCCTGAGAGACATTTGGTTGGGCGATCCTTGGGATCTTGGCTATTAATCCCTGAGCCAGTTATTAAAGACAAACCAAACTTACTCTCTCTCCTATGTTCTTTTGTGTACCGGGAATTTATGTGATGTATAATGCATTATGCGAGTATAAATGCAAGGGTAACATGTACATTCTATATTTTCCTTGGGCACATTGGTGGAGCACCCCCCTGCCCCCTCCCAGCTGTCGGGTATTGGCCGGACGGGCGCCCCCTCATGTCAGACTCTGGTTTTGTGAATTTTCACTTGTCCCGGATAAGCGGACAAGCTCTCATTTCGAACGCTGCTCACTGTACTTTGCTTTTGAAAATGTAATGCTTTCATCAGAGTATCCAGTTTGAACATTGTCGCTCTTTCAGGGTCTTCTGAGATGATATCGATATGGGCGTGGGATATGACTCGATACCTATGCACACACGCACGGATGTGTTGTCGAAAACAAAGGCCATACTACTGCAACCTAAGATAATCGGGTCAGCACTAGGTAAGTAGTTACGGTACAGATAATGCATCATCATTCGGCCTTAACACATGGTTCGATGTGACATCATGAAGGTGAGACCTGGTACGGTGGCCGATTCGGTAAGCCTGTTTGCTTCTTATGTGGAATGTTGTGGGTTCAAAATTTGACGAGTTGTATTTGTCACGATCTACGAGTCTGGTGTTTGGACATTGCAATGTAACCAGACTGGATGGCAGAATGAGTTGAGCGTCCGTCTCCCTTATTGGTAGATCGTGGGATTCGAACCCATGGGTCCAATCAATGGTCGAGTCAAACCAGTGACTTAAACATTTATATTTGTCGCTTCCTAGCCAGGTGCTCGGCATTATTAGATTAGGTCAAGGACTGGTTGGCTCAGTGTCAGGATAATGTGACTGAGTGGGATATCAGGTCATGGTGCTTGTGGCCTGGTCATCATCATACTCCACTGATGCTTCGCCATGTATGGGTTGTTAATAGCATTTTTTGTGTGCCTACCATACACATTTCATATTAATTTTGATGGGTTTTTACTAATTTTGGTCACTTCGACCAAAGTGGCATCAATTTTGAGTCACGTATATATCTGCGAGTGTTGTTAACTCCGCCATTAGATAGCACCACCAATACGGTTTACTGCGTAATGGTGCAGGTGGATTCCACCAGATGGCAGCACTATATTGAAACAGGACCATGCATGATTCCAGAATATAGCAGAGAACGTAGATCTATATATACACGGTCTCTAAATATAGTCAGAGACCGTGAATATATATATTCAATTCAATTCAATTCAATTCTTTATTTCAGACTCAGGATTATGGTAGTTACATAATTTGGTCCATAGTAGATGTGAATATGATATAAGTAATAGTATGAATACTACCATACTAGCCAATATCAAAATGTTGATCTACATACAGTAGTTTGTGCCAATGCCTCCATATGGCAGACGTAAATCTGAGATCACTCTCTTCTATTTTTACAAGTCCCTGTATTATAACATTTTCTGATTTGTCAAGTCTAGTAATAAATTTGAATGTTAGATTCCTGATAACAGCCTGGAAGGCTGGGACATCAATATTGGCAAACAGCTGACTAGCACTGTGATACCTAGGTAGCCGGAGTAATAACCTCATAATGTCGTTATATGCTACATTCAGTTTTCTAATGCTATACATTCTATAGTTCCACCAAATCTGGGCAGTATACAAGGGAGTACAGAAAGTTCTAAATAAATTTACCTTCACATAGGCTGTACACATATGAAATTTCCTGATGAGCATATTTCCTTGAGCATATAACTTGCGACACTGTCTATTAATATCCCTTTCATCTCTAAAGTCATCGGTCATAAAGTGTCCTAAGTACTTGACTTCAGTAGAGATTGACAGGGGAGCACCAGTTAACATAAAATCAGGAAACACAGTATCCTTGTCATATTTTGATCGAATGATCATAACCATACTTTTAATAGCATTGTATTTGATATCAGCTTCTATGCCATATTCAGAGCATATATTAAGTTGCATTTGCAGTCCACTACTATATGGTGAGAATATTACCAAATCATCGGCATACATGAGATGATTTAGAAGTAATAATCCATTAATACATCCAGTTTTACACTGATTTAACCTTTTCGACAGGTCATCCATATAAATATTAAATAAATAGGGGGACAATATCCCTCCCTGACGTACACCATTACTGACTTTGAAGGGTTCTGACATGGCATCACCCCACCTGACTACCATTGATTGGTGTGAATACCAAAATATTAATATCCTGATGAGATAGCCTGGAGTACCACACTGCACTAGTTTTTCAAACAGTTTTGCGTGATTCACTCTATCAAATGCCTTAGAGGCGTCAAGAAAACACAAGAACATAGTAGAATTTAAACTATGATACTTCTGTATAATCTCCTTAAGAGCATAAATGCACATATCTGTCCCATGCTTCCGCTTGAAGCCATATTGATTATCATTTGTTTTTAAATACAACTCCAGTCTATCTAGCAGTACATTTTCAAATATTTTTGACAAAATACTAGCAAGTGCTATAGGTCTATAGTTATCCTTACTGTTAATCCTTCCCATTTTGTCCTTAATTACTGGTACAAGAATAACAGAGATCATAGTATCAGGCAGAGTTCCATGTATGAGAAAGCCTGTGAGGCACATAGCTAACATGGAAAAAACTCTTGAGCTGGCATATTTGAGATGCTCTGCATAAATATTGTCAGCACCACAAGTCTGGTTACTATCTAGTTTTAATATGGCATCCCTGATTTCCTTAGCACCAACATTTATATCATTACAAATTTTGACATTAAATGTAACACTGTCAACATTACTGCATACACAGTTAAATAACTCTTTATAATTATTTTTCCAGAGCTCGGCTATCTTCTCACACCCTACCACACCCTCAATATTTGTGGGAAGTGGTGTTTTACTATTGTCTATCAATTTGACCTCTTTCCAGAATTCTTCTACATTGTTATTCTGCAGCTTAGTGGCTAAGGCATCTCTCCTCATAGCATCCTCATTGTATTTAATGTATCTTAAAGCATATTTAAAACGGGAATTTGTCCTCTTTTTCATTTCAGAAATACAACCCTGCCTGGGTTTACCCTGTTCCTTCCACAGTAAGAAGGCTTCTCTTGCAGCTTTGTGAAGGTTTGCTACATGTACATTCCATCCTGGACGGCACTGAGTGTTACATTTAGGGAAATTATACAATGGCTTACTTGCCAGCTTAAGGGCCTCTACAATGTTTTCATAAAAACTACACAATTCATCTGCATGTTGAGAAACCTTACAATGCACATCTCTACACATTAGAGCATCTGTGGGTATTTTAACATTTTGCAAGAGAGTTTCAGTATTTACACTATTTATGAATCTCATCTTGTTTTATTCTAGACCAGTCTAATTTGCATTTATTGCAGCTGTTTGCAGTCTTTGACATATCAGGTACATTGTTTAAATTCAAGGTCATACCTACAGGTATATGATCTGTGGTGGCATGTTTATAATAATTGTCCATACTTTGTATTGCATCATGAGCATCAGATGAGCTAACACAGTGGTCCAGCCAGGAGACTGTCTCCCAGTTACTCACAAAAGTAAAGCTATCTAGTGGTAACAGTTGTTGACTTGATAGTACAAATCCATAATCTTGGCAGGAATTGAGCAAATGTTTAGCAAAAATAGAGTGATCATCTGAGATGTCAGCATTATAATCACCCATCACATATACACAAGTAGTATCTAGATCTTCAACAAAAGCTGATATATGAGCCATTCTATTAATAAACTCATTTTCATTGTCATATGACATTTATTATATATAATGACAGTTCAACACAATATTGGTCCAGGGATTGATGCAGAGTATAATATTAATATGTGTGTAGCACGGTTTAAAGTTAGTATTATTTATATTATTTTGGGTATAGAAAAACAGACAATTGAAGTACTTAGTTGAGCGAACTCTCGCTGGACCGCAAAAGGCCCCCTCCGTTTATGGGTCAAAATATGTGTCAATAAGCTATTTGTGGCAATGCGTCAATATGCTTATTTGGGGATATGTGCTAACAGGTTAGTTTGGGGTACTAGCGTTATTTGGGGATATGTAATAATAATCTCTGGATATGTGTCAATAGGCTATTTGTGGATTTGTGTCAATAGGCCATTTGTGGATATGTGTAAATAAGCTATATGGATATGTGACAATAGGCCATTTGTGGATATATATGCCAATAATTTATATGTGGATATGTTTCAATAGGCTATTTGTGGATATGTGTCAATATAGGCTCTTTGGGGATATGTGGCAATAGGCCATTTGTGTGTATGTGTCAATAGGATATTTCATTTTCAGGACGATTTCGTAGAAGTGGCCTAAGGCTGATCAGTAATTATTCAACTGGTGTAGGTATCGCGTTGTACAGTAACGACTAACTCATTAACCTGTACATAGCATGGGCACAAGGTTTTGAAATATGTAATTTGAAATATTGTCGTTTCTGACTTCATTTTGAACATGAATGCTTAAAGGGAACAGATATAGGTCGCTGGTGACGGGAACCGTACTCCGACAAATGCTCTCCAAGCACAACCTTATTTGGTTTTTATGTTTAAAGAACCAAATATGTGTGGGGAGAGTAGGGGACCCACTTCACCACCAGAAGTGGGTCAGTTCTGAGGCTGGGACTAGCTGGCAGCTGTTGTTTTATAAAATGGCTGGGTGAGTGGAGATAAGGGAGAGTAAAACTGGGGTATTTTCAATCTTCTTTAGAGTAGTTCAATCAGGAAATATATTTGTGTAATGTAAAATATATGTTAGTACAATTACATTGCATAATTCAATGAGAAACAGATATAGATGAAAAACGTTTTTTTGTTGATGAATGTAAAAAAAAAATTCTGCTATGGATAGGGTTTGAACCCACACCACGAAACAACTTCAGATTACAAGTTCAACACTCTAACCACTAGGCCACAGAGACCACACATAATTAATAGTCTCACTTCAGGCTATTTGTGTATAGGACGTCACATATAAAAGCTATGTATGTATGTACGTATGTATGTATGTACATACGTACGCACAAATGTATGTACGTATGTACATACATATGTATGTACGTACATATGTATGTACGTACATATGTATGTACGTATGTATGTTTTGTTTGTTGTTTTACATCCTAGCAACATCTGAGGTCATATCAGGACGGTACCGACTTGTGACAGTGCGCGCGCATGGCAACTCTATACTGCTGCCCCACTGGAATACCATGCCACCAGTACCATGACCTGATATCCCACTCAGTCACATTATCATGACACTGAGCCAACCAGTCCTTGTCCTATCCTAATAATGCCGAGCGCCAGACTAGGAAACAACAAGTATAAATTTTAAAGTCATTGGTTTGACTCGACCAGGATTTGAGTTAGAGCATCCGTCTCCCGTGTTGGTAGATCGTGGGGTTGTGAGTTTGAATCCTGGTCGAGTCAAACCAATGACTTTAATATTGATACTTGTTGCTTCCTAGTCTGGCGCTTGGCATTATTAGGATAAGACAAGGACTGGTTGGCTCAGTGTCAGGATAATGTGACTGAGTGGGATATCAGGTCATGGTGCTGGTGGCCTGGTATTCCAGTGGGGCAGCACGATAAAGTTGCCATGAGTGCGCACTGTCAGAAGTCGGTACCTGTCCTGATATGATCTTAGATGTTGCTAGCACGTAAAACAACAACAAACAAAACGAACACATACACACGTTTTATATGTGATGTCCTAACACAAATAGCCTGAACTGAAAGTAGCAGCCATGTGTGGTCTCTCTAGCCTAGTGGATAGAGTGTAGGACTTGTGATCAGAAGTTGTTTGGTTGTGTGGGTTCAAACCCCATCCACAGCAGAACGTTTTTTATATTCAACAACAAAAAAACGTTTTTCATCTATATCTGTTTCTCATAGAATTATGCAATGTAATTGTACTAACATATATTTTATATTATGCAAATATATTTCCTCATTGCACTACTCTAAAGAAGATTGAAAATACCTCAGTATTCTCGATGTCGGACATCCGGGCACTTTTGGGGTTCACGGCGTGCGAAGGGTAAAACAAATGCTACTCCCATAGAAACAACATTAGAACTACCCTATCTATCACAGTGCTTTCTGCTTTTTGGTGCTTTGAAAGCAAATTTCTCTTGTTTCTATTAAATAGTTCAGATCTTTCTCTATAATTTCATGTTCAGCTTTTTTTTTATCAGCCAATTGGAAGTTCTTGAATGTATTTGGCGAAAATAGTTTTTGAGGCCATGATCTGGTAAGGCTAACACTGGCAGTGACACTCAGAATATCCCAACTTTCACTATTATCTCTGTTTTTAATACTTTCAGAGAAAATTGCTCTTAGGTTAAATTAAATACATCAGATCTTCCTCTTCAATCGCGCATTGAGATATTTTTAATCGATTCTATGAAAGTTTTAAAATTTATTTTACAAAAATAAATGCTCCCCATAGACATAGCATTGCCGCAGCACACATCACGCCGTATCTTACCCTTCGCGGGCTAGTTTCCGGGGTTGTGACGTCATGCCGACATCGAGAATTACCCTCCCTTCTCTCCACTCAACCAGCCAATGGCACAACAATCTAGGTCACTCTCCTGTACACCACCAAGTGGAAAAGTTCAGTACTAAGCATGCACCACCCCTGTGGCACACATCTGAACTATTCTGAGTTCGTTTGTTTTCCCGGCGACGAATATCTCCTCCCTTTAAAGAAGGTTTCAAAGTTTTACTTTTATGTTCAGTGATGTTTGAGAGATCCTGGTTCTTTCGGGGTTAGTGCTACTAGCCTGATAACTTGATGCAATCTTGTGCATGTTTCGGTTGTACTTAGTTAAGTTACCTGCCATCTGGGCTAATTAATTCTGTACCAAAAGTTTCATCTAAAAATTACTATCGCATTGGTGTATTTATATTTGTTTGCATCAGACGCATTAAGAATGTTTTGTCCTGGGATAGTAATTGAAGTCAATTTCAAGAAGTTATAAGAGAGAAAATTAATGTCAAATATGTATTTATTTTTAATTGCAAGCAATAAAAACATGTACAGTAAAACCTCCCTAACCGACCACCTCCACAGATCGACCAATCCCCTATACCGATCGCTTTTTGGGGTCCAAACAATACCATTCTAACCATATTCTAACTCCCTAAACCGACCACCTCCCTAAATGGAGTACATAATGTCGGTCGATTTAGAGAGGTTTTACTGTATATATAATTTTAAACTGTACGTGATATTGGGTGAATTTCCTTCTTCTTTTTTTTATAAACCTATGGATATTGTATAAAAATGCCTGCATGTTTGTATTTTGTCTTTTCAGGCACGCTACTGATTGTCTTAATACCGTACTTCCATTTTGGGGTACTTTATACGTAAGTGCTCACAAGAAAGAGACACATATGCAGGGATGAAAGATCTCCGCAGTTTCGCGGATTTCCGCGATTTTTTTTATATTTACCGATTAACATTAAGCAAAATTCCAAGGAATTAAGATGTATATAACAAGTTGGGTGGATCGAATGCCGTTCTTATATGACCTTAAATGTTGCTAGACCATAAACCCAAATAGCAACACAGTTAGGTAACGGGCGATAATATCGGGATTCCATGCCAGTGCTAACTCTATGGGAGAAGATCCGCATTTTCGCGGAAATTCGCCGTCGGTGTAATAATCTCGGCTTGGTTTCCGCGTTTTTTGCTGGAGATCACTTTCATCTTTGCATATGTTAGCTTCACTTTCTCGGTAATTCAGTCACATGAGTACCTTCCTGCCCCTTCCTGACACTGAGCCAACCAGTCCTGCCCCACCTCTCCCCTCCTCATCCTTCCTTCCCATCCTCCTCCACCCAATTCTCTTCTTCTTACCAGACGGGATGGTCGAACGAGTTGAGCGTTCCTCTCCCGTTTTGGTAGATGCCCTCCTCCATCTATCCTATAAATGGTGCCGGCGGCCTGATCTCCCAGTGGGGCAGCACTATGAAGTCGCCATGAGTGCGCACTGTCACAAATTGGTACCTGTCCTGATATGACCTTAGATTTGCTGGTTGTAAAATAACAAACAAACAAACAAACAAATACACCCAACACTAACCACAGGGGGAGAGGAATACTCGGATGAACAAGCTCACAGCAGATTGCAGTCAGTCTGTCTACCCCTGATTCAATTCAAACCCTGATCCCCCATAGTTTAAACAACTGTATACCCAACTGCACCTACCTGCTAACCACGAACTGACTCGACCAACTTGTTCGGGCAACTTCCACGCAATCTCCTCTATACCGTCGCCATACGTTGCCACTTCGTTCAGCTTACACGCTTTGAACTTGAAAGAACAGAAAACAAAAAATACCTAATGGCTAATCACGTGACCAGTGCCTTGGTGCTGAACAAAAAAAAAAATAGTCCGTTTACCTCAAAGGAATGGCTGTGCCGGTACTGGATTGGATTTCCGTTAATTAATATTCAAATCAAGGCCGAGTCAAACAAGGCGTTAACAAATAGAGTTTCTTGTTACCTCACTTGAAGCTGAACATTAGTAGGACAGGGCAAGCACTGGCCAGCTCAAAATAATGTCAGGATAATATAACTGAGTGGGATATTATGTCATGACGGAGCAGCACTATGAAGCCAGCAAGAGTGTGTACTCACTCACTCCCCTTCTCATTCACTCACCCACTCATTCACTTACACCATCATTCACTCACTTATTCTCACGCCCACTCACTCATCCATCCATTCACTCACTTACTCATTCACGCACCCACTTACTTATTCACTCACTTACTCATTCATTCACCCACTCATTCACACACCCACTCATTCACTCACTTCCTCACGCAGGTTCAGTTCTATATAAATCTGCACCCAGCTTGATATGTTTCCAGATATTGCTAGTATGTCACAGACAATGACCCAGATACATGGATCCTGAGTAACTTGAGTATTCTGTGTCCAGTTAACGTTGCATAGTCTGAAAGTCTGGTGGTTTCTGCAATATATATATAGTAAATCTATTAGGTAGATCTCTATACATTTGTTTAGTTAGAAGTAACTTTTTTTATGAAGTGGAAACATGCCGTATTAATGTTGGTGTACATGGCAAAGTGTTGGTCGCCATCGACTTCAGCAGTGACTGGTTCTATTAAACTGACTTTGTATCCCTTCTATGTACAATACATGTTTAATGAGTGCATTAGTATCTAAGTTGAATATATAGGATTAAATCTAAATTCAGTGTTTTTGTTTAGAAAACTGTTTGCTTGCACCGGACATGGCAACTTTGACCTGTGCCCTCTTGTATCTGAGTCTTGCAGATCACCTGTGCAATAATAATCCTATTTTTGCAGATTTTGGAACACTAACAAACCTCCAGTCGACAGGAAAGCATGCACAAACCAATGTTGGGACACGCTGTTCAAAGGTAAAGCTATGTATTTCAAGTAATAAGATGATGTATTCAAAAGAATAATATTAATATAATATACCTTATTCTCGCAGGTTAACACTCGCGTATGGTTTAACGCCCACCCCCCACATAGCCAATATTTTGTAAATGCCCACCCTTTAAATGCCCATGTGTGCGTAAACGCCCACCCGCACTTCAGTGATTTGCCAATTTAAATGCCCCGGGTGTTAACCCACAAGAATACTGTAGTTATACTAAAATGACGTATTTCATGTGTATAACTAGTTGGCTTATTTTTCTTCATTCATACCTTGTAAATTACACACATTAGACCTGATTTGGTTAAAGATTAAAAAGGTCTGTGCTATTATGTTTTGACTACTGATCGCCAACCAGTATTCCCTGATCTTTGGCGATCAATACCAGGAAAGACTGGTTGGTGATCAATTTCCTAGCCTCCTCCTCCCCCCCCCCCCCCCCCCCCATGCCTTGATTTTGTGTGTGCTTTGGTCGTCAGAAGGGTTCCGACTGACGTGGTTATTTCTTCTTGCAAAAAGTCGCATTTTTGTGAAAATGTGGCACCATGCATTTACCCAAACTTTGTTTAAACTTTTTTCTTTGAACATAACCTTGTTTGCTTGACTGTAATCAATAAAATCTTGTTTGACTTTGTTATGTATGTTAAAATGATACCCATCTTACACAAGTGATATTAATGTATTGCTCAATTTGTATAAGATCTAAATAAAAAAGGGAAATAGTTTGTTTTTTCAACTCTCACATATGCACAACATGCAAGCCTTCACAGGAACATGGATTCTGCTATTATTTGGAATGTTTGTTTTTGCTAATATTTGGAAGGTTTTCACTTTTGGTTTCCATGTCACACTTTAGTGCCCAGTTTCAGTGAATGGCCCATATATCTGAGGTTCTACCATGTTGCTACTACCTGACGAATGTGTGCTAACAATACTTTATTTCACAGGATCCTATGAGTCTGGAGAACGTTCTCGGTACAAGCACATCTATTTTAACATCACTCACCAGATGTTTAAAATATGGGCCCTAAGCATTGTTGTTGCTATCTGCTTCTATGAAATGATCAAATACCTCACACGGGTAAGTGATGCTAATCTTGATAAAGCTGATCCTGTAATGTAGGCGTTTCCCCACTTGCTATCCGGACCACACTCTGTCCACACTTCTCTCTATCTCCTCTCCGCCGGCCTTTCTCCTCCTTGATATGTCTGAAAAGAGTTCCAGGAGGGGGGGCCTGCCAGCATTTCACTTTCTACTCTTACTCTGTCCGTGTCTATGGCTCGCTGGTTGGTCGCCATAGAGCAGATAGACACGGTCCCTTGACTCAACTCTCCTCATTTCTCTTTCCTATACTCTACCCTTTTTTTTTTTCTCCCAGGCATACTCCGCCCCCTGACCAGGGCAGTTTTGTGGTTGGGTGGGGGCCTGTACCTTTACGTTTTCTCTCGCTTTGTTCTCGTTGCTGGAACCACCGCTGCACCCATCTTTACCCACCCTTCCTCAAAACCCTTGCTGCTGTCGACTGGATACAAGTGCCAACTACCGCTCAACTACCGCCGGACCGAAGAGATTCGGTGCCGTCTCAAAGCTTCGCCGTTACTACGTTGTAAAGATGTCCCCAGCTTCTACAACACTCCCTACTGAAGTTAAGTCTTCAACCAAAGATTGGGCCGATTTATCGGAGCCTCTCTATTAATGTTGCAGTTCTGCAACCAGTAACCATCGTATGGTTACAAACCACCCCGAAAGTCAAGTCAAGTGTAGGTGTTTCACTATGCGCTTACATAATACGCCTACACTAATCCCCGATTGACTAGATCCGAATCGAGTTTGCAAACTGTCGAATATTGAACCAACCCGATCTGAAATTACCAGAAGCGATGAGAGCAGTACTGACAAGTGGTTCAAGCTGCATAGTCCGTTAAAAGCATCACATGTTCTTACAAGTTACATCGAACAACATATCTAGATGTATTTCTACATATCCAACTTAAATAATTGTACATGTTTTCACTGCAAATATCTCCAATGTTAGGCATTTAAAATAAAGGTAACCTCAAACTAAAGTAAGATAGATTATAGCGATCAACCTAATATATTTATCTATAATAAAAAAAAAGAGAGGCAGGAACTAGGAAAGAAGAAGAAATTGTTGCTCTATATTTGTTTCTAATGTAGGTTGCATTGAAATTGATCCAGCAAAATATTTGAGGTTAGATTTCTTTTTTAAACCGACCACTTTGTGTATGTATATTCACAGCCTCTCCCACCTTCCACCATGTAATACCCCAGTCACACGAGAGGCAGCATTCGCCGCCAAACTCCCTATGCCCAAAAGGACGCCAATCACCCAGTGTCCCATTCAATACATTGATTCAAAAATTATGTCAGCGTCCTGGCGCCGCCCTGGCCCCGATAGGGTGCCGACAGGTCGGCGTCAGGGCGCCAACTGCTATGGCGGTTGGCGACCTGGTGGTTGGTGACCTGGCGCCACCCTGACTGTATGGCGCCGACCTGGCGGCGCCAGGGCGGTGACCACTTTGTCAGCCTATATGCCAGGTGTCAGGATGCATTTATCACTAGCATCTAGGTGTCCGCAGGGTACACAACATATACGCGCTGTAAAAAATGTGAAAACGGCGTTTCCAGGTTGGCGCCAACCAGTCGTGACCTGGCGCCAGGTCACCAATCAGTCGCCAACCTTGCGCTGCCACCGTTCCCACGCTCCAAAACGGGCGGGAAACAGTGGTTGGCGACCTGGCGACAACCTCGCGCCGCCAGGTCGCCAACCAAAACTGAATGGCGCCGCTGGCAGAGGACGCAAGTTGGCAAGTGCTGCACGTGCAACCTCCTTGCGTCCAAAATTTCTGAAATGGACGCCGGGAGGTTGGCGTTCTCGCGGCGCCAGCGCTTAAGGAGGGCGCAATGAGGACGTTTTGAAGTCGCGAATCGATTGTAATCGAACGCAGGCCTCGTGTGACTGGGGTATTAGCTGTAGCTGTAACCCGGTGTGTTGGGTCACAGCTTCAGTCCTTCCTGAGGAACCAGCGAAACTCAGAATACCCCCATTGGCCGTAATCGATTAACATGACCCAGGCGACTCGGCTCACCCGAGTCGTCAGAATTTCAAATCAAACACCGCGAGTGGAGTCGACAAATACACGTGCCATGTGTAAAACGATCCGACCCCAGTAACCCACCTCTTGGCTGGGGGTGGCTAGGAGCAATGACATCACATTTGCACTGGTACCATCCTGCAGGATAACAGCTACCAGTACTAGTCATACATGGTTATTTTTGGTAATTACCTAGATTAATGAAATGGAAATATAACTAAACTATGCCATCATAAAATACTTTAAATACTATTTTGCTGTAGTTATATCGGTTATTAAAAAAAGAAAAAGGTTTTGGATTAAGCCACCACTTTTTCCATCCCGAGCGTGGAATAGCGTATTCGATTATTCGACTCGAGTCTGTATGATGTGCACATGCGCAAAAAAGTGGCTCGGGTGACCCTGGTTGATTAATCGATTACGCCCATTGTGTCGATAGTGGGGTATTCTGCAAATGTCATTTTGCTAACTCCCTTTTTACCAGCTCTTTGATGTGACTATTAGTACGGTTAGGTTATGGCTGGCATGAGAGTCAGTACTGTGGCTTTTCATTTGGTTGGAGTTGATGCCATAATAGATTTCTGTTTACTCAGAATATGTGATTATATAGGTTGTATAGTTTGTACTATATTGAACACCTTACCAGTTATAGAAGGTAAACTAAATTGTTATAGTTGGCCATTCTAATAGATCTAACTTTCTTTTTGTGTTTTTAGTAAGCAACAATGGGTGCTTGTTTATTTGTTTGTAAGTAAGGTTTACCGTGACGGGTGGTTCTGCGAAATAGAAATCACGATCACGTTTGTTATTTATATTCACATAATGGATTATAATGGCGGGGTGTCAACACAATAAAAATATGTCGGTGGAGGATGTTGACAAATAAATACATTCATGGGTGTGTGGTACTGTTGTCTTAATTTTCTGTCATCGGACATAAC
Source organism: Branchipolynoe longqiensis (assembly GCA_030323885.1). NCBI lineage: Eukaryota > Metazoa > Annelida > Polychaeta > Phyllodocida > Polynoidae > Branchipolynoe > Branchipolynoe longqiensis. The sequence continues at coordinate 145,863,808 of CM059187.1, forward strand.
ACCTATGAGTTTCCTCAGTGCCACTTTCAACTAGACCTTTAAATAATAATGATGATAATAATACTAATAATAGATGTAATGAATTCACATAAATTCTTACTCAAAGAAGCAAAATATATTCTTCACATATCTCTTCAAATTTACCCGCTACTTTTGAATTGAAAAATATAATAAAAAATAGTTTAATCAACTTTAAAAGTCAAATACAGCACATTTTATGGTTGCCATCTTGTCTTTTGGCATTCTCGCGCATTTCACCAACTCTGTGCCAATATTGACAAATATTATACACTAGAACCACCCCCTGTCCAGTTAATTCGTACTGAATCAGTTTTTGTTCGAATTTAGGTCCCATACGAACCCTACTCTAGGTAGGGTTCGTATGGGACCTGAAAAGTCTTGAACTTCATTTACCCTGTTTCAAGGCCCTGAAAAGCCTTGAATTTAACCTATTGTTGGTAATTAGTCTTGAAAAGCCTTGAAATCCAGTATACTGTCTCCACTGATCTAAATTAGTCGGAAATCGCCATTCGCCATTGTTGTTTTATTCCTGAAATCCAAATGAAAATAGTCTTGAATTCCTATCAAAAGCAGCCTTGAAAAACCTTGAAATAGCCTTAATTCCATATCTTCACATGTGTGCGGACCCTGCTAACAGTATGTTCCTTTCTGTTTCCCACCAGTTGGTGATGTGGCAGGAGGCGCGCGTGTCTATGTTGTTTCTTCTGTGTACAGACATCTACCCTCATTACTACAGCTGGTGGATGTGCTTCAATGCCTTAAACGATGACTTCTACAAGCAATGGTTTGTACTAAGGCATGATTTCCTTATAGGATTTTGGAGGTGTTTTATAATAGTAATTATTAGCATTATTGAACAACACAAACACGAATCAATACAGTATATATTTGGGATTTATTAGCAAGAATGACATTTTGTACAATCTGGAGTATTATCAAAACAAGGCCCGAGATCCATAACCCTACATTCTAGTCTGCCTATTGTGGGGTGGGTGGGATGGCAGAATTAGTGATCAGTCGGCATCCGCCGCTGAGTCGAAATGGCTGAGTTTAGTGGTTTTGCGGGCCTTATATAGTCACTGGTGAATAATTCGGCAGTTGTCATAACGTTATTTAGTTCTAAAATATATAGATGTCACAGCGCCGGGTCCGTAGATGCTGGATGTAACATAGTTCAGGCTGACGTCAGAGTAATTAACATATGCAAATTTGGCCGGCTCATGCCCATGTTTACTTGTACAAGGTTAAGTAATGATCTGCCAGACGGCGTATATGCTAAATGCTGCAGTTTAGTGTCCAAGTTTCAGTAAAGGTGGCGCCATCGGCCGTTCAGTGAATGGGGATACGTATTCGCCTTGTTCAATTACCCATGTTGGAACCAACATCGACAATGATTTCTATATAAAGTTCCCTTTTTTTCTAATATTACTTTTCAAGGATATGTATATAATATATAATAATCTTTTATGCGAAATGGCAACGAATCTGGTCCATATCACAAATTTGCTTAATAGACTGGCACTAGTGAGTGAAACTAGTTTCATTATTTGAACTATTTCATCATAGGCCTCTGGTTATGCATATAAGTGTACATGATGCAGTTAAATTGATTAATATTTGCGCATGGTGTGTTTTATTTCATACAGATAATGGTTCGTTATTACAAAAGAAAAGCTGGTATGAGAAGTGATTGACTATTTGATTATAAGCTATACACACTTTTTTGACACAAGCTGCATAGTCCGATCAAATTTTCAAAACCAAAATAATTATTTAGATTTAATTCTCCAAATCTAACATAAATACAGATGCACTTGTTAAGCATTTGTTGCCACATAGAAGGTGAGGTGATTTAATAGAACCTATTAATGCACAAGCCTATGGTGCAGAGTTTTGGCATGCTTGCACATCAAACATCTAAAAAGTTAACCATCTAAAATAAAAGTCACTTCAAACTAAGGTAAGATAGATTATAACAATCAAGGTAATATATTTATCTCAGAAACTCAAAAGCATTGGACTATGCACCTCTAAGTGTTTGATTAAAGTTCATGTTTCTTGTTCTATTAAAATTAAATGTTCCATTTCATGCACAACTGACAAAAGACGCCTTGCCTGGAGCAAAAAGCCATTTACAATGAAAATAATTTTTTTGAAAAATGCACACTTGTTGACATTGATTGTCATCAGTCACCATGAGTGCGCGCTGTCACAAGTCAGTACCCGTCCTGAAATGACCATAGATGTTGCCAGAATGTAAAACCACAAAAATATAAAATAAGTAAACACCATTTAGCACAATTTAGCTTGCCATCTATAACTGGTAAGGTGTTTAATATAGTTCAAACTACGTAAACTTCCCATCAAACAAACAAACATACGTAAATGCTCTTTGCTACGAGGGATTTCTTGATAAACCGTAGCAGGGTTTCCAACCCTTGCGGTTTCGCCGTAATGTGTACAATATTTTATGTCCCCATCATTACCTTATGCCGATCTTCTGTTTTTTCATTGTCCAATGTTGGAAACAAGGCAATACCATTAATATGGTAATATTATATAAATATTACAGATTATTTTGTCCAAAATACACCACAGAGCATCTAAGATTTTAACATTTTCCCCGTTCTTCCAGTTTTTCATTTTCCAATGTTGGCAACCATGCCTTAGATATGTCCAGATGGGATGATAATTTTCAATTTTTAAGCGGATTTCCTTGGGGGAGGGGGGGGGGGGAGGGTTCATAGCCTTGGGGCATTTTTGATATACTCATATAGGTGTAAACAGAAGTTAGCCGTCGGGATAATAATCTTGGCTTGATTTCGGTTTTTGTTGTGCCTGAAACCACTATCATCCTACCAGAAAGTAAAAAAATCCCCAACAACCAACCAACTAACTAACCAACCAACCAACCCACCAACCCAAACCTTTTTTTTCTTCTTTTTTCTCTTTTTTATTGAGGCTGTATTTATACTGTCCATAGCATATAAGCCCGGGTACCCAGGCTTGTTTTCAATGCTGGCCAGTTGTAGTGTTGGTGTTATCTTACCACACAGTGGCTGCTGATAACGTATTTGATTGCCTGCATTTCAGTAGCAGATAGATAATTGGTTGGTATGGTTAATAGCCTATGTTAGTCTTTTTTTGTGGCAGGTACCACCAGGCCTTCTTCGCCTTCACCGAGCTGGCGTCCACCCTGACGATCCTCTACCTGTGCAGCCGGAAGCACGACTTCCGGCCGGGTCTGGCGCTCGGCATCATCACTGTCGGCCTGCTGCACATCGTCGTGAGCGGCGGCGACCAGTTTGTGTCGAACGTAGTGCTGCGCCGGGGCGCCGCGCACCAGTACTACCGGGACATCGGCCTCATGGTGCCCGACCTGCTGCACATCGCCGTGCCCGTGTGCGAGCTGGTCCGCTGGGCCCGGCGGGAGGGGGTACCGGCCACCCGCCTCTTATCGCCGGCCGAGCTGCTCGGAGCGGCCGCCTTCATCCTCGTCCTGTCGGGGGTTATCCGAAGTCTGTAGCTTCCGGGGCTCGGCGCGCAATATAGCTTGAGGGTTTCGGGTTCAATGCCATTAGATTATAGATCAATATAGAAAGGTTCCGTGATTTAAACAAATATTATTTTATATTTGGTTGCAATTATTTATTCTTTTTGTGATGGATTTATTTACCGTGCTCATAACCGATAAGTGTGTTAACACTTTTTTTTTTTTTGGTTTACATGAGATCTTTTTTTCTCTCTTCAAATTAAGTGTTAACAGGTCTGAAGTGTCAGGTAAAAAAAAATCAGAATTTTTTATTTATTGATTCAGAGTTGGGGAATTGGTGATGTTTCTTTTCTTTTTATTGCGAGAATTTATTTTTCAGTAACTTGGTCTTTTTTTCACCTCTTTTGTCTTTTCCCTATTCCAATCTCTTTGTTGTTGTTTAAATCACCGTTAGAGCAGTAATACCTGTTTTCAATGACCCTTGTGATCGGCAAATCCTGCCATGTAGGGAAAATTATTCAAAATGTGAAATGTTTTTGTCTCATTTGACTGTCCTTCCGATGACAGGACAACCTGCTGTGAGGACAACATTGGTCTGGATGCAGAGTTGAAGACAGGTACTACTGTAGTTCTTATTCACTGAGGTGGTGTGTTGAAACGGGTCTGATATCCTCCAACACAGTAAGCAGAGATGTGATTACTCAACTGCATTAGTTAGACAGTGTAAGGTCTGTGGTTTAACTGGAGGGGCTTTGTGAGTTCCGCTAGTCCCCCAAAATGGACTGAAGCTGCGACCTATCACAGCAGGTCGCAGCTTCACCTTACATGGTAGAAGTTGGAGGAGGTGGTGAATACACATACACACACACATACAGACATAAAATGGCTGGAAGACCAGTGCTTTGGCGCTGACAAAAGAACTTATTCAGCAGACTAAACATATTTACAACAACAAGAAATGATACCGGAAGTTGTGCTTTGTCTAAAATAAGATATGTTCTATGAAAAAATCACTGCAACTTACATTAAAAACATTAAGTTGTATTTGGGGGTTTTACGTCCTGGCAACAGCCAAGGTCATATCAGGACAGGTACTGACTTTTAACTGTACACTCATGGCTACTTTATAGTACTGGGCGACCAGGCTGCTAGCACCATGACCCATGAGCAACATTAGCCTGATACTGAACTAACCAGTCCTTGCCATTTCCTAGTAATTCCAAGTGCCAGGCTAGGTAGTGGCTAGTATCGATTTTGTATGACATTGGTTTGACTCGGCCAGGATTCAAACCCTTGAGAAGTGCTTAGGCCACAACCTCGGTCCTTGAAGGACCAGTGGAACTCGAAATACCCGTATACCTAGATTTTTCTCATTTTACCCAGTGGGGCAAGAGTGATTAACCAGACACAGTCTGCTATAAAAGGTTGTTGTATACAGTTGGATTCCTTAGACCCACAGCAACAACTTCCAGGTGGACAACCTTTCCAACAGGCTACTGTAACTGTGCAATTCAAGATGGCGTTCAAGATGGCCACCATATTTTTAAACCTCCATATTGTCATCAATTGTTATCTTATTTTCATGTGTCATACTTTGTTTCTCTGGTTTTTCAAGGTCAGGGAATCTAATTATGATGGTTTCAGAGTGATATGTGTTTTATGGCATTCAGAATCTCATGGAGAAGCTGCTTGAGAACAATGCTGCCACAACTGAACAGCTGCAAATGACAGAAAAGTCCCAACCACAAATAGCAGCTCTTCAAAATCAGATGTGGGACTTGCAGAAATCCCTAGACCACTATCCCACAGCTATATTCTGGTCCAATTTCCTGAATATGGTTGACATTCTGCACCGATTCATCTACCATCAATGAGAAGGCAACTGGATAGGCCACCTGTGTGAGTCAGCAAGGATGCTCCCCTATCTCACTGCAGCAGGACACTTCAACTATGGTCAACAGGCTCTGCCTCTGTTTTTGTCAGAGATGAAGCTGCCAATTACTGCTCCTGAAGTTCACACGGCACTGATGCAAGGAGCATTTGTTGGAAGGAGAACTACTGGCATCATCCACAATGCTGTATCTCCTGACATGCTCCTCGAGCAGACCTGCAATACAGATGGCAAGGAAGAGAGTGGGCTGGATAGTAAACCACTCAATGAGTCTGCCCGGACCAAATGGGTATACACCAAACCTGTCACGGCTGCGATCTCTGCTGAACTGAAGTCAATGCTGCATCTCACAACTTCAAACCCACATCATGAGTCTGGTCCAACCCGAGTGGCAAGGGATGCAGATATGGTCCAAAAAGTGATAGCAGCCATTGAGACCAATCCTTTCTCAGCAAAAATGACAGCTCTGGTGAACATATCGACAGGACAGCATGCAAATGCTGCAGTGCAGGAACATCTCACAGGTGTGAAGGAACTTGGTCTGAAAGCATTGTTCAGTTCGATATCTGGTGATCAGAAGAAAACAACCATTGTGAAACTGAAAATATTCCACACCCAAAATGCAAAGCCAAAAGATTTGTCAGGGAAGAGTGCAACAGGCAAGAGTGATGAAGTCACTGCCCTTCTTCGCATAACACAGATTAATGCCAGTGGTGGAGACGTTGATGTCGTCAACATAGTGGCAAACACAAGTGCAGTAAAGTACCCCCATCTTTATTCAATGAAGATGGAACCATGAGGGCTGCAGGTATGAAGGCTAGTCTAGTGAAAACCCTGAAGGTGGAGACTCAAGTGAGCAGTGCTGATATTCTGCCACAAGACTAGGTGACAGTAGTAGTTGATGCAATGCATGCCATATGCCATTGGTCCTTCAAGAAAAATGAGACATTTGGAAACATTGCTGATCGCTACAAGGAGCAGCTGCTGAAAGATGTGCCTATCATTCATTTCTGCTGCGACCGATACAGTGAACAAAGCCTCAAATCAGCAGAACAGCAACACAGGTATGGCCAATCCAGGCAAGCAAAGGTGTTTGAGGTCAGTGAGCGGTACAAAGCCCCTGACCCACAGGAATTCTCTGTGTCAGCTAACAAAGCGGCCCTTCTGAGTTTCTTGTGTGAGTCATGGAGCAAGAGTGAACAGCTAAATCCAGCACTGGGCTTAACTCGCCTTAAATTAGGTGGAGGCTTCAATGAAGGAACCAAGAGCATGCTGGTCACTGAGGGGTCAGCCACCGACATCACTGCCTTGGAGTCTACACAGCAGGAGGCTGATATCAGAGTAATACTTCATGCTATTTAGAGTGTCCAGAATGAAGGTGTTGATAGGGTGCTCATTCAAGGCAATGACACAGATATAATCATCATTTGTATCTACTATGCTACCAGCATTCTGGAAGATCTTCCTGAACTGTGGGTAAGAACTGCTGCAGACATATCTGCCCATACACCAAATGGCTAGGTCACTAGGACCTTCACAATGTTGTGCACTTCCCTTCATCCACAGCCTGAGTGGAAGGGATATGACCAGCTACCCATTCTTCACTGATAAAAAGGCCTGGTTGAACCATAGCTATACTACAGACATAGCTGAGCTCGAACACTTTGGTGAGCAAGGTCAGAACCGCAACCAGATCACATCAAACCATCAACCAGGCACACAAATGTGTCAGTGCTGTGTACACTAGCAGATCTGATTACTTTGAGGGCTGCGATCTTGGAAAGCTTAGAGCCTATAAATTCCTGAACAACAGGTGAACCATGCTGAAACTACTCTCACCAACAGAACATATATTCATTCTACATCTACAGCGTGCAGCTCTTGCAACTATTATAGATAAGACTGCACATGTGGTCAAGCCTCAGCTTCCCCCATTTGTGGATTATGGTTGGGCTCTGGGCCCATATGCATGGAGCAGTGTTTGCGAGCCAAACCGCGGTTAGGGCAGGATTTCTGGTTTAGCGCCGAAAAGTCGCTATGCATGGAGTAGTGTTAGGCCTAACACCGTGAGTTTAAAGTCGGAGATTCTAACTCCAGCCCATAGCAGGTTTACAGCGGTGTTAGTGTTAGGTTAGTGTTAGGTTAGTGTCAGCATGGAGCCCAAATCTATTCAATGCTATCATATTTAACAGAATTAAATACGCAATAAGTGAAATTTCATCAAATTAACCCTAAAAACGAAGCAATATTAATGCTGCCGCCGCATTGGCGGTGATATTAATACTGTCGAATCGACGAATGTAAACTAAACAAACCATCGATGTCGCTATCCATACTGTCACCGCCTCCACCGCCTCGGCAGCAATATATTAGGCCCAAATCTATTCAATGCTATCATATTTAACAGAATTAAATACGCAATAAGTGAAATTTCATCAAATTAACCCTAAAAACGAAGCGATATTAACACTGCCGCCGCATTGCTGATGATATTAATATTGTCGAATCGACAAATGTAAACTAAACAAATCGCCGCATCGACGTCGCTATCCATACTGTCGCCGCCGCATCGGCGGCAATATATTAGGCCCAAATCTATTCAATGCTATCATATTTATCAGAATTACATGCTCTATAAGTGAAATTTGATCAATTTAACCCTAAATTTGAACCGATATTAACGCCGCCGCCGCATTGGCGGCGTTATTCATTTTGTCGAATCGAGGGATTTCCCAAATCTATAAATAACTTCACGTTTAGCTAACACAAACCGTTTAAGCGCCCATGCATATGCCGTGACAGACTTCACGACGCCCCTGATAACCGGCGATAACTACCCTGTGTTAGATGGTTAACACCACACATCACTAACACTGCTCCATGCATATGGGCCCTGGAGGATGGGGAACTAGTTCCAGTCATGTCAACTCAATCAGCCTGGCGACAGACAATTACAAAGGCTGTTGCATGTGGCTGCACCAAAGGCTGCAACAGGAGCTGTTCCTGTGCCAGGAAGACTGTGGCCTGTTATATTGGATGTCGTTACCAGAGATCAGCCACCAAGTGCAGCCGAGTAAAATACATTGCAACATTTGACAGCAGTGACTCAAACAGTGACAATTAACTGTATACCATTAGCTGTTCACATGGACACGTATTGCAGCATTATATTGAGTGGTAGACCTGTTCATAGGATGCAACATTGTGGCATGTATCACTGACATGAATTTTACAAATATTTGCCTCAGCAATTTGGCTTGCATTCCAAACTGTGAAGCACATGCAGTAATTCATTTCTCATGTAACCTGTTCTTGGTAACTAGTACCTTTCTGTACCATTATTGTTCTTACAACAACAGTAAACTACTGTGTATTGTTATTGTATACTTTCTGTGTCATGGTTTCCTTAAAATAATATATTAACATGTAATAAATATTAGGCCTACTACATGGTATAAAACACATCATATTGTAGAATGGCTAAAGCTCAAATCTGTGGTTGTGTAGGCAGGCTATAGTGAAATCAATACAGACAAAGAGAAAGGAAGAGTATGAAGTGTGAAAGAAGAGAGAGAGTCAAACCCTCTGGTTTATTATTTATATGGTACATGGGTTCATTGTAGAGTATCACCCCACCCTTTTCCACCAATGGGAAACAAGCATTCTTGGCTCTACCAATAGGGATCCAGCATTCCTGGTCCCCATGGTTACCAGTGGTCTGCCCACCACCACTAAGTTGTGTGGCTCCCCTGGCCACCACCTGCCTTGAGCCTGAGTGTGGTGATTCTACCTAGCAGAGGGGGCAGGAGGTAGGCTCTGACTGCCCCTTACACACAGCCCTGCCAGCACCACTATGTATATTTACATCTCACTCAGGCACCACCAGCACCTACATATATACATACATGCGCCTGGTCCCATATACCCGATCAGTAATAGAACATTTGCATTCCCCCAAATGCCGTAAATCAGAATATTTTACAATATCACTCTGAAACCATCATAAATAGATTCCCTGATCTTGAAACCAGAAAAACACATGAAAATAAGATAACGATTGACAATAATATGGAGATTAAAAATATGGCGGCCATCTTGGATGCTATCTTGAATTGCAGTTACAGTAAGTAGCCTGTTGGAAAGGTTGTCCACCTGGAAGTTGTTGCTGGGGGTCTAAGGAATCCAACCATATACAACAACCTTTTATAGCAGACTGTTTTCACAAAAGAAATGGGGGGTTTGCCCCCTGCGTATTTATATTGAATGTACCCTGGAGTTTGAGTGTTATTTTTAGTTATCATTTGAGATAAATAAGGATGAACTTGAAATATGTTAACTAAAAAGCTACTGCAGACAAGCTGCAATCAGTTCCTGAAGAAATTAAAGACAATAATAGGGCATCAGTTGAAATCATTGTCACTTAAAACTGCATAGTCCGATGACAACATCAAATTTTCAAAACCAAAATAATTATCTAAATTGAATTCTACATATCTACCTTCAAATCTGGTGCACTTATTAAACATCTTGTAAAAATATACGGATTTTCGGTTGGGTAATTTAAATGTTGAAAATTTTACATTTGTCAATTAAAATTGCATCTGCCATCGGGACTATGTATGGTATGAGGGGGAATGAGACATGGATGACATAACAGTAAATAATAACAGAGCAATAATATGTACATGAGAAATGCAAGCAGTACACATATCCTTGGCGGTCTAAATGTATGTGAGGATACGCACGCATTTGTGTTTTGCATGCACCCGTTTGAAATTTGTCAGTTACACTGTATATAAAAGGAAAACTTTTTTGTTGTTATTGAATGTAAAAAGGAGTGAACCATATGGAGTTAGATCTGTGCATTTGAAAGTGTTTGACTTTCAGATCTTTTGTATTAGCTAATTCAGCAGCCGTTACATACTGGCCACATCAGCCAGGCCTGAGCATTAATAGTTTGATGGGATCCGCCGCAAATACACAGGTTTCTGGTTTTAATGCTATGATGGCAGCAGCCGTCCTTGTTGTGCCTATGCGTTATCATTTGGACGGGATCTGAAGCTATGATTATTTGTGTCATCTGATCCTTCTCAAATGTTAGAGCTATTCTTAGTTCCAAGTGCAATGCGACGGTTAATATCTTTAGAATTTCATTATGTTCATTAAAACATAGCGAATATTCATGTATACTGATACCTGTAAAATTTAGTGACCAGATCTAATTTTTAGAGGATGCCAAAAATGTACTTAATCGTTGATTGAGGCGTGATTAAATCCTCAGTCACTTGACCCAATTTCTTCTTAATTGCATTTGTGAGTGACTCGCACTTTTCTGGCCATAGACATACAAACTACATTCCTACTGACTAGAATTGCTTACCAGCCTTGTGCGATGTCTCATATATTTTTGAAACTGCTGATACCTGCCATTGTAAGTACGTTTATAGTGTGCTATGTGAAATTGATACAAGTCCGATATAAGATAGTGGAACCTATGGGTTGTCCTCATTGATTGCTGTAATAAAGTTTTCGCCCTGAACATCTTAAATTTGTCTATTTTGTTAAAAATTACACATGGTTCGGTACAAAGCCCTGTTAAGAGTTTTAATTTCGGGTGCGGCAAAGATAGAAGTATTACCAGAGGCGGCAACCACCCACACCTTGACGGAGCTGAAGTAGTTCATTACACTGCCCGGCGACTTCAGTCGGTCACTAATGGCCCTGTCACATTACGGCGTATGGTGGCGGCATATAGAAAATGTACCGCAAAAAAAGTGAAAACCATTGCAGGACGACGTATGGTAACCTTTGTGCACTGACGTCTCTTTTGGAGCGTATGCGTAACACCCCTATCGTATGACAGCGTGTGAGAAGCGTATGCAAAGTGTATGCTATCGCGGAGAGCAGCAGCTGTAGAGAGGCTCCGATAAATCGGATCAATCTTTGGTTGAAGACTTAACTTCAGTAGGGAGTGTCGTAGAAGCTTGGGACATCTTTACAATGTTTTAACGGCGAGGCGTTGGGGCGGCAGCGAATCTCTTCGGTCCGGCGGTAGTTGAGCGGTAGATGTAGTTGAGCACTTGTATCCAGTCAGCAGCAAGGGATTCGAGGAAGGGTGGGTAAAGATGTTAGGAAGCAGTCTCCATATGATATATGAAGAAATGGGACGGTGCAAACATGTAGGACGGTCCAAACATGTCTGTTAAACCGGCTCAAATCGATGTTTGTTTGTTGTTGTTTTATGTCCTAGCAACATGGCGCCTTTATATACCGAGACCATAAGTTGGGCATACGCTTTATATACGCTAGGAGTACGCTCAAATACGTTACACTAGGCTAGGCGTACGCCCACATATGCTATAGATATGCCGAAGGCGTGGTTTCAGCGTATGCCTAATGTATGCCAGCGTACCCCTAATGTATGCCGGCATGTGCATAGCGTATGAGCCATACGCTGCCAAACGCTGAAAATTTTGAGCATGCACACAATTTTTCGGACAGACAGGCATACGACGGCGTATGACGTGATAAGCCGGGCGTATACGATGTATGCGTAGCGTATGACGGCGTATGTGACGAAAACCAGTACGCCGGCTTACACCATACGCCGTAGTGTGACATCCCCATAAGAAATAAGAGGAACAATAACAGGTCATACAGTTGGTAGGTGTGGGTTTACGCGGTACTCTGCAGAATTTGATGTATAGAGTTACATGTGTCGCCTTGTTTTTCCAAGTTCTGGGCACGAGCGAGTTTGCATACAGGATGAGTAGCCACTGATGGTGCCTCAGCGAGTAGCCTGGAAGATAGGACTAACAAAGTTTACTATCTTCCAGGTGGAAGAACATTCACATCTCAAATTGTAAAATATTCATATTCACTTCAACACGAATCACTACCAGATTTAGAGATTTACACAGTTTAGATGCTTTATTTTTACTCTCTTCGGAATGGTGTGACCTGCTTAGGGCATCTGCTAAGATTAATTCTTCACCTGGTTTGTGATTGATCTCTATATCAAAATTAAAGTTGCATAGTCCAATGGTTTTGAATTTCCGTATTTTTTTCTGAGATAAACATATTAGATCGATCACTACTATCTACTTTACATTAGTTCAAAGTTACTTTTATTTTAAATGGTAAGCTTTTGAGATATTTTGAGTGCAAACATGGAAAATTAGTTTTGGCAAGCTTGCCAAAACTCTGACACCATAGACTTCTGCAGTAACAGGTTCTCTTAACCCTTTCAGACTTACATTTTGTGGATCAAAATAATGCCTAGGTGATATATTTATTTCAGGGAACATTAATATTTCATCTCCGAGGTGGGGAAATGTTAAAAAAACGTCATGGGAATAAGATAAAGACCCAATACATTATACATTTTCTGAAAGCTGGAAGAATTTCCTATCCAGCCATGTATATTTTATTATGATATTCACAAACAGGCTGATGCAAGGTTCTATGGAAAATGAGTAAAAAATATGAAAATTTAAAATCTGTGTGAATACAAATATTAAAATGATTGTAAAAAAAAAGTTCTTCCATATATTTGAATAAAAATACTGTTTTCACAAGCCAGAATAACACCTTAGAAGAGTCAACAAGTTTCACTGCTAGATCTAATGTGGCTTATTATCTACGACCATATATGTGCACTAGCGACAATAAGAAAAATGTCAGAAAAAAAATCAGTTGCCACTAGGAGTACACTAAAAGTCATCCACTGAATGGTAAAATGTTATAAGCTTTTACCCAACTACCTAAGTAAAGAATGCAATAGCAAGCAAGCAGTCTCCATATATTCACTGCTATGTTACAATTTAGACCAGACGGGATGGCCGAATGAGTTAGAGTGTCCGTCTCCCGTGTTGGTAGACCATGGGATCCTGGGTTGGAACCCTGGTCGAATCAAACCAATGACTTACAAATTGATACTTGTTGCTTCCTAGCCAGGGGCTCGGCATTATTAGGATAGGGCAAGGACTGGTTGGCTCAGTGTCAGGATAATGTGACTGAGTGGGATATCAATCAGGTCATGGTGCTGGTGGCCTGGTATCCCAGGGGCAGCACTATAAAGTCACCATGAGTGCGCACTGTCACAAGTCGGTACCCGTCCTGATATGACCTTAGATGTTGTAGAACGTAAAACAACAAACAAACAAAGATACATACAATTTAGACCAGTGTAGGGAAAATCACGGACTGAAGTGACAATGTTTTTTCATATTCGTATGGATTATTCTGTACCAAAGTCTGAAAGGGTTAAATTGACTCAGTATTGCCTTCTACACAGAAACAAATGCTTAATAAGTGCATCAGTATCTAAGTTAGATATGTCAAATCAAATTTAGATCATTGGTTTGGTTTTGAAAATTTGATATTTCATCGGACTATGCAGCTTTAAAGTCGCCAGCTATCCGCCGCGTGGAAAACAAACGAACTCGATTTGAAATTCTGATGCGACTGAAAACTCCCCAAAACAACAACAACAACGACTCGGGTGACCGGAGTCGTCCGGGTCGTGTTAATCGATTACGGCCTTAAATATTGGGAAATAGTGGTGGTCGCCGGCAACAGGCTCAGGGGGATCTATGGGGGCGGCCATTTTGGAGACAACCAACTGGCTTTGCAGTTCAGATTAGCACAGCCCTGGTCCCCTACTCTCCCCACACATACTTGGTTCAATTAAACATAAAAACTAAACAAGGTTGTGCTTGGAGAGCATTTGTCGGAGTATGGTTCCCGTCGCCAGCGACCTATATCTGGTCCCTTTAAGTTTAGCTGCAAGTAGCCATAGCTGCCTGGCGCACGCGCACAGCGTTCTGTCTTTCGCTTTACCTGAGTCAAGCACCTGTTTCGACGCTAAGTTATCTATCTGTGTTAACTTTAACGACGTACTCTTGTGGGTTAGGAGGCAATAAATGTGTTGCCGCATGCACTAAATTCGGGGCTTCTAGTTGTGATATCGGGAGTTGTCCTGATACTCGGCGGAGTAGAATTTGTCTGGAGAGAATGCTCCTCCCGCTTAAAGAGTTGGGAGTCGTTTTCTATTAGCCAATCCATGCGTGGAAGAAGCTGAATCCCGTTATAGTACTCGGCAAAGACTTGTCGGAGTTCTTTATCGAATGCATGCTGTCCCACATATGGCGCTGCTCTAAGTGCTGCAAGGACTCTGTTGGAGGAACGCGTGGCAGGTTTAATACATTTAGACAAGCTTTCCTGTCACTTTAGTTTTCCAAGCTATGCATTCGGTTAGTACTTCTTTGATTTTTTTGTGGCGGTGGTGTCACTGTCATGTTTGATGTATTTATTACGAAACCTAGCCAATTACTGGTGTTGGAGGTGTGCACTTCTCTCAATCAATCAATTCTTTTAGTATAACTCTGTGCAAGGTATGTTTACAGACAGAAAGGATCCCAGAAAAGGAATGCTTATCTAGCTGGTCTCTAATGCTAATCCTAAGCCGAGTTGTACAGTTAGTGTATTAAATCTATCGTAAGCTTGTATAGCGTTTTCTTTAGTGCTCTCAAGATAGCGTAACGAGAAGAAATCTTCTGGTCTAACTAACCAAACTGTTGTGCGAGCGCAAACTAAAGCTGAAGTGCGACAACCGAAAGGTGGAGCTATGTCTATATAAATAGATACCTAATAACGGTGTAGACAGCGGGTGTGATATATGCGTAATAGACGTATAGGCATGTGGCTAATATATGTTAATGAGATGCAAAGGTTTGGACAAAGGATTATGCAAATGAGATGACGTCATGGAAAGTTTAGCCGGCGGGTTCAGCGAGCCCTGGGCCGTGAATAAACCATTGAGTATCCAGAAGTGAAAGTGTTCAGACGTTGTACTTTCACAGCGGGCAGGCTCTAAGTTGCCTGTACGCACATTCCAGGTCCGCGCCCCAAAGCCATGCGTTCGGGCCTAGAAGCGACAGCCTATCTGTTAATGTAGAAAGTGCATGAGGGCAAGGTAAAATTATATGCATGACCTAAATAGAAACCTTTAACAATTCCTGCTAAGGTCTACAGATGAATTCTTTTTAGGCCTCGTCATCATGGGACTTAGTTGACACCACGGTATGAATGGCGGAGAAGGGAACGGGCCTAGCTGTGGGCCATGACCTAACTAATGGCCCTGTCACATTACGCCGTATGGCGGTGGCGTATGTAAAACCTGCCGCAAAAATTTGGAAAATGTTGTGGGACGACGTATGGTGACATTTGTGCACTGACGTGTCTTTTGGAGCATATGCATAACCTATGCGTAACGTACCCATAACGTATGACGACGTATGAGAAGCGTAACCCGACGTATGCGCGGCATACTTTGATGTGGTTTGACAGTTATGAGTGGGAGGTTGAGCGTATGCGTAACGTATGAGCGACCTATGCCTAGCGTATGAGTAGTGTATGTGTGGCATATGAAAAGCATATGGTATCTCTCCGAGGTCGGGGGTGGGTGGCCGCCTGGGTATAAATACCCTGGAACAGCAGCTCTCCCCTCACTCTGCCACCATGCCTGCTAAGAGGAACACCACTACTGCTGCTGCTGCTACACCAGCCTCAAGGGCTGCTCTCACCACTGGAGGAGGACTAGGCCATGGGAGAGGCAGGAAGAAGCATACTTTGCCATGCTCACCATCACCAGCCTCCTCACCTGCCTCCTCACCTGCCTCCTCACCTCACCACTCTCCAGAACACCACTCTCCAGAACACCACTCTCCACAGCACCACTGTCCATTGGAAGGGCTGGAGATGGAAGTGGAGACATAGACGATACGCCAGTGGCGTCCCCGCTCCAGCTCTCCATCTCCTACTTATCAGGGCAGCTCACGAACATCGTCCGCCGCCTCCAACTCCAATTCCTCCGCCTCCACTAGCACCTCTGGCCTCTCCTCTGCAAAGAGAAGGAGGGCAAAGAAGAGCGACTGTTCTCTGTCGGTCTTCAAGGATGGGCAGATGCTTGAGTTCCTCCAGGAAAACCCAGTCATCTGGAATGTCAAGCTCACCGACTACCGCCGCACTGACAGGATGTGGGAGGACCAGGCGACGCTTCTGGGGACGACAGCAGTCCATCTCCAGAAGTGGTTCAAGTCACTCCGGGACACCAACACACGGCTGCACAAAAAAAAGAGTGGGGATGGAGCGCCTGTCCTGACTGAGAGGGAGGAGTGGATCATGCGGAAGTTCGGTTTCCTGCGGTCCCTCGTCCGTCAACGGCCGGAGCCCTGCAAAAGTGTAAGTACATAATCTTTTATCCTTCTGACTAGTGTGGGCGTTAGGATTCTTGTAAAACCCCGATTATTCTGGAGAAGTTGACAACCCGATATATGTTATTTACGTAAATAATCTTGGTAAATCAAGTTATTTGTTTAATGTTATATGTTTGTTGTTTTTCTTTAATATTGACTTGTTGTGTTGTTATTGTTAAATCGAGAAGTCGACAATCGATATATGTTATTTGCATTATGAACCTTGATAAATCAATTTTGTCATTTATCGTTAACTTTTTTTCTTTATTGTTGACTTGTGTTCTCTTTTGTGGAAACATTGATTTGCGTTCATGTTACTTATGTTATTTTATTATTTTGTCTTGCAGGTGGCTGCTGCCATCGAAGCTGCACATCGGGATCTCAGCCTCAAGGAGAATATGTGGCCACGGATGTGGACATGGGGATGGAGGAGGACCTTCCCGCCACTCCTCCCGCTACAATCCGAGAGCTGGGAAAGGGAAGGGGAAGCGGTCAGCCCCAGACGACGCGAACCTCCTCGCTGCCATCCAAAAGAGGTTCGACGAGTCTGGGGACATGCTCAAGGTCATGCAGCCGCCTCCTACACCAGTGTTGATGAAGCATGTGGCGTTTGCAAACTATGTCCGCGACATGATCCTGACCATCGAAGAGCGGTTTGTGGAGACCTGTGGCCCAATAAACCGGATGGTGTCGCAGCATTTGGAGGGGCAAGGGCAACAAGCCGTGGCTCCTGTGCCTCATGTGGCTGCACCTGCTCCTGTGTCAACAAGTGAGGCATACCAGCCTCAACCCCACCAGTGGACTCACCAGCCACCACCGGCATCACCATGGTCGTCTCAGACACAGGAGTATGTGCAGCGATATATGATGCAGCCGCATCTTCAGCCTCACCCGCAGCCGCATCTTCAGCCTCAGCCTCTGCCGCTCCACTTGTGTTAGGAGCCGGTCCCGCCTCAGCCTCAGCCTCAGTTGGTGCAATGGCCATCTGTGGCGATGGCGCAGCCGCCTGCCCAACTCCGGACACTCGGCATGGCGGGCCACACCAGGGCCTCTCCAGGACTCGTTGCCCGCCCAGGTGGTATGGCCACTGTCTGTGTGCCCTGGCCATCGCCTTCTGGTGGTGGTGCCGTGGCGAGTTCGACACCAACACGAGTCGCCCCCGCGACGAGAACTTTGTCGGAGTCGCCAGCCCGACGTCCGACGGACTATTGAACTTGTCGGGGCTGTCAGGGATCTCGGGAGTGTTGTGGGTCTCCAACTTGGACCTCTTCCCCCGTCAGCCACGACGTCACCAGCTGAGGGGGGCTCGGGCGGGACGCACGACAAGTGATCATTTGTAGATATGTGTATATATGTGTAGATATGTAGTTATAGTTTGTATTTTTTGTAAAATGTTTTGTTGTATTGTTTATCGTTGTATGTATATGTATATATGTTTACAAATGTCTTGTATAAATAAATATATTGTAAACTATAATTATTGTGTCCGCGTTCAATAATGGCATGCCATAATGTAATTGTTATAAATTAAAGTACAATTAAAGTAAAATTGAAAATAAAGAATAATTATTATGAATATTGAGGACACAAGTCTCTACCCTCTCTTCCCCTTTCTCCCCCCTCTCTCACCTCTTCCCATCTCTTCTCCTCTCTTCCCCTCTTTCTCTCCCTCCCACCCTGTCCCTCCCACCCTGTCCCTCCCACCCTGTCCCTCCCTCTCTCTCCCTCCCTCCCTTTCTCGCCACGCTCCTGGGACAAAGTTGTTGGTGCCAGTCTCGGGATGATCCAGCTGCAGGTTCTGTAGGGCTGGGTCGCGCATCCTCATGAGGTTGTGCAGAACCATGCACGCCTTGACGATGACCTTCACGGTGGCGGGGTGGTGCTGCATAGTGGTCAGCAGCACTTGGAAGCGGTTTGCTAGAATGCCATAGGCATTCTCCACCACTCTCCTAGCTCGGGAGAGCCGGTAGTTGAACAGTCGCTCCTCATTGTTCAACCCCCTCTTGCCATATGGCTTCATCATGGTCAGCCGCAGGGCGAAGGCATCGTCACCAATGAGAAAATATGGCACATCCTTCTGGCCCTCCACGATGGGTTCAGGGTGCAGAAAGCCGATGGTGCCACCTTCAGTGCCTGCCTTCAGCTCGGAGTCGTTGTAGATCTGGGCATCAGACGCGGAGCCCAAACCCCAAGATCTGCCCAGATAAACTTGTAGTCCGCGTCTACTAGTGCCAACAGGACCACGGAGTAAAACCCCTTGTAGTTGTAGTAGAGCGACCCACACTTTGGAGGTCACCGGCAGGCGATGTGCTTCCCATCCAGAGCACCACAGGTATGGGGGAAGTTCTGAGGGTGCTGTCCACATACTTTTGAGCAGGAACCCCAGACACTCTGTCTGATGCTACCTAAATTCACCTATTCAAATACACAGCCATAGGACTCCTGTCCCATGGGCTGAAGGCACTGCTTTCAGTATACAGGCTAAAGTGATAATGAGAACTAGTGTGGACAGAAGGTGAGGAGTGAAGGTGCTAGGTCACATATAGGGGAATGGATAGGAGTTGCTGCCAATAAAGCACAACTTATTCACTGTTCATTTGTGTGACTGGTTTTCCTTCCTCTTTTCAGTACTGATTCATGAGTTGGTTTGATTAGGATAGTTGCATCACAGGTGATATGAAGGGGAGAGTTTGTAGTCTCATGGGGTGCTCACAGCGGCTGAGCAACCTCATGTTTCTATAGTGTGTATATATATGCATATCTGCCTCTGCTGCGGAGGGGTGGTTTTTAGGTGTAGGCATCATTTAGCCCAATAATGTGGGAGATATTTTAGATCAAAAGTAAATGTTAATATTGTGTATTATGTATCTTATTGGGATGGATGTAGCTAAATAAATAGAAAATTACATCACTAATTTGTGACATTGTCAACAGCATTGAAAATAAAGTGTCACAAACTTAATGAAAACCTCTGAACAACAGGACATTTCACTTGAAATGGTAATATACAATGTCTTCATTAAGTTGAAGACATTTATTTCTAAAGAAAATTATGAAAATTATGAAATAGTTAACCTTTTCTGGAGTCATTAACATCGTAACATTTCGTTTCCACTTGCAAGTACTATGAAACTCTGTATCAAACACTGAGTACAGATACAGTAGGGGAACTATTTTCACCATTTGACACTCTATGCGTGGTCCGTGGACCCAGTTATGGTATAGTAAAAGATCGATCCTGAAATTGCCCCTAAACGTTGAAATTTGAGCCAAACATTTGTGTAAAATTGTTGATTCCACTTGGACTGTTACCTTGCTAATATTTTTCCGCTTTTCCCTTTAATCATCATAAATAAGACAAAACCATAGAAATGAGGTTTCCAATTATTATTACTACTGTTTATAAAGCAAGTGGCATGTGAAATGTCCTAAAAATGTCAAGCTTTGTGTGGAAAATATTTGATTTTGGAATCAGATTGGTTTCCATGCTATACTGCTATTTATTGGGTGCGAGCATCGTTTGACCTACTTAAAAATGTTAGAATATGTTTATTTTTAATTATTCAGATACAAAAGGACATACACATTGAGGAAGCTTGTATATAGGACTTTGACAGCATTTTGATTTTGTGCTACTTGATGTCACAGCATTGGTACACAACTTCTGAAAACGACCCAAATCTAAATGCACATGGCATAAGATGTGCATCTGAGTCGCCCATGTCGGGTTAATCGATTACGTCCGATACACCATGGCCGCGTTCAGGCTCCGTCTCGGAGGCGCCTCGGAGGCGCCCGTGACGTCAGGCTAGTCTGAACAACAATAGCAGTTGGTCGCCTCGAAAATGGCCGCCCCCAAACTGATGCGGCGGCCATTTTCGGCGCTTTTTTTTCAGGGGGCGTCTCCGAGACGTCTCCGAGACGCACCCTGAACGGAATAGGCCAAAAAGCATCGCCGAACGTCCCGCGGTCAGGTCGAGAGCAGACGCGTTCAGGGTCCGTCTCGGAGGCGCCTCGCGACGCCTGACGTCATGCTAGTCTGAACAACAAAGCAGTTGATCGTCTCGAAAATGGCCGCCCCCATAGGCGGCGGCCATTTGCAATGAAATGCTGCGCTCTGATTGGATGAAACCACTGAGCCCGGAGGCCATTTTCGAGACGCTTTCTGTCTCCAACCTGAAGGGGGCGGCCAATTGCCGAGACGGACCCTGAACGCAAATAAGCCAAAAAGCATCGCCGAGACGTCTCCGAGGCGCCTCCGAGACGGACCCTGAACGCGGCCCATGCCACGGTTCGGCGGCCATCTTGACCTAATTCCTATTCGCAGATAAACAAACGCACATGGCAGTATCACCAGTATGGCAGTGAGCAATCTTCAGAGAGAAAAAGTTAAATATCTCTAAAACCACACAAGCAAGAAACAAACTGATTGGAATACACTTAGAAAACATGTTTACCAAAAAGATTATATTAAATTGATATGGTTAGGGTTCTGGATTTCTATTAATTTTGAATAAAACTAATGCTTTCCACTGTGCGTTCTGGCAAACTCAAGGCTATCAGTCTTTGTTTACCTATAACCGGAAGTTGCCGAACGCAGCAAACGGGAACCAGTTTCAGTCGCTGTTGTTTACTTATTGAACTAAAGGAGTTACTTTGTATTGCTCTAGAATGTTTTATTTAGTAGGGTTAGGATTAGGAGATGCTGGTGATATCACCGTAAAAGGATTAGAAGTAGTAAAGGCTGCAAAACGAGTATATTTGGAAGCATATACATCAGTATTAACAGTTGGCAAGGAGTCACTGGTAGGTAAACATGTGGTATGGGCGATAATATACGAACGTTCTACTACAGTTTAATATCAGTTTTGAGAGTAGGTCGACGGTATGAAATGAAAGAAAATCACCCCGTACCTAGGCTACAGTACAGTACCAGCCTTCATAACCACCGATGCCTAGACGGTGTATAAAAGATTCACCCCTACCAAGAGTAGGGGTGAGTATTTGATCTACCTAGATTAGCAATGTGGACAAAATTGTCAAACCATAGGCATACCTATCTCAGTATCTGAAAATGAATGGCATTGTTGGAAAGAGCTTTGAAAACCATACAAGAAAATCCAACAATTGTGTCAATTGGTTGATTATTAAGCATGGTAGAGCTATTTTATTTTCGGTAATGAGGGCTAATTTCCTGCCATTATTTTAATGCTTTAATATTACAAGTGTGTGACCCAAAATCTAGATATTTAGTCAATATTTGTTCTAACTTGCTTAATAATCGATATATCTCACTGAAATGTATGGTGTAAGTAGATCCCTAACTGTTCTGTTGATTTCACCCATTATAATAAATGTGACTTGGAGGATATATGCCATTAAAATAAAACTAAATGAATACATTAGTGATTTAGAGGAAGGTTATAGAAATTTCTCATTGTTTAATGAGTATATCCATGGGTCCATTGTAACTACTTTCATCCTTACCTTTGTATTGGTAGATTCATAAGAATCTCATTAATACGTCAACTTACAAGTAAGTCTATTATAACTATCATATATCCATGAAACGTAAGTTTTCTTCCTTTGTTTTAATGTTGTAGCATTACAAGTGTTGTGGCCCAAAACCTATATATTTAATAATTTAGTCATATTTTGTTCTAACTTCCTAAATAATCGAGATATCTAAATGAAATTTTCAGTGTAAGTAGATGCCTATCTCATCTGTTGATTCCACCCGTTAGAATAAAGTAAATGCACACATTAGTGACATATTTGTGGATTTTTGGTTGTCATTGATATGATTGATTTTATAACACTGAAACTTTGGGGACCTAGCAAAGTACCTTTTCGACCTTACAGCATCATGAAACTTCACACAATGGTCAATTAATAACAGATTTAAATGTCCATATACCTTTTAAAGCTACCCAAGATATATAGAAGGTGCAGTTTGAGTGTTGAAATCAAGTCAAATCTTCTGAATGTGCACAGACACAGAAAATGTGAACGGGTTTGCAAATTGTAAACATAAGGTTGGAGATGGACATTTTATCTACATCATAGACTGAAATTCATCAGGATACCCCCTAAGAGGCACTGGCAAGCAAGCATTTTGGGGGACCCCTCTGTTATCAGAACGATTTTTCCGGGAATTTGATATTTGGCAGAAAACGGCCATCGCGTAGCGCGCGGACGTGCACGTACCTACCTAGATAGTAGATGGTAGCCCGGTGCGGCGGTGGAGTAGTACTACTACTAGGTACTCCAAAGTGATTTCTATTTTCAACAGGTCAGTATTACAAGTTATATATCTGTACAGATCTATTAAATTGTATCTCAATGATATAAAAATCATTTAGATCGATTGAATAGCTGTAAAGTTATGAGTGTTTAAAGATTGATTTTTTTACCCCGAGTTGTGCACATTTCCAAATTAGCCAAATCTTGGTTTTTAGGGTCCCACCTGGAAGCTATTTTGCATATGATCTGTCCAATATTAAAGAATCTCAATCTCTATAGTACAAATATGAAGCTCAATTTTGTACAGACCATCACTGTTAGTATTCTTTCTATTATTTAGACGCTACGTAACTACCAAAAACAAGAACACAACACATAATACAATTGGATGAGTAATTCCTCTGGCTGGTACCCCCTAAGAGGCCCCTCCGTTTATATGAAGCAAATTTTCCTGCCGACTGGAGGCAGATACAGTATATTGGAGCTGCAGGTGGACTAGCATGCTGCAATAACCGGATGCGGGCTGCCTAGTGGGCGGCCCCAACATCAAAGCAGCACAGTGCTGCCTAAACATGAGAGCTGCACTGTCCACCGGAGCGTTTGACCAACGACTAACCGATACTCTGCTCGAATAATATTTCCGTAACTAGTTACACAACACAAAATTTCATGTCAAACTTGCTAAATTCCATAATTACATAATTTTCTAACTGATCAGAGAAAGAAAGCCAACATTCACTTTTAGGCATCGCAAGCTGACAATAAAATTAAGAAAAATAGCATAACTCCCGTTCTAATTGTCCTATCACGGCAATCTTTATACCAAAATAACCAGAATTAAAAGCTCTACATGATGACATCATTTTCTAACTGATCAGAGAAAGAAAGACAACATTCACTTTTAGGCATCGCGAGCTGACAATAGCCACATTCTTGCAGCAGTCACTTCTCAGACCAACCTTGATGCGCATGATATAAATCTCAACCAAATATTGTTCTGGTTAGGTAGAGGAAGACTTAAGCTTTCTTATGATATAATTTTCAAAACGATCCTGATCAATTTTCAAGGAGGATTAATGTCTTAATGTTTTCACTCCTTCAGTTCAATCAAATTTCCCACTCAAAAACAGTCATGCTTGATATGCTAATGAAGCCTAGATTCTTCTCTGTCTTTCATTGGTGGTTATTTTTAGCTCAGGTCACTGTACTCACCAAGGTATCAAGTTTAGGGAAGGGAGTAGCTCAGACTGGATGAAAACAAAATCGGCGAGCATGCTCAGAGCTGCCGATGGTACCCGCCAACAAGTGTCCATTGACTCTGATTTATTTCATAATGATAATTAAAAATCAGACACCCTAAAAGACAAAAGAACAAGCTTTAATTTGATATAATCTTTATTTCAAACCAAGCAGAATTAGTGGAGATTCAAGCCTTTTTAAAATGGTTAAAATAGGTCAAATTTCGCGCTGCGGACACCGTATACGCCCACTTTGGAGTACCTACTACTACTACTAGTCTAGTAGCTATGACTATGTCTATGTGAGTATTTATTTAGAGCATTTGATCTCAATGGAACATATACCAATGGAAAGCTTGAAGAGACCTTAAACTAGGTAGTCATAATTTTTCTATTGTAAATATCAAGAAAGTTACATTGCTTTGAACTTTAAAAATATGCCTAATTATGGGCCCATTCTTCTATAGTAAACCAGCCAAAAGTTGTGACCCCAAATCTATGAGTGAGGCTGAGGTGTGAATGCCAACTGAGACAGGTGACAGTGTAAGCAAAAGTTAAAGTGCTGCGGATCAAATATCTCCCTTGGCAATCTATCAAACATCCTTAAAATTTAACATGTAGAGAACTGATGAAGGAACAACAATTTCATAGTTTGGTGGGATACTTTAAACCCCTTTGAGTGATTTGATGAAGTTTTTGTGGAGAAAAGTAAAACTTGAAATTCAACCATCAACTTTTGAAACTAATACTGGTCAAATTAAAACAATTAAAAAATGAGGATGTAGATAAATCTGTGCTCTATGTCATGAAAACAAGAGCTAAATTGTAGCTAGAAAACCCTCATTTTACTAGTTTAGCGAACTGCAAGGTAATGCCTACCGCAAAGCGGCTCCGCGCAGCTGAACGGAGCGAGCGTTAGCGTCGTTGCCAAACCGCATAGCTACTACTAGAATGCATATTTTCGTACATTCAACATTGTAGGTTTGTTACACATTTTAAACAATGCATGCAATCTCAATGACAATGGAACATAGAGCAATGTAAAGAGCTTGAATGGAGCTTAAACATGATATTCATAATTTTTCTAAAGTACATATTAAGAAAGTTATGTCAATTTGAATGTGAGAAAATATACCCAATTATGTCTTCTTTGCCAAAAGCTGTGACCAAAATCCAGATTGTGTTCTTCAAACATATCTTTTGTGATAAAGGAGTTATTTAGATTAAACTTGTAGCGCTCAATTCAGATGGAAATAGGTTATGCAAATTTGAATATAAGAAAGTATCTTCTGTGGAGGCAGAGTTTTCATGTCTTGTTTACCAGCACTAACTGCATTTCCCAGATCATGGCAAAATATCCTTGAATCATTTAATCAGATTCACATTGGATACAAATGTAGATTACTGTATGCATATACTTCATTTTATGTCTCCAATTGACACCATGCCATTTTAAAAGTATAATTTTGAAGCTAAAATTGATCACTCAGTTCCACGCTGAAATCGTGCATGCGGATCCACGCGAGGTTCCGTTTTCGGCCGATTGTCACATATCTACAACATGACCATGGCTCTAATCGGAGCACAGAAACAATACTTCTCACTCAATTCACGATGATAAATCATACATAGCTTTGAATAGATCCTGAACATCCGAATTTGGGATATTTATGGAACAAGAAACCAATTTTTGAGTTGAGTGTAGGTAACGAAAGATGAAATTGATTTGAATAAATCGAAAACATGGCGACAGATGGAGGAATTCGCTCCGATAGCCAATGAAAGCCTGCATTCCAGGAAAACCCTCGGCAAAGTCTGCACCGCTTGCACTTGATCACTCGGAGAAAATGGACACCGTAGGGCGCCGGGATTTCATTGTTATATATGATTCTTACTTCATCTTCCGAGTACCCGGGGAGAGGTCAATCCGCGCAGACCAGATATGGCTTCAGTTAGCAACTTGGCAGCAGACAGGCAACAGTGAGTTGGAGGAGGATTTACTTTTGGTAAGTATTCTATGGGAAAACCTAGAGTTTTTAATTTTATTGATGGAAAATGACACAATAAGGGGTTGAGATTGTGTTGAGTTACTTTTATATGTGGTGATTAATGTTGTTAGTGTGTCAGACCATTCTAATGTGTTCTTCACACTGTCGTTGCAGAAGGACGTACTGAAGTATAAGACTGCGAAAGCATGAGCACCTGACACGGTTTTCGATTGAATCTAAACACGCATTGCGCATTAATAGACAGTGTGGTCGCAAATTGCTGAGTGAACTCATGGCAAAAATGATGTCCGTAGAGGACCATGCCATCGCTATCCGCTATCGCAGAATTTAGTGAGCGGCCCTGATGGTGAGGCTGTTATAGCCAGAGCGTCTAAATCTAAACCGTGCAAGAAAATGGCGGGAGACCCAAAGCAAAAACCGCGTGCAAAATTACATGAGATGTAAATGCCAGTACCGGCTCCAATTCCTCCCAACTCCAACCTGATTTGGGAGATTTGAAGCGAATGTTTGAAGAAGTAGCGCTTCTCAGAAAAGAAGCGAGAGAGTTTCGTGATGAAACTGAGCAGCTACGTGACAGTCCGCGTGTGGTTTGGGCAGCGGCTGAACGAGATGCATCAGCGGAACGAGACGTTTATGTAGGTCACAATGATGACGTGGACAGTGACACATATGTGGGTCAAGATGGCGGCGCATGCACATGGCAGGATTATGAGGAGGAAGATGAAGAGGATGGTGAGGCTCAATACTGGGAGGAGGAGGATGACATTGATGAGGATATCAATACAGGAGAACAACTGAAAGCGTTGAGGGCCAGCAGACACAGGTTCAGTGAATGCGGTGATCAAGTCAAAGGAAGTTGTTAACAACACGGTGAAACCATTGCCGTTTAGTTCGTTCAAAACGCCTCCTCCATCAAAGCCACTCCCTGTAGAAATGGCCAGTACGCCGGCTATGACTAATACTACTACGCCGACAGCTACTACTACGACCAAAACCAAGGTGAGAAGGGAGTTCAAGTTAGCCAACGGGTTACACAAAGGAGCAGTGTTCACCGAATTGCAAGAAATCTATAAGAAGGTGAAAAGTCTGGTGACATCTATCATGCCCGCAATTGTCTCACCCTCAGTGAGCCAATGGCGGGCATGATACGTCACTATTATGGTGGCCCGAATATGGGAGCGCCTAAGCATCAAACAACTTGAAGCACTAAAAAGAAGTAAAGGTAACTTTGATGATATGATGTGGGTTTCACGTGAGGGTGTAGATGATTTGAACTGGGGGTTACCAAATCTAGAGATACCGAGAAGAATTAGAAGGGAAATACCAGAAATAGAGCTTTTCACAGACGCATCTCTTGAGGGATGGGGGACACCTACCCATCATGAGCAGACAGGAAGGAGCTGGCACCCAGAGGAGATGGCGCACATTAACGTCCTTGAATTAAAGGCTATAATTTTTTTACTAAAAAGTTTGTGTAAAACAGAATACACACATAAGAGTGAGAACGGATAATACTACGGCATTAGCATACATAAAGAATATGGGAGGCACAAAATCAGAGGACTGCCTCCGATAAGCGATCACCATCTGGGAATGGGCCCAACGGCACGGAAATTGGCTTACAATAACCCATATCCCCGATGTAGAGAATGTAATAGCAGACCTGAGGTCACATAAGTTTACGGACTATCTAGAACGGAAATTAAATGAACATATATTTAATGAAATTTGTATGACTTGGGGCAAGCTGGAGGTGGATCTCTTTGCATCAAGTTTAAACAAGCAGTTAGATACATCAGTTGAGAACCGGAGCCAGATAACTGGAAGACGGATGCTTTCTCATTCTGCTGGTCTAATATGTTTGTGTACTGCTTCCCCCCCATTCAGCCTGATTCCATGCGTGGCAAGGAAAATCCGGGAGGAAGAGACGAGGGTGATTGTGGTCTTACCGCACTGGCCAGGACAACCATGGCACCCTATCCTCCAGGAGGGGGCAAGAGAACAACT
Organism: Branchipolynoe longqiensis; assembly: GCA_030323885.1. Classification (NCBI taxonomy): domain Eukaryota; kingdom Metazoa; phylum Annelida; class Polychaeta; order Phyllodocida; family Polynoidae; genus Branchipolynoe; species Branchipolynoe longqiensis. Next base: position 145,891,968 of record CM059187.1, read on the forward strand.
GTCGTTCGAAAGAAGACCAGGGAACTTCTCTGGAATCGAACACCAAGACAACAGAAAGCTAGGAACAGGCCTAGAGGAAGTAAGATTGGCGGCTTACCTTTTTTAGCCAGGACTTCAGAAGGATATGACAGATAATAAGATGTTACAATTCTTTAAACACACTTGGAGAGTGTCTACGCATAAGAATTATGTCACACATATAAATTGTTGGGTGCTGTGGACCGTGGAGAGGGGAGTAAGGGTTCTGAACTCCTCTATAGCAGATGTTCTTAAATATCTCCGTAACTACTTTGTGTCAGGGGTAGGGTATGGTGCGATAAATGCAGCTAGGTGTGCGTTGAGTGTTGTCCTGCCCAGGGCAGGGGGGAGCATGGTTGGAGAAATTTCCTAATTAAGTGGTTTTGTAAAAGCTGTCACCATCAAAGGCCACCACAGCCTAGATATGACAGCTCCTGGAGTGTGGAAAGTGTATTAAATTGGATAAAAACACTCCCAACAAATGGAGAAATGAATTTAAAGTTGTTATCCTACAAACTGACGATCCTGCTTTTGTTAGTATCCTCGGAAAGGCGACAAACTATTATAAACTTGGAAGTGGACAGGATGCGAGTCAAAGAGGACTCCGTGGTATTTAAAATGAAAACATTAAAACACAACCAGCTGGGACAACCGCTGGAGTCTATACGCTTTTTCTCTTTTAAAAGTGAACCTGCTCTATGTGTAGTAAAAACTATTAAAAAGTATGTTGAGAGAACAGCCTGAGTGAGAAGGAATAACACACAGTTACTTCTCTCATACATTGGGCCGCACAGACCCATTTCGAGGGCCACTCTCGCAAGGTGGACACTGAACGTGCTGAAGCTAGCAGGCATAGATATTAGTAGGTACAAAAGCCATAGTACCAGAGGGGCATCGGCCTCCTCAGCACAGGCCATGGGGGGCAAATCTAAATGCCATTATGAGGAGTGCCTCATGGAGGGACAGCAGGAGTTTCGCGCATTTCTACCACAAGTCAGTAGAAGACCCAGCAGAGACACAGAGACTTGATCCTAACAAATAGGAAAGCATGAAAATAAAATAAAAATTACTGTTTGTTATGTAGGTTAAGAAACAAGTACAGTCAAGATAGAAAAGCTACAGACCAAAAAAAAGGGGCATGGCAATGTTGCATGTATGAACAGAAATTATGGTCATGGTGGTTTGATGTTAACTTCCAAATAAAAAGGTTGAACTTCATCAAACAAGTCACCATGTGAGTGGTAAATTGATTGAAAATGCATATTACAATTATATGTTGATATTGTAGTAAAGCTACCTAACGCGAATGCCAAGGCATATAATTACAGAAAGACAATAGAAGATAGAAGGAGTAACGAGGGAGGAGTAAAGAAACGAGGCAAGTCGGTTCACAAAAAAAACATGCTTCGAAAACCCTCCCCGGGTACTTAACTTCCGGTATTCGGAAGATGAAGTAAGAATATGATAGTTATACTAGACTTACTTGTAAGTTGAAGTTTTACTGAGATTCTTACGACTCTACGAATACGAAGGTATGGATCAGGGTCCTGACTACCCGCACCTTGAAGAAGAAAGGGACCCAAGAGGTACTCGAGTATAAAGATAAAAGGTGATGGAGGGTTTCTAAAGAAAGTTAGGGTACGAGTAGGGAAGGGTTACTGATCCTGGTTTTAGGTTTTTTGCTCCCCTCCAACTTCGAAAACTGAAGCCATATCCGGTCTGCGCGGGCTTGACCTCTCCTCTGATCCTTACCTTCGTATTCGTAGATTCCTAAGAATCTCAGTAATACTTCAACTTACAAGTCTAGTATAACTATCATATTACAAGGTGGTATGAAGAACAATATTTATATGGTATAGATATATTACTAGGTGTGCCAATTATTTGATATTATTTGTTTATTATTTGTGCATATTTGATCAAAGGGGTTTACATTTATAGTTAATAGACTCAGATTGTTTTGGACTTTTTTTTTTCAGGAAAAATATTATGGACGTGAAATAATATTGGCAGATAGAGATGCAGTGGAACAACAATCAGGTACATATAACACCATCAACTAACTATTCACATTATGCAGGGACCAGACGGGATGGCCAAATGAGTTAGAGTGTCCATCTCCCGTGTTGGTAGATCGTGGGGTCGAACCCGGGTCGAGTCAAACCAGTGACTTAAAAATTGATACTTGTTGCTTCCTAGCCTGGCGCTCGACATTATTAGGATAGGGCAAGGACTGGTTGGCTCAGTGTCAGGATAATGTGACTGAGTGGGATATCAGGTCATGGTGCTGGTGGCCTGGTCTTCCAGTGGGGCAGCACTATAAAGTCACCATGAGTGCGCACTGTCACAAGTCGGTACCCATCCTGATATGACCTTAGATGTTGCTAGGACGTAAAACAACAAACAAACAAATGTTATGCAGGAATCCGGGGGTGAGAATTAATTCCTACTGATCGGCCACTAAGTGCAAAACCCGAATTAAAGTATCATAGTAGTTGTACAGAGGGGGGTGGGGTAGAGAAAGAAGAAAATCAATTATGTAAAGTTCACAATGTCAATGGGCTTAATCGACCGCACAATTTAATGAAGGAAGTGACGATCGCTACTGTGTACTGTTAATTCCTATAATATCCTGTTTAGCCCCCATTTTCTGGCTATAGTCACCGAGTTTAAGATTTCTGAGTTGCTGAAAATATCTATCATACTCAAATATTGGTAGGACAATATCAATATGAAGCTTTATATGCATCATCGGCCGGGAGTTCAAATCCCAGCCGAGTCAAACCAATGACATACAAAATTGATACTTGTCGGTATCTAGCCTGGCGCTCGGCATTAATAGGATAGGGTAAGAGCTGCTTAGCTCAGTGTCAGGATAATCTGACTGAATGGGAAATCAGGTCATGGTGCCGGCAGCCTGGTTCCCCTGAGTGGAGCAGCACTATAAAGTTGCCATGAGTGTGCACTGTCACAAGTCGGTACCTGTCCTGATATGGCCATATATGTTATGTTGCTGGGACTTAAAACCCCAACAAATTAAATAACTATTTCTATTGCAGACGAGCTTCTTGAAGGAGCGGATGTGGATGACGTGGCCTTTCTTGTTGTTGGAGACCCGTTTGGGTATGTCAACATTGTACATGGGAATTAACAGTGTAGCTTATAGGGAGAAAACCTCATAGACGATTTACAATATGGGCATTCAGAGTTCTATGAAAATATTATATTAAACCTTATGTTGTATACAAAGTACTTATGCGTATATTATGGTGGAATGTAATTATCGCTATATTGTCTTCTCCAACCTCATGTGATCTTCCTTGTAGGTGTTGGTAGTTGGGTGCTGGTGGTTCGTGTGCGGCCTGGGGGGGGGGGGGGGGGCTGGAGGTCTGCTCCAAGCAGTTCTACTTCCCTCCTTCCCTCCAGGTGGCGCCTCTGCACCTCACCATATGCCCACTCCTCCGGTAAAATTCTAATCTTAACTCATGGTAGTATAGTAGTTTTCACTGACCTCTCAGGCAAGGCTCCACATAGACAGGTAGGTGTAGATATAGTGATTGCACCAGAGTGTCTAGATACTGTAATTGTTAGCACACTACCCCCAAATGGCAAGAAGTGTGGGTTCAAATTGGCCGACAATGACTTACCAAATTTATTCTTGTCGCTACCTAGCTCTGCGCTACTAGGATATATGGCAAGGACTGGTTTGCATAGTATTCGGATAATTGTAAATAAGTGGCAGATTGGGTCGTGGGCTGGCAGATTGGTCGTCTAGTGTGGCAACACGATAACATGGTACTACAATGCACAAACAAACAAAACTTAAGAAGGCGAGATTTTGTCTTGACCGATTCCAAGCACATTCCTATGTGTGCTACTAACAGGGCTGGCTTTTTGGCCAGCACCTTGTGATTACATACTGTCATGGTTGGTTGTTACTGCCTCCCCCCATCCCCCCCAAAACCGACAAAAACCAACAATGAAAAGCATCTTTAAAAAACCACGGCTGCCACTTAAGACTTTGGACCTGGTTGGTTCACTGGAGCAGAAGGTCAGGAGTTCCAATTCCCAGGTCGAGTCAAACCAATGACTTACAAAATTGGTACTAGTTGCTTCCTAGCTGCGGTTTCGCCATTAATAGGGATAGGGCATGGGCTGGTTAGCTCAGTATCATGATATGACTGAGTGGGATATCGGGTCATGGTGCCGGCAGCCTGATTTCCCAGTGGGGCAGCACTATAAAGTCGCCATGACTGCACGCGTTCACAAGTCGGTACCCATCCCGATATGACCATAGATGTTGCCTGGACGTAAATCTCCCAAGCAACAACAAACGGGATAAACAACAAAAACAGAATAAGAACCACCTTGTCACACATTGCCACTTAAAACTTTGGGAGCTACTAGGTACCCTGCACTCTGCCTGTGGTGACCCTTGAACCCTACCTGAGTAGATCCTGTTTCCTACTTGCCGGACAGTGCGACGACACACACAGACCTGGTTCTACGGGCCCACGCGAAAGGGATACAATACAAGGTGATACACAACGCCTCCATTATGAACGCCATTGGATGTTGTGGATTACAGGTAAGCTTGAGTCAAAACAGGTAATATTCTGAGTTCTGCTAGTTTCTCAGAAAGGAATAAAGCTGCGACCAAGCATGCCGGGTCGCAGCTTCAGCCTACATACCACTGTAAGGTGGAGTTGGTGCTCCTCCCACCCCTGTCCTTCACTATAGACAACACTTTGCGCCTACCTATGCCTACAAGTTTCCTGATAACTAAACTTCACCCCCTCCCCCATTCTGTTCTCTCTTCCTAGTTACCTTGAGGCGGGATTTGAAGCCACGGGTTCGAACCCTGGTCGAGTCAAACCAATGACTTAAAAATTGGTACTTGTCGCTTCCGAGCCTGGCGCTTTGCATTACTAGGATAGCGCAAGGACTGGTTAGCTCACTGAGTCAGTGTAAAGATAATGTGATTGAGTGGGATATCGGGTCATAGTACTGGTGGCCTGGTCTCAGTGGGAGAGCACTATAAAGTCACCATGAGTGCTCACTGTCACAAGACGGAACTCATCCTGATTTGACCTTAGATGTTGCCAGGATGTGAAACCTCAACAAACAAACCTCGGTGTAGACGCTCAGGCAGTGTTACATTTGCCATAAACTACTGGCTCGATTGTATGCTTCCTGGTAAAAACTACAAAGCTTTTTCTGACCCTAACTTACTCCGTTTTTTTCAATTCAGTATCTATTCAATTATCCCATATCTCTTTTTGTGTCGTGGACATGACTTGTAACGTGGCAAAAATAACGGATATTACAGATGGATAAGTGTTTTATCAACTAAAATAATGTTAATATCGGTTTGATACCAATCGCATGTGCATAATTATACATTGATCTGTTTCATCCTTTTATTTCAGCTGTATAATTATGGGGAGACCGTCTCAATTGTTTTCTGGGATGACACGTGGAAACCAGAGAGCTTTTATGACAAAATTGTCATAAACAAAGAAAGGAAGATGCACACGTTATGTCTTCTGGGTAAGAACCACTCTGTATGTTGTGTATGGAACCTGCATGTGTAGCAGAACCAATGACAAAATATGATTATTTCAGAATCTAAAATGGTTCTTACATCATTTTGGAACCCCTCTCTCTCTGCTTATGGAACCCCCCGCCCCCATCCCCCCCCCCCCCGCCCACCCCTCCCATCTAGTTGAAACACCCTCCCTAACACTTCCCGGTGAAAACCTCCAACCAAATCCTGGACATGGGCCTATTTGGGACAGGTAGTGAGAAGGGGACAATGTTGCAATTGAATAGGGACATTTGTTGAACTATTTTCAGTAATCTTAATCTGGAGAATTAATACGGCATGCTGCAGAGGAATACTGTCAGTTAAACTAGACGATAATCGTTAGTTGGTAGCAGTTTAATATGATGTGCTATACAACCATCATGCAAACAAGAAGCCTTAAGCTGACTGGACGCAATGGCTGACTCAGTAAGAGCATTGACTGATTGTATGGTAGTTTGTGGACTTCATTGAACCCCGACCGGGTCAAACTAATGACTTAACAATTTTATACTTGTCACTACCTAGCTTGAGGGTTGGAATTATTAGGTTAGACCAAGAACCGGTTTTCTCAGTACCAGGATAATGTGACAGTGGTGGGATATTGGGTTATGATGCTAGTGTCCCGGTCTTCCAGTGGGCAGCACTATAAAGTCATCATGAACACACAATGTCATAAGTCGGTACCTGTCTTGTTATGACCTAAGTGTGTTTACAACGTAAACCACAAATAAATAAACAGCTTTTTGTTGAAATCTTACTGTTCTTACATGTTAGAACTTTCTTTTTCAGATATCAAAATGAAGGAGCAGACTGTTGAAAACATGATGAGGTAAAATCACTTTTAAGTTTCATATGGACGTAATTGAAATAAATTAGCTAGCGTAAACCCTAGTTCAAGGTTCATATAGAATGGCCATCTTATCCAGGTGTAATTGACATGGGTCGACTCAATCTTATATATTTTCACTAAAAACTGTTTCATCTGGTAGTATTATACATATGAAAAAGTGTGTGTATAACCTGGTTTATCATACATGAACTTTGTCACATGTGTATAACCTAAATTATCGTACATAAAGTAGGGAATGTGTATAATTGCATAACTTGATACAACTGTCGTACGCACATATACTTGTTTCTTGCATATACAGGGAAACCCCTCTAAATCGTCTGACCATGGGACCCAATTTAACTGGTCCATTTAGGGATGTGGTCGGTTTAGGGAGTTAGAATAGCCTTACAATGGTATTGTTGGGACCCAAACAAAGCGATCGATATAGGGGAGTGGTCGATCTGTGGATGTGGTCGGTTAGAGAGGTTTTACTGAACCTTAAATTATAGTGCATACCATAGTGCATGGTGTCGGCGGCCTGGTCTCCCAGTGGGGCAGCACTAGAAAGTCGCCATGAGTGTGCACTGTCACAAGTCGGTACCCTATAACCTGAATTACATAAACTAGGACACACATAAACTAGGAGTTGTATAACCTGACTTACATAAACTAAGACACATGTGTATAACCTGATTTATCTTACATAAACTAGGAGTTGTATAACCTGACTTACATAAACTAAGGCACATGTGTATAACCTGATTTATCTTACATAAACTAGGAGTTGTATAACCTGAATTACATAAACTAAGACACATGTGTATAACCTGATTTATCTTACATAAACTAGGAGTTGCATAACCTGACTTACATAAACTAAGACACATGTGTATAACCTGATTTATCTTACATAAACTAGGAGTTGCATAACCTGACTTACATAAACTAAGACACATATGTATAACCTGATTTATCTTACATAAACTAGGACATGTGTATAACCTGATTCAGCTACATATGCCAAACATAGGTTAACTGATGCATACGCATTTACTGGATTAACTATAGTGTATACATGTTACCTGCCTTATTGTATACAACTTAAAAAGCTATGGTGCATGTTTATCTTAAACTCTGAGGGATGTGCCAAACCGCACTTTGTACACATTACCCTGATTAAAAGTAACTAATGTACTTTCCATGCTTACAGGGGTAGAAAGATCTACGAACCACCACGCTTCATGACGATCGCCCAGGCGGCAGAGCAGCTCCTAAAGATCATAGCCACCAGGCGGCAGGCTGGCCAAGACAATTTAGGTAACAGCTTTTGTGAATAATATGGGGCTTTGCTGCCGACACGGCATAAACACAGACTGATGAAAACATCAAATTTTCAAAACCAAAGCAATTATCTAGATTTTATTCTATGTATCTATCTTAGACAAAAGGGAATATCTAGGCAATTTAATAGAATCTGCTACTGCAGAACCTATCTATGGTGTGCGAGTTTTGCCATGCTTGGCAAAATTAATTTATCTCCAAAAGTTAGCCATTTAAAATAAAGGTTACTACAAACTAAATTAAGGTAGATAATAATGATCAATCTAATTTATTTATATCGGAAAATGACAGAAACTTAAAATAATTATTTTTGAACAATGCAACTTTAATCTCAACATTTTGTTGATTAGAGAAATCATCAAATGAAAAGTGATGAATCCGATCACTGACAGTAGTTGCATGTAAACTAGTTTGACTAAATCTTATACTAATATATTCACTAGCAGTTTATTGATTTATCAAAATCCCCCCTGCACTTCCCAATAAGCCTCATTAGCGTATGAATCGAGAGCGAGCTGGCGAACAGACATGACTGTTTGATGGAGGAAACAATTTTGTCCCCTCTCCCCTGCTGCATTCATTTCCATTTAAAAAATAAATATCTAAATTAATCGTTATAATCTATCTTACTTTTGCTTGAAGTAACTAAGGGTTAGACTTGAATATATTTGTAATGAAAAAAAAAGAAGTAAACTTGTTCTATGTAACGACGCCTCTAGAGCACATTGATTTTTATCATCGGCTATTGGATGTCAAACATGTCGACATTCTGACATATTTCTTCGGAGGAAACCTGCTGCCACCACATAGGCTACTCTTTCCGATAAGCAGCAAGGGGTCTTTTATATGCACTTTCCCACAAACAGGACAACACACACCACACATCCTTTGATGAACCAGTTCTGGAAAACTGGTTGGAACATAAAATAGCCTAAACTGCAAATGGGTCCACTGAGCAGGATCAATAGGATGATCGACACCTTCACAGGTGGACACTCTACCGCCTAAGGAGGCTTTACGTCCCATCCCGCTCCTGTAGTGAAAACATGCCCAATTTATTTTAATGCTGCGGCCTGTTTTCAGTGTTGCACGAGCACACGGTGTGCGTAGGGGTGGCTCGGGTCGGGGCGGAGACGCAGCAGATCCTGGCGGGGACGCTGACGGAGCTCGCCACGGCGGACCTGGGCGGGCCGCTGCACTCCCTCATCGTGACCGGCACCATGCACCCGCTGGAGAAGGAGATGCTTGCACTGTTCGCAGAGGACCAGTCTATATTCACCGACGAGCAATGAAATAGGAAGTGTATATAGTGTTTGTTTAACGACCACCCAGCTATTGGGGTCTGTATATAGTGTATTTCAATGAACTTTTAATTAATTAGTTCTTATTGTGTTGCGTTGTGTTAATATGAATAAGCAATGCTCAGGACCCCCCCCCCCCCCCCCCCACACACACACACATTTTACGCATTTGTTTCCGCTGGTGCTCAAGCACATTCGTTGTACTTACGGGTATAAGTTTCAGTACTGTTGAAACTGGTTCCAGCAAATCTGTGCTTATAGATTGTGTCCACTGGTGATCAGCGTGACACAAATAGTAATCAAGCTGGTTCCTTGTTCAGTCTTGAGTAATGTACAACATGGGCGTAATCGATTAATCAACTCGGGTCACCCGAGCCACTTTTTGGCGCATGCGCACATTCTACAGAAAATGGTGGCTTAATCCAAATCCTTAAAAAAAAAAAAAAATCGATGTAATTACAGCAAAATAGGATTTAAATTGTTTTCTGATGGCATAGTTTAGTGTAGATAAAAGATTCACCTGGTACTTGTAGTACACGGGTGAATGACAACATAGTGTAAATACGGGCGAAAATAGCTTTAGTATGGAACGGGAAGTAGAATGCCTGCCTCCAGTATCAAATGGATACTTATATCGGCACAGAGTTGGACAAATGGGAGAGAATGCAGAAAGACAAGATGGCGGCCATAGAACGCCGTCGATTTCACTTTTAAATCTGATTAACTAGATGTTTTATTATATTTTTCAACTCAAAGGTAGCGGGGAAATATGAAGACATCTACAAAGAATAAATGTTGCTTCTTAGATTGTGAAATTAGGCTCTCATTTCATTAACCCGCTTTTTCGACCGTTTTTATATAGGGCTGGTCTTCACCCGTGTACTGTGAGTACCTGGTGAATCCTTTATCCAAGTTTAGTGATATTTCCATTTCATTAATCTATGTTATTACCCAAAAAAATATGTATGACTGGTACCGGTGGCTGTTATCCTGCAGGACGGTACCAGTGCAAATGTGATGTCATCGCTCCTAGCCAGCCCCAGCCAAGAGGGGGGTTACTGGAGTCGGGTCGTTTTGCACACAGCACTTGTATTTGTCGACTCCACTCGCGGTGTTCTATTTGAAATTCTGACAACTCGGGTCGTGTTAATCGCCCGGTTAATCGTCGTGTTAATCGATTACGGCCCATGGGAGAAGGCGCTGGGGCCAGTTTATATCAATTCCGCAGAAACAGATGGTTCCGGTTTATGGATTCTGGTGAATTTATTTAACCTCTCTCTGGGTATTCTTTATGTATATACAGATATTAGTAATTAACCCCCCCCCCCTCCCAGGTGGGTCGGTATTATATTTGACTTACATCCTGAAATTTTATAATGTTCTAATTACCCCCATCTACCCGTTTTGAATAATTATTCGCTCCAGTAGGACTGTAGAATTTCCCCTTTCTTTTGCTCTGGACTAAATATGCTCTAGGAATTTATAACGATGGGTCAATTAGATCATCACTGTAGAAATTATGGGCCAATTAGCCCATCACTAGATATTATGTGCATGTAGATTTTGTATGTGTGGGAAGGCAGCCGCAGGTGCTGACAGTGTCAAGAATCTGAAATTTAACCATGGCTAACAACATAATAAATCTTGGATCTAGAATTTAAATTTGTAAAATTATCTACTACCAAAGCAGGCATCTATGTGTACATTACAATGACCGTGTGAAATAAAGACAATTCGACATTTATTTGGAAATCTAGATATTTCGATTCGCTTAGAAATACCTGAAGTTTTTCTGCATTATTGTTTGTGCAGTTCTTATTTATTAGCGAGCCAAAACAGGCACAGAATGCTGGCATATGTGCCAAGTGGCAAAAACAAAAACAAAAAAGAGGGTGGGGGAGACATAAATCCAACCTGTGTAGGAAGCGATACCCAACCTGTGTAGGAAGAGCGAAAAGACTGCCTGGGTTTTTTGTGTGTACATTAGTTGAAACCAGACGGGATGGCCGAATGAGTTAGAGCATCCGTCTCCCGTGTTGGTAGATCGTGGGTTCGAACCCCGGTCGAGTCAAACCAATGACTTAAAAATTGATACTTGTTGCGTCCTAGCCTGGCACTCAGCATTATTAGGATATGGCAAGGACTGGTTGGCTCAGTGAGTGGGATATCAAGTCATGGTGCTGGCGGCCTGGTCTTCCAGGGGGGCAGCACTATAAAGTCACCATGAGTGTGCACTGTCACAAGTCAGTACCCGTCCTGATATGACCTTAGATGTTGCTAGGACGTAAAACAACAAACAAACAAACATTAGTTGATTAAGCTGGAGAAATTTCAATCGCAGATAATTGATCTTCCTCATTACACTGTTCGTTGTCATATCCTAGTAATGCCAAACATTTGGCTAGGTAGCGAGTGACAAGTATCAATATTTTCAAGTCATTTGACTCGACCAGGGTTAGACCCGGGGATTCGACCGACCAGAACTGCCGTGACTGCCAGAAGGGCTATGCTATTAGTTTTCTAATTTAGTGCATTGTCTGTCACTCTATTCAGACCTATGATGACGGATTCTTTAATGAAAATAATGTAATACTGTACGAGGGAAGACAACTTTTTTTAAATTATAAAATGAAGCTTCCATAAACTGAGACGTCAAAGTTCACACGGAATTTAAGCCACCAAATTCATGGCCTTTAACAAAAAATTACTTAAATTATCATAGCCCAAACATGATTTGATTTTTGTATATACATAATAGTTCTCCTACACTAATAAGTCAAACACTTGGCCATTCAATATAGACCTAATTTGAATTGATAAAATAATGATCACTTTGGGAAGTTCACAATAGATTGTAATGGGTCATATATATTTATTTTTCACATCCTGCACTTCCATTTCTCATGTGTGCTCATTATAGCATCAATTTTTTTTAAAGGGGGAAACAAGTCTTTAAATGCCTACTGAAGTCATAGCCAGCTTTGAGGGAAAATACGTTTAGACAAAATTCAAGGAATTCGGGCAGGAATGAAAGATCTCTGATTTCTTGCAATCTACGATTTATGTTTGTAAAATAAAACCTCAAATGAAGAACCTAGTCCTATGTATCTTCTATATGTACTATCTAATATCAACACAATTCTAGAAAAACTTCAAGCGGCTTCTCAATCGCTGTGATGGCCAGTGTTGGGGGTCATAGATGACATTGGGGGGAATTACCATGAAATTCTCTCATATTCTTAGCATCTTCATGAAATCACAAAAAAAAATACTAGAAATTGGGTTTAATCCAGTAGTCTCATAGCACCTATACTATCAGGGAGAGCGTCCCACTGTCTTTGTGACCACATTATGATCGATTTCCGCTCAAATATATTTTTTTAATGACAAAAACTCACAGGGATGAAAGTGGTCTCCGGGAAAAAAAGCGGAAATGCTGATATTCTCCCATAGGTTTAGCATTGTCAGGGAATCGTGGACAATTCCCGGAAGTAGGATATCATATATATTGCTATACGCTGATAGTGCTGCACCGTTTGAAGCATGTATTAGTGTATGCTGATAGTGCTGCGGTGCTTGGAGCATTTATTAGTAGTATACGCTGATAGTGCTGCGGAGTCTGCACCAAATATTAGTAGTACACACTGATGGTGCTGCGGGATTGAAAAATACCGGAAATCCGCGGAATCGTGGAGATCTTTCATCCCTGAACACAAAACAATCGGATTATACAACTTTAATAAAACTGTGAATGTGAAATCTATATCCTCCGTAGTAAATTGGAACGTATTCAGTTCATGGGAACGCGTAAATCAGCAGGAAAGAAGCGTGCCTACTTACCTTGCATAGATGCAGCACCCCGACTTTGGAATTTGTTTCCAGTTTTGCTTCACAAATTGATACTTCTGATTGATTGATTGATTCTCTCCCCGATTCGTTGCGTGGTCATATCAGGACCGGGTACGGACTTGTGACACTTGCACTCATGACTTTATAGTGTTGCCCTACTGGGAGAATGGGCCACAAACATCATGGCCTGATATCCCACGCATTCACATTATCCCGATATTGAGTAAACCAGTTCTTTCCCTATCCTATTAATGCAGAGCACCAGACTAGGTAACGACAAGTATATATTTCGTAACTTTTTGATTTGACTGAGTTGGGGGTCCGAATTGACTACCTGTGCACTGGAAGCCAGAAAGCGCTCTTACCAGATTCGGCCACCCAAACTGATCCATCCTGGATGATAAGAATTTTCTCCCTTGTACTTGTTGGGCAATAAATGACGGCTTAACTATTTCTTTTTCTGGTATGTATGATGAATAAAATCAGAATTTGATTGTTTGTTGTTGTTTTACGTCCTAGCAACATCTAAGGTCATATCAGGACGGGTACTGACTTGTGACACTGCACACTCATGGTGACTTTATAGTGCTGTCCCACTGGGAAACCAGGCCGCCGGCACCATGACCTGGTATCCCACTCAGTCACATTATCCTGACACTGAGCACACAAGTCCTTGCCCTATCCTAATAATGCCGAACGCCTGGCTAGGAAGCGACAAGTATCATTTTTAAAGTCATTGGTTTGACTCGACCAGGACTCGAACCCACGACCTACCAGCACGGGAGACGAACTTATTCGGCCATCCCGTCAGAATTTAAAACCAGCTGGTGCCAAATGATACCTATGGATTGTAATTCCATTTCTCATTGCTTTTGTGCAAGATATTGTGATTTGTGTTTTATATCCTAGCAACAGCTAAGGTGATATCAAGATGGGTATCGATTTGTGACAGTCCGCACTCTTGGAGATGTTTACAGTGCTGCTCCACTGAGACACAAATTAATTTGACATATTTTCATTTCAAATATCACAACCCTTTAAAATCAAAGTTACTTCAAACAAAAGTAAAGTAGATTATAACTACTGACAATATTTTTATCTCAAAGATGGCTGTTAAAACAAGAATCTGAGCCCTGGTTTGGAGAATTACTTACAGTTAGCAGTGATGTATAAATGAAAGGATGGCAGATTCGTTAAGCTGTCCGCTTCGATTTATGAGTCAAATCAAAGGCTTTGCACAAACTGCATTGCTAACTTAACTTGTGCCATAATATGTCAAGGACTGGTTGGCTGTCAGAATAATGCGCCTTAGTGGCATATTAGGTATTGGGGCCAACATGCGCAGTATCACACAACTATAAAGCAATCGTGAATGTCAGTCACCAGTATGTACCCATTCTGATATCACATAAGCTAAGAACCCCAATCAAAAATCATTTTTACCAAAGCAATTGTTAATACAGTCGAACCTACTGAAACCTCTCTAAATCGACTGACCATTGGGACTGAGTTTAAATGGTCCATTTAGAGAGGTTGTCGGCTTAGGGAGGTTTAAACTAAATTTCTACAATGGTATTGTATGGATGGTCGTTTGGGATTCCAACAGATAGCTGTGCACTTAGACCAACATTGTGATATGCCAGGTGTCCCATCATCAGAGGAACAATCAAATGAAACAAGGAGTTTATGAATTGACAATTTGTCCACATATAACAGGGGTCATGGAAGGCAGGTTAGTACTGTATTAGTCAAATGATCACTCTCCCTCTTTTAGGGTTCTTCCGGAACTCCGTACCAACGCATAGATTTAAAGCTGCATAGTTCAATGAAAACAACATTTTCAAAACCAAATTAATTATCTAGATTTGATTCTACATGGTGATGCACGTATTAAACATTTGTTGCCAGGTAGAAGGGAACACAGGCAATTTCTGTTACTCCAGAAGCCTATGGTATCAGATTTTTGTGCATATTTGCACTTCAAATATCTCAATAAGTTATTTCAAACTAAGGTAATACCCATCACACTACGACGTAATAGGCCAGCGAGTGGGCAACATAAAAATCACTTTTTTTACATCGAGATACGTCAAAAGAATTCTCGGCGTTTCAGGGCCAAATAGGACGTCAGCCTAGCGAAACCCTAGTGTTGGCTTAGCGTAGGACTTGCATAATTACGCCTGCCTTAACGTAGCTGTATTTGACTGAAGAATTTGGTAATGTGAGTCGAAGTCAGGCCCGCGAGTGAGCAGCATCAGTCTAATGAGTCCAGCATGCTCAGCATAAGGACGGCCAGCGCTCAACGTGAGGGTAACAGATGCCTTTATATACTCGAAGGCAAAACATTCGCACCACGTTTACTTACGTTCGTAGAATGTTGGCACACGTTACTTATGTTATGCGTGCGCCAGCTGTTTGTCAACTACGTCAAGACACTTTGGACTTACGTTAGACACATCAGTCCTACGTCGAGATACGTTAACACCATGTTGTCAGCGCGTGGGCTGCACGTTCCTCCAGTCTACCGTATGTCGATTGTAGCTCAACGTAGAACAACGTAGCTCTAACAAACTTCTAATGTATCTTGACATAAGCCTAACATGAGCGCAACGTAACCCAACATAACTAACTGCCTTACGTCAAGCAATGTCAAAAGTTTTGGGTATGTCCAAAACCTTGATGTGTCACTGTATCTCGACATAGGCTTAACGAACGAACGAACAACGTATCTCAACAATTTCACCTACGTCGGCTTACGATACCACATCACGTTGTAGCGTGACAGGGGTATAAGGTAGATTATAACGATCACCCAAATATATTAATTTTGTTAAATAATAGAAACTCAAAACCATCGGACTATGCAACTTTAATGTTTGTTGGGGTAGTACACTTATGGCGACTTTATAGTGCTTCCACACACCGTGACCTGATATCCCGCTTAATTACGTTCCCTATGTACTGGACAAACCAGCCCTTTCCATATCCTCTATTAGTATTAATGCCTACAACCAGACTAGGTAGCGGCAAGTATAAATTGTCTACGTATTTGACTCGGCTGGGTTTCGAAACGATGACACCCCCCCCCCCCCCCCAAACGGAAAGAAACCAGCCAGCCAGCGCTCTTAGCCATTCCGTCTGATTGCATCAATTTCAAATAACTAAACCAGTAAATCCAAACTCAGAACAAATTTGTGTACAAAAGATGACATTTTATTCTTGTATCCAAGGCAAGGTTAATATACTTGTCAAAGATTCTTCAACAAATATTTGACACAACTGGAGCCGACAAGTCAGCTCCGCTTAGTTCACAGTCATTCCTTCTCCTCAGTCACTCTCGCCACACACTCTGGCCTATCACTACATGAAACAAATAAATACCAAATAGCAGACACTCACCATAGTAAACTCGGCCACGGCTACCGGCCTGGCTTCACACAGCAGGGATGAAAGTGGTCTCCAGCAAAAATCCTGGATATTAAGCCGAGATTATTACACCGAATTTCCGCCAAAACGCGGATTTTCCCCCGCCCTCTTAGGATTAGCACTGCCAAGGAATCGCAGAAAAATGCCGGAATTCAGGTTTCAAATATCCCAGTTGTGCCTATATTATCGCCCATATCTAACTCGTTCTTGCTTGTGTTTTCTGTTCTACCAACATCTAAGGTCATATAAGAACAGTATTTGAATCCAATTGTTGTCCATATACATCCAGATTCTTTGGCATTTTGTTTAACGTGAATCGGTAAATATAAAAAATCGCGGAAATCCGCGATATGATCACCGAGATCTTTCATCCCTGACCACAGTAATGAGGCATGAACGCTGTTGTCGACTGACAGTGGACCAAGACTCACTCCCAGTGAAGTGACTGACCATTACTTGCAGGTACCGTATACCCTATTATAACCAACCATATACTATATACCGTATATCAAAACGCCTTAAAACATCATGCGATGTTAGAGGGACGGTGCTCAGCGCACACAAAACTAAATTATCACCATGGAAACAGTTCTAGTCATCGAGCGGAGCTTACAGTATGGGCCCACGCATAGGAATGAGCTGAAGGTTCAGTTTAGCTACCACATTTGAAATAGGTGTTAATCAGCTAGATTCTAAAATTTTCTTTTTTTTTCTTTTCAAAGGGAAAAAAAGCAGTGGAAATGCTGCGCCTACAGAATTGAGACCCCCAACAGCTCAGGTTAAAAGATCCAACTCCATTATTTGTTTAGATACAAGAGGAGCGAAGGTTATTCAATCTTGCAGTTGTGAAATGCATAAAAGACAGCGGTGGCCAATCCATTTGTGTCCCCTTTCAAGTGTAGCACACATTCACGTATCCAATTAGCCTACTCAAACATGAAAGATTTCATAGCTCATAATTTGTCCTTATCCTCCTATTTTTTTTCTTTCTTTTTTCCTATATTTTTTTTTGCAGTGCACACATGTTGCAATCAAACACTGATATATTCTAACGATATCAAGACATCTTTGCGCAATTAAACCTTAATAAAAAACCTGGAACCGGATGAGCTTATAAACACGAACCTGCCAAGACATTGATGGCTGCCCGGGGATGACTTTGACTGACAGTGACAGACATTTAATTAATTCTATACAAGCACGGCTAAGTCACAAAGCTATATACAGGCCTACCACGTGTCAACACAGACAGCAAACCATTACTCTCCAACCACCGGTGTTTGCAATCCGCTCTGTTCCCCGTTACTGCTGACTTAGGCCGTGCATCCAGACTGTTCCCTTGAGGCGTGTTCGCTTGTGAGGCGCCACACAGACAATGAACCTGTGTTTTGCTTAGTAGCTGTTCCTATAGGTTGGACCAAGGAACCGCATGGCATTGTGCATGGCACATGTGACGTACTGACAGGGAACATTGAGAATGAACATGTTTATTGTCTGTGTGGCATGTCACAAGGTGACAAGGGAACACACCACTAGGGAACAGCCTATGGATACACGGCCTTACAAGTACCAATCACTCCCCCCCCCCTCCCTCCCCGTCCACACCCTCCCTCCCTACCAACCCCGCGGCAGAAATGAAATGAGCACCCGGCTGCCACGAGGTGGCGCTCGCGTATGTACATCCGGGACCAGACAGGCGGGTAGCCAGAGAGTTAGTTCCTGTCGCCGCAGGTGTCGCCACTGTCCGCCATGCTGTCATAGCAGCCACCTCCATGTGTCATTACCCCCCAGAGACCCTTATGCGTTGACTACCCATACAAACCCCCCCACCAGCAGTACTGTTATACGCCGAGCAGGCTGTGTAGCTCCTCGTCGTCCATGACAGCCTCCTCGCCATCGTCCTCGTTGTAAGGACGCGTCTGGAAGCTGTACTTGTTGCTCGCTCTCCGCGACTCGTAAACAGGAGAGTATTTCTTATTCGCCTGGGCTTCTTCCGTCGACCGGATGATCTGGGCTATCCGGGCCTCCAGGTCGCGGTGTTCCTGAAAACGATGAGAATCAGCATCATTTTGGGAAGCCACTTGGGTTTAGTGAATAAGACTTCCGATAATGCGCAAGGAGCTTCATGACCTGTAAACTTGCTGCCGTATATATACAGCATATGGAAAATGCAGTCTTCTTAGCTTAAGTTCTAGTACACTTTTCTACTTTTACACTATAGATCATCACAGTATTTTATGTTATATTTTTCTATAATAGCAAGACATTGAAACCGCAAATAAGCAAAATGACCGCAACTAAAAGAAAACAATAAAACGGTGTCAATTTATAAAACAATACCCACGTCATTTTTGCGAAAATGAAACGTGTGCATATATTAGTCGAAATATAATGATTACATTTAATTTTTGGCTAATGAATTTTTATTTAAATTTTAGCTTCTTAATTTCCATACATGATCTTTTGATGACAGACAAGCAAGGAAAGCTGGTTATTGGAGTTTTCGTACTGGCAACATCTAAGGTCATATCAGGATGGGTATCGACTTGTGAGTGTGCACTCATGACGACTTTATAATGCTGCCACACTGGGAGACCAGGCCACCAGCACCATGACATGTCACATTATCCTGACACTGAGCCAACCAGTCCTTGCCCGATCCTAATAATGCCAAGCGCCTTGCTAGGAAACCACAAGTATCAAATAATTAGGTTGATCGTTATAATCTACCTTACTTCTATTAAATAAAAATGTTTCAATACAAATAAATTAGGTTGATTGCTATAATCAATATTACTTTAATTTGAAATACATTTTAATATAAATGGTGCTAGGAAACCACAAGTATCAAATAGATTAGGTTGATCGTTATAATCTACCTTACTTCTATTAAATAAAAATGTTTCAATACAAATAAATTAGGTTGATTGCTATAATCAATATTACTTTAATTTGAAATACATGTTAATATAAATGGCTAACTTTAGAGATATTTTGAGTACTTTTTGTACACACATTGAAATGCATGACACCAAAGGCTTCAGCAGTAACAGGTTCTCTTAAATCGATTTAGTGTTTGCTTTTATGCAGCAACAAACAGTTAAAAAGTACACCAGTATGGAGATATAACAAAGTCGGGCTAACTGTTCTGACTACACAAATTTGATGCTTTCACCGGACTATGCAATTTTAAATAGGGTTTCAAAGGGTATCCACATCCAGTCCACGCAGAAAGGCAGATCAACGATATAGACATGCTTATCGGACAGGCCGTGGAAGTTGGTATCCATCATACAAACTCCAACGCAACGAAACTACATGAACTGTGGGTATTAACTGGGACAACATCAGCGAAGATACTGCAACCACTGCCAGGACTTCATTATTCATGCAAAATTAAATGTTTTACAGAGGAAGTAAGCAAAAAAGAGATGAACTTCTATCAAATGTCAGGGATGTAAAATTCACGTCAACAACGACAACAACAAAATAGGGGGGGGAGGGGAAAATGCATTATTACTTTCATTAACTTTGACAAATGTTAAGCTTTAAGTAGATGAATAAGCCACAGGAGTGTAACAAAAAAAACTCACACAAAAATCCACCGAAAGTGTGAAATTTCTCATCCCCTGCTACAGGGGGCTGGTATGCAAGCTGGCAACAAACGATACAAGCCACTGCTTACTGTCTCCTGGAGACAGGGTCCGTACACATGTGAAGATATGGAATTCAAGGTTATTTTCAAGGCTGTTTTTGAAAGGAATTCAAGACTATTTTCATATGGATTTCAGGGGAAAAAACAACAATCGTGAAGGGCGATTTCAGACTAATTTAGATCAGTGTGGACAGTGTAATGGAATTCAAGGTTCTTACAAGACTAGTTACGGCATTGAAATGGGTCAAATGAAGTTATAGAATTTTCAAGACGTTCCAGGTGGCGTACGGACCCTGCGGAGAGAAGACCGACGGCTAATCATGACACCTACGGGAGATGGGCTCTGGGGGGCCGGCGGCTCATCGGAGCCGGGGACCCCACTGGGGACTCCGGCGGGGACCCCACCAGGAACCCCGGCGGGGACTCCGGCAGGGGCCCCATCAGGGACTCCGCCAGGGATCCCACTAGGGGGTGGGGTGACCTCTGCAGTAGGCACTGGCTGGAAGCAAATCACCAACACCCGGTTAGCTTAACATCAACATATTAACATCAGCACATAACTACTTACACAAGTCAGGCAAGTAGTAGTAAACTCTTCATTATACGGCAGTCTGCACGGACATCTCAGACAAGGAGCCACATAGACAGGTAGGCGAGGATAGGGTGATTGAATCAGGGAGCCGAGGTAGGGTTAGTACGCTAACCCCGGAATAGCAAGCACTGTGGACTTGAATTCCCACTCTAGGTGGAATGCAAGGTTCGTACACATGTGAAGAGATGGAATTCAAGGCTTTTCAAGGCTGTTTTTGACAGGAATTCAAAACTATTTTCATTTGGATTTCAGGAAAAAAACAACAATGGTGAATGGCGATTTCGGATTAATTCAGATCAGTGGGGACAGTGTAATGGAATTCAAGGCTTTTCAAAACTATTTACCCAAAATAAGTTAAATTCAAGTCTTTTCAAGGCTTTGAAATGGGGCAATTGAAGTTCCAAGACTTTTCAAGACTTTCAAGGCCCTGTACATAACCTGGCAACGTTCCCTTTGTTTGCAGTTGCACCCCCCCCCCCTCCTTCGTCATGTTTTCAGTTTAAATATTTCTTTAACAAAATTTAATTAAGATTTAATTAAATAACATTTAGCAATAAATATACATATAATTATTAGTGTTAATAATTAAGTAACTGTTGCCAACCGCTAGTTGCCCTGTCATTTATTCAACTCCACTCAATTGCTCATGTCTCATCTCCCCTCACCTCACTAACATCCCTCACCACTCCGATCACCACATAACCTTTTCCCTCAGCATTCGGATGCCACACCTAAAAAATGTAATGCCCCCCGGGGGCTTCCCGGAATAAAGCCATGTCCTCCACCATCTGGCATGTTGTGTGTACTATTGACTAATATGTCTAAAATTAACTCTTTAAGATAACAGTTAATTAAAAGTATATTTATTTTGTAAGAACATCCCTTAAAACCCTCAGATTATGCAGCTTTAACGCAGAATCAAACATGCCAGAAGCCACACTCACCAGTGGGTTATCGTCGAGCGGGGCGGCTTCCAAGTCCATCGGTGCTTCCTCATCGACAGCCTTCTCCAGTTTACTGTCCGGCTCATCCTCCTGCATGGCGGACGCGGAATTGGTTACCGCTGTCGTCTCCACTTCTTGCGCTGCTGTGCCACCCGGTGCAGCAGCAGCGGCATCAGCCTCTGCAGAAACTTCATCTGTTGACTTGACAGTCGTTGTAGTGATTGTGGTGGTGGTGGTGGTGGTAGTGCCAGTGCCGGTGGTGAGGGCAGTAGCAGTGGTGGCGGTGGTGGTGGTGTTGCCAGTGCTGGTGGTGGTGGTGCCAGTGTTGGTGCTGGTGCTGGTCTTCTCGCTGTCGTCCAATATGGATTGCGAAGTTGATTCTGCGGAGTCTGGTTGGGGGGCAGTGGCTTCAGCCTGGGCCGTGCCATCATCAAGTACTGTCCTGTCCTTAACCGCCGCCTCACCGCCCTCAGAGCTGAGGGCAAGGCTGTCGCTCGTCGCGGACCCCGACTTCGTTTCGGTTGCCAGCTCGGCGGAAGGTGCTGGCGTGATAGCGCCATTGACAACTTCTGGTTTGTCGGCACCGTTCTGCTCCGTGCTCGGTGCTGTTGCACTCTGCGAGCCGGCCCCACTGTTGGCTGTGAAGAATAAAAGGTTTTAACATAAACATTTGACCTGCGGTACCGGACTGCAAGGTTAGATGCAGAGGAGTTGCATAGTATGGTGAGGGGGTAGGGTACGCCCACATTTATGAGAATAATCACAGTTAGTTTGTTTGAATACCAAATTAACCGGGAGTTGAATATTCATTAATCTACCTTAGACACAATTAGAACAAAACACTAGAATAGTACTGGTCTTCAGAACAAGACACTACAGTAGAACTGGTCTTCAAAACAAGACACTACAATAGTACCCGTCTTCAGAACAAGACACTACAGTAGTACTGGTCTTCAAAACAAGACACTACAATAGTACCAGTCTTCAGAACAAGACACTACAATAGTACCAGTCTTCAGAACAAGACACTACAATAGTACCTGCTTTAGAACATGACACTACAATAGTAGCCATCATCAGAACAAGACTCTAGAGTAGTACTGGTCTTCAGAACAAGACACTATATTAGTAGCCATCTTCAGAACAAGACACTACAGTAGTACTGGTCTTCAGAACATGACACTACAATAATACCTGCTTTAGAACAAGACACTACAATAGTACCCATCTTCAGAACAAGACACTACAGTAGTACTGGTTTTCAGAACAAGACACTAGAATAGTACCTGCTTTAAAACAAGACACTACAATAGTACCTATCTTCAGAATAAGACACTACAGTAGTACTGGTCTTCAGAACAAGACACTGCAATAGTACCCGTCTTCAGAACAAGACACTACAGTAGTACCCGTCTTCAGAACAAGATACTACAGTAGTATCCGTCTTCAGAACAAGACACTAGAGTCGTACCTGTCTTCAGAACAAGTCATTACAATAGTACCCTTCTTCAGAACAAGACACTACAGTAGTACTTACTGGCTTTCAGAACAAGACACTACAATAGTACCCATCTTCAGAACAAGACACTACAGTAGTACTGGTCTTCAAAACAAGACACTACAGTAGTACTCGTCTTCAAAACAAGACACTACAATAGGACCCGTCTTCAGAACAAGACACTACAGTAGTATCCGTCTTCAGGAATAAGACACTACAGTAGTACTGGTTTTCAGAACAAGACACTACAATAGTACCCATCTTTAGAACAAGACACTACAATACTACCCATCTTCAGAACAAGACAATACAATAGTACCCATCTTCAGAACAAGACACTACAATAGTACCCCTCTTCAGAACAAGACACTACAATAGTACCCCTCTTCAGAACAAGACACTACAATAATACCCCTCTTCAGAACAAGACACTACAGTAGTATCCATCTTCACAAGGCATTACAGTAGTATGTCTTCAAAAGACAACTCTGCATCCAGACCCATGTTATCCACGACAGGCAGGTGTCAAATAAAACAAATGACAGAATGTACATTAGAAAATTGTCACTAGTACCCGTCTTCAATGAATAATAAAAAAATTGTCTCTACATGGCAGGGGTTCGCCAATCAGAGAGATGTTGCGGAAGACAGATACTACTGGAAAGTGTGCTGCTAATCCCACTTAGTGCCAAGAGAATTCGCAACTGAAATAAATAAGGTGTGACCTAATCTCAAAAATGTTAATTTCTTGAAAATTTTGGTAAACCTAGTTCTACACACCACACGCTTTACAACCATTGTTGTTTTGTTTGTTGTTTTACGTCCTAGCAACATCTAAGGTCATATCAGGACGGGTACCAAGTTGTGACAGTGTGCACTCATGGCAACTTTATAGTGCTGCCCCACTGGAAGACCAGGCCACCAGCACCATGACCTGATATCCCACAGTCACATCCCGACACTGAGCCAACCAGTCCATGCGCTATCCTAATAATGCCATGCACCAGGCTAGGAAGCAACAAGTATCAATTTTTAAGTCATTGGTTTGACTTGACCATGGTTCGAACCCACGACCCCACGATCTACCAACACGCTCTAACTCATTCGGCCATCCCGTACAACCATTAGATGTGCATTAGAAGCTATGACTTTTAAGAGAATGTCCCCCTCTCTGGTTCACCGAGCCTTCCACCTCTTAATCAAGTGAATCTAACAAACCAAAACAGCAGTATATGGAGGCGATACTTCCTAACATCAAACTAGTTCCACATACCATGGGCTATACAACTACCAGTGGATGTGCATGAGGAACTATGCCTTGTCAGAGAAGTCCCCACCCCTCCTAAAGAATGTGCGCTTCTCTCCTAAAGAAAAAGCCGAAAACCATTGTCTTAGCGGTACTTCTTAAAATCAATTTCAAAACTGACCAATTTTGAAGGAGGCTATGAAATACATGGTACATTAAAAGTAACATTTTTACTTCAGAAAAACTACTTGTCTTTATTTGTTCAGCTTAGTTTACTTATTATCAACAACTTTTCACAAAACACCATTGTCAGTAGTAGGAGTGGAAACTTTATAGATGATGGCCGTACTCCCAGAAACGCAAAAGTTGTCCAAGCCTTTCCAAGACAGGCAACCTTTAACAGACTAAGATGGCCGAATGAGTTGAGTGCACAGTTCCCATTTTGGTTGGTCATGGGATTCGAACTCATGGGTTTGAACCCTGACCAGGTCAAATTAATGACATAAAAATTGATCTTGTCGCTACCAAGCCCGGGCGTTCATCATTACTAGGATAGGACAAGGAACACTGGAATGAGGAAGACTGGTTGTCCACAATTGAAATTTCCCCTGCTTAATCAACTAACTTACAAAAAAAACCAAAGGACATCATATGCACTTTTCTGTTGTTGCAAATTTGAAGCTCTATCCATATTCCAAAATATATCCCAACCATCTTGGGAGTATTTGTTTGCAAATTATGATAAAAATCCGAAAACATTTAATAGATATATGAATGTTGGATTCAACGCGAAGTGAAACCACAAAAGATCGATTTGTCATCGATTTTTCAAAGACATGGTGGACTTTGATCGGTTTTCGTTCAGAACAGTTTCCTGGCATTGATGCTAAAATCGTGAAATTCAAGGACTAGGGTGTTGATAATCCATTCAAATATCACTGTTTTGTTACTAATAATGTAAATTAGACCAACATCGATTTCAGCTGCACCGGGATTGGTTGGTTGGTTGGTGGGTGGGAGTTTTACGTCCTGGCAACATATGTCATATCAGGACGGTTACTGACTTGTGACAGTGCGCACTCATGGCGACTTTATAGTGCTGCCTCACTTGGAAATCAGGCTGGTAGCACAATGACTTGATATCCCGATCAGTCACATTATCCTGACACTGAGCTACCCAGTCCTTGCCATATCCTATTAATGCCGAGCACCAAGCTAGGAAGCAACAAGTATCAATTTTGTACGTCATTGGTTTGACTCGACCGGGACTCGAACTCCCGATCTCCTGCCCGGGAGGCCTGCGCTCTACCGATTAGGCCACTGAGCCGGGTAGGTGCACCTGGAAGTATGGATGTAGGCTATGAAACTTCTACTGTTGGGCTCGATCATGGTCGAACGTCAATGGTGCTCTGAAAGTCCGGACCTTTTTATTCCCTCCCATGTTATAAATATATAATTAAATTAAGAGTAAATTGATGTAAGAGCATGCATTTTATTTCAAGTCATATGTTGCACAAAAAGGTGATATTCCAAACACTACAACCATAAGCGTGCCTTGCAACATTAATTCCCAAACAACAGAGACAAAAACCACATGATTTGTGATGTCACAACGAGTGTACAAAGAAACTGCATGGTTGTTAAGTGACTGACGATGCTGCTGTGCGGATGGTTCCCACGATTTAACTCACGCAAACAATACAGGTGACCACGCCTAGTTAGATGCCGATAGTACCTCCTAGGTTCTCACTGCTGATAGTACCACCTAGGTTCTAGATGCTGATACTACCACCTAGGTTCTAGATGCTGATGATAGTACCACCTAGGTTCTAGATGCTGATAGTACCACCTAGGTTCTAGATGCCGATACTACAACCTAGGTTCTAGATACTGATACTACCACCTAGGTTCTAGATACCGATACTACCACCTAGGTTCTAGATGCCGATAGTACTACCTAGGTTCTCCTTGTTCTCAGTCTCGCTGCCCTTTGGGGCCACCTCCGGCTTGGTGTCCTTGAGGTCTTTCGCGTCCTTGGAAATGCGGGCCTCACGCTCCTTCTCGGACTTCTGGTACTCGGCCACGTCACGGCTGAACACCATTGAGAAGTTCTCGCCTTCCCCGATCAAGAACATGGCCTTGAATTTGTTGTAGATGAACTCAGATTTTTGCCGCACACGCTCACTGCCTTTGTACTTCCGACACTGTCGTGGTTAATAATTTCAGTTGTCACATTTAGCAATTAGTGGATTATCATTGGGAAATTAGTAATTAAGCAATCTCCACTAACTAACTGTCCCTTCTCTCAACTATACATAAGCACCAAAAAGCCTCTAATGTTATATCTTAAAATTGCATAGTCCGATGGTTTTGAGTGAAAACGGGCAAAATTAGTTTCGGCAAGCATGCCAAAACTCTAAAGGCTTCTGCAGTAACAACAGGTTCTATTAAATTGTCTCAGTATTCCCTTCTATTTGGCAACAACCCTAGTTCCAACATTGTTGGGGATACTGGCAACCAGGGCCGCATGGAAATCCCTGACGTCACACTAGTCTGAATGGCAAAAGCAGTTTGTCGCCTCGAAAATGGCCACCCCCTATAGGCGGCGGCCATTTGCAAATGAAAAGCTGCTCTGTGATTGGCTGAAACCACTGAATAAGGTGGTAATTTTTTAGGCGCTTTTTGTCTCCTGTCTGAAATGAGAGGTGTCTCGGAGACGCATCCTGAACGCAAATAGGCCAAAAACCGTTATGGAGACGGTACCTCCGAGATGCACCCTGAACGCGGCCCAGGGCTCCTACTGGCGATTGCGGGTTTCTACTAGCATCATACAACTTTATACCGCACGTACACTGGTGACTCTGCGACATGGTGACCAGGAGAAATAAACAATGGACATGATTACCTTTTTAACAGTGCCGACAATATCTGGATTTTTCTTCAGCATCAGTGGTGATACTGCCAGAGTGTTGAGTTCAACCATCACAGCAATGCATTTGTCTATATCCTGTGGGGGGGGAAAAGACACATGGAATGCTTTTTGTGCAGAGTTTAATAACAAGAGGCCGTTTATAATTACATAAAGAGTGTTTCGTGATCATCCAAAGTTTTCACCATGTTCACGGTACTCCAAAGCATCATATCATGACACTTTATGAGGGAGGGAGTATGGAAAAGTAATACTCTTTATACGACTGTGAAAATAATGAAAACTTTAAATGATCTCTTTTAATAGAAAGATAATAGAATAGGACTTTGACAATTAAGTGTGAGTCTATATTAACTTAAAAAGGGTGTCATACAGTAATACACTGACGTGATTTTTGTTTATATATAAGAATGCCAATATAACAAATATACGTAAAACACCTTTATTCCGAGGACGGTATGGATCTCGTACTATGATACTTACAGCATTTTCAAGTGACAACGACCGCTTGATTTCTGTGTCCATCTGAGAGAGTTTCGATTCTGTTTTTATGACTGTGAATAGACGAAAGTTTTGATAAATAACTAACATAAGAATTGAGAGGATATTACTACCAGGACAAAAATATCACAAGTTACACATCCGTATTTTTCCATATTCAATACTTCTCATCTTCAGGGTGCGTACACGTGTGAAGACACGGAATTCAAGGCTATTTCATCAAAAAACAATGGTGAATGGCAATTTCAGACTAATTTTGATCAGTGGGGACAGTTTAATGGAATTCAAGGCTTTTTAAGACCAATTACCCAAAATACATTATTCAGGGTTTTTCAAGGCCATGAAATGGGGGAAATGAAGTTCAGGACTTATCAAGACTTTCCAGGTCCCATACAGACCCTGCATCTTTGTCAGGGATAAAAGTGATCAGAGAAAAAAAAAAAAGAAAAAGGGGCCAAAATCAACAGAGAGGTGGGCGATAATACGGTTACAACAATGACACAATATTCCCTAAGCCCAGTTTATAAAGACTAGACATAGGTATGGTGCACAAACTATGCTTTAAGAGTATTGGATGAAAACTGACTTCTATTTTTTCCTCCAGAAATCAAATCTTACTCTGTATAGGGGACTGTCACAGAAAATCTGAGATATGGTCGAATTTTTCAAACCTTCCTGATATTTTGTGGTATTTAACTAATGCTGGAGAAAATACATAAGACTATTTCAGAATATGTAGAATATAGTAGGATAATTTAGAAATTAAACAGATCACAAAATACAAAAAACTTTGGGAATTGGCGAAATCGCTGAAATCTTTCATCCCTGCTTTATACAAAAAGCAATACTAACCGGACTACTGGGTAACGACAATTTTTCGATATTTATATTTAAAACAGTTTGATAAACATACCTAATGGGAGCCCACTAGGCTAAAAGAACCATGAAATTACACTTTCGTACTATCAGGAAACTAACATATACACTTTTCTAATATTATAGTTGCAGGTATTGCCAATAACAAAAGTCAGGACAAAGATAACTTGATAGAAATCATGTTTGTTGAAAATAAATTCCCATTGGTATACTTACAGTGGATTTTGTCCTTTTTCTTCTGTTCATATTTTAACTTTTTCCGTCGCTCTTTATCCTCTTCTTTGCTAATCCTAATTTCCCAAAACCAAACGCATATGCATGAGGTTACATTAAATTTAATTGAAACACTGGTACAATGACGGGTGATTTGGGGAGGACAATGTAAACAGCCTACAAACATGCCCAATCTATTACTAATGCTTGTCACTGTTTAGACTGACTTCTTACCAATGTAAACTGTGAACAAAGGGGGGTTCTTCGTGGTGGAAATCCTCTACAAGACCTCCTCCAGAGAGCATTGTCCACTGCGAACTGCCGCTTACATTAGTTCTCACCACTGCCACCAGAGGGTTTGCTGGTGGAAATCAATAAGATCTTTTCAACACAGCACACTACACATTGAGTTGCCACCACATTAGTTCCTCGATTGACGTAAAAGGACGGCTTTGTGGGCGAAAACGCCTATTATGGTTGCGATTGTTCAGGATTTACAAACAGCACAATTGCCATTCCTCTTACCCTTTCCGAATTCTCTCCTTTTCTCGTTCGCGCTGCCTTCGTTGTTGCTCTTCTTCGGGAATGAACTCTCCCGTGGCTATTTGGTGCTGGCCACGCAGGTTATTTCGCCGTGTCGCCTCCTCTAGTTGTCTCCGTGCCTTCTCTTCCTTGGAGATGCCCTGGAACACGAGGTATTAGACAATTAATGAAACCTCTCTAACGGTAAGCTGTACATTAGCGGAGGCATTACTGTATGTGATGACAAAAGATGCTTTGAACATCCCAATATGAGTAAGCATTTATCAAATTTACCCTGATTAGTTGGTTGGTTGTTTTACGCCCTGGCAACATCTAAGGTCATATCAGGATGGGTACTGACTTGTGACAGTGCGCACTCATGGCGACTTTATAATGCTGCCCCACCGGGAAATCAGGCCGCTAGTACCATGACGCATTGCCCAGAAATTGAGCTAACCAGTCCTTGCCATATCCTATTAATGCCAAGCGCCAGGCTAGGAAGCGACAAGTATCAATTTTGACGTCATTGGTTTGACTCGACCGGGAACCAAACTCCCGACCTCTAGCACTCGAGATCCGCGCTTTACCGATTAGGCCACCGCGCTCTGTATAGAGCAAGTAACCTCCTGTTATATGCAACAAAAATGCACTATATGGACAGTTGATTGAAAGAGCGTATTTCTTTACATCACTGGTTGCATGACGTCACCAAACACACACACATTGAGGCATATAATTGTCAGGCAGAAAGTTTGTACATTAAAAAAGTCAAAATGAGCGTTAAACGACTTGAATGCTACATACCACGACACCGCTGGCCGCCATGCGAATGACCTTGACCTGGGCTTTTATCCTCTCCTGATCTTCCAGCTTGTCCATATCATGTGGCTCTATTTCTGCAGGCTCCTCCTACAAACAAACCAGCAAATTAATATCTATTATTATTATTATTACCACCAACATCAATACCATCATAAATATGTTAACTTATTATTACACTGTATTATTATTATTACCACCATAATTAATGTCATCATAAATATTACCACCAATATGATAATAGGGTTGTGACTTTATCTTCTAGCAACATCTACGTCATATCGAAGCATACTCACTTATAACAGTGTTCACTCATGGTGACTTTATAGTGTTGCCACACAGGAAAACCTGGTCACCAGCACCAGAATCCAATATCCTACTCAGCCACATTATCCATATACTGAGCAAACCAGTCCTTGCCTATCCTATTAAATAAAGTCGAGCGCTAGGCTAGGTAGCGACAAGTATCAATTTCGCAAGTCAATGGCTTGACTCGATCAGAGTTCAAACCTATGACCTCCCATACAGGAAGCTAGCCAGAGCTCTTATTCATTCTATCATCTCATCTAGTGATGACGAAAAGAATCAAACCCAAAATGTCACAGTAATCACGGCCCTCACTTTTCCCAGTGACATTTATTTTAGGCATGGTACCATTTCTTTACAATTCACTTTTTATTCATGTAACAGTGTTGCCATGTGATAGTCCCCTCACCCCTCACACATGAACCGTGGACAAACTGACATCTCCACTGAGGCAACATTCCTGATGAGATTCATACTTGTACGGTTAAAGATTTGTTTGCTTGTTTAACGAACCCCAGCACAAAAAGTAAACATCGGCTATTGGAGAGGGGGTGGGGGGGCTCATACATTTGTTAAACATATTTGAGTAAAATAAATTACATTTCAAACAGGTAAAATAGAACACAGAAATGCATGCCAAAGAGCATACAACTGTGGTAAAATAACAAGTTGTATATGATCAATAAAATCAAAGGTAGAACACTTCCAAGTTAAAAATGAAAAATGAATTTATGGTTCAAGAGGCAACTTACATCACTGGACTCAATGATAGCCGTCTTCTTTCCCCTGCCCCTCGATTTGGACTTTTTGGTGTCCTCATCGGAGTCCGGCTTGGACCTCCGACTAGAGCGCTGACCTTTCCTGTCCTTCTCTTTTTTAAAGTCGGGTTCCTTCTCTCGCCGGCTTGATTTGGAAGACCGATCGTTGTCTTTAGACCGTGAAGGTTCTGATTTTTCGGCTTTAGAATTCTCAATCTTGTCATGCTTGTCGTCTTTCTTGTCAGATTTCCCTCGCTTCAAATTAAAAGAACAAGCATCAGTACTGTCCAATCCAAATATTTTAAAATATATTGCAAACATAATGAATAAATATATAATGCAATCGATAATATTTAGTAGGTATGTACTATAAATTAGATTTTAAAGATTAAGGACAAATACTATAAGACCGTTCCCAGATGTATAATATTCAGGACTATTGATGAATCGGATTAAATGTGTCTAAAAGCATGCACTTGAGACACAATGCTAAGAGCCGAGCTGTACTGATGCATCAACTTTTTACGTTAGAATCTACACTGCAGCCTTTAAACCTAATAAACATGACCTTGAAATAACATGTAAAATTAAACCCTTTTCTACAAGTGACTCCAACAAATCTAACCCATCAGTCACCTAACTTCCCCCCCATGACAGAGTGCCTCATTGACCCGACTTGAATGTTCTTACTCGCTCCGGTTTGCTCTTCTCCTCTTTCTCTTCATTCTTTTCCACCTTCACTTCCGCTCCCTCTTCTTCCTTCACCTCCATTTTCTCCTCCTCCTTGTCGTCTCCGCCAGCCTCCTTGTCGTCTACTTCCATCTTCACCATGTCTTTCTCTTCGGAGTCGTCCTTCTTTGAGTGGTCGTTGGTTTGGGGCGGCTCTACTTGCATCTCGGAGTTGTGCTCAGCCTCCTCCTTCTTCTTCCTACCACGACCACGCTTCTTCGGCTTGGGCTTCTCCTCGTCAGACTTGTGTTCCTCCTCCACATCACACCGCTCAGCCTTCTCCCGTGCCAGCTCCTCCGCCGCTGCCTGCACACGCAGATCCTCCTCAGCCTTTTTCCTATAACAAGAGAACAAAAATAGACATTAACTTAGGGATAAGAGTTATAACCATCGAATGTCATTTCAATTTAACAATAACACAAATTTTCAGAGGCGGTATAGAATAATCGGTAGAATAAAATAGATAATTCCCATCCGCGCTTTTGTACTCGCATAATTTGTTATACAAGGCTTGACGCCAAATAGCCGATGATAAAAATCAATGTGCTCTACAGGTGTCGTTAAATAAAACAAACTTTCAAGACAAGCCAGTCAGGGATAACAAAGACCCTATAACTCTAAGATGGCTCACTCAGCCTGTACTGTGTAATGAACAGAACAGCCAGTGCACCAGGTGGTGGGTTTGATCATTTTGATAGCATTGGAGTGTCAGAAGAAACCCTGCTGTCGCTTGGTAGGTGTGTGGTGGGGGTTTAGAGATGTGGTGGGGGTTTAGAGATGTGGTGGGGGCATAGGCGTGTGGTGGGGGGGTTTAGGTGTGTGTGGTGGAGGTTTAGGGCTGTGGTGAGGGTGTAGGTGTGTGGTGGGGGGGCTTAGGGATGCTAAAGAGTGTGAGGTGCCGCACTGCAAGACCCCTACAACTCCACCACAAACAAAACTCCACCACACACACCCTACACACCCACACCCACCTACACTCCAACCAAACACACCGTCAACCCCCACCCCACAGAATGTGTGTATAGGGGTGGGTGGGGTGAAGAGGTGGAGGGGTAAGTTTGGGGGTAGCTGTCGTGGTGGAGGGAGTTCTATAGGAGTAGCAACACGCAACCAGTGGGACCTCCCCCCTCCCCCCCCCCCCTCCTCCGCTTACATCAGGGAGGGGGAGTGGGCCGTGAGCCAATGACCGATCAAACCAGTCCTTGCCCTATCCTACTAGTGCCAAGTACCAGGTTAGGTAGCAACAAGTATCAATTCTATAAGTCACTGGTTAGACTTGGCCAGGGTTTCAAACCCGCAACCTCTCAAATTGAAGCTGGCCAGCGCTCTTACCAAATCGGCCATGCTGTCTAGTCTCCGCAATGAGGGAGGATTACTGTTCACGGTCTACTATTTAAGACTCAAGTTCTCACCTCTCCTCTGCCTCCTTCCTTCGTACCTCCAGTGCTTTCTTCCGTTCCTCATCTTTCTTTTTCCAAGCACTTATTTGTCCTTCGCCTTCGCTAAAATAAATATAAACGCACGGTTTGTTTTAATTGTGATACTTTCGGGGTCATAAGGCATACATGAATAGAACTGTTTGAAATGGCAAACAAGCTATTGTTACAACAATTTAACGTAAAATATGCTAGTGAATGCGTCCCTTGTGATACATAACAAGATATCTTGTACATAAGCACACCATCCCACCTCTCAACACAATCTCAGCCGCCCCCATCCTGTATCACCATTCTGGCTTTCACCACTCACTCCCAGTCAGATAGTCTGAACATTTTTAATTTACTGAACAAAAGATCAAGCCCTTTTATTCGGGATACGTTGTCGGGTGGCGGGGAGTACAACTAACAAGAAGTATAAAACAGAAAACTAGGTATGACACAAAATCCTGTTAGAACACGGACTTATTATGCTTTAATATAAACACTTGCGAGAAGCAGTACTAAGTAGCGGGCCCATCTACAATTTATATATATTAAAAAATGACTCAGTGAATTATTCTATTCCACTTATTCCAAACCTAGGGAAGACAAGTTTCAGGAAGTGGCTGCAGATCGCATGCAGTAGCTTCAGCATAAAATAGGTGAAAGCTTCATTGAACACGAAAATTAAAAAATATAAGAACGTTTTTCTGGTTGCGCTTTAGCGTTCAGTCTACCTGGCCATTTACACTCTAGTGTGCGGTATGGTTTTTTATTTTTTGGGTGCCACTTTAGCGTGTGCAGTTTACCTGGCCATTTACACTTTTGTGTGCGGTCTGGTTTTTTATTTTTTGGGTGCCACTTTAGCATTCAGTCTACCTGGCCATTTACACTTGAACGTGCCGACTACCTGCACCTTTACACTTCAGTGTGCTGTGTCCCTCACCATAACCCTAACCACGATCCTAACCAGCTGGTCTTGGTAGACATATATTTCACAGCGTAGACTGCACGATAGCAGTAGACCGCATACTAAAGTAGGACCTTTTCTTCTTCTCTCCTTATAGATTTTAAAAAAAAAAACCAACAAAACACCCCTTATTAAGATTGCGTGGAAATAAGCTGAGATCAAAACCACCAAAGCACTGACACTGACCTATCTGAGGAGTCCGAGCTCACGTCCGGGGAAGTGAGGACCGTGGCCTCCTTTTTGGTCGTTGACGAGCGTCGCCCTACAGCACGCTTCGCTGGAGCTTTCTTGGGGGCGGCTTTCTTGGGTAGTATTTTCTTGGGCCGGCCACGCCCCTTCTTGCTTGGCTTTTCAACCTCCTTCACCTCCTCTGCGTCCTCGTCTACGCTGGACGCTGAGTTCTCCTTCTCCATGTTCTCTTCCTCCGCATCCTTACTGCTGACTGGGGACTTGGACGGACGGCCTCGCTTGCGGCCTTTTCCCACGGAGGCTTTAGTCGATTCCGGTGCAAAATCCTGTTAAATATGTATAATCCACTGGTTTGACATCTGTTGATAAAAGCTGCATACTCTTATGAAAAATCAAATTTTCAAACTAAAACAATTATCTATATTTGATTCTACATTTCTAACTTTGATGCTGGTGCACTTGTTAAACATTTTTCGCCACATAGGGAATACTGAGCTAATTTAATAGAACATATTACTGCAGAAAACTATGGTGTCAAGAGTTTTGGTGTGCTTGCAAAAATTAAACTTGCAGGTTTGCACTTCAAATATCTCAAAGGTTAGCCATTTAATCATTTATAAACAGGTTTTGGTGTTTTTTAAACGTTAAGACAGATGGAATTTTCTGCAATAGAAAGAGAATTGGTTAATTAATTTAATATCTACTATATTCCACTTCAAACAAATTCGTTTGGTGCAGAAAAATAAAGGTTTGTTTTAAACAAATTTAAAAAATGAACATCAACAGAATACATACCTCATCCTCAGAGTTATCTGAAGCTGGGTCAGATCCTTCATCGTAATCAGACTCCTCAACCTCCACAGGTTCGGGCTCAGACTTTCGGGGTCGCTTGGCAGGTTTACCCTGAAGGCACAAACCAAGCAACTACAGACCCAATCAGAAATAACACAGCGAGACACATTGCTCCCCACACCCACAATAAATAAGCATACACGTGATTTACAATTATGACCATGGCCTAAATTAGATGCAAAATTCAGCTATGGAGAACATGATGCTATTCCTTACACTGCAGTCATTAATTAATACAAGCTAGAGAAAGTTCTTTTCTATATATATAAAAAAAGGATAGTCACAAATCTAAATTGGAAAACAATGGGGGGGGGGGAGGTACCCCACAAAAAATATATTATAACTACCAGGTATTAATATGTACGTCAATAATATAACCAAATGAATATTAATGTCATGATATGTAACCCCGTTAATGTGGATAGTAAAAGCACTGTGAAGTATGATATATATCTATTGAGATCTAGATCAACTCACAGTGCACAGATACTGCCCATAGATCATGCCTATATGTATCAGTTAAGAAGGATTTGAGGATCGGAGTGGTTTTGGAGGATTTCAACTGCACCCAACATTTTCTCATGTAGCAACCGACACCCACTTCGAAGAATGAGTCTCGATACACAAACATAATAACTTTGTACCAGGTTCCTGTTCACACTACTCTAACAGTGAGAGGCACAACTATAGGTTTGACAGGCCTATGTTGTTGGTCAAGAAGCCTACATCACACAGGTAAATGTATTCGTGTTTTCTTTATTTATGTTGATTTATAATAAAGATAGTGATACTTGAATGCAATAACCCCGATATGTCCTTACCCCGGAAAACTATTATTTACCCGGTAATACTTAATACCAGCCAACTGCAAATATGATTTACCCTAATAGCTGCAACTAAGATCCAAAACTACATTTCAGCTACACAAACAATTAACTAACCTCTGACATCACTTGCTCACCACCAATAATAGTAAAACTGATCATAAATAATTAGTACCCATCAAACGCAAGGTTTTGCGCATCATATAAACCCATGCTAACAAACACATTATATCCACATGGCATATATACTTTTGCGTAAATTCTTGCTGATGTAATCTGGCGCTGGGGAAAAAAAAAGGCTAATCAGAGGAATAAAATATTTACCTCTCCCATCCCACACTCACGACTCTGGAGCAGCATATATTTGCCGTCCAATATGGATGCATAAGCAAGCCACATGAAACCTGTGACTTCACGTACGTCACATGCAAAACATTAGGCTGTTTCCTAGACTACTCAAAGAAGAAACTTCCCCACTATCGTTATAACCCCAGCCCCAAACCCACCCCGCCCACAGCTAAAATTTGACTTCCCTCTAAATCTGTGGTTAGACCGCCGACACTCACAAAACCCAGTGTGAGAGGGCCACCACGCGAGCCAGCAGGAGTGTCGTTTCCTACTCTATGCTGTAAATAGGCAATTCTTGGCCGTACTCACCCCATCACCCATGCTCGGTCGACCCCTCTTCTTCCCACCCCCCGGTTTAGGTGGGGTCTTTTTGGCTGCTTTGCCCCGACCTCGCCCCTGAAAAACAAGCAAATTCATGGTCAAAATCCACGTCCTTATCTATTTATTTAACCATTTATTTATCAATCTCTCCGTCAGGTACAGATCCAAAACCCCGCATTAAAAAACACTCCCCAAAAACCCTCACTCACGTCGTCGGCGAATGGCACGGCGATTGGGTCCCGCTTCCCGGTGACAGGGCGCTCTGTGTCGGTGTCATTATGACTGCAGCTTTTCAAGTCTCCCTTCCCAGTAACAGTGCTCTCTCTGTTGGTGTCATTAAAACTGCAGTTTTTCAGGTCTCCCTTCCCGGTGACAGGCCGCTCTGTGTCGGTGTCATTAAGACTGACGTTTTTCAGTGACTCCACCAAACTGCTCACACCTTGGCAGGCCCCGGGAGCTGACCGGCTCCGCAGCACCCGGCCCTCGTCCTCAGTGCTTTTACTAGTTTTAGCGCTTTCATCGGCCGCCTGACAAATCAACGGGTTCTTCACCGCCCTAGACCTCGACGTTCTCTTGGATGCTAAGGCGGAACTGTGAATCGGCGAGCCCGAAGACACCAGATAAGACCGTCGCAGTCTCATTCTTGACGACTTTAATTTAAATTGTGACCGTATGAACCGAAATAGTAGATTGCGTCTTATCGCGCTAAAGCTTGGACGAGTCCACAGCGCGTTGACGCCGGGGGGTGCAAGGCGGGTGATTCCCGCGTAGACGACGTCACGTCACGAAACTTAACGCATGACCCAACCAAGGACACGTTGCTAAGCGACGCATGCGCGCCGAGAAGCACCGCCCAATTGTTGTAGGGGTGCCTGCCTGCACTACCGACAGAGAGCGTGTATATAAACAGATCTGTTTATATACACGCTCTCTGCTACCGAGCGCGCCTCGTTTGTTAAATAAAGTCTACGCTTTCCGAACGCGTATTTAACAAGTGAGAACACGGAGCACCGGCCAAATTATCAGCTTTTAAAAAGCAACTTATCAAATAAATGGCATAGATGATGCTAGGACGTAAAACAACAACAAACAAACAAACAAAGTCAAGAAACAATCGAAATGGGGGACCTCCGACTTTTTAGTTCAAATTCCTGCCGTTCGCATCGCCACTGAACCAGTGGGCCTATTCGGCACACTGTCACACTGCAAACCCAATGGCTATGAGCAATCTTCATACAGAAGAAGTCAAATATCTCTAAAACCACATGACCTAGACACAAACCACTTGGTATACATATAGAAAACATACAACGAATACATTATCTTAAATTTCTAAGGTTAGGGTTCTGT
Organism: Branchipolynoe longqiensis; assembly: GCA_030323885.1. Classification (NCBI taxonomy): domain Eukaryota; kingdom Metazoa; phylum Annelida; class Polychaeta; order Phyllodocida; family Polynoidae; genus Branchipolynoe; species Branchipolynoe longqiensis. The sequence goes on from CM059187.1 coordinate 145,930,182, forward strand.
ATTTCTATTAATTTTGAATAAAATAAACGTTTTGCACTGGGCGTACCGCCGAACTCAGTGCATTGTCAATGGCCGTGAGCAATCTTCATACAGAAGAAGTCAAATATCTCTAAAACCACAAGACCTAGAGACAAACCGCTTGGTATACATATAGAAAACATACAACGAATACATTATATTAAATTTCTAAGGTTAGGGTCTGTATTTCTATTAATTTTGAATAAAATAAACGTTTTGCACTGGGCGTACCGCCGAACTCAGTGCATTGTCAATGCCGTGAGCAATCTTCATACAGAAGAAGTCAATATCCTAAAACCACAAGACCTAGAGACAAACCGCTTGGTATACATATAGAAAACATACAACGAATAGATTATATTAAATTTCTAAGGTTAGGGTTCTGTATTTCTATTAATTTTGAATAAAATATACGTATTGCACTACGCGTACCGGCGAACTCAGTGCATTGTCAATGGCCGTTTAGGACCACTGGTACCGATGCGCCATCTAGTGTCAACAAATGAACTACCCCGGATGTCCCCCATTAAAAGGCATGCAAGAATAGGTTTAGATAAAGGATTCACCCTGTACTCGCAGTACATGAGTGAATACCAACCCGATATAAAAGCTGTCGAAAAAGCAGGGAAATGAAATGAGAGCCTAATTTCACAATCTAAGAAGCAACAATTATTCTTTTTATATCTATTCATATTTCCCCGCTACCTTTGAGTTGAAAAATATAATAAAACATATAGTTATAGAATTTAAAGGTGAAATCGACAGTGTTCTATGGACTATGGCCACCATCTTGTCTTTTTGCATTCTCTCCCATTTCACCAACTCTGTGCCGATATATGTACCCATTTGATACTGGAGACAGGCATTCTACTTCCTGTTCCATACTAAAGCTACGTTGTCGTTCACCCATGTACTGCAAGTACGGGGTGAATCATTTATCTAGAACAGGTTGTGATAAGCATAGTTTCACTTGGAAGAAACCAGCCTAATGAATATATCAATTATATTCATTTAAGCAGGGGAAATTTCAATCACGGACAATTGGTCTTCCTCATTCCACTGCTCCGTACACTATTCTAATGATGCCGAGCGTCATGCTATGTAGTGACAAATTATCAATTTTCAAGTCATTGGTTTGGTTCGGCCTGGGTTCGAATTCCATGACTTGCCACACGGAAAGTGGACGTTCAACCACCTGGCTACCTGGCGTTGTTTGTACCGGGCGCTTCGAGAACAGACAAAATTTGACGATAATCCTATGTACACTTTTATATTGCGTATATATTTAAAAGGTGCACTCACACCAATGGCTACCTCACCAATAGGGCTACGTTAGTTTCGATAATCAGTTTGAAAATCTCACATATGTAATCAGTCATTTGTAGAATACAGCAGTTCTGGTGCGTGCATTTTGCTGCCCCCCCCCCCACTCCTCCGACACACACCACAATCACTTCTTCCATTTCAAGTTTACTAATCACATGATTTCGAGATTGTCATTTTCATCTAGGAAAAATATTAGGCTGCTTATTATGATCTAATTTAGTTCGAAGTACCTTTGATTACAAATTGCTAACCATGGATATATTGTCATTGAAAAAAGGCAAAACAATTGTAGTATACACAACAAACCGGACATCACAGGTTTGTATGACGTGCACAGCGACATATATGTTTAATTAAAATGACTTAATAATCCTGCAATTTAACAATAAATGTTTACTAAGTGCACCAGTATATAAATTGGATTCCTAGGATCAAATGTAGACAAGTGCTTTGACTTAGAAAATTGTAGTTTCATCGGATTATGCAAGTTTAATTACCAAACTAATTTTGTTATTCGGTTAAGAAAATACAACGTAATAATATTTGAAGAATAGTACAACAATGTCAAGCTTGTGCACATACTTCAGAGTTCGTTCTTAATACGAAGGAAGAATAAAGAGAGCTGCCCGTGAGAGTTATCACTCATGTCGGTAATAGCCCATAAGACCAGCTCCAAGCACCGACAAAAAACTACTCAACATCTGATATCCAAGGTGAACAATTGCTACATAGTGCACCGTAGTGGTACATATATATAACCCCACATATCAGAACTTAATCTAGTAGAATTTTACATCATACTTCCTCCCAACACTAAGGATGTATATGTATAGTCCATGGGTTTAAATCCCAGAAAAACTACCGGGGTCCAGGGGCATCCCCCCCCCTGATATGGCATCCCTGTTAGTCTGACAAAAACATCAACATTTCTAAAGCCCCCCCCCCCCCCAAAAAAAGGCCAACCACGACTCAAATGGATGTTAAGGTACATATCCAACTAGGTCCATTTTCACTTCGATTTTTCCCCCAATAAAATTTATCTGCAGGTGTTTTTTTTTTCATGACTCTCCAAACCTAGTTGTGTATTGCCCCACCTTTAATGGAATATGTTAAAGCTGCACAGTCCACTGAAAGCAGCATTTATTTTGGTTGTCAAACAAAAGCACCTACATAGGTTTGATTCGACATATCAACACTAGCGCACTGATTAAGGTTTTTTTGTTCATCGGATGAACACTAAGTAAATTTAATAGAACCTACCACTGCTGCATCCTGTGATGTCAAACATTTCCGGGTGTACACCAACATGCATTTTTCATGGATAATCCTTTCATAAATACAAATGTTCCTTTTCTTCAGCTATTTCTAGTAATAACTTAAACATCTTTCATTATTGAATAATGCAGTTATTTACTTATAGATTTAGGCATTGCGCAGAAGGATACAATGTTTTGTAAGGCTTCTCCTCCTGTTTTGTTGGATCTCATGTTGACTTCAATAAGATCTCGATTTTCATTGGTACGCATGCTGCGACCGGTGAGAATCTGGGGTAGTCCAGACATGAGCTCCACTACCATACAGTGGCAGGAAGGACTGCTCCGTCACCGTCGCAGTTTACAGCGATAGGTGGCGGTACGGTAGCCGCCGGGCAGTGCCGCGAGAGGGATGCCACCTACTGTGTGAGGCTAGCGTAATCTCCCCCCGAGGAAGTTGACATGGGAACCGGCAGGGCAGAGGCAAGTCACTTGATCGTGGATGCCGCAGTGAGCAGAGATTAAAGACGTGAGAAGCAAACATACTCGTTCTCCTGCTTGCTTGGGGGGTCTACAGCGTGAGGGTCAAGTTCCAGGCGGCCAACGAAGGGGCCCCATCACACTACTTTATTGTATGTGAAACTGCTTTTGACTGTGTGAAAGCAATTGTTAGACACATCAATTCTAACGGTTGCATGTTTTAGAGGCCATTCAAAGTTTTCAACATTTTCACGGTTGTACAGGGGGAGGGATGGGGTGTCAGTCAAGTACAGCTTTTATCACTTAATAAAATATTTCTATTTAAACCATTCATATTCTTAACTTTATGTTCTGTAGTAGAATGTTGATGCGTACTACTTTGGTTGGGTGGGGGCGGGAGGTATGGAAAAGTATGCTTTGAATGGCTGAAAATGTTGAAAACGACTAAGGAATTTTCTGGAATGTTCACCATTTAAATTCCTGCAATTTATCATATAAGTTCACAGCAAAAGTTGTAATTTTGGTAAGCTCCAAACAACCGGTTGTTTTGATGTGGGATAGTGTATGAGTGTCCAATTAAAGTTGCATGTTCCGATGAAATATAATTTTGTCAAAATTAAAACAACTACTTACATTTGATCCTATATATCCAACTTCGATATTGGTGTATTAGCTAATGATTTGAGACAGCATATACAGAATAACCAGTGAACTTATAACCTCACCCCTTTGGACACTCACTTTGAAACACCCATTATGCAGGGAGACTATTAACCAATTAGGCCAATCTTGTGACCTCATTAGCCTCCCCCAACCAAGTATGCCTACTGTGTCGGGCCATAGAGGGGAAGGGGAAATGAGGTGGATGTTGGATATTCAATGCTGTTTGGTCAATTCTATAAATATAATTAATCAATTTCGGTAATTTAAATTTTGAAATTTTTACATTTGTCAATTAAAATTGCATCTGCCATCAGGACTAGGTATGGTATGAGGGAGGATGAGACATATGGATGACATAACTGCAAATAATAACATAGCACTAATATGTACATGAGAAATGCAAATTCATTAGATAGCAATGCGAAATGTTAAAGGGAATCAGCATACCTGCCCGGGAAAACAAATGAACTCAGAATAGTTCTAATTTGTGCCACAGGGTGATGCATGCTTAGTACTTAACTTTTCCACAGGTTTCCGGTTTTAACGCTATGATGGCAGGAGCCGTTCCGGTTGAGCCTATGTGTTATCGTTTGGACGGGATGCATCGCAAATGCGCCGGCTTCTACGCTTAATGCTATGATGGCAGCAGCTATATTCTATGATCCAGCCGGACCTGAGCATTAATGGCTTGACGGGATCCGTCGCAAATGCACAGATTTCCAGGTTTAATGCTATGATGGCAGCAACTGTTCTGGTCATGCGTTATCATTTGGATGGGATCCATCGCAAATGCGCCGGGTTCTGTTATTTCTGTCATTTAAGGCTATGACAGCAGCAGCTGTTCCGCAGCATATGCGCCGGCGGACAGCTCAGGGTCGCAGAGCGTGCAGTTCGTCATAAGTGAGTGTAGAAACTGATATGGCGCTATGACTCCTAGCCATCGTCCGACGCATACGCTGTGGATGGCGCATTTACGATGGATCCGGTCCAAATGATAGCACATCCTCAGCAGTTTGTGAAAGTTATTTGGCAATTACCAAAACTCGTGAGAACCCACGGAAAGTATTAGGGCATACTTGTGATTAGTGGGTATGGTGGGGTGGGGTGAATCTATATTTATACCAGTGTATGGGTGTGTGTAGGTGGGTATGTGGTGGGGGTGTATGTTTGTGTGGTGGAGGTGAAGGGGGGGGGTGAGGATTTTGATGTGTGTGGTGGGGAAAACCTATGCAGTGGAGGTGAACAACAAATACAAATCTTTACTCATGGAACTAAGCGAACAAAATGAAAATAAAGAATCAAAAATGGAGAATAACTGGAAGTGTTTCAAGGAAAGCCTAAAACAAACAAATGAAATATTGCTCCAACTGAAAAAAAGGGTAACACAGAAAGAAGGCATGGATGACAGATGAAATCCTACAACTAATGAAAGACGGGCAGAGAGAGGAAATACCTGAGATGAGGAATACTGATGGGCTTCCTATTCTGGAGAGCGAAGTAATAAGAGCCATTGGGCAACTTCGGAATGTGAAAGCAGTAGGAACAGACAATATCTCTTCTGAAATGTTAAAAGCTTTGGAGGGAGATAGCATCACAAGGATAACTGCTCTTTTTAATGACATATATAACACCGGATATATTCCATCAGACTTAAGAAAATCTATATTTATTGCCCTTCCTAAGAAACCAAAAGCGGTGGAATGCTCGGATTTCAGAACAATAAGCCTCATGAGCCATGTTATTAAAGCTTTACTCAAAATACTACTAGAAAGGATTAAAGGAAAAATTAATCGAGAGGTATCAGAAGAGCAATTTGGATTCAGACCAAACAGTGGAACAAGGGAAGCCATTTTTAACATGAGAACAATAATTGAGAGACACCTAGAAGTAGATAAGGATATATACATATGTTATATAGACTACGCTAAAGCATTTGACAAAGTACATCATAAGAAACTCATAGAAGCTCTACAAAAAATCGGTCTAGACGGTAAGGACGTTCGGCTTGTGGCCAACCTCTACTGGGAACAGTATGCTGCTGTAAGAATTGGAGACTCATTGACATCAGAAGTGAAGATCAAATGTGGAGTGCGACAAGGATGTGTTCTATCACCTAGTCTTTTCAACATTTATACGGAAATGATTTTCAGAGAAATAGATGACAGCATAGGAATAAATGTTGGAGGTGGAAATATCAATAACACAAGATACGCAGACGATACAGCACTGCTAGCCTTATCATCAAATCGACTACAAGATATAGTGGATGAAGTAAAAGAAAAAAGTGAGAGATGTGGCCTCAAAATGAATGTAAAGAAGACAAAATCCATGGTTGTCAGCAGAAAGGAATACAAACCAAGAGCAGAGATAAAAGTTAATGGTGTAATCTTGGAGCAGGTAGAGTCATTTGTGTATCTGGGCCATTTAATAACTAGTGATGGCGGATGTGAAAGAGAGATTAAACGGAGAATAAACATTGCCAAAACAACATTTCTAAAGATGCAGAAAGTACTAACATCTAGAGACATAAATATAAAAACAAGACTCCGACTGCTAAAATGCTATGTGTGGTCTACACTTTTATATTGCTGCGAGACATGGACTTTGAAGAAAGCAATAACAACAAAGCTCGAGGCATTTGAAATGTGGCAATACAGAAGAATGTTAAAAATTCCATGGACAGCAATGATAAGCAACGTGGAGGTCCTAACAAGAATGAAAATAAAGAGACAGATAATACAAACGATCAAAAACAGAAAAATTAAATACTTTGGCCACATGATACGACACCAGGAATCACAGAGAAGAATACTGGAAGGGAAGATAGAAGGGAAAAGACCAAGAGGGAGAAGGAGAACAACATGGATGGACAACATCACTGAGTGGACAGCAATGAGCTATGCGGAATGCGTGAGAGGAACGAATGACAGGAAGAGATGGAGGTCCATTGCAGCCAACCTTCTTCGAGAAGACGGCACCCATTGATTGATTGATTGATGGTGGGGGTGTGTGTGGATTTAGGGGTGTGTGGTGAGTTGGTATGGTGGGTGTGGTTGGGGTGTAGGTGTGTATGGTGGATGGGTGGTGGGGGCGTATGTTTGTGTGGTGGGTGTGTTGTGGAGGTGTAAGGGGTGCGGTGAGGATGTTGTGGTGAGGATGTTGGTGTGGGGTGGGGATGTATGGGTGTGTGGTGGGGGTGTAAGGGTGTGTGGTGGGGGTGTATGGGTGTGTGATTAGTGGGTATGGTGGGGTGAGGTGAATGGGTGTAGTGTGGTGTATGTAGTGTGGTGTGATGTAGGTGTGTGTGGTGGGGGTTAACGGTGTGTGTGGTGGGGGTTAACGGTGTGTGTGGTGGGGGTGTAGGTGGTTTGGGTGGAGGTGCAGGGATGTCTTGCAGAGCGGCACCTCACAATCTTTAGCATCCCTAAACCCCCACCACACACGTACACCCCCACCACAGCCCTAAACCCCTACCACACACACCACCACACACACTACACCCTCACCACACACCTACACACACCTAAACCCCCACCACACACCTAAACCCTTCTATCCAACCATAATGGCCGACTTGAACCAGGAATGGGTGCTGCCATCAAGTGTATAGTGAGAGAAATGGCTTATGAAAGGTCCCCATTACAATGACCAAACAAGACTATTTGTGATTTGTATAGCTCGAAACAATCTATGCCCTAGGAGTTATTTAAAGCTGCATAGTCCGATGAAAACATCAAATTTTCAAAACCAAAACAATTATCAAGGTTTGAGTCCACACATCTAACTTAAATATTGGTGCACTTATTAAACAATTAGGGCATACTGAGGCAATTTAATAGAATGTTACTGCATAAGCTTATGGTGTCAGAATGTTGGCGTGCTTGCGAAAATGAATCTTGCCTGTTTGCATTTCAAATATCTCAAAAGTTAGCCATTTAAAATAAAAGTTTACTTCAAACTAAAGAAAGGTAGATTATAGCAATCAACCTGATATATTTATCTCAGAAAATGACAGAAACTCAAAACCAACGGGCTACGCAACTTTAAGTGACAAAGACAATTTTTGTGTATTTTTTCCACAATTTTCAGCTGGAATACGCAAACACACAAAATGAAAACAATTTGCAAAAATTAGATTAAAAAAAAAAAAATTTTAAACCTTTTTTCTCCCTTAAATACAATTTTATTCACTGGAGTACTCAAATAGAAAATTTCGGGGAGGCAGGTCTGCTATTAGGGTCATTCAGCCCTCCTCAGATGATAGAGTGACAGGTCAGGGAATGCTCACACTAGTATCACAGTTGGCTTATGCTATGAAATAGAACTGAGATATGCTTAGACTTATGGATCACTAGTTACAAGCAGGAATGAAAATGGCATCTCGTAAAACAAACAACCCAAATACCCCAGGCATTTGTAGCGAGGAATCACTCAATAATCTTTATCCTGGTAATTACTGTCTTAATATTGTCCAATATCACACAATTTCCACGAAAATGAAGATATTCCCCCATAGGCTTAGCACTGTTAGCGAATCGCAGAAAATTCCCCGAAGTCAGTTTTCATACAGTGCTCTCCATGCACTATCTCCTAGCTCCATCAGTACAGACTATAGTTGTGACTACATTATCGCCCATGCAGCCTCTTTCTATCTCTGCAATCACTCCTAACAGTTCTGTTTGTTTTGATTTCTTCCTAGAAACATCTAAGGTTATATGAGAACAGAATTCTCACTGAGCAATTGCAGTCCTACACATCCTCAGCAGTTTGTGAAAGTTATTTGGCAATTACCAAAACTCGTGAGAACCCACGGAAAACTTTCGCCCGTGTATAGGGTGTTTACCGCTCCTCGCGTGGGCCGGTGTCGAGGTTTCAGATCTCCGCCAGTTTCAAATCTCCGCATCGCTTCTGCGCATGCGTCAAAATCGAACAGCATCGTCAAGGCATTGTCAATGGTCGTGAGCAAGCTTCATACAGAAAAAGTGAAATATCTCTAAAACCACACCACCTAGAAACAAATCGCTTGGTACACATATAGAAAACATGTTTACCAAAAAGATTGTATTAAATTGGTATGGTTAGGGTTCTGGATTTCTATTAATTTTGAATAATGTTTTGCACTGCGCGTACCGGCAAACTCAAGGCTTTGTCAATGGTCGTGAGCAATCTTCATACAGAAAAAGTGAAATATCTCTAAATCCACACGACCTAGAAACAAATCGCTTGGTACACATATAGAAAACATGTTTACCGAAAATATTATATTAAATTTATAAGGTTAGTGACACTGACACTATAGTGACAGTATGAGTGCAGCGATTTGCGGCAATCGGCGACGGTTTGAATCTGGCTCGATGTTGACACATGCGCAGACGATGCTGTTTGTTTTTGACGCATGCGCAGAAGCCAGGTGGAGACCTGAAACTGGCAGAGATCTGAAACCGCGACACCGGGAAAACGGCACGCTACGGTAAAATTCTGGACTCTGTTAATTACATCTTCATTACTTAGCTCATGCCCATCGGATTTCCTTCACACATGTCTTAAAAATGAAGACAACTAATACCTCTTCAAATTCCCCCATGTTCAAAAAGCTATAAGTGTCTTTCAAAATACTACTAGTACAAGTTCAAAACATTGGTGCACTTCATTGGCCTGTGTTTGTGCTAGTCCCAGTCATTTTGGGAATCACCAGCTCACCATGCTAAATTTAGGTCAGACTGTTTTGTTATTCCTGGATTATTAACCAATCAGATTTGCCTAAACTCATTGTCTTGAATGAGCGAGGTCACTCATTTGGTGTCATTGCTGGACATGGCAGGCTCAAGGCCGAAGCCCCCCCCCCCCCTGCCACTAAGGTGGTGGTGGGGGGGGGGAGTGATGCGTGGGAGGGGGGGAAAGCCATCTTCCCCCCTCCGGCCTATATAACAACTCCTGCCAGCCAGGCCAGGCCAGACACTATCCTGGTGTCTTCCGGAGCCACCGAAGCTGGTCAGTCTTCTCCAAACACCCGCACTGATCACTTACCACCTCCTTTTCTACACAAGCCATGACACCACATGCAACATGCCACGTCAGGGATCATCCAACAAGAAGAGGGGCCGAGGCCAGCCAGCAAAGCTGCGCTACCAGGAGGGAGCCTCTACGACACTACCGATACAGCTTCACCCACGGGACACCGAGCCCATGGACAGTCACGCAGGCAGCAGTAGCACGCCATGCGCAGGCACCGGCGCGCCCACGACGCCCCGCAACCTGCACTGATCAAGCGGCATGGACCCGGACCCGGACGATTCCTACCCCGACCCGGGCCAGCGGCCGACCAGGCAACGGACACCCGACAGGCAGCGCACCGCTCGGGAGGACCAATGCATCCAGCAGATGGAGGAGCGAATTACGGCCCAGATGGATGCTATACACATATCCATCAGGCAGCTAGCTGACAGAATCCCAGAGGTGTGGGCCCCACGGCCACGCAACCACCGCACACCTACGGCAGCGGACTAAGCGCGAGGCCGGGAGAGAACAGCCACACAGGCAGGAGGACCGCGACCGGGAGGATAACGGGAGACGCAGGAGGGACTCCTCCTCCTCCTCACGGGAAGCCTCACCGGACAGGCGCAAGGGCGGCAAAGGCGGCACAACAGCAACAGTGGCCGTCACCGCTCCCCCAGCAGGGCTGAGCGGCGATGACGCAGGAAGAACGACGACCGAATACCATCTAATGAGCGACTGACACCCGCGTAGTTGACAGATCACACCTACTTAAATGTCACATTTCTGATAATTTACCCTCTACTGTTATCTCATATTTTTATCATTAACTATTGCTATTGTACTTTAACGTAATTGATTACTCGTTTGTTAAATCGTTCACATGACTCATATGCCCTCATCACATTTCATTTTCACAATATATCGGGACCTTCGCTCGTTCGCTTCTTGCCCGATGATACACAGTCAACGTACATGCCGCCCGGCGGGCAGCGCACGAATAAAAGCCTTGATTAACCCACTCATGCCTCTGAGTCAGCTGTGTTCGTGAGCAATGTGCTGCTGTTAGCAAAGACTATGACATCATAGGGGTATCTTCCCGCTTTCAAATAGGGTTACTGGTTAAAATGTTATGTGAAAAACCCCAAATAAACTATTTTAAAGCATCAAAATAAATGTATACACCTTAGCGGGTAGGTGATCCTATTAAAGCAATTTCTTGTGAATATTTTGGTGTTTATTTTATTAGAAAATGTTGCATATTAGCTCCAGGATTTTATTTTAGCTGCGTAATGTTTTGCGCTTACAATCACTGCCTCGGAAATCCGCCGTGCTTGCCGGTCCCGCGAAAGTGTCAAAAGTCACGCTGTGGCATAATTGCTTTTCAGTGCTTTGTTTTGTGTTGTTTGCGAAATTGGATTTAGGATATTAGCTCTGCTCAAAATGGGGTGTGATGATACCATTTTGAAGCACAGATTCTAGTTTTTGTCTGGTAAAATCGTGCAAGTGGCAGTGATTTTTACAAATGTTTTGTGAAAAACCGTACACACACTATTTTAAAGTGTGAAAATGGATTTAGACACCTTAGTGTGTAAGTGATCCTATTAAAGTAACTTCGTAGGGGTTTTTAGTCTTTATTGCATTAGAATATGTTAGACATTAGCTCCAGGCTTTTACTTTAACTGAGCAGTGTTTACCTATTTTGGGGCAACTTTTTGGCGACCATCTTTGATTTATGCCTGCCATCTTTGATTTAGATGATTCCATTCAAAGCTAGAGTTGACAAGGATTCTGAAAATATATATTTTGTTATAGGTACCTTTGGTATTTTAAGAGTTATAAAGCATTTATTACCAGATTTAGACATAAAAATAACCCACATGACCACTTTTTATCAATTTGTTGTCAATTTCCATGAAAATGGATGATCTTAGGCCACGTTTTGGTCTATAACCTTTGAATGAATAGAGATCGAAAGGTGAAGTTTGAACCATTGGATTGTCAGAAAACGTTCTCTCAGATTAGGCCATTTGGGAGTGGCCATACCAAATACATATATATATTTGCTGTTAAACACACCATACAGTGTATAAGAAGGGTTATGAAGAAATAGTTCACTGCAATTGTGTCCCGAGGGAAAAGATTGTTTGTTTGTTTTGCATCCTAGCAAGATCTAAGGTCATATCAGGATGGGTACTGACTTGTGACTGTGCACTCATGGCAACTATATAGTGCTGCCCCACTGGGAGAGCAGGCTGCCAGCACCATGACCTGATATCCCACTCAGTCACATTATCCTGACACTAAGCCAACCAGTCCTTGCCGTATCCTAATAATGGCGAATGCCTAGCTAGGAAGCGACAAGTATCAATTTTTAAGTCATTGGTTTGACCCGACCAGGGTTCATACCCATGAACACATGGGTTCAGATCCCCTGATCTCCCAAAACAGGAGACTCATTTGACCATGCCGTCTGGAAGGAAAAGATTAAAGCCTAATTTGATTAGCAGTGAATTTGCTGCCATTTGATTGTGCTTTACACCTATATAATTCCGCCTCCTATCGCTTCCCTGCAAGACATCACAGAATGGGCTATTTGAGCTCCAACCCAGTGTGTAAGCACAGTAGTTCCCTTCTTAAACGACCACCCTGAACAACCACCTGCCACATATGGCCAGAATGCCAATGCAGCAATATATTTTAACCACAAATTACCCCTCACCAATGACCATCCACATAACGCGACCAAAAAACAACCACCCTTTTCACCCTTATTTTAAAACCCAACAATTATTATTATACGCTATTTAAATGGACATGTTGAAACCAGTGTGATTATGCAATGTTTTAATTACTTAATGTGTTATCTTAAAACCAACAAGTGTCCATTGAAGCTAGGTGCTACTGTAGCCACAGTGGTCCCTCTTAAACGACTACCCACCATACACGGCCAGAATTGCAATCAAAGACCCTATAACACTAAGACGGCTCACTCACCCTGTACTGTGTAATAAAGAGAACAGCCAGCACACCAGGTGGTGGGTTTGATCATTTTGATAGTGTTATAATGGGGTTGTGTGAATGGTGTGTGTCCGTGAGCGTGTGCGTGTGTCAGTGTGCTGGAAGAAGGTTGCTGTGTAATGTGTGTATGGTGGTGGTGGGTGGCTGGGGTGGAGGGGTGGGTGGGGTAGGTGGTGGGGAGTTCTATAGGAGTGCAACACGCACCAGTGGGATCCCTCCCCCCCACTTACATCAGGGAGGGGGTGTGAGGTGTGGTGTGAGAGCGCCTGAGGTGGAGGAGGAGTGAGGGGACGGGGGGGAAAAGGAGTGTTGGGGAGGAAGGGGGGAGGAGGTAGAGAGGGAGGAAGGAGGAGGAAGAGGGAGTGTGGGGGACGAAGGGGGGAGGGGATGAGGAGGTGGGGGGGAGAAGGAGAGGGGTGTGGGGGAGAGGGGGAGGCAGAGAGGAAGGGGGGAACGAAGAGGAAGTGGATTGAGGTGTGGTGTGAGAGTGCTGGATAAGGTGGATGAGGAGGCAGATATGGAGAGTGGAGAGGGAAGGGTGGGGATGGGAGGGGAAGGGCGGTCGTGTGTGGGACGGAGGCATGAGGGGAGGGGGATGGAATGGGAGTGAGGGAACTGGAGGGCGGGGGAAGGGAAGTTAGGCCGGGAGGAGGGGGGGGGGTCAGCAGGAGGTGGGGACCAGAGCAAAGGGAGGGGGAAACAGCAGGGAGCGCGAAGGAATGAGGGAGGGCGTGGCAGAGGGAGGTGGGGACCAGGCAGACGGCGCAACATCGGCCAAATCCAAATGACAGGCAATCTCTCTTTTTTAAATTTAAAACTCACCCTCTCACCTTGTATGTGTTTATAAACACACCACAAGTTGGCACTGCAAAATTTACATTACCATTGGAGACATAGGGAGTGAGCCTTCTTAGTGTTATAGGGTCTTTGTTCCAATGTAGCAACATACTTTAACTACAAATTACCCCCCTCACCAACGACCACCCATTTCCCCCTTTATGAGATCATTGTTTCAAATCCAACCAGTATAATTATGTGATATTTAAATGACCATCTTAAAACCAGTGTGAGTATGTGAGGTTTTAATTGTTTAATGTGTTATTTTCAAATAAAAAAGTATGATTATATGATAATTAAATGTGTCACTCCCTCTCACCCTCTTACCAGCGACCCCCTCCCTTATGCGACCACATTCTCTGCAGTAGGGGTGGTCGATTAAGAGGGGGACCATTGTATTGCTATAGCCAGGACCATTACACCAGGTATTGCATGCTTATTGTTAGCAGTTCTACGTACAATGCAGTTGATATCTAGAATATGAATATTTTGTTACAATTGACCAAATAGTCATGTAAAGAATACACATTAAAATCAGATGACACTGCGCCATATGCAAGGGGCAGTAATAGCTTATCCTGGGAATAACCTCTTTCCAGGGTTTGCTATTGCGAGGATGTGGGTGTGCCTAGAGTCATATGCATTGGGAATATCTATCTGCTGAGGATATTTCCTTCAGATTTTCACATCTCTCCAAGCAATATCTATCCTAGTTCCATTACACTGACCCACCAGGACATACTATCCTGGGCGAGCATTGCACTGTCTTTGTGTCTGCCACCAATTCCCAGTTATTCTCTCTGCAACCACTCCTTGCTTTTCTGTTTGTTTGGGTGTAAGTCCTAGCAAAATCTAAGGTCATATGAGAACTGGATTCTGACTGACCAATTGCTATCATATATATCCTTGGCATTTCATGATAGTTAATTGGCTTTGAAATCCGGGGATCTTTCAACCATGGTGAAATAGGGGAATAACTTAACTTACTGACTAGTGTCACGGTACAGTGGTCCTAGCACAAAGTGACTATTATCACAGTACCGTATCCCAAGCGCAAGATTCTAGTCACTGTACCATGACAACAGATTATTCAACAATCACGTGTAGACTTTGTATCTAAAAGAATGGTACTGTGACACTAGACTACCGCCAGGGTACCGTGATTTTAGAATATCGTTCTGTCATCACGGTACCGTGACAACAGATGCGTCCTATCGGAATGACTAACGTCACGGCACATTATTTAACAAATGACATTGACCATATCTTAAGATCTGGTACACTTATACCCAGAGAACCAGCTCACAAGTTTTCAAGCCAGAAACATTTATAATAGTTAAATTGTCAACTCCTAATAATTGGAAAAAAACACTAATTTATTACAATGACAAATTTGGCCATAGTGCCATGTTTGATAATCTGTAATTCGAGTTCTAATGATCTGTGTAGTATGTGGTTGCACAAGCTCATAGTCCGATATGCATAGAGTATGCTTAATTATTTTTAGGGTGATCCTTCTATTTTCCTTGAAGATATATTACTCCAAACTTGAGAAAAAGGCTAAGATGCCAGACTCGGACCAAAATCAACAATAACCCTTAATACTAATACAAAAAGACGTAAATACCAATAACTTAAGAACTACTGTATAGTGTATAGATCTGCTGCAACCTTGGAGTGAATACAGAGAATGACCTCACTTTCGCGCATGTGCTTTACAGTGCTGTTGACAGTAAACTCACCGTTTTTTTTTTTAAAGCAAAAATCTGTATTTTGAAAGAGGATCACTGCCCCAAAAGGAGTACTTATACTTAGCATTGCATACATTTAAAAAGGAAATTAAATCAGCCTTCAGATGATACCACAGTTGTTGGGTGTAAATACATTGCAATATATGGTAATTTGAGTTTTAGTTTATTTTGCAAGCCAAAATAGGTTATTTTTCATATTTTCCCTTTTTGCCACACATCATTAGAAAGATAATGGTGTAAGCTTTCCACTGATCTTAAAAACAGATTTGTAGCCTGCATAGGGCAAGAGCCTTTCACTGCTGAAGGTAGTGAGGAGTTTATGCTGTACAGCCAGAATCACATGTGCAACACATAGTTTGGTAAACCTACGTTTTTCAAGTGCATATAACAAACTTGTTAAATAAAAATATTAACAAGCAAATCATACAGAAGTCAAGAGTCAGTCTTCCTCTTTATCTCCATATACTTTATAATATCATAGGTTGCCTGTGCATGCAGTTAGAAACAATGAAAAAAACACAAATTTACTCATTTTACCCAGTGATTGGCCACATGCCAGCAGGCTGCCACTACCTACTCGTATCCTAACTCATTTTAGGCCCCCTGGTGCAATCACCCTATCATTATCAACCCCTACTTGTCTATGTGGCTCCTTGCTTGAGAAGTCAATTCAGACTACCACAGGTAATATCTCCCACAACAGAGCTATTTATATGCACTGACTATTCAGGGATGAAAGTGGTCTCCGACAAAAAAAAGCGGAAATCAATGCCTGCGGTGAGGTTATTTGCAATCCGACGGCGAATTTCCGCGAAAACGCGGATATTCTCACATAGAGGGAAAATGCCGGAAGTCCGGTTTAACTATCCTTGTTGTCTCTATATATAGGGTATGCACTGACGTCACGCTAAGCGGAAGTGCGGCCATTCTGGAGATACAACCACAATAACAAACCCAACCTGATCAATGCACTCAATGGCAGTGAGCAATCTTCATACACAAAAAGTGAAATATCTCTAAAGCCACACGACCTAAACACAAATGGCTTGGGATACATATAGAAAACATGTTTAAGAACAAGATTATATTAAATATATAAGGTTAGGGTTCTGGATTTCTATTAATTTTGACTAAAACTGACGTTTTTCGTTGCACATACCGGCGAACTCAATGCATTGTCAATGGCGGTGAGCAATCTTCATACAAAAAAAGTGAAATATCTCACCACACGACCTAGAAAGAAATCGCTTGGTACACATATAGAAAACATGTTTAACAACAAGATTATATTAAATTTATAATGTTAGGGTTCTGGATTTCTATTAATTTTGACTAAAACTGATGTTTTTCATTGGGCGTACCGGCGAACTCAATGCATTGTCAATGGCCGTGAGCAATCTTCATACAGAAAAAGTGAAATATCTCTAAAACCACAAGACCTAGAAAGAAATCGCTTGGTACACATATAGAAAACATGTTTAACAACAAGATTATATTAAATTTATAAGGTTAGGGTTCTGCATTTCTATTAATTTTGAATGAAATATACGTTTTGCACTGCGCATACAGGCAAACTCTATGGGATGTTTACTGGTTGATATCGCCACAATGGCCGTGCATCATGTTGATGACATCACGTGAATACCCTATATTGGTGCTCATACCTGACTCGTTCTTTTTGGGGTTTTATGCTCTAGTAACAGCAAAAGTCATAATAATGGGATTCGAACTACCCAATTGCTGTCATATACATCCTGATTCCATAGCATTTTGACATTAATAAATAAACATAAAAAATCGCGGGAGTCCGCGATTTCGCGGAGATCTTTCATCTCTGATTCAGTGTGATTTTTCATAGACATTGGGAAGGTTAATATTGTGTTAGAGGTCGGTTCGGTTTGAAGCCCAAGGGGTGAGTGTCAGATCACTGCCCTGGCCTCTTATAGTTTGGGTCCGGCAATTAATAAATAGACAAAGGGTGGTAGGATAGATAATTGTTACCCACCAATCATCGCATAGTTCATAACAAGTGTATTAGTATACATACTTTAAATTCCATGAGTTGACTTAACATATATATGGTCTTGCCTATTGGTTCAGGTTGTTGACGTCCTGGCAACATCTAAGGCAACATCAGGACGCGTACTGACTACTAATAGTGCACACTCATGGTGATTTTATAGTGCTGCCCCACTGGGAGATCAGGCTACCAGCACCATGATGTGATATCCCACTCACTCACATTATCCTGATACTGAGCTAACCAGTCCTTGCCCCATCCTAATAATCATGAGCACCTGGCTAGGAAGGGACAAGTATCAATATTTAAGTCATTGATTTGATGCGACCATAGTTTGAATCCCACTATCTACCAAAATGAGAGACGGACGCTCAACTCGTTTGGCCATCCCGTCTGGTCATTCTTGCCTACTCACTGGACAGGAAGCGGAGGTCGGTAAGAGCGCTCACTGGCTTCCTATGCAGGTTGTGGGTTCAAACTACAGCCGAGTTAAACTAATGAACAAAGGTAATACTTGCCACTACTTAGCTTGGGGCTCTGCATTAATAGTACAGGGCAAGGACGGGTTTACTCAATATCAAGATAATGTGACTGAGTTAGATATCGGGTCAGTGTACCGGTGGCCCAGTCTCAAGGTGTGGCAGCAATAAAAAATCGCAATGAATGTGCACTGTCACAAATCGATACCTGTCCTAATATGACACCGTAACTGTTGCTAAGACATAAAACTCCAATGAACAGACTAATCACAACAAATTATTTAAGTCATACTGGCATCAGCAATGGGGAAAAAGGTGTATTTAATCTTGAAAACGAGTATGTTTTTAACATTGGTACCAAACACCACGTACAGTTGGTTGGTTGTTTTACGTCCTGGCAACATCTAGTCATATCACGGCGGGTACCGACTTGTGACAGTACACACCAGGCGACTTTATAGTGCTGCCCCACTGGGAGACCAGGCCACCAGCACCATGACCTGATATCCCATTCAGTCACATTCTCTTGACACTGAGCCAACCAGTCCTTGGCCCATCCTAATAATGCCAAGCACCTGGATAGGAAATAACAAGTATAAATGTTTACGTCATTGGTTTGACTCGACCAGGGTTCGAACCCGTGGGATCGAGCCCCATGATCTACCAAAACGGGAGACGGATGCTCAACACATTCGGCCATCCCGTCTGGTCCCATGTAAGGAAGCCATTTTTCGATTGCCTAGCAACACTCCAGTGTATTTATTGCCACAAATAAAGTCTCCCTAAAATTATTGTTAAATACTATTAGTCAAAGCTTCTGCACAACTCTTTGATAAGTGCCTCTACCAGTGACCAGAAAGGACTTACCCGACCCTTCTTTTTTGTTTTAGTTTCTTCTTCACTGTCAGGTTCTGGCTCGGGTATTTCCTCCTCCACCTCTGGTTCCTCTACTTCTGGTGCTTTCTCCTCTGGGGTTCCAGCAGTTTCCTCAGAACTGTCGCCAGTATCCTAAAACAAAACAAGATTGGTCACGTTACTAATACATAACAACAACACATAACTTTCCTGTAACTAACAATATTAGTCTTGGTAATTCACATTCAGGGGATGCAAATTGAAACACCCCAAACGACAGACAGACAGACAGACAGACAGACAGACGAGTTTTTGGTAAAATATGGCAAAAATCCTGTCAAAACCTTGATCGAAAATAAGTTTGTTTAATGAAAGCAGATTAATTAATAATAATCAAAATTATTAATTAAAGAAAATACCCCGGCAAAATAGGTTTTCACGTCCAAACTGACAAAAACACACTTAATTTCTACAAACTGTTTAAAAGCCCAAAAGTCAACATAGTGCAGAATTATTTTAGAACCCAGATAGATAACGATAGTAATTTGATAACAATTGCTCAATGTGGAAAGCAAGAATTTAGAGACAGCTTTTAAGTGAAATGGTGAGAATTCTTTTAAATATGTAGTGGTTATCTTATGACTATGTTCAAAGCTGAGCTTTCAGACAGTGTAAATATCCGTGAAATAGGGATTAAAAGGTTGTGTTTCTGTCCTGGATAGTTTGATATACCAAAGCAACAAGAGAGGCCAGTGCCAATCCTGAAGAGCCATACATGACTAAGCATCTTATATGACAGGACTAGTTTATCACACAATAAATAGTACCAAGATGACATCCCGGTGCAAAGTCAGAAAGACTGAAGCCACATTATGTTAAGCGTGTTGAGTCCAGAGCTACCGCAGCTCAGCAACCATCAGATCCCATTCCAGTCCATGAATAGACTGGAATGACTGGTTCAGCCCAATCCTCCATGCAGTGTAAGCAGTTCTACTACAGAAGCATCTTGCACTACTGTTGCCACTACCACTACACTTGCTGACCATGTGGTGAGAACACTGTAAGCTACCATGGCGATGCCAGACAGGAGTGTTGCAGTGTGGGTTTATCTGCAGCTAGTAGCCATTCAGTGTATTTTACAAGGATGAAAGTAGTATCCGGTTAAAAAAAACTAAACAAAAATAAAGGAAATCAGGCCGAGACCATTTGCGCAACCTAGTGGGTTCGGACAGAACCAAGAAGTGGTGGCAAAAAAAAATCCGCAGAAATTAACCCGAGACCCTGGAGTCACCGGTTTCAGTAGAACCAACGGCAAATTTCCATGAAATGGTGGATATCCCCACATAGGATTAGCACTGCTAGGGAATCGTGGAGAAATGCTGGAAGTCAGGTTTTAACTGTCCTTATTGTGACTATTAACGACCATGCTGAACTCTTTCTAGGTTAGATTTTTTTGTTCTAGCAACATCTAAGGTCATATAAGAATGGGATTCGGACTAACCAATTGGTGCCATATATATTGACATTTTGTCAATCATAATTCTACAAAAATCGCAAAAATCGGTTATGTCGCAGAGATCTTTCATCCCAAATTGTAATAGGACAATTTTAAGGCCACGGTCAGCAGTTGGTTCCTAGGATAAAGCTCATGCTCAGCAACAAATTACTTGATAATATCCCTGACACACACACATAAGCTCAACAATACTCGCCATTCAGCAAGATGGTTGGAGTTACTTCCCAAAATGACCCAGTAATTACTACACCTAATACTGCTGAGGGAAAAGGATCGTTTCTTGAAGCTAAAGGTTTGTGTGTTTGTTGTTCTTCCAAACCTTAACATCATATCAGGACGGGTACCGACTTGTGACAGCGCGCACGCATGGCAACTTTATAGTGCTGCCCTATGGGAGACCAGGTTGCCAACACCATGACCTTATACCCCCCTCAGTCACGTCATCCTGAGCTAACCAGTATGATCCAGACTTAAAAAAGAGCTTTGTTGGGGTGTTGGTTTTTTTTTTTAAATATCCTCCAAAATAAATTAGAATATCACACTTGCAGCGCCTAGGCACTGGCTGTAGATGCTGGCAAGGTGTTTGCACGAATAATTTAATGAAGAGACTGGTGATGAGAACATGGTGAGAATGAGTTATGTTGCGTGTCATTAAAATTCGCAGCTGGTGTACTCAATGAGTTAGATGAATATTTGCTACTCCTTAATAAATTCTGTGAAATATAACTCCAGTTCTCACTGCATACATAGCCCATTATTTCTCCTTCAAATGGCATTGGCTCTCTTAATATCAGTAAAACCCGAGATCTTTAGGGTTTTATATTCTAGCAACAAAGCCATAAAGATGGCAAAAGGGTCTGTACACATGTTAAGATATGGGATTCAAGGCGATTTCAAGACTGGTTTTTAATTTTGGGTTTAGTTTTAAAATCGTCATTCGGAATGGCAATTTCGGAATAATTTAGATCAGTGGGGACAGTTTAATGAACATTTTTTGTTGTTGGTAAAAACAGTTTATTCATCAGAATATACATTTTTCAGCACTGAGGCACTGTTCTACCGGCCATTTACATTACATTGTAAAAAGGTCGATGTTAGTAGATTGTGAAGGGGGTTAGTGTTAGTGGGTTAGCCATAATAAGTTCAGTGTTATGGGCTAATATAACCAAAATCAAGGCTTTTCAAAACTAATTACCAAAAATAGGTCAAATTCAAGGCCTTGAAATGGGGCAGATAAAGTTCAATACATTCCAGGTCCCATAAGGATCCTGCAGGAATTCCGGAGGCATGGTGATTTAAAACACTCACAATCAGCCCCCCCCCCCACCCCACCCGCCCACACACACACACACACACACATTATAAAAGTGCACAGTCCGATGGTTTTGAGTTTCTGCCATATTTTGGAGATAGGTATATGAGGTTGATCGTTTTACGCTGTCTACCATATGTTAATTTAAAAGTTGTAGTGGTCAGTATGGTTGCGGGCAGCGGAGTGTGGAGCTGATGGGTTCAGCTGAGAGTGTGTTGTGATTGGCTGCTGAGTGTGCTGGTTGATGTGGCAGCAAGTGAGGTGAGGAGGAAGGTGCCAGGATGGATTGATTGGCATGTGGTTATAGGTTGTACCCCCCCCCCCCCCACCCTCCAGGAGGCGGGTGCCCAACGGCTTCACTGCCCTGTGTACCCCGAAATGACCCCGAATGAGCTTAAACTCATTCAACACGATTAAAATGTATTTTCCCTTCAACAGGCAGCCCCAAACATAAAGATTTGAGCATTTGCAAAATCACGAAATAATGTGTGTAAAGTTATGGACAAAAATTAAATATTAAAAAAGAAATCAGGAACTAATGGGCCGATTTACTGTATTACATTTTGTAATCAGAATGGTAAGATCTTTCTAACTGTATCAGTTCCAAATTAATGGTAAAAAAGAATACATCAGTTTGGTTTAATTGGTGGCTTCTTTACGCTGCATCAGCAGCATAGGCCATATCCACGTCGAGAGTAATATGTAAATTGATTTATACCATAGTTGTGCTCTATGCATAAGTATGGAAACTACTTAAGGCTGCTGTGTAAGCCTCAGATCATAGGTACTGAAAGTGTTACACTATAGCCATAAAATAAAAGTGGCAACAGGGGCATAAAAGTACATGCACTGTGTTGTGTGGAATATCTCCTGAGGAATGAGTTATAATTTAGAGCAAGACAGTTTGTGTTTAGACTTGTAGGTCAGAAGAAACTCACTACCGTACTCATCTTGCGTACATAACTTAGTGTCCAGTTATGGCTGTTGCAAAACCTGTATTCAAGTGTTGTTGCTTGAAATAACAAACAAACACAAATACAAAATGCAAACAAACACTTAGAGGTGACTGAAGAATTATTTATTTGGAAAAGTTACATTTGGTCACTGACAAAGAGCAGACACTGTTATGTACAGCAGAAAAAGAAATTCTGAACATAACGCTCAGGACGTGAAAATTACTGATGTTATTTACGACTCCAACATTTCTAGGTGAATGAAAACAAACACTTTTAAAGTATTTGAACACTTATTTGATAGACTTGTCTTGCTTAACCGGTGTATCAAATATCATTCTTTTTGGCAAGAACTTTGTACACATGTATGCTCTTCGCAAGTATGAAAATCGGACACGATCGTGTACAGAAGTGAAAACTTGCTACGTTAATAAGCTGGCTAAAACACAACACACTGAACGATACAAGAATCTGTCAGTAAAACAAACACTTTTTTAACTCATTAATGTGGAACTGACTAACACTGACTGACAATGACTCACGGTGTAGTCGCATGAGATTGAGAGTTAGATGCAGCAGTAGGGACTACAAAATTAGGGTGATGTGGATACACAACCAGGGTTTCAGCCAGAAAATACTTTAATGTGGGTCTGGAGGCTTAGTTGTCTCTGGCTCCATGAAGAAACTTTAAAAAGATTATCCCAACAATTTGAGGGTACATTGTTTTTGGTTTTGTTTTTTGTGTTGTTTTACGCCCTAGAAATATCTAAGGTCATATGAGGACTGGTACCGACTTGTGACAGTGAGCACTCATGGTGACTTTATAGTGCTGCCCCACTGGAAGACCAGGCCACCAGCACCATGACCTGATATTCACATTATCCTGACACTGAGCCAACCTGTCCTTGTCATATCATAATAATGCTGAGCGCCAGGCTAGGAAGCGACAAGTATCAATTTTTAAGGCATTGGTTTGACTCGACGAGGGTTCGAACCCACGACCCCACGATCTACCAACATGGGAGACGGACATTTTACCATATAGCAAAAACCCTGACAATAAAAATATTAATCAAATTTATCTGCTGGACCAATGAGTTTTCAGTTAAAGCGCCACAATCCAATGAAATAATAAAATTTTATAAACCGAAACAGTCACCTAGGTTTTATCCTCTATATCCAACTCGGATACTGGTGCACTCGTTACATTTTGTTGCAGTTTGGTCCTCCTATGATCGAAACAGCTAAACAGCTATGTCAAACATTTAGGTATGCACACCAAATTTTATTTGGCATGTTTTCACTTTAAATATCTCTATAGTTAACTGTTCAATATGAAAGTTACTTCAAAGAAATATTATGTAGATTATAACGATCCACCAAATATATTTATCTAAAATAAATATTGCAGAAAGTTAAAACCATCAGATTATTCAACGTTGCGCAAAATCCAGGTGCTTTTAATAGGCTTTGAGGTCAAAGTCCCAGGGCAACTCCCTAATTTAAGGCATTTTCACAAGATATCCCAAAATTCTAAGACTTTGCAAGCATGCACACATCCTGCCCAGACAAAACCCATCCGCTATTCAAAGTAACATCCCCAATATATATTTAAAACAAAACAAAATTGTATGGAAAAGAAATCAGGGGGTGAAAATGTTTCAGCAACAAAATACCATTGAAAAAACACCATTAAATAAACCTGTAAACATAACAAGCTTGAAGTCCTTGTAGGCAGATTTCAAAAGGTGGAATGACCAATTTAATAGGTGGAATGACCAATTTGAAAATCAATCCACCCACACCCCCACCCACGAAGACCACTACTATTCCTCCATCCACACTCGCACCCATGAGGACCACTCCGTATCCTCCACTGACACTCCCACCCACGAGGACCACAATGTAAACTCCATCGACACTCCCACCCACAAGGACCACTATGTATCCTCCACCCACAAGGACCACTATGTATGCTCCAGCCACGAGGACCACTATGTACCCTCCACAAACTCCCAACTACAAGCACCAATACGTATCCTCCACCCACACAAAGACCACTAGATATCCTCCACCCACTCTCCCACCAACGAGGACCACTACACATCCCCCACCCACACTCCCACCCATGAACACCACTATGTATCCCTCACCCACAAGGACCACTAGATATCCTCCACCCACTCTCCCACCCACGAGTACCAATAACAATCCCCACTCACAAACCCCCACCCACGATGACCAGTAGTAAACTCCATCGACACTCCCACCCACGAGGCACTACTATCCTTCCACACACACTCCCCACCAACGAGGACCACTACACATCCCCCACACTCCCACCCATGAACACCACTATGTATCCCTCACCCACAAGGACCACTAGATATCCTCCACCCACTCTCCCACCCACGAGGACCACTACGTATCCTCCACTGACACTCCCACCCACGAGGACCAGGAGGTAAACTCCATCGACACTCCCACCCACGAGGAGCACTACGTATCCTCCACCCACACTCCCACCCGAGGACCACTATGTATCCTCCACCCACACTGACCACTACATATCCTCCACCCACACTGACCACTACGTCTCCTCCATCCACACTCCAACCCGAGCACCACTACGTATCCTCCACCCACACTCCCACCCGAGGACCACTATGTATCCTCCACCCACACTCCCACCCACACTGACCACTACGTATCCTCCACCCACACTCCCACCCACACTGACCACTACGTCTCCTCCACCCACACTCCAACCCGAGGACCACTATGTATCCTCCACCCACACTCCCACCCACGAGGACCACTACATATACTCCACCCACACTCCAACCGACGAGGACCACTACATAATCCTCCACCCACGAGGAGAACTATGTATCCTCCACCCACACTCCAACACGAGGACCACTACATATCCTCCACCCACACTCCCACCCACGAGGGCCACTACGTATCCTGCACCCACGAGGACCACTACGTACCCTCCACCCACTCCCACCTACAAGCACCAATACATTATCCTCCACCCACATGAGGACCACTACGTATCCTCCCCCACACTCCTACCCATAAACACCGCCATGTATCCCCCCCCCCCCACCCACGAGGACCACTACATATCCTCCAGCCACTCTCACCCACAAAGACCACTATTTATCCTCCACCCACTCTCACTCACGAGGACCACTACACACCCTCCAACCACATTCCCACCCACAAACACCACTATGTATCCCCCAGCCACGAGGACCACTGTGTATACTCCAAGCACGAGGACTACTACATGTCCTCCACCCACAAACACCACTACGTACCCTCCACCCTCGATGACCACTATGTATCCTCCACCTACACTCCCACCCACGAGGACCACTATGTATACCCCACCTACACTCCCACCCACGAGGACCACTATGCATTCTCCAGCCACGAGCACCAATACGTATCCTATACCTATGTACAAACGTATTTTCTTCTTCATTGCACAAGTATTGAATTATTTTCTTATTTATAATGGAGCTCAATTCTACTTGGAATGAAGTAACTTCACATGGTGTTAATACCGTTTGATTGATAAGAGACCACTCCAGAATCAAAGTAACATGTCTGCAATAAATTTGTCAAGACAAGCACAGACAGGAAGTACTGATGTTCATAAAGACAATGAGCTAATATAAAGCATGGTTTGCACAGATTTTTAACAACTACATTTTTAGCTATAACAAGCCTGACCATGTATATTTTATACACTTCAAATTAAAATGAAATTTCAAAACCAAAGCATCTACCCAGATTAGACCTTACATATTCAACTTAGGTATTAGTGTTCGCTTATCATTCCTTTGGGGTTGAAATTTAAAGGCTCGTTATAGGAGTATACTTGGCCTGTACTGGTATGCACGTAACAAATTATTTTGCATACTTGCAGTTCAAATATTAGTTATTTAGTTAGTTCTTCACCAATAGAATTACTTAACTGTGAAGTAAGAATAGATAATAAATGTTGTCAATCTGATGCAATAACACTTTTTTTAATGGAATAAGCATATTGACCACTACTTAACACTTGTTTTAAACTAGTTATAACTCACACTTGGCAAGGGAGGGGGAGAGAGCGGGGGAATGAGGGAGGGCGGGGCAGAGGGTGGTGGGGACCAGGCAGTAGGCGCAACATCACCAAAACCAAATAACAGGCAATCTCTCTCTTTTAAAAAAAAAAACTGACCCTCTCGCCTTCGAGGCCTATGTGTTTACATGTGAAACACCAGCCAGCAGTCGGACTGATCAAACCCACCACAAGATGGCACTGCAAAATTTACATTACCACGGGAGAGAAAAGGAGTGAGCCGTCTTAGTGTTATATGGGCTTTGCCTTTATTCATGTCAGCATCATGTAGGATAATGATACAGATAGTTGTACTGGCTTTTCTTAATGATATAGTCTAGTATCTTTGACAAAAATTGACCTGTTCCCCTGTCCTTCTTGTGAGTGATCGCAGTGAATATGGCCCTTGATGTGACAGGCATGAAATTAAAAATAATAATTCACTCCATCTTGTGAGGGATCCCCCTGATATAAAAATAAATGTGGCTTAATCATGCTTACATAAATACAATTTTTACAATAGACCAGTTCGTAATTCCAGCATCACGGTGCATTGCGGGAATTTTAAAAGCAAAACAAACCAGCACAAAGCACATGGGCTTGCTTTAAGACTGCCAAACACGGGGTGTTTGCAATGTCCAGGAGGATATATGTGATTTACTAGGAAATCACAAGTGGGGTTTGCAATTTACAGGGTTTGCAATTTACAGGGTTTGCAATTTCCTGCTACACCGGCATGCCACATAACAAAATTGATATTCAGAGATGAAAGTGGTGTCCAGCAAAAAAGGAGGAAAACCAAGCCAAGAACTTGGCGCCACCTAGCGGGTTCCAGCAGAGCCAGGCTGTGGCGGTATATTTAGAAAAACAGAAAGAAAAAGAAGCGAGGAAATAAACATGGAAATTAGGCCGAGACCATGTGGCACCTAGCAGATTTCGGCAGAACTGACAGCAAATTTTCAGGAAAAGCGAATATGATTAGCAATGTCAGAGAATCGCAGGGGGAACATGCCGGAAGTCGGGTTGCAACTGTCCTTATTGTGATTGTATTATCACCCACCATGACAAACTTTTTCTTGTTTGTTGGATTTTTTTTTTTACAGCAATCATATCAAGATGGGAAGAATTCTTGTTTTGGTTTATATTGTAGCATTATTTAAGGGTCATATAAGATTAAGACTTGGACCAAATCTTATAAAGCAAAAGAAGCATAATACTTAATAGCTATGATGATGCGAACCAGAATATATTATGTTAATGCACAGAATTGTTGTATCACAATTCTGTCATTGGTCGACGTTTCGTTGATGCAGCTGGCAACAAAAACAAATGAAATTGCAGCTGCTTTCAAATCTGACTTTAATAAATCGCAGAATTCAAGGGTTTTTCGGCACATTTGGTCAATTTCCAAGGCCTTTTCAGGGTCTTTTCAAATTCAAGGCCTTTTCAAGATTGTGCGAAACCTGGGTCACTAATTAGGTCAGGATGTGAGTGACCAGAATCGCCATTTTGTTGCTTGTGTCAGACCGTCACGGTGGGGAAGCCCTGAACACACATCCTCTAACTAGCCGTAAAAGAACTGCTAAGTTAAATCCAAGTTCCTTCATTGATAAATGTCTATCGCTAGGCCATGACTTCAATAACTTGAATACTATTGACATATCCCAAAACCTATTATATTACGGTTTGGGTGGGTTTTTTTTCATACACTGATCTAATGTACCAGTGTACCAACTGATGTTTAACAATCGTTTGTCCAACTATTCTTGGTAGAATAATCGATAACGCACATCTCGCTGCTTTAATTGCACCAAATCCTAATCCTTCATCTTCTAAAATTGGGCTATTGTCGGTTTTAGCGGTTTGACTCCCATGAGAAGGCAATGAAGTCCCCATTTCTTTAAATAATTGGTATATAATTTCACTGTTCCTTTCCTCCAGGCATGTGAAATAAGCCTTTCTTTCATTATTTTCTCTAAACCAAATTGTTCTAAATGCTTTCTTAGAAAAGGAATGCCAAAAGATGTGTTGTTGACACATCTCAGTGGTCCTTGATGTTGAAGGTTTTTCCTTTCCCTTGGGAATCTGATCACGTCTTTTGCTGCTGATGTTATTGGGGCTAGCCATGGTTGTGTCTCTCATGCTGGTACTATGAGTACTGCGTGAGTGTGATCCATCTTGATCTTCCTGGCCACTCTGCTGATAATGCTGAATGGGGGGAATATGTAATTGAACTTATTATTCCAAATTAATGAGAATGCATCTACTCTCCAGGCTTCTGGCTCTGGATGCCAAGACACATATTTTGTTAACTTTTTGTTATTGCGTGATGCGAAGAGATCATTATCTGGCTTGCCCCATTTGGGACAAATGTCAAAAATATTCTGATTCAAAGACCATTCTAAATGGTCGTGGAAGTGTTGGCTTTTCCTGTCAGCCAAAGTATTTTGGTTGCCTGGAATATGTGCTACTGTTAGCCATATTTTGTGTTTCTCTGCCCAATCCCAAATGAGTTTAGCCAGATAGTTACATGGTTTGGAACGAGTCCCTCCCATATTACGAATGTACACCATAGCTGTTGTGTTATCTGTTAGAACTCTTACATGATTTTTAGGGATGTGAATCAAACCACGGAATCGTAGATAAATGGCTCTAAGCTCTAACACATTGATGTAGTCAGAGATCTGATCTTCCATCCAACGGCCACCTGTTGCCCTCTATGGGTCCCCCAGCCTTCCAATGAAGTATCTGTTGTAACCATAGTGTTAAGCTCTCCCATCCTAATAGGGTTGGCTGAGTTGTTAATGTGTGAAAGCCACCCGATTATATCATTTCGGCCTTCTGGTGAAATTGTCATGGTCCGCTCAAAGTTTCCTTTTGTGCGTGCCAACGCCAAATTTTTATCTATCTATGTCTACAGATTTGATGAGCCATGCCAAATAGAATAGCTGGCACATAGGCTATCATTATTCCTATCAATACTGTGACTTGTCGTATTTTTGGTTTGTTCAATTGTAGTAATTGATTTGCTGTTGTTGTGAATTCATACTTTTTGTTCTGTTAATGAAATGGTCATTTCTGTGGTGTCAATAAAGAAACCCAGAAATTTTAATTTGTTTGTTGGCATTAGTACTGATTTAGTTTCATGTATGTAGAAACTTAATTTTGTAAACGTTTCACATAAATTGTCTACTGCTGTCTGGCATTGTTGAGTTTGCGCGACAATAAATGAATCATCAATGTATGGAAACATAATATGTCCTTCCCTAGACATCAGGGAAAAAATTGGTTTAAGTAACCTTGTGAAAATGCGTGGACAGCAAGCCTGCACATTCGGCATACAAGTGAACTCATAAAGTTTGCCGTTC
The DNA here is from genome assembly GCA_030323885.1 of Branchipolynoe longqiensis. Classification (NCBI taxonomy): domain Eukaryota; kingdom Metazoa; phylum Annelida; class Polychaeta; order Phyllodocida; family Polynoidae; genus Branchipolynoe; species Branchipolynoe longqiensis. The sequence continues at coordinate 145,960,148 of CM059187.1, forward strand.
CAACAAAATCTTAGATACTTTTGATCAAGTTTAGAAATGGGTAATGTGTAGTATGCATCTTTAAGGTCAATGCTGGCTAGCCAGCTGCCTTGTGTGACTAAGTCGCTTGCAGTGTCTGACGAAAACATTTTTAAATGTTTGTATTGTATGAATTTGTTAAATATCGTTAGATCTAAAATTAGTCTAACATGTCCATTTGGTTTTGGTCTTAAGAAAATATTGGAGATGAATTCCCCAGCAACGTGTAGTGCGGGTTCTATAATGCCTTTTTCGCAAAATTTAATAACGTGATTGTCTAATGCTTCGCGTTCTGAACTGTGAAACAGGTAAGGGAAAGGTATACTATTTTGAATAGGTTCTTATATCAATGGGATCCTTACCCCTTCAGCTAGGCTATGGATAGTTCAATTATCTGTAACGTTATTCCATTCTGAAAGAGTTACTGAGATTACCTGCTTGAAATGCATTGCTTACTGGCGTTTGAGTTGCCACTTCTATTTGTTCACTGGATGGAGGAACAGCTTTTGGGCGTTGAACTCCCTCTTGAATGGCCTGGAAGCTGAAGTTTGTCCCGAACTGGCCTCCTCGTTGGCCGGTTCGTCGCTTTTGAAAATCCGGCCTCATCTTCTTGAAGCGGTTGGGATTGGCATCCGCCGCCTTCTTTTTGTCCGTTTCCATGTGCTTGCCGCACTTGGAACTGGTCTCCACTTGTTTAAACAAGTGCTGGAGCTGACCGCCAAACATCTTGGGTTTTGTCTAGTGGCTTTCTCTTGATGGGCTTTGGTGCAAGGAATAGTGTATATTCCTTCCCATCGTTGTCCGTGATTTTCTTGGATCTAGCCACCTCCTTGCATGTGTCAGTGCAGACCGCCTTGAATACATTCTCAAATCTCCTGTATTAATGTCATCACAGAGTGATGAGAACTTGTTCTCCGCCATCATTATGTTCGCTATGGGCGCCATGGATGCCCAGAGTACCCCTTTTTGTACTGTATGGAGCGGCGCCTCAAACTTTCCACTCCTCGCTGAGCTTCACTTCCAGATCCATTTCCTTGATGGCAGATTCATGGATCCCTTTGATCCCCTTGAACTTTTCGGCCATTTTGATGATCACTTCGGTCGGCTTAAGTGCCCCTGAATGGTCTTCCTCATAAGCGTTGTGATGTGGAACTTTTGCGCCTCAGCACCTTGCACTTCTCCATTTCCTTTCCACAGGATTTAATGTATTTTCCTGTGTGTTTGGTGTTTGAGTCAGAGCTCGTCGATGAAGAGTCTGACGAAGAGTCAGGGGACGAAGATTTGTGTTTCCTCCTCTTCTTAGACTTCTTCTTCCTCTTCTTCACGAGGGGCTTCTGTTTGCGGGCCCTCGTGTACTCATACCCTTCAGAGGAGTGGTCTCTTTTCTTATGCTTGCGTTTACGTGCCGACACAAACACATCCTCCTCTGACCCATTGACAGACGAGGCCTGATCTCCTGATAGATCCTCCCTTTCAGACTTGTCAGAATCCAACGGGACCATAGCCTGCTTTTTCTTGGAGGCAGCCGCTCTTGAAGGTAGCATTTCCTCCATTTTCTGTTGAACCAGTCTAGCGACTTGTTCGTCCAGTATCATACCCCCCGGCCTCCTCAGAATCTCTTTGTTCTGGCGAAGGCGACCTGTGTACCTGCGCCGGCGACGAGCTGTCTTCATCAGCACTAAGCACATGAGATGCCTTTGGTGTACTCCGCTTCGTAGACATGGCTCCAAGCTGTGAGTAAAAACAAAAAAACATAATTAGGGCTTGTCTTAGGCTGAATATCACACTGATAATTAGAGTATAATTATACTACGTGTGTATTTATGGCATTTAAAAAGGGTTTTTAACGCAGGCGTATGGTTAACAGACAGCGGCAGGATGACGGTATGGTTAACCAACCGATCCAAACGAGGGGTAGCAACCAGTGTAGCGGTTACCCTCCCACGCTCTAAGTACCTATAAACTTCTCCCACCTGTGACTTTCTTCGCCAACAAGTTGAAGAAAATACTTTAGGACTTGGAGGTACGCCTTAACGAGAATAATAATAATTGGGGAATCTTAGAGAAACCCAGGGAATGAATCCCTAGCGATGTAACTGGCTCCTGCCAAACATCTCCCCGTTCGGCAATGGGCGGCTTAATTAATAACTGAACAATGGAGGCATTGTTTTAACGATCATGTTAAATACGATCAAAACTAAGCTGGAAAACAGTAATACATTATCAAAAAGTTTCAAAACTTTGTAAGTGAATGCTAACATGAACTGAACAATGTATGGAGTTTAAAAGATACTAACCTGTCTGGTTTTGTAGTAAATGTAGAAAAACTGCCGGAGCTGCTCACAGGACGTCCTCCTGCTGTGAGCTGATTATGCTAATTTCTGGACCAGGATGTGATTCCTTCTCCCTGGGCTATGAGTAGCCAGAGGTGTAGTACCGAGGTAAAATATATATATATAATAATAATAATTGTTTAAAGTTAAAATTTTATATATATATTATATAAATAATAAATTTAAAAAAAGAAATAATAATACACTAAATATAAAGGAAACTCTTGGATGGTAAACATGCTAGGCATGATATACTGAGGAGGTAAACTTTAAACCAAAACTAATGACCACTAATGCAAGCTGGTGAAGGCAGTCAGGGAAAATAACTATAGGTAACCAAACAACTAACGAATTGTAGAATTAACAGAATCACAGAGGGTGGAGAAATGTGGAAGGATGCTTACACAACAACTGAAAGTAATAAAACAAGGGGATCCATGAGACTATTACTGTCTAGCGCTGAAAACAAGTAATTAGACTTAACCGTTATGGGCATCATAACCAAAAATGTTCAAAACAACTTACCATGCCATGAAATTTCACGTTGGGATTATTTTCAATCTCCCATAGTCCTTCATTGAAGCCTTTTCTTTTCTGTGGTTTTGCATATTTGTCTTTGTGCTGATCATAGGGGAATATATCTCTCATCGCTAAAAATGCCCTGCAAACACAAAAATAAGCACAATTAAAAAATCTGTTGGTTAAGGATAAAATTATAATAAAATGATGAGGGGCCATCCACCTGATGACATTCGTACAAGCATATGAGAGGAGTGTTTCTCACATATATATGTAAGAATTTTATGATTTTATCAAATGTTGATTTTTTTTAAATAGACTAGTCATGTTTTGTGATAGGCCAAAGAATTTGTTGTTGATCACCCGCTTCTAAATTTTGTCCTTTTAAAAGAAACCTTTAAAATGAGTTGGTATAGAAGCAATTCAACTTTCGTATCAATTTTTAAGTCATTGGTTTGACTCGGCCAGAGTTTGAACCCATGAGTTTGGATCCCCACAATTTCCCAAAACAGGAGACGGACGCTCAACTCATTCGGCCATCCCATCTGGTTGAGAGTGTGGTGAAGAGCTAAATGGTCCATCTTTTTTAGCAAATTTGTGATAAGACGTAGAGAAAATACATATAATTAGATTGCTGTTGTTTGGTGGCGTTTTATTTCTGAGATAATTTTAAAACACTGCAAATCGAAGATCATCAAAGAATGCCGAAATCTACGGAAACGTGGAGATCTATCTTCCCTGATTATTATTTCAGATTTCAGGTATTTTGACCAGGTATCGAAATTCAAGCACCCATTGTTGACCATGCATTACATGTGAGGTGGCCCTGCCAAGTGACATGATGTACTTACGTTTCATGTGTTCCATAAAAGAATATTGCATATTTTCCCTTTGCAGGCTTCACCCCTCCTTCTGGGACGTCTTCGATCTGCACATAAATGTAGCGGTGAGTGGAAAGTAAGATTACCTCTTTTCATGAATTAGAGATACTGAGATCGCTATATTAGTTACACAAGATTAACAGAAAATAAATATATTTGAAAGGCACAATACCCAACACTTACTATGTGCTTTAAGCTTAGAACCAATAAAAATATATTTAATATATTAATCTAATAAAATATATTTAAATTAAAATACTGCGTGGTTTAAAGTATAAAGTTTGCCTCCTCATACGTGTGTGCAGAGAGGCGTCAATGGTATGTTGAACCATGCCAAAAATTATCAGTTAAATATAATTTTAGCATTTGTTCAATTGCCAGAGTTGGGTGAAATATTGGGTGTAGTTCTTGAAAATAACATAGATGGAAATAATATGGATTGCTACTTGGCTAAATCTCTGGTAATTCTACATTGAATGTGGCTTTACTTAGTGGTTGTACATTAAGTATAGGTTTTAACTGAGATAAGGTATCATCGGGAAGTTAATTTCTTTTTTGTTTTAATCGAATCATTACACTAATTAATTTTCGGCATGTTTCAACATACCATTGACGCTTCTCTGCACACATTAACTGACTTAACATTTCAGGTAAAAGTAAGTACCATAGTAAAAAATCATTACAATACAATCGTTCAGTGGCAATGCCTTTCTAAATATAAGACAAGCGCTCATTAGACTTTGATGCCCCATTTGGCAATCTTAGAATAGGTATGTCCACTTCCTCTATAAGCATAGAGGACATGGCCAAAGCACACCTAATTTTGCTCAAGTTTGCCCTGTTGTATCTCCACAAATAATGCATACACATGCTAGAAATATGATTGAATGAATAAAGCAATCTTTCTACCTTCCATCTTAGGCTTTATTATATGTGACAGTGTCATTGGTTCACCTTAGTAGCTTGAATCCTTTAGCGTGTGTCATGTTTCAAAGTATGCACAGCCACTTTTGGAAAGTGACCAGACTGCCAATGCATTGTGGACTCTCCAGAATCTTTTTTACTGATCTTCTTAACCATGACCCATCAGAATGAGCCTTATATCAATGGAAACCTATGATCTTGACCTACGATGTAGTGTGATTTTTGTAACGATGCATTTAGGTGTTACATTTTTTTATAACAAGTTTAAGTTGATGTATCTACTTTGACACTTAATACAATTTTAGGATGTGATCAGTTCTCAAAGAACTCTATACCATTAAAGAGAGGAGAAATAACTCTTTAGTGTGATGTATAACATGATCCGGAAATATCGTCCTCGGAAAGTCCGTTTTTTATTGGTTGATTTTTTAATAATTATTTTTTTAATGAATTTATTTACCATGACCATACAATTTTAGGTTGTGATTACTTCTTAAAGAACTATATATACCATTAAGGAGGAGAAATCGCTCTTTAAGATGATATATATATGACATGACTTGAAAATACCGCTCTCAGAAAGTCTTTCTTTTTGTTTGTTTACTAGATATATATCCATGAATTTATTTACCCTGACCATGACATTTTAGGCTGTGATCACTTTTCAAATACCTGCATACGAGAAAACTCTATTTAAAATGATATATAACATGGCTCAGAAAGTCCAGTTTTTTGGTGTTTAAAAAAAATGAATTTATTTACCCTACACAAAAGATTATAGGCTGTGATCAGTTCTACACAAAATCTATACCATTAAAAAGGGGAGAAATCACTCTTTAAAATGTTTTGCCTGTACATTGTTAACTGATGGAAGAATTGATTATATATATATTTTTTTTTTAAATCAACAAAAGTCAAAATTTGAAAAAGAAATTGTATTTCAAATGTGCAAATCACACAAAATGTCATTTTTGAGACATCATATCTTCTTTCTTCCTGTGTTGTATGACTAGAAATAAAATAAGTTTGATAATTGTGCTATAGATATGATGTGTACCAAATATGAGCTCTGTATTATCAATAGTTTTAATTTTATGAGTTTTGAAAGATGGCAGTTTGAATTATTTGTGCAAAAAGCCAAAATGTACGTTTCTTTAACCTGCCACATCTCATTTTCAAATGCAGCTAGAACCATGTAATTTTGCATGTGATCATACTTCTGTAGCAGGTATGTTTCCTACGACTTTCATGTGATTTGGTACCAAAAAAATGTTAATGAATGGGTATACCCTGTCTTTAACGGACACCCATGGGACTGGAGCAAGATGCCGTTAGAGAGAGAGATCCGTTATAGGCAGAGACTGACTGACGGAATGGTTACCTAGAATCGTCATAACTTTGGTTATATTGAATATATTGAGATAATTTAAACTGTTCTGGGTTCTGGTTTAGTCTAGCTACCTAACTGTCATATTTGTATGGCATTAGAATTTATTTCAATTTTTTATGTATCGTAGATCTACATTAGTTAGAGTAGGTGTGTGAGTCAAAAATTCAAAATCCTCCAATTCCAGTGTAACTGAGCTCATTTGAAAGAGGATGAAGAGACAAAGAAAATGACACTTAGATCATTGCAATCCATTGAGAAATAAAAAAATTATGATTATTTCATTATTTTTAATTAGCCAAATTATGTCCTCACAATTAACCTTAAAACAAATGAAGGTGTGATCAAAACATACTATGTTCTTAGTGAAATTACTGTAACTTTCTTATTTCTCAACGAATTAATAAAATCTTTGAAGTATCTGAAAGCCAGAAGAATTCTCTATCTAGATCAATCACAAAAAAAATCACCATTGACCAGCTAAAAATAATTATTAATAATGATCAAACATAATAATTATTAGGTTCACGCCTGCATAACCGTCCGTCTCCCCTTTTTAAATGACAAAACTATCTGTACTCTGACCATTGTACCTTCTGGAATATATTTATGTGAAGTAGACACTGTGTGATAGGCATAACAAATGTTAAAACTAAATGTGTTTACTCAGTGTCCTTATAACTATTTACTATATATTAATTACTGGAAATATGAATGCCCATAACCGTCCGGCTGCACTAATAAAATGGTTACCCCCAAAAAGTGGTTCAGGCTAGGAGAATAAAGTGCTTCAGGCTAGGAGAATAAAGTTTATATTTCTGAAAAGATCAATATTATGGCATATAATTGCATGTTTTTTTATAAGGAAAATATGCTAGTACCTATAAATTGGAGCAACTATTACATACGTAGTAGAAAAACCAGTATAGTTGTGGATGGTACAAATAAGTTCAGTCCTTTGCCATTAAATAAAAATGTAAATGTAGGAAATATTTCTGACATATTTAGATTGACAAATATGTTGAACATGTATATAAATTAAGAAATAATAGGTTAACAGGTATTAACTAGGTATATCTATGGCTTAAGTCTATGGAATTGTGTGCAGCTGGACGGTTATGGTCAGTAAGGAACCTTATTTCACCTGGAGTCACAGAATAGTCAATTTTCAGAGTTAACTTGCCCAAATTCTGTCACTAATGTACCAATATGTACTGAATAGAGTCAGCTTAGAGCTGAAATGATATAAGGAATTACTGGAAAACCCCCTCAGAACACTAAATGTTGCAGTTTGATGAGAATCAACCATTTGTGTGCAATTTGCAGAATTTCTTGAGTCACCATTTAGTTTTCCCCATTTGGCATGATTTGCTTTAAAAAAAATATATATTCTGCGAGCTCATTAATACATTTCTCGTGAAAACTTCCTCCTGCTATTTCATAGGTACAACAATAAAAACATATAGAATGGGAACTATATATTTTAATTAGGGAACATACATGCTTTGATGTAGAATTTTGATGATGATTACTGTACAAAATCTCCTCAGTTGGGGGAAATCCTTCCCATACCAGAAATAAACTGTCATTCAGAAAAAAATTAACACGGGGCAATAGCTTGGGAAGTCCTCTACGACGTCATGATCATTACATATATATACATATTTCTAGCCAATCAGCAGGCATTTATTTGGGCGCTATAATTGGGTCAACCAATAGAAAACGGAGATCGGCATCACAGGAAAATGGCGCCCGCTATGATGGTGATCGGGGAGTTTGACTCACATACCTAGTTAGTAGTTAGAGGTTATCATTAGACAGACTAGTCTGAATAGATTCGCAACATGACAGGAAGTTTTACCACGGAATTAGTCTAATAGAGATCTATATTCAATTTCAAGGTGAGAAGCTAATCATAATGCCATGCCCATGGTTTAAGCATTACTTAATTTGATTGTGGCAATCAGGACATTTATCAATTTCATGTAACAGAAATGCTGCGACATTTAACTAACAAGTACGTGACATGACATGACAGTTAACACTAACTGTCTACAGTAACAGTCAACACTGTGTCAGTGATCAACACCAACAGTCAACACGTCAACAGTCACTGACTGAGTCAGTGTCAGTTTCTGTCACAGACAGTGATCGGTTCTTACCCTTGCCGGCCAATGCGGATAGCCTTTCATCTTAGCGAAGATTTTATCGCCAGCCTTGTACTGTGTCATGGTGGCGTTAATAAACTGCCCTAGTTAATAGATTAAATAAGAGCGTGGAAAGCGTGGTTTGGTGATGATTAGGATGCACGTGAATCTTCAAACAGTGGTAGTGTTCTCAACTCAAGCTCCGCACTCAAGTTCGTCGATTGCTAATCACAGGCTGCGTCGTTCGATGGTTCGTTTATACATCCAAACTTGTCCTTCTGTGTGCTGTCACTTAGTATTTCCAGTGAACGAATGCTTAAACTTTAAGTCTGTATAAATAAATACTATTGTTTTGTTGTAATGTTACTGCGAATCACCAATAAGTCTACGACCTAGCGGCAAAACGCCTATGCGGTCCCATTGCCGCCATCTTATCCCGAGTCTCGTGAAAGGATTTCCTTTCTCGCGATGTCTCAACCGAACAATATAGAGCATACGGCATTTGTTTCTGGATCGGGAACTCCCAGCCCTGGGCTTTAAACGTGAATGATGCGTTCCCTGTGATCCTTCACACTGCTCGATCAGCCATTCTCTCAATGCAACATCTCGATACCAACTGACGTGAACAACTTAAATTAATCGGGACACTGTGTAAATTCATTCGCTGGAGGCATTCGACTGGGTCTCTATGCGAATAGCAAAATATTTCCTTACATATTCCTATTCGCTGGGACCGGAAGTGGGTTTCTATACGTATGATGCGTTTATGTGTGTTGTGGCTCCACCCGCTCCATCCATAAAACTTGCGGATAGAAAGGTCCCAGTCGAATGCCTCCATTTCTTGTGGCAATGGCAGTATTTCCTAAAGGCCCTGTCACACTACGACGTATGGCGTTAGCACGTGCATAACGTCTAGACATAAAAATCAAATTTAAATAGGTCGGCATTAGCCAAACTTTCCGCGCTGCAGGCGGTCTGAGCAACGTATGAAGCGTACACAGAGTGTATGGCTAGCGTATGCATGGCGTATAGTGACATATACGAAACGTATACTCGGCATGCTGGGACATGTAGTGACGGTTGGAGGTAACAGTTCCAGGGTATGAGTAACGTACGCCGACGTATGGTCAATGTACGCCCAGCGTGTTGACGTGTGTGTAGCATGTGTTTTTTTGTTGTTTTACGTCCTAGCAACATCTAAGGTCATATTAGGACGGGTACCGACTTGTGACAGTGCACACACATGGCGACTTTATTGTGCTGCCCCAGTGGAAGACCAGGCCACCAGCACCATGACCTGATATCCCACTCAGTCACATAATCCTGACACTGAGCCAACCAGTCCTTGTCCTATCTTAATAATGTCGAGTGCCAGGCTAGGAAATGACAAGTAGGGCCTATACATTTTTACGTCATTGGTTTGACTCGACCAGGGTTCGAACCCACGATCTACCAACACGGGAGATGGACTCTCTAACTCATTCGGCCATCCCGTCTGGTCAAAACGTATTCAAAAATGCGCTGGACAGGGCCTGGGCCAGAGAAACATTCCTGTACAATTTCGAGTCTGCATACCATTAGAGCTGAGAGCTACGAGCTTTGTATAGGCTACCACAAGCCTGCATCAAAGAAGAGGATAATAATAAAACTTATGCGTAACATGTGCAAAGCATGCTTGTGACTTATGCAATCAACGTTAGGCCACTGCCCGGTCACGTGATCGGTCGCCGATGGGTATAAATACACTGGAGTTTTGGCTCTCTCCACAGACTTCCTATCCGGGCCCCACTTCGTCCACACTGTAATATATGCATAAAAGACATCCAGGTACGAGTGGGAGAACAAAGGAATATGTAAACGAGATGACGTCAGAGGTAAAGGGTGCCGGCGGTTCGGTCCCCTGGATGGTGAATAAAGCATTCAGTATCCAGAAGTGTTCAGACGTCGTACTTTCACACGGTGTCAGACCAGACGGGATGGCCGAATGAGTTAGAGCGTCCATCTCCCGTGCTGGTAGATCGTGGGGTCGTGGGTTCGAATCCCGGTCGAGTCAAAGCAATTACTTTTAAATTGATACTTGTCGCTTCCTAGCCAGGCGCTCGGCATTATTAGGATAGGGCAAGGACTGGTGTGCTCAGTGTCAGGATAATGTGACTGAGTGGGATACCAGGTGAGGGTGCCGGCGGCCTGGTTTCCCAGTGGGACAGCACTATAAAGTCGCCATGAGTGCGCACTGTCACAAGTCGGTACCCGTCCTGATATGACCTTAGATGTTGCTAGGACGTAAAACAACAACAAACAAACACATGGTGTCAGATAAGGACAATTCCGCCTGCTAACACGCTGCCGTGCCTCAGGCTGCCAGGTCAGCTCATCCTCGGCAACAACCCACATTCGAACTGGAAAACATGGATCAGAGCATATAACATATATGCCACAGCTTCAGGATTCGTTACAAAAACAGAACGAGTGCAATGCTGCATCTTCCTTCGTGCCACGGGCGAAGAAGCCCAGAAAGTTTTCGCCAACATGGCCATCACACTTGCCAAGCAGGAGAAGATCGGGCCGCTAATGGAGGCATTTCAAGCGTACTGTACCGGTAAATCAAATTTAATAATACTACGTTACTCTTTCAACTCGATTATTATCAAGCCAGCGAAAACATGTCTCCATATATCACAGCCCTCAGGGACAGAGTGAAAGATTGTGAATATGGGATGATTGAAGAATCGCTGTTGCACGATCGTTTAGTTGCTGGAGTCAAGAACAAGACGTTGAGAAACAAAATGCTTCAAACGGCCGATCTTACACTTGAAAAGTGCATTAACATGTGCAAGCTAAGGCGAACAAGAAGCAGATCCGGCGGAAGTCAATGCATTGACAACGGATCTCTTTGTCGGTGCCATCGAGTGCAGCGCCGAACAAGAAGCCAAACTCTGGTATGCGACGTGAACGGTCATCAAGTCAAGTTCAAGCTTGACACAGGATCGGAGGCGAACATTCTTCCGAGGAACATCTTTGACAGGGTCGCATCGGTGCAGCTGACGAACGCCAGGTGTTCGCTCGTAACATTTTCAGGGTATCTGATCATTCCCAATGGAGAGATCGAAGGCAGAAACTTTACATTCCAAGTGGTGCGGGACTGTCAACCTATCTTGGGTAAACAGGCTTGTGTTGTGCTGAACTTGTTGGCGCGAGTTGACGAGGTGAACTCTGGCTTGCCGACAAACATTTCCACTATGAACAACGTCCACAGCCCGCAAGCTGATGATCTGGTAAGCAAATACAAAGATGTTTTTCAAGGTTTAGGCCTGATAAAATCGAATGCTGCCATCCATATTGACAAATCTGTACAACCTTTTGTCGACCCGCCAAGGAGGATCCCGTACGCGACTCAAAATAAGGTGCATGATGAACTAAAACACACGGTGAAAATGGGTGTAATTGTCTAACAGAATGAACCTACTGAATGGGTAAATTCTATAACAATTGTTAAAAAAACGAATAAGATAAGAATTTGTCTGGATCGAACAAAGTTGAACAAAGCTATTAAAAGGGGGCCATTCCCTACTAAAACTATTGACGAAATTATAGCCAAAATGGCGAATGCACAGTATTTCTCAGTTTTAGACGCAATGACAGGGTATTGGCAAATTGAACTGGACTACGAAAGTTCACTATTGTGCGCGTTTAATACTCCATGGGGCTGGTACAGGTACACCCATCTGCCTTTTGGCATCAAAACAGCCAGTGACATTTTTATTCAGGAAATGCACTGTCATGGGCGATATACCCGGGATAGGCATAGTGACTGACAATATTTTGGTATATGGATCATTTCCCCACATTTTCGACAGCTTTTATATAGGGTTGGTATTCACCGGTGTACTGCAAGTACAGAGTGAATACTTTATCTAGGTAATATGAGTAAGCAATGCTTAGGACCGACCCCCGGGCGGTATTCGATTAACACAACTCGGGTCACCCGAGTTGCTAGAATTTCAAATCGAACACCGCGAGTGCAGTTGAAAAATACACGTGTTGTGTGCAAAACGACCCGACCCCAGTAACCCACCTCTTGGCTGGTGTTGGCTAGGAACGATGACGTCACATTTATCCTGCAGGAAAACAGCTACCACTACCAGTCCTACATGTTTATTTTGGTAATAACACAGATTAACTAAACCATGCAATCATAAAATACTTTAAATCCTATTTTGCTGTAGTTATATCAGTTATTTAAAAAAAAAAAGTTTGGATTAAGCCACCATTTTTTGCACCCCAAGCTTGGAGAAGCGTATTCGATTATTTTACGCGAGTCTGTAAGATGTGCGCAAGTGCCAAAATGTGGCTCGGGTGAAGCTAAGATTCCATATATGCAGTATGCGGTAGGCGAATGCGGCAAAAAATTGAAAAGCATGTAACGGCATAGTAGTGCTTCCATACGTCCGAATGCGACCGCGAATGCGGCAAATGGATCAACCCATAGACCGATCGGTGCGAATGCGAATACTGCTACGTTTGCCATAGAAAACAATAGTAACTTTGACCTTCCTTCACAAATTTGGAGCGAAAAACCCCCAAAATGTCATGGGTATCTTTTTTGCTTTGTTTCTTTGTTTAACGCCCTCCAAGCACAAAAAGTAAACAATGGCTATTGGGGGTTGGCATATAGCAATGCGCATATACCGCATTCGCATGCTGCATACCGCGTATATGGAATCTTAGCTTTACCCGAGTTGATTAACTGATAAAGCTAAGATTCCATATACGCGGCATGCGAATGCAGTATGCGGCATAGATACCCATGCCGACCTCCAATAGTCGATGTCTTCTTTTTGTGATACAACATCCCATTTTTGGAGTTTTTTGCTCCAAATTTGTGAAGGAAAGTCAAAGTTACTATTGTTTTCTATGGCAAACGCAGCAGCATTCGCATTCGCACCGATCGGTCCATGAGTCGATCCATTTGCTGCATTCGCATTCGTGTTTGTATTCGCATTCGGACGTATGGAAGCACTACTATGCCTTTACATGCTTTTCACATTCGCATTCGCATACCGCGTATATAGAATCTAAAGGGCCTGTCACACTACGACCTATGTCGTTAGCGTATGCCGACCTATGCGCGTTTCAACCAACACGTTGGCATAGGCCATCATAGGTTACGCATAGGTTGGACATAGGTCCTATATGCTTTTCATAGGTCAGCATAGTGCGAGCCGCCAACAATTTGTTGTGCATGCTCAAAATTGTAAACCTATGCCGGCGTGTGGCTCATACGTTTCTCATATGCTAGACTACGCTGGGCGTACACGGCATACGTTATGCACACGTTAGGGGTAAGTCGGCATAGGTTAGCCATACGTTGAACCTGCGCCCTCGCCCTATATAACGTACTCACAACGTTCTGTAAAAGTGATGTCACACTACAACGTATAGCCTTAACCTATGCTAACGTATGTGATTTTCGAACAACACGTCGGCGTCATACATTACATATACGTTGGCCATATATTGGCGTGCGTTGAGGCTCCGAAAACATTGTTGTGCATGTTCAAAATTGTCAACGTGTGTCGACGTGTGGCTCATACGCTCCTCATACGCTACGTGTATGTTAGTGGTACGTCGGGATACGTAATAGCGCTGTCACACTACGATGTATCTCGCTGGCGTGCCGCCAATGCGCAAAATCACTTTTAATCGTCGAGAGACGTAAAACTTTTCGGCGTTTTGTTAGCGTGCGGCCGACGTTGTGAGAAAAAAAAAAAAGTTTGGCGTGCCGGCCTGATATGACCGTAGATGTTGGTAGGACGTAAAACAACAACACACAAAAAAAAGCAACAGTTTGGCGCAACGTGTGGGAACGAGCCTCACGCACGCGGCGTCAGTGGAAAAAAAGTATACCTACCTCCATCGTGCTTCTCACGTATCTCGACGACCCCCTAACGTCGGCACCCACGCATTGGCGCATGTTGAAAGTTTTGTGCAAGCACAAAACTTCGCCGATCGCCTGACGCGCGCCACCGACCGTCGCTGTAGATCAACGAATACCAAAGTGCGCCTAACGCGCGTGTAACGTTTCCTAACGTCTGCCGACGATTCGCCAAAAAGTGACACACGTTGACGCGCCTTGGCGAGAAATGTTGTAATGTGACAGCACCATTAGGAGCACGTTCGGTATACGTCGGCATACGTTACTCATACGCTGGTCCTGTCACCTCGAACCGTCAAAATCACCACACACACACACAGCAGGCAGGTGCAGGCCAAGCAGCCACACCGCATGGTGGTGGTGGGTAGATGACAGTAGCCATGGTGATACAAGAATGCTTATTGTTCATTGGGGAACTAGAAATGCTTGTTGCTGATTGGAGATAATGGTCAGGTGGTATGCCATATCAGATAAATGTACCACTATGTAATAATAAACCTGAGGGTGCAAGCTCTCACTCTACTTTCACTCTTTATACTCTTACTTTCTCTCCTTCCCTGTATTGATTTCATATACAGCCAACAACTTTACAATATGCTTTGCATACGGTAGGGATACGGTAGACGTATGCCAGGCATAGGCTACGCGTACACTTCATACGTCGCTGGGACTTCTCGCAGTGCAAAAAGTCATCGTATCTCGACCTATTATGATTTTCAAATTATTTTGCCACGTTACGCATATGCCGCCACCATACGTCGTAGTGTGACAGGGCCTTTAACTTTACGCCCGTGTTGGCTTGGGTGGATTGGTCGTAATGCGAGCATTGCGTTTGATGCGTGGAGAGGAAGAGACCCTCCCTGCGCCTCCCCGGTCGTCGCGCAGCATTCGCACCTCGCGCGACGTCCGCCTCTCAGCTTTCTTCCTCCCCCTCCCCCGGGCCGCTGCTTTCGCACCTCACCTGCCACCGCCCTCCTGCCCTCCCTTATAAGGCCACCCGCCGGCCTCCCTCAGTCACTCGCCTGAGGACTTCGCTGCCCCCCTGCTCGACGCTCGCCGGACCTCCTCACCGCATCTCTCCAAGGAGCGGGCCTCCCCAACATTTTTGGCCGCCCGCTCCCTGTCGACGTAGGCCCCGGACACATCACCACACCCAGACCTTCAACTTCCCCAGCCTCCGGCAAGAACCCCGCCCAGCCTCGCCTGGGTCTCCCTCCCGCGCTATCCCGGCCCAGGCCCTGGACCTCAGCCGCGGCCTACGCCTCGGGCCCCCGCCTCGGGCGCGCCTCGAGCCCTCTCCTCCCTTTTGGTGGAGGGCTCCTCGGCGCTCCCCCCCCCCCCTCACATGAACTCATATCACCACTCTGACTCTTGCTCCTTATGAGCCCCTGATATAGCTTATTCATTGTTCTGTTGCTCCTCATGAGCCTTATATTCCTTTTTACCTTTGTACTGTTGCTCCTCATGAGCCTCCTCACTGTTGCCCTGCTACCCTCTGTTGCCAGAGGCGTCCCAAAAAACGCCTCTTCTTTCCATTTCTGCCTTGCTTTCTTCCTTTTCGTGCATCGGTCGTAATGCGAGCATTGCGTTTGATGCGTGGAGAGGAAGAGACCCTCCCTGCGCCTCCCGGTCGTCGCGCAGCATTCGCACCTCGCGCGACTTCCGCCTCTCAGCTTTCTTCCTCCCCCTCCCCCGGGCCGCTGCTTTCGCAGCTCACCTGCCACTGCCCTCCCTTATAAGGCCGCCCGCCGGCCTCCCTCAGTCACTCGCCTTCCAGCCCTCCTCCGCGCTCTGCCTTTTTCCTCCACCCACCCACCCAACTTTCTTTACTTTTCTTCTTTTCTCCTACAGCTGGTGGAGGGCTCCTCGGCGCCCCCCCCCCCTCACATGAACTCATATCACCACTCTGACTCTTGCTCCTTATGAGCCCCTGATATAGCTTATTCATTGTTCTGTTGCTCCTCATGAGCCTTATATTGCTTTTACCTTTGTACTGTTGCTCCTCATGAGCCTCCTCACTGTTGCCCTGCTACCCTCTGTTGCCAGAGGCGTCCCAATAAACGCCTCTTCTTTCCATTTCCGCCTTGCTTTCTTCCTTTTCGCGCATCAAGCAGAGTAGCGAAGAGGAACACATACACTGGTCCCGGTGACGTCATCTAACCATATATGAACGATTTGTAGGGAGGGCCCAGTTCCTCGATTCGGCATGCGCTACTCTGCGGCGGTGGACAATGGTCAGGAGAATCAAATGAAGGGGAGGTGATTCTTCTGTAGTCCAGCACTTGAAACACAACGGCACCATTCTCACATCACTCAACGAAATAAGTGAAGAATTGGCTCGCACCTTTGCTGGAAACTCGTCTTTGGCAAACTGCCTCACGGGCTTTCGGGCTGTCAAGGAACACTAAGAGCGAAAGCTCTTGGACTTTTCTTCCGATGGCAAGGAGCACTAAAACACCCCATTCAGTATGGGTGAGTTGAGGTGTTCTTTGGAAAGCTCACATGACACAGCAGTTGGACCTGATGGAATTCATTATCAATTTTTTAAACATCTCCCTGAACATGCACTCAGACTGTTGATTCAACTCTTCAACAACATCTGGGAGTCGGGTGTCGTACCCGCCTCTTGGCGGGAGGCGACAGTAATACCGATTCCCAAACCTGGTAAAGTCCAGAGTGACGCCCACAACTATCGTCCCATAGCCCTCACAAGCTGCATCTGTAAAACCATGGAGCGCATAGTAAACAACCACCTCGTCTGGCTACTGGAGTCAGGACACCACCTGTCCAACCTTCAATGTGGCTTCAGATGCGGCCGCAGTACCCTCGACCATTTGGTGCGCATGGAGACCTTCATAAGAGATGCTTTCCTTAAGAAGGAGCACGTTGTGGCTGTCTTTTTCGACCTCGAAAAAGCCTATGACACAACATGGCAGCATGGGATCATGGAGGATCTTCATGCGATTGGCTTTTGTGGCCACTTGCCAATTTTCATCAGGAACTTTCTAGCCTTCAGGCATTTCCGCGTCCGTGTCAAGACTACCTATTCCAGCCTACACTCACAGGAACTAGGAGTACCTCAAGGCAGCATACTGGCCGTGACCCTTTTTGGGGTAAAGGTCAATGGTATTGCTGCTGCTGTAAAGCGGGGGGTCTCCTGTAGTCTTTTCGTGGACGACTTTGTTTTATATTACAGCGGTGCTAACATGAATGTCATAGAGAGACAGCTACAACCAAGCATAAATGGGATCCATCGATCGTCAGTTCTGAACGGTTTCAAATTTTCCAAGACCAAAACAGTCTGCATGCACTTCTGCCTGCTGCGTAGAATTCATGTGGAACCGGAGCTGACCCTGGATGGGGATCCCATTAAAGTCGTTGAGAAAAACAAATTTCTGGGCCTCATTCTCGACGCAAAACTGTCTTTTGTGCCACATATAAAGTACCTGAAAACAAGATGCCTGAAAGCCCTGGATATTCTGAGGGTGCTGTCCAGCTCAGAGTGGGGAGCGGACAGAGATGTTCTGCTCTCCGTGTACAGAACCTTGGTTCGGTCACAAATGGATTACGGCAGCATAGTATACGGTTCCGCAAGGAAATCATATATTGGGCTGCTAGACACGATCCACCACCAGGGACTGTGCCTGGCCCTTGGGGCCTTCCGCACCTCACCGGTTCAGAGCCTTTACATCGAAGCCAATGAACCATCACTTAACAACAGGAGAATCAAACTGGCCATGCAATATGTAGTCAAGATAAAAACTAATGCATTGAATCCTGCACACAATTGTCTATTCGAGCAACATGACGAATCCAGGTATGAAGCCAGGCCGAATTACATCCGGCCACTGAGGCTCCGAATGAAACCTCATTTGGAGGCCTTGGGCGTGGATTTGGACGTGTTGGAGGATGCCAAAGTCCCAGAACATCCCCCGTGGTCATTGAGAAAGCCATCGGTTATCCTCCGACTCACGGAACTGAGGAAGTCTGGGACACATCCACTCGAGTACCAAGGACTGCATGCAGAGATTCAAGGCCAGTTTGCAGACCACCTCTCCATATACACTGATGGTTCGAAAGACCAAAGGCCAGTAGCTGCTGCGGCAGTCTGCCGACGGGAAAAATTTGGTGTACGTTTGCCCGATCAGAGCTCGATTTTCACTGCAGAAGCCCGAGCACTCCTTCTCGCGTTGGAGTGTATCGAGGTATCCAACCACACTAACTATGTTATATACAGTGATTCGTTCTCTTGCCTCCTGGCTGTTGTTGGACTGAAAACGAATCACCTTATTCTAGCAACGGTCATTTAAAAAATGAACCAACTGACAACGGATGGGTATGACATCCACCTGTGCTGGGTGCCTGGCCATGCCGGCATACAAGGAAACGAACGAGCTGATCGGGCTGCGAAGAAGGCCCTGAACTGTGATCTTGAACCGTGTCTGATCCCTCACTCTGATCTGAAACCACTAATAGCCACCCACATAAAATCCAAATGGCAACATGAGTGGGATGAAAACATTAATAAACTTAAAGAAATTGAACCATCTGTGGGAAAGCCACCACAGACTCATGCGGGAGGTCGGCGGGACCAAGTGGTCCTTAGCCGCTGCCGTATTGGCCACTCGTGGCTTACACATGCTTTTCTGCTCAAGGGGGAACCTCCCCCTGAATGTATTGGGTGTCAGTCCCCGCTGACACTCAAACACATTTTACTAAGTTGCGTTGATTTTTTGGCCCTGCGCCAACAGTTCTACACTGCAGACAGTATGCATGACCTTTTTACTAAGGTAAAACAGGAAAACATTTTAGCCTTTTTGAGGGCAGCTGGACTGTACCACCTCATATAGTTTACTAAATAGATTCTATCAATTATTAATAAAACTTTTCTTTTTCTATGGGAATTTGTTTCCCTTGACCACAAATATATGATTGTGAGCTTTCTAATTTAATGAGTGTCTATTGGCACATAATTGATTGTCTGCTTTTACATGTAAAAGCGATGGTTTGAACAAAAAAAACAAACATTTCTCACCGTGAATATGGCCTATGCTGCCGACATGGCGTAAAGCAACCACCAATCAATCAATCAACTCTGCAGTGGAGAATGGTCAAGGCGTTAACATAAGCATATTCAGCGCTGAAAGGAGAGGGACAACCAGACGTATATCTTAGAGCCAGTGACAGTTGCTATGATCCACCACATCTGAAGAACTGTCTCCATTTCTATTAATTAAGAGCGGCTACCAGGTCCAAGGCCTATTATAGCTGTATCCTATTGATTGATTGATTGATGAGTATGAGTATTGTTTATGTATATATATATATATATATATATATATATACATGTGTTAGTCATTAGCCTCCCCCTTTCGGTGGTCGGTAATATGAATAAGCAATGCTTAGGACGGACCCCTCGGCCGTATTCGATTAACACGACTCGGGTCACCCAAGTTACTAGAATTTCAAATCCAGTAACCTACTTCTTGACTGGGGTGGATTAAGCAGAGGAGCGCGGAGGAACACATACATTGGTCCCGGTGATGTCCTTGGACCATATATGGAAGATTTGTAGGGAGGGACCAGTGTAGTTGTTCCTCGATTCATCATGTCCCATAGGCAATTATTAACCAATCGGGAAACTCTCCTCCCCCTCCTCGACAATATCTTCTACAATGCGGAAATACCCCAATCCTGGAAGGATGCTGATATCATCCCCATCCCCAAGAAAACCCGGGGCGAAGTCAGACCCATCTCCCTTTTCCAATCCCTCGGGAAGGTTAGCGAAAGAATCATCCTCGCCCGTCTCCAGATGGTCACAGAAGACCCCACCACTGGCTTACCAGAGGAGGTCATTGGCTACCGAGGAGGACGAAGCACCCAGCACGCCATCGCCACCCTCATTGAGAGCATTTCCTATGGCCTCGGTAATGGACCCGAGACAGCAACCATCTTCCTTGACCTCGAAAAAGCCTTTGAGCTTATCGACCACAACGTGGTACTGACATCAATGGCTGATCTTGGCATCGCTGGCTGGCCTCTCGCATACGTCCGAAATTACCTCCAGAACAGGCGAGCCAGGGTAAGTGTCCAAGCACCTCTTCTCCCTACCTCCAACTAAAAAATGGCGTCACTCCTCTTCAATGTAGTGATGGCATCTCTCGTGAGGAGGCTTAAACAAGACCTAGCCACCCGAGAGATCACAGACACAACCATAGTCTGCTACACAGATGACATCGCCATCACCTGCTCTCATGTGATCAACGCACAGGATCTCGCTGAGCAGGTGCTCCACCTGGTAGAAAACGCCTGCCGGGACCTTGGACTAAAAATCTCCCCCACCAAGAACAAGATCATGCACATCTTCAGAGGTCAACCACTTCACCCCCTCTACCTAGATGGATCCCTTATCGAATGGGTCTCCACCTTTGACTACCTAGGTATCCGTCTAGACCCAGACCTGAACATGAGAGCCCTCTGCCACCACGTGGCCACCAGAATGACCAACAGACTCCTCCTCATGAAGAGGATCTCCGGCTTCTTCTGGGGCGCGCCGGATGGTGTACTCGCACTGTTCTACCGCCGGCCAGGCAGTCCGCTCCCTCTTCGACTACGTCGCGCCCATACTTGCTCTCACAGCCCTCGGGATTGACAACCCCCAAACTCGACTATCCAAGAACAAGATCTTCCTGAACGAGTTCCGGAAACTTGAGAACATTCAACACTGGGCTGCCAGGCTTGTCCTCCGCGTTCCCAGCACCACCAGGATCGAGATCCTCCTCCTTGAATCCGGCCTCCCTCCCCTCCACCTCCGAGTCAAACAACTTCTCACCACCAACCTCACAAGAGCCCTTTCCTCAGGCCTTTCACCAACAATCCGCAAAACCGCGGCCTACCTCACATCTCCTACCGTCTCAAGGATGCCATCACCACCCGCAAGGACTCCCATGGACTCCACATTGCAGACTCCGCCCTCAGCCCTCACAAGCCACCATGGGTGTCCATCCCAGTGGAAACCCGAACCACCAACCTAGTTGCTGCCAAGGCGGCTTACACCACCCCAGAACTCCACTCCCTGGCTCTCGAGGCCATAACTCAGGCGAAGGTGGACTTTCCGCTCGCAAAGACGGTCTACTCCGATGGTTCTCTTGACCCAACATCAGGTAGAGCCGGAGCCGGAATCTGCATCCCCTTCTCCAACACAAAGAACACCACCAGGGTGTCAGACTTTGCTTCCACTGTCGATACCGAGCTCGCCGTCATTCACTTGGCCCTCGAAGACCTCCACAGCTCAAGTGCCATCATCATTACTGAGTCTCTGAATGCCATCAAAGAGATCGCCCGCCCAAATTCCCGACACTCCCTTGCCGATGCGATCCAGATTCTGGGAACCAAACTCTGGGAATGAGCCACACAGAAGGAACAAGTACGGAACCCTTATTCAATAAGCTGGCTTTGGTACACCCTGGTCAGAACGAACATCCCCCATCCAGTCGGCCTTCCTCTTTCTACCTTTCAACGCATCAGGATTGGCTACCGCCGTTGGATTGATGTCCCCAACCTCCAGCGCTGTCCCTGTGGCAATAAGATCTTTAATGTGGCCCACATACTCGCCTCATGTGGCGCCGTCGACAGATCTGCCATCAGTGACTTCATGGAGGTCGCTGACCACCAACTCAGCAACAATAGGGCCGCTCTGGCTATCCTTTCCAGGACTTCCAAGTCATCCTGGAACGCACTTGCTCGCTTCTAGCACCAGAATGCAGACATCATCAACACTGTCGGTCGCCCAGAACATGACACCGAGGACTAGCAGGCCCCACCTCATTGCCATAGCTGACTTGACACCACTACCAACTAACCACTAATTTTCACTAACAACTAACAGGTAACCCCTGCCTAACTAATCCCATCCTCACTTCACTTCTTCCTCAGGCCTTGGCCGGACTTACTGTGCATACTGGTGAATCTGGAGGGACTGAAGTTTGGATCCTGGTCGAGTCAAACCAATGACTTATAAAATAGGTACCTGTTGCTGCTCGGCGCTTGGCCTTACGAGATCAGGACAGGGACTGGGCGCACAGTGTCAGGATAATGTGACTGTGTGGGACATCAGGTCATGGTGCCGGCGGCCTGATTTCCCAGTGGGGCAACACTATAAAGTTGGCATGAGTGCGCGCTGTCACAAGTCGGTGCACGTCCTGGTATGGCCTAGGGTCTTACTGGGGCGTAAAACTACACCAACCACCCAGCCTCCCCTGGCCCTCTCAGAGGACTGTGGTTGGGCTCTTGGGATGGCTTTTTCCTTCCTTCCTCCTCCCCCCTCAATTCGTCTGATCACTACCCATCGGAAGCCAACTCCCGACCACATGGGACTGCTTTCAGCGGTGCCCATTCAGCGCTGCATATTTGCAGCCTTCAGCGCACCAATGCGACTGAAAGCTCACCAAAACAACAACAATAACAACTGTCACAATTAAGTTGGTACCCATCCTAATATGACCTTAAGTGTTGCTAGGGCATAACACAACAACCAACAACAACTATTTTGAACTTCTCCATCCCAACTTTACCATGTAGTTCTTCTGTGTGTATATTGTGTATTTGTGCCCTTTGTGAACTGTCCTCAGTATAGTGCAGTATGATACGTATTCCCGTAGGATTTTTGTGCTAAAATTGATTCTTTTGCAGTTCTGGCTTCAATAGGGTTCAGGTTAACAGAAAATGATGGGGTCCAAATTTTCAGACCCCTCCCCCCTTCGTGGGGGGTCATTTCCGTTTTGAGACCCCCCGCAACTGGCCATTCACCTATCTCCAGAAGTTATTGACCGATTTTCATACTTGAAGTGTCGATTTGTTGGTCTGAAGCAACCGGAAGTGTAGGTTTTCACTTCCGGTTGACAAGTTATGGTTTGACTCGGACTCATGTGCCTTCAGGATGGACACCAGCAAGTATCCTCATCATGTTTGATCCGATTTCTTAGTTTTGGGAGATTTAAGCATACTGAGGTGATTGTGGGCACTTCAAAAGCAGCAGAAAGTATTTTTGCTGACTCTGGGTTCATCATATAGGGTCTCCGAACACCGAAACTAATGACGCTATTTTTTCTTTCAGGTCTAAAGCTTGGTGATAGACTTCACTACAGATCTTCCAGAACGTCAAATTTGTATTCCAGATACTCCGATTAAAATGGACCATATAAATCATTGTCATCAGCATGATTTCATTTATGTTTCTCAAACAGTTTTGAGCCCTGTCAGAAATACTCTTTGCCAGTATTATTAACAAGATCAGTAAATCACATACGGCCGATATGTCTGTAGGGGAGGATAACGTTTGCGTTATTTGTAAAGAATGTGCCAAATAAAACAGGCGATTGGTGAACAATCCAGCCATGACAGATGAACTTTTACGATGGTGCCGGGAGAGGGTGTCTCTTGGTGACACTCAAAGTGACATTCATAAACTATTGAATCAATTGTCCGGCTTGAATGAAGAAGACCTCAAATCTGTTTGATATCATAGTGAATGTCGGAAACCTATCGTCAACAAGACTAAGATTGAACGCCTCAGTAAGTGACCCCGAACCGATTCACCTATTTGTGCTCCACGAGGACGAGGGCGACCTTCAAGTGCTGACAGATCGGTACGGCCAAAGCGGTCAAAGACTGTCCCAAAGGAAGAAGTGTGTATGTTCTTCACCTGTGACTTTTGCCCCAAGACTGACTCAGAGCCACTGCACTGTGTTCTTACTGATACAATGGGTACAACACTCCTTGAGATCAAGCAGCAAACCCCGCATGACCAGGTCAGAGTTTGTGTAGCTGACCTTGAGGGACCCTGTGACGCATCAGCTCTTGAAAAGCACTATCATTGGACATGTTTGCGCTCTGCACAGAGAATATCATCGAAGATGGATCGCAGTAATGTATCGCTCATTCGCTCACTATGTGATGAACAATTGCTCGTCGCTATTCAGAACACCCTTAGTGACGGTGATATTACATTGAGCATGGCTGAGGTCAATGATGAATACTTGTCAATTCTGAAAAGGTACCGCATAGATATTAACGAGAGTAAGAACTATCGGAAATACCTCAAAAGACTCATCAGCGAGCGTCTTCCAGATGTTAAGTTTGTCGCCTCACTGAGACGAAATGAGCCTGACAATCTTGTTCTCCCCACTACTGTCAGCAAGGCCATGGATCTCGGGTCCTCAATGTTGGATGATGGTGAAAAAGTTGGTCACCTCAGGACAGTCACCAAACTTCTGCGAGAAGAGATGATGCAACAAGGTAGTTGGTCTTTCACAGGAAACTTCAGAAATTTTGAAAATCCGTCTTTACTACAGTTTTTCTTGAGCCACCTGCTCTTTGGTAGTGATGTCATCAAAGTATCTGGAATACGGGACCAGGAGGTGGACAAAACTGTCGACGTCACAAGCCAATTTCTAGTTCAGAATACTCGGACTGATCGCCAGGTAAAACACCAGCTGAAGAAAGACAGTGCATTCCGACAAACGGTCCAAACCCCTCTCTCGATCGGTCTTCCCCTGGCTGTTCACTCTAGAGTGCGCGACAAGAATATCATCGAGAACCTCTCAGCTGTCTATGTTGGAAGTGACTACCTGAAGATCATTGACTTAGAGAAACGAGTTGAGCAGTGTGTTCTCCAGCGAATGAAGGAAGCTGGTGGATTTTGTCTTCCAGACTTTGCCAAGAAGGGTCTGAACACATGGTTTGCGATAGATAATATTGATCTCTTGGAAGACACACCGACTGGGCAAGGAACCTTCCATGGAACAGTGATTGTTATGTTCCAGCAAGATGAAGATGGGGAGTTGATGAACCGACCACTTGAAATATCAGAAAAGCTTGTTTCACAGACACATCTGGCCTTTGAAGTGAACATGGTGCAAGACCCAATCATCAAAACAACCCCATTGAGATTTGAGGTCTACGAAATGGGAAAGTGGAAGAATATACTTTCCAAAGATTTCACTCACACCTGGGCGCTTGCAAACTACCTTGGAACTGAGGAAAACATGCAGATAGCCACAACCCAGGGCTGTAATGTTCAATCAAATCAGGAAGAGTATCGTAATGACAGCGCTCCAGACGACACTATACTCTCAGTCAAAGAACACATACACCAACCAGAGAAATTAGTAAAGAAAGATGTGATGCCAACTTGGGCTGCTACCAAATCTCTGCTGTTATCCCAGTCTTCTGAGAGCCCAACACGCACAAATGTAGAGGTGATTGCTCCATTATTCAGGACCTCGCCCACGGACTATGGGGCTCTTTACACTGTTCTTTGGTTAACTCATGGAATCTCTGCCACTGTCGTTGGTCCACAGAGGAAAACTTTGATAACACTTGACCTTGACCTATACTCACGTGCGTTGAAGATTCAACAGTCAGTTGGGAACACCAATTGGATCTTGAGAGCAGGAGCTCTCCACATTGCATTTGCCACTTTGCATGCTCTTGGTAAAACGGTTGATGGCAGTGGCCTGGATATATGTGCCATTGAAAGTGCTGCATACACATCAGCAGCTCTTCGTGGGATCTTTGGTGGCAAAGCATACAAGCTATTGACTGCTTCAAGGCATTAGGATGTATTTCCATTCCTGATGAGATGAACGATGGCAAGCTTCCCACACAGGTGATGGCATTGGAAACTTTTGTGTGTCCTGTCTACAGTTCAAAAGGTCCAACAACCCTACCATCACTCAGGTGGGAGTTGTTCCGGTCAAAGAACTTGGAAAGCGAGATGCTTCCACCAACTCGTGCTGCATTGCTTCCACATATCATCCGCGCAAACTACATCACAATGCGGGACAAATCATACCCAGATAATTGTCCGGCCCTTTCTCCAATTGAAGAAAATGGATGGAAATTGGAGACAGAGGTGTATGTTCCAGTGAGATGTCTTGCCTTGCCTGCCCCATGGGCTATAGTTGAACTCGTCAAATGTGGCTGCAAAGCAGGGTGCAGGGGAATTAGGTGTAGCTGCTTGAAGAATGGCCTGCCCTGCACTCCACTCTGTAAATGCTATGGCGGTGACTGTGCAAATACTAGCACCATGGATACTGCAGATAGTTGCTTGTTGGTTTGATTGTTACTGTTTCTCCAGAATTTCTATGTCGATTTGACAGTTCTTGCCTCAGCAATACTTCAGATAACTCTCCGTGGAGACTTGCAATGAATCAGAATCTCAGAGTTCTTCATCAAAAGTCTGACAATTTTAAATATTGATCATACATGTACTTTATGGCTAAAGCGGACCCTTATATCACTGACCCGGTAAGGGCCAAGAAGGAAATTCTGTTGCTTTGTATGTGTTCATTAAATCAATCAGCATACCTCGAAAACTTACAAATTGACACTTTAAGTAGGAAAACTAATCGAAGTTCAGATAACTTCGGGGTTAGGATGATGAGAATGGCCAGTTGCGGGGGGTCTCAAAATGAAAATGACCCCCCACGAAGCGGGGAGGGGTCTGAAAATTTGGACCCCATCATTTTCTGTTAGCCTGAACCCTATTGAAGCCAGAACTGCAAATAAATCAATTTTAGCACAAAAATCCTACGGGAGCTGTTGTCCTTACATTACATACCACACTAGTAGGCCCAAACCTATTTTGTATTGTTTGAAGCTTTCCTTTGCTAAAAAATAATAACTAACATTTAGAGAAAAACTTAATCATAAATCATATCATGTCCGAAGTGGTCATACCGAAAATATTAAATAGTATATTTAAATAACACATCTCCTTTTAAATATATGCATGTATGTATAAACATTGAAATGAGTATATTTCTACGGAATGAATAACAAAACAGTGTTTAGGACAACCGCGTCTACGCACGAAGTTTTATAGGCTTCACAACCCGAGATTTTTGCCGCTTGTACCAGTCATACATGTTTTTATTGGGTAATAACATAGATTAATGAAATGGAAATATAACTAAACTATGCTATCATAAAACAATTTAAATCCCGTTTTGCTGTAGTTATATCGGTTATTTAAAAAACCTAAGTCTGTAGGATGTGCGCATGCGCCAAAAAGTGGCTCGGGTGACCCGAGTTGATTAAATGAATACGCCCGAAATGAAACAAACCTACCACTGTGTACGGTGGTAAAGACGTGTTGTTTCACACCGAAACTTCATTTTGGAACGATAGGGCTGCTGTACTGTAGGCAGTTCGGGCCTCACGTAATCTATCTTTTATCTACACGTAATCCTGCCCTACTACTACTGGTACTAGACTAACTAGTACTCGCTAGAAGTAGTACTGTACACTCTAGTGAGTAGTTCCAAACTACCAAAGCAATAAATAATATGGATATAATAGGGCTAATAAAGTGTGTCGATTTTGCAGCCAAAAAGCACAGGGATCAGAGAAGAAAAGATCCAAGTAAAACACCGTATATAAATCACCCAATTGGTAAGGTTTCACATTTAAAAAATAGACTTAATTAAGCCGTGTTCACACGGGCAAAGTTTACGCCAAACTAGATGAGGCGAACTAGTGTCGTGTCCACACACGGAGCGGTTTAAGGTGGAAATTGATATCTGCGCATGAGCAAGTCCAGATTAACCAGCGCCAGTTTCGCTTAGTCGACGTCGGCACAAAAGAGTGTGGGTTTGACCTAGATCTGTTTCGACTGAATCGTATTGTTTTGGGACGGTCAAAACTTTTGCTGGGCAGTGAAACCCTAAAAATAAATGATGAAAAAAATATATGTGCACAGCTAGCAGTTTCATAGAGCAAATTTACCGGAAAGTCAACAAACTCAGGTCTCGACTGTGACGTGCTTAATCCGCCTCAAGTAAGGTGGTTGCGTTCACACGGGCGATATAAGTCGAATCATAAAATTTGGTTCATATAAACCACCTACATAGGTGGTTTATAAAATCCGAATTATATGATTCGAATCAGGCTTAAACCGCCTCAGCTGCGCGTTCACACGCCAAATGTGAGCTGAATTAGGCAAGGCGATTTATATGAATCGAATTAACTGCCCCGTGTGAATACGGCTTAAGAATTAATAGACTACATCACGGTTCCAGTGGCGCGGTGCATTGTGGGATACATCAGAGCAAAACAAAGCCCCGAGAAGCACATGACACATGCTAATACACTGGGTGCAGCTGTGAAATGTGCTAATTTCAGCTCATCTCAGCTCTTGTTTGAAACAGAATACCAACTAAAAATATATATATAATAAATTAAGATATTAATCTTTTATCCAGCATTGCAGTTACATCAATATAACCAGCACATCTTATGCCCTGTGCATTTAGATTTAAACAAATCTAAGCACTCGTGTTAGAGCCATAGCCAGTGTCAGTTTTATTTATTTTATTCATGTTTTTATTTACATTCTATGGTTTATGGAGAGTTGTGTCTTAAACATATTCATTATATTATTATATTGTATCCTTCCATCCATGTTTATGCCCAATTGTTTTGTATTTCTAGTTATTTTGAATAAAATGCAAGTTTTGTCCTACGCGTATCGGCAAACTCAATGGGCGTATGCCTTTGCTTTGCTCCCAACGCCGTTTTCAGCGCATGCGCAGTCGGAACCGTGATGTGGTCTATAGTCAGACATTCTTTAGTATATAGGCCTCTGACTCTGTTGAGAGGTGAAGTACAACCCTATGTAAAAGTTGGAGAAAATGTCTCACTGTTGATGGTCTTAGTTTGACATTAATTCCTACCGTAGGCTGACTCTATAGCCGTGTTTACACGGGAAATTGTGAAGCGATTTAGGCAAATCGATTTATATGAAGCGATGTAGTGGCGCGTTTACACGAGCGAGTTTGAAAGTGTGACGGCGACCGGGAACCAGCAGCCTTAGTGTTGCGCCTGTAGCCGGCAAGCACTGCTATTTGTTTAGTTTACACAAGTCGATTCGACGCTGATGTAGCTGCTATGTTAATATCGCTTGGAATTTAAGGTTAATTAAATTAAATTTCATTATTTGAGTATGTAATTCTGTTAAATATGATCGCATTCACTATATTTCGGCCTAATCGGGCCGATTTATATGAACCGATTCAGCCCTAAAACGTCTCAGAGTCACGTTTACACGGCAAATGTGAGTCGATCTAGGCAAGTCGTTTTATATGAGGCGTTTTAAATCGCCCGTGTAAACAGGGCTATTGATTAATTGGTAGGTGCTTTACGCCATGTCGGCAGTATAGGCCATATTCACGGCGATAGGTTGATTCAAATCCAATAGCTACGATGCGATAGAGGGAGTGCACGTGACGTCATTACTTAGCAATCAACGTGTAAAATATTCTGATAAAACGCCTTGGTGGGGAATGCAAATGGTCTATAATGGAATGCAAATGGTCTATTAAAGGGACCAGATATAGGTCGCTTAGACACTACCCGTACTCCGACAAATGCTCTCCAAGCATACTTTTGCCAGTTTTCAGTTTATGCAACTACATATGTGGGGGGAGAGTGCTAACATTGGTTGCTTCTGTTGTGTTTTATTTAGTCCAGCAGCACTGACACTTTTAGACAACCATATAGAGAAAAAAAATTTAGAAATTGCAAACTAAAATGATAAATATAAAGTTCAAATGTTTATTTATCATAACCAGCTACTTTTTGTGCGAATAATTGATTAAATCATGTCGATTAATAGACTTTAACAGTTTAATGGAGAGCTTTCTGTGACTGCCATCTTGGTGGTTGCCATGGCTTCCCCTGTGTGTGGGGAACCCCTCTAGGTCATGTGATGAGGGAATCTCACCTATTATGTCATTCATACATCACAGACCTCAACTCTCTTCCCACATGTTCAGTGGCATGAACTGAACAAACTAAGCAAAGGTATGTTTGGAGAGCTTTTGATGCTGGATTCGTTAGTATCTGCGTGAGGTATAGCCGGCGACATTAAGGTAAATGGTATATATTGCCAGGTGCATGAATGTATTTATGTAGTTGCTGGTGATCCTTTACTTATGGTCAATAGTCATTGTGTATTAGGTAGATAGTGTGAATGAGGCACTAGTGATATTGTGTAAGGGGCCTCAGCACTCTTCCCCCCCCATGTATACAGTTACATAAATTGAAAACCTGCAAAGGTATGCTTGGAGAGAATTTGTCGGAGTACGGTTCGTGTCTCAGCAGCCTATACCGGGTCCGTTTAACATATACTCACCCGAGTGTATAAATGATAATGCCAATAGTTGGCTCAGTGTCAGGATAATGTGACTGAGTGGGATATCAGATAATGATGCTGGCGGCCTGGTCTCCCATTGGGGCAGCACTGTATAGTTGCCATGAGTGTGAAGGTACCCGTCTTGATATGACCTTAGATGTTGTTAGTAGGTAAAACAACAACAAACAAAACATCCCACTCAGTCACATTCTGATACTGAGATAACCAATCCTTGCTATAGCCTAAAGGTGTTAAGCGTAATGCTTGTTAGCAAAGAGTATAAATTGTCTTAGTAATTTATTTGAATAAAAATTAAATTAATTTTCCTGTGTGGCAGGTGCTGGGTTTCGAAACCCAGCCAAACGATGAATGTATACTTGTTACTACCTGGCCGTGGTCATCAGGATTACTAGGATAGGGCAAGGAGACATGGAATGAGGAAGACCAGTTGTAATTGTGTGCAATGTCATTTCTTAGACTTAATCAGCAAATATAAAAATAGCACTAATATTAATCAGGTACCCTGTAATAGGACATTCTTAATTAATGTAAACTAATCCATGTCTGCATCATGTTACAGGTGTCGCAAACATATTAACTGAAGAGGCGGGGGTTACCGACATTGATGTTCTCAAGGTTAGAAGGATTCTCGTTATGCCTAGCCATATGTTTATTAAGAATTATAATATATATATCCTGCTGTTTCTCAGAAACATACTAGTATTACACTTGCATATGACCTTTTAATTTTGACCAATTAAAATTATATTCTTAAGCTAAAGAAAGAGTAATTTGTTTAATTGGAGATTTATTCTTCATTTTCCAAATACCAGAAATTAAATTTCATGGGAGGAATAATCTTGGACAACAGGTAAAAATGTCAGTTACCAATTAGATAGGGCCAAGCTCAGAGTCAGATCTTTATTGGAATAGCTCAAATTAGTTTAAAAGACAGTACAAAGACAATTAAATTCTAATTTTAAAAGGTTTAATAGTATGTTAGTTTGTATTTAGTTAGATTTGTGTTTCCACTCAAACTACCAACACTGAAGCTTGTACCTGTTGTCTAAGATTGTGCCTCTCCCTTGATACTTACTATCACATTCGTAAATTCATTATAGTCTTAGTAATACTACAACTTATAGCCTTGTCACACTATGATGTATCTCGCCGGCGCACCGCCAACGCGCAAAATCACTTTTAATCGTCGAGAAACGTCAAGCTTTTCGGCATCAGCGCAACGTATTGGTAGCGTGTAGCCGACGTTGTGTGAAAAGAAAAAAAATGTTTGGCGTGCCATCCTGATATGACCTTAGATGTAGCTAGGATGTAAAACAAAACAACAGTTTGGCGCAACGAGCCTCGCGTGCGCAGCGTGTGACATCGCCATAATGTTGGCACCCGCGTGTTGTCGCGCATTGCCGGCCGGCGAAAGTTTTCTGCAAGCACAAAACTTCATCGATACCCTGACGTGCGTCGCCGACCATCGCCATCCATCAACGATTACCAATACTGGGCTAACGCACTGGTAACGCTTCCAGACGTCTTGCAACGTTTCGCCAAAAAGTGACACACGTCGACACGCGTTGGCGAGAAACGTAGTAATGTGACAGCACCATGAAAGATACAAGTTTAATTACAATACTTTAAGGCTACTTAAACAAGATTTTGTTTTAATAATTAAAAAAAACTAACTAATTGACGGTCGTGATCAGATCAGATGATTCCCAAAGTCATGTACATTTGTTTTCTATTTCACACTTCACATTTCAAGCTTCTGTTATTGTAGTATACTGGCATATATTCGTTTTGTGTTCTAAAAATAACCATTGCTCTTTTTATGTACATTAGTGTTTATTGGTTATGGTTTGATGATTTCACACTAGGCGGCACTACTACATGACACTGTAGAGGACACCGACACTTCATTTGACGAGTTGAAGAGAGAGTTTGGCGATGATGTGGCTGGTCAGTATATTCCCAGTAGTTATTAAAATAAAGTTGATGTTATTCAAATTAATGATTTGGGTATTTTTTATATATTTTTTCGTTTAGTTTTTATTTACCTAGTAAACAAAAATAATACCCCTAAAGTGGGTAAACTTTGTGAAAACTTCCAATCTATGATCACAATTTTATTCGTTTTAACTTTTATGTACATCAACACAAGTAATTAAATGTTATTTTCAAAATTCCAGCAACTCTGTAGGCCTACTAATTATGAAAATACTTTATGAATATATTACATAAAAAATACTAATAATCAAAATAATTACGGAAGATACACATACATACGCACCCACCTCCACATATAATAAGTATATATCAGCAACAGTGTAGGCCTTGAGCCGCAA
Organism: Branchipolynoe longqiensis; assembly: GCA_030323885.1. Taxonomy (NCBI): domain Eukaryota; kingdom Metazoa; phylum Annelida; class Polychaeta; order Phyllodocida; family Polynoidae; genus Branchipolynoe; species Branchipolynoe longqiensis. Next base: position 145,992,841 of record CM059187.1, read on the forward strand.
CAAAGACCGACTGTTTCTGCAGGTTTGGTGGCAGAGGTGACTGATGACAAGACTCTTGGAAAGATGGAGCGAAAGCGGCTACAGATTGAGCATGCGCCACACACAAGTCGAAGAGCGTGCCTAGTGAAGCTGGCAGACAAGCTGTACAACCTGCGCGACTTAGAGCGCGCCGTGCCGGAACACTGGACGCCGGAGCGCGTCGAGGAGTACTTCCGGTGGTCAGCGCGGGTCGTGGAGGGCATGCGCGGAACAAACGCCCCAATGGAGGAACAGCTCGATATATTGTTTGAGCGCCGGGGTGTTCTGAAGCAAATCGATCTGAAGGCAGATACATGACGGGGTAACCGAACCAGTTAGGAGCCCACTTCCGGTGTGGCAGATCATGAAATTAGAATCCATGTGGGTTCAAAGCCGGTCAAGTCAAAAGTAATGTTAAAAATGTATACTTGTCACTACCTAGCGTGGTGCTCTGCATTACTAGGATTGGGAAAAGAGCAGTCAAACTATTATACCAATTGTCTGCGATTGAATTCCCCCCTGCATAATCAATGAATGTAATTTATATATATTATCTTTGTTTTAAAGTTGCTCCTTTAAAAAAAAAGATTTTATTTGAGATATTGGAGTAGTTATTGGGATTATATATATATATATATATATATATATATATATATATATATATATATATCAGAGAAATAACCCGATATCTAAAATTATATTAAAAAAGCTCCCAAAAAAAGATAATGGATAGCTGCATCTTAGTACAGTCAGCTGAAACCTGGGTTGCGGGTCAACTTCAGAACGCAGTACCTAGTTTGTATGCAACGGGGACCTTTCAGTTCGTCAGATGGCGCACCATGCCGGTCTCTGTAATGCTTTGGTTGGATAGACTATTAGAAGTACTTCCTTCTATTATCAGGTGTCTGTAAATAAGAGGACTGTAGTGGGGATTGAGGGGGTGTAGTTGGGTTGAGGTGTGTATGGTGGGGGCATATGTTTGTGTGGTGGATGTGTAGGGGTGTGTGGTGAGGATATTAGTGTGTGGTGGGGGCGTATGTTTGTGTGATGGAGGTGTAGGGGTGTGGTGAGGATTTTGGTGTGTGTGGATTTAGGGGTGTGTGGTGGGGGGTTTAGGGGGGTCTGGTGAGTGCGTATGGTGTGGTTGGGGTGTAGGTGTGTGGTGGGGGCGTATGTTTGTGTGGTGGGTGTGTTGTGGAGGTGTAGTAGGGGTGTGGTGAGGATTTTGGTGGGTGTGGTGGGGGTGTATGGGGATTTATGGGTGTGGTGGGGGTGTCGGGATGTGGTGGGTGTGTGTGGTGGGTGTTGATGGTGGGTGTGGTGGGGATGTAGGTGGTTTGTGGTGGAGGTGTAGGGGTGTCTCGTGGCAGTTCACAATCTTTAGCATCCCTCAGCCCCCACAACACACCTACACCCCCACCACACACACCTATACCCCAACAACCCACACCTATACCCCCAGTACTCCTTACACCCCAAGCACACACTTACACCCCCACCACACACATACACCCTAACCACACACACACCACACCTACCCCACCACACACACACCTGAACCCTCACCACACAAACATACACCCCCACACCTACACCACCACCACACCCCTAAACCCTCACCACACACCTACAACCCCACCACCACCACACACACCCCACCACATCCCTAAACCCCCACCACACACCACTACCACCAACACACACACACACAAACACCTACACCCTTCTATCCAACCATGATGGCTGACTTGGACCGGGAACTGGTGCTGCCACCAAGTGTATAGCAAGAGAAATGGCTCATGAAAGGTCCCCATTACGATTGAAATACAATTTGATATAAGGTAAACAATGAATATTGAACCCTGTCAAATCATAAAGAATAAAAACATGAATAAAAGGAGAAAAGCTTAGCATCAATGTTGCCATGGTTTCTTGATAATCAAAATAGGTAGTAACAACTACGTAATTAGATATATCCTGATCTAAATATAGAATTCCCTAGAACTGCATATACATAACAGACTGCCTGTTGATTCTTTAGTTTAATGGTTATGGTGTGTTCTTGTAATCTGTAGGCTGTGAGTTCAAGCCCCTTTTGGTGCTTTACTTTTTCCATTAAACAAAATAATTTGCCCCCTAGATGTTTTTTTTGAGTAATCACTAAATAAATTAATTAATAAAATTGTACTACCAAATATTTTACATTAAATACAATTTATTTCGTGTATATACAATTCTGAAATACCCACGTTTTACCCTCACTTGTCTTTAGTCTCACCCAGCCATCTACAAAACAGCAGGAGCACTGACCTCAGCATCCCCCCACCACCCACCCCCCACCCATCCCTACATATTTGGTAGCATAAACTGAAAAACTAGCGATCGGTGTAGTTGGGGAGTATTATTCAGCTCCAGTCTGAGTGGTCTATACCAGATCTCTTTAGTGAACATCGATATGCAAAAAGCACGGTTAACATTGAGAGAACATTTGTTAGTACATGTATTGTAATACAATACTGGTTATAGATAGTCCATGTTCAGTGCTCATTTATGTTGCTGCAGACTTCCATTTGGTGTCCATAAGCGGTTGGTGTCCGCCTGGGCATATGGCACCAGTAGCGGGCAAGCAACCCCCCCCCCCCCCTGCCCCCCACAACCACAACAACACAACCATGACTGGGCAGACAAGCAACAATGGAGGAACAAACAGTTACACCAAGCAGGAGTTTAACTGGGATATGCACGGCAATTGGGGGACCAACTGGTTTCTCCACAACACACGGCGATCTCCTCTACAAAAAGCTGCATGTCAGTGCAAGGTGTGTGAACAAATATTGCCGCGCCAACATGCACCGCGAGAAGGATTGCTTGAACAAAAAGCATTTCTTCGAGAAGAAGACAGGGCCAGTCAACCAGTTCCAACACCAACCAAGATGGCCAGGGTTTTTGATCGGTGGCTCCACGGAACAGATCGGAGAAGCGAGCGTGGAGCCCGATCACAACCACCACAGAACATTTGACGATGACATGGTGCGTGATGATAGCTACTACAACATAATCTCTCCATGTCCAAAATGTCATAACAAACTGTGATACGCCTGCCCAAGTCACGGCTTGCGCGCATGAAATTACTATGCGATGGGTGACTGACAAACGTCTCCACCACCAGGCCAGTGTAGATGATGCCCAGATGGACACCATTGGTCGTAATGCTCGCATTGTGTTTGATGCAAGGGAAGGAAGAGACCCTCCCCCCACCCTGTCCTGCCGCGGCCCAGCTTTCTCACCTTCCCTGTCATCCCTCCCTCACCTCTCCCACCTCGCCCTCTCTCCCAGCCCCGCCGGCTTTCTCACCTCCCCCGCTTTCTCGCCTCCCCTCTCCTTCCCTTATAAGGCCGCCCGCCGGCATCCTTCAGCCATTCGCCTTCCAGCCCTCCTCCCTGCACAAGCTCCATTTCTTCTACTTTGGCTTCCCGGACGACCCACCTCTCCACGGCCGACGCACCGCCCTCGGGCCGATCTACAATCCCCTACCGACGCAGACGCAGACACCATGCCTGGCAGCGGAAGAGGGAAGGGACGCCGGGGAGTCCGGAGGGCCACCCGAGGGACGCCGGAAGCCGTCTCACTAGCCTCCCCCGGCGCCTCGCAACCGCCCCTCGGGTGACTGGGCTGCCGGCATCGACGCGACCATGACCGCCACCCTCCAGGCACTGGACCTCTTCACCTCGCGACTCGACGCCCTCGGCGGCCCCAGCACCCGCGTGCCCGAGGAAACAAGCCTCGCCGGCGCCTCGGGCGCACATAGTCGGGGGAGCGCTGCCAACGCCCCCGCCTCAAGCACCGCTCCCGGGGGCGGTGCACCCACTATACGAGCGGTACACACGCCACACCACCCAGACGCCGGCTCCCTCGCCCCCGCTCTACGACCAGGATGCCATCGACCACACCCCGGCATCCACGGCCGATGCCGTGAGGGAGATCCTCGCGTCGGCCGAGGCACAACACGCCGGGAGGCGAAAAGGCATCTCCCCCAACTACCTCTTCCCCTCCGACCTCGTCAAGAGGGGCCCCGAACGGAAGCCGGTAAAGCGGGGGGAGGCATCCAAGGATGAGTATAGCCTCGCCCTCCGCACCCTCGAGAGCCACCCAAGCTTCCCCACCCACTCCCTCCCAGGCCTGAACCACCACGCCCTCACAGTCCTCCGCGACAACCTTGTCTACCCCTGGCCTACCGTCCGCCGCTATTCGGAGACCATATTCACCTGGATAGCGGACGGTAGGCTCCCCCACGGGTGGCACGACCCGGTCGCCCTGAACATGGTGAGAATGGAGGTTCTCACCATGCCCGCCCCCCAAGCCGCCCCGACAGCACCAGCCCTCCGAGACGCAGACACTTGCCGAGGCCCACAGCAGCCCCGGACCCAAGCCGACACCCGCCTCACCTACAACCGAGAAGCTCACGGGGCCCCCTGCACTGCCTGGAACCGCGAGCCCACCTCGTGCGACCGGGCCGCCGTCGGGGAAGCCCACGGCGAGGCGGGGGCCAGACAGCAGCACATATGCGCCTACTGTGCTAACGTGAGGAGGATACTCACCATGCACAGCGAGGCCCTATGCCTGTCCAAACAAGACCGTGAGCGCCAGACCCCGGCCGCCTCGGCAGATTTTTAATCCGCCGGCCCGGAGGGCCACAACCGGCGCATAACCTACACCCCTGCCGACAACCCCATGACCACCACCGACAACCCCATGACTACCATCGACCCCGATGCCCGCAACCCTACACGCCCAGAAAAAGCCACCGGGGTCGGACCGCAAGGAGCACCAACGGCTCCCTAGACATCACAGCCGCCAACCATCACGCCGGCTGCCAGGCGTCCAGCCGTACGCCTGCAGACATCACAACCACCGACCTCACAACGACATCACAACCTCCGACTATCCACATCTCCCCCGGCGACACCGCCTTCCTCAACCCACCTGACCCTCCCCCGACCCCCATCCCCCCCCAGCCCTGATGACTTCGCCACCCCCCTCTCCGACCCTCGCCGCACCTCCTCCCCCACCCCCGCCAACCACCCCTGCGCAGCTCTCCGGGAAATGGGCCTCCCCAACTTTTTGGCCGCCCGCATCCCTGAGTCGCCGACGTAGGCCCCGGACTCATCACGACATCCAAGACCCTCACCGTCCCCGACGCCCAAGCCTGCCCCCGCGCGGGGGTCCCCCTCACCGACATCACGGCCCAGGGCCCTGGACCCCAGAGGCGGTGCACGCCTCCGTGCCCCGCCTCGCCCCCTCGGGCGCGCCTCGAGCCCTCTCCTCCTTTTTGGTGGAGGGCTCATCGGCACCCCTCGCCACGAACAATTAAAGCTCCCCCGAGCTCATTTAGTCGTAAGTTATACCTTCTCGCTCCCTATGAGCCTATTTACTCTTTCTTGCTCTCACCGCATTTTTACCTTTGTATATAGCTTGTCATTATTTTCCCTGCTGTTCTGAGGCGTTCAATAAAGCGCCTTTCTCCGCCCCCGCCTTGCTTCCTTCCTTTTCACGCATCGGTCGTAATGCTCGCATTGCGTTTGATGCGAGAGAAGGAAGAGACCCTCCCCCCACCCTGTCCTGCCGCCGCCCGGCTTTCTCACCTTCCCTGTCATCCCTCCCTCACCTCTCTCCCACCTCGCCCTCTCTCCCTGCCCCGCCGGCTTTCTCACCTGCCCCACTTTCTCGTCTCCCCGCTCATTCCCTTATAAGGCCGCCCGCCGGCCTCCTTCAGCCATTCGCCTTCCAGCCCTCCTCCCTGCACAAGCTCCATTTCTTCTCCACCCGCCCACCCAACTCTCCCTACATGCTAGTGGAGGGCTCATCGGCGCCCCTCGCCACGAACAATTAAAGCTCCCCCGAGCTCATTTAGTCGTAAGTTATACCTTCTCGCTCCCTATGAGCCTATTTACTCTTTCTTGCTCTCACCGCATTTTTACCTTTGTATATAGCTTGTCATTATTTTCCCTGCTATTCTGAGGCGTTCAATAAAGCGCCTTTCTCCACCCCCGCCTTGCTTCCTTCCTTTTCGCGCATCAATAATATATGTGATACCAACGGTGATGATGACAATCCTACCCCAAAAAATGTGACAGCTCGTGTTTATAAAACATGCCATGTATGATCAGTCAGAGGTGTGAGTAGTGACAGTGATGTAACGGGTGGTGGTGCCAATGGCCGCCACAATCCAAGATGGCCACCCCCCGGAGCCCGCCAAACTGACCCTGGAGGGGGGCCACACAACACAAGATGGCCGCCCCTCCACAGGAGACGCACGTGACCTCGATATCGGTCAAGCCGGGGCCGCCGGTGAAGAGGCCCCACCCTGGCTGCTCACTGGGGATCCCCCGGCCCTTCCCACTCCCACGGAGACACGGACCATGACGTCATCCAAGATGGCAGCACCCCCGAGGCACAGGAGCCACTAGTGATGGTGACATTACACCAGGTGGTGCCACCGGTGGGGGGAACCCAACATGGCCGCCCGGCTGGCTATCCCCGCTCGGGTACCTGGCCAGTGACATCACAGAAGATGGCCGACATAACCACAATGACAGCACAACAACAACAGTTGGTAACACACCCACTGTCAACACACGACACGCACACAACAACAATGCAACACAGCCCATCACACCACGACAAGCAGCCAACAAGGGGAGACCGACACCGAACCTCACCAAACACTGACCACCAACCAAGGCAATGATGGGACATGGGACATAGCCGCTGCCACTGGAGGCCACACTGATGGACACAGGGAACAAGCCCCCCACTCACTCCCATAGTATACAGGCCCATACTTGACAGTTTCTGTCCACGCCCCCGTGCCGGTGTATAGGAAAGACACAGTGACTACAAACTCATATAATACAGTGTTAGGCAAACCGCCCACCCCAACCATATGAGGGCGAGCATTCCTATCCCTTCTGGACTAAACATTAACGCCTCAGAGAAGCATGTTGACTGGAAAGTCCAGAGTCCAGAGACTCATTGGCAGGCTCCAACGCATTGCCAAGTGCATTGAGCCCGCCAGATGCTTCATGTCTAGGATATTCATCTGCCTATGTGATGCCCCCCACACCGGAGAGCACAATGTCACAAGTGAACTGAAGAGTGACAATAAAATGGTCCCTAAAGTTTGCTGCAAACACCAGGTGCCTACACGCTCCACAGCCTCCGAAGGGGCGGGGCCCAAGCCATCGCAGCGGCGGGAGGCTCATTACAGCACATCATGGAGCTTGGGGGCCTGAACCTCCTCAGCAGTACATGTCTACGTCCCTGGGGACCTGGTCGTGGCTTGGATTCGAACCATCCCATAATTGGCTGAGGGTTCGATTCCCGCCCAGCCAGAACATTGACACAGCAGGGGAAGTGACTTGATGAAATGTGCTTCTGTTTTTGTTTGTTTTTTTGGGTAAAGTATTTATTCATCTGAACATGACATTTGTCAGCGCCGGGGCGCTGGTCTTCCGTCCATCTTACTATTAGAATTGACAGTCTCAATAATCTAAATTTGATCAGCGCTGCATTAGTTACAGCACCGATCCTGTAGAATTAAGGGAGTGGCTCCTGCTGTATAATGTACAGCACCAGTCACTGTAGTTCATGCGAAAATGAGGAGCAGCACCGAGTAGAAGGTGTATACTCGGGGCAACTCAAATAATCGTTGTGGGTTACATTTTTTCTCTTATAAAACAAGTTAAGTTCAGAGTTGACAAGACATTTTGTCTGTCTTATATAATGTTCAATGTGTTTAAACTAATCGTTGTGGGTTACATTTTTTCTCTTATAAAACATGTTAAGTTCAGAGTTGACAAGACATTTTGTCTGTCTTATATAATGTTCAATGTGTTTAAACAGATTGATAGTTGTGTAGGATGTTCGGTGTATTGATGGTTTGTTCATGATGGTTAAGGGTGGTGGCAGGGGAGGGGGGTCCCATTGGGGTGGGTGGTAGGGGGGAAAAACCCACCGGAGAGCAAGCGAGGATCCGGGGTGGCAGGAGCTCAGGGCTTTGCTAGTAATTACTGCAGTAGTCATTTAAGGGCCTGAATAACCAGGTGGGCTCTATATGCATTTTTGAAGGCAAGTATTGTTTGCATTTCTCTGACTCTGATAGGGAGGTCATTCCACATGACACTACCTTTGTAGATTGGCGCTCCGATATATTTATTTGTTGAAGGGTGTGGTACATTGAGCAGAGTGGAGGCTCCTCTTCTTGTTATTCTATTTGTGCGGTCAATGAATTTTTCGTCTTTTGCGCGTTTGTGCATTAGTGCCATCAGGTGTAGGTCCCTTCGTTCTGAGAGAGTATCCAATTTTGCTTTCTTGTGCAGTTCTTGTGCAGTTCAGCCACACTGAGTGTCTTGCCTTGGTAAACTGTTCTCAGTGCTCGGTTCTGAATTCTTTGCAGTTTGATCTTTTGTTGTTTTGTTAAGAGCTCATATATGATGTCATTGTAATCTATAACAGGCAATATTGTAGTCTTGTACGGGAGTAGTGCAGTGTTTTCACTTATGAATTTCCTTAATTTCCTAAAAGTTGTCATTTTAGTACCAGCATTTGATTCAGTCTCGCCAATTGTCGATTCCCATTTAGAGTGGAGTCAAGAGTTGTGCCCAGGTATTTGTAGGAGTCCACTTCATGAAGTAAGGTTCCACCCATATGTAGTTGGATTTGAGGGGCTCTTGATTTTCTCATTTTCGTCCCATAGATCACATACTCTGTCTTGGCACTATTTACTGTTAGTTTATTTTCATAGCACCATGTATTCACCTTATCTAGCACCATGTCTGTCTGGGCTGCAGCTGCCACAATATCGCTATTGCGTACTGTGAGTGCTGCATTATCAGCAAATAATGTAAATGTTGCTCTTTCAGATACTAGTGGTAGGTCATTAATAAAGATTAGGAATATCAGGGGTCCTAGGGTGGAGCCCTGTGGCACGCCGGTCTTGACCCTACGGGTGGTGGACTCATTGTGGTTTAGTTATGTGCACTGCATCCTGTTCTTGAGGTAATTTGTGAAGAACTGATGTGCTTTGTTGCCTAATCCAGCTCTTACTACTTTCTGCATCAGTATCTCGTGGTCAATTGTATCAAATGCCTTCTTGAAATCAAGGAAGACAGTGATTGTTGCCCAAAAGTTCATCCAGTAGAGATGCCAGAGCCCCTGTTGTGGATTTGTTTTTCCTAAATCCGTTTTGCTGGTAGGTCAGATAGTTGGATGATTCAAGGAATGCTTTAACTTGGTCATGTATAATCTGTTCAATAATTTTTCCTGGAAGTGGGAGGATTGAAATTGGTCGCAGTTCACTGCAGTATCTTGGGTTATTGGTCTTGGGGATTGGGGTGACTGTAGCTACTTTCAATGCATCGGGGAAGATGCCTGTTTTAATTATTAAGTTGTACATATGTGTGAATTCCCTAATTAGTGTTGTTATTGCCATCTTCATCAAGGCAGTACTGATGTCTTTTATACCAGACGATTTATAGGATGATATTTGATTTGTTCTGTCTAGGATTTCATCACAAGATGTTTCTTGGAGATCATAGTTGTGGTTATTTAGTTTGGCTTGGTAACATTTTTGTTGGGCTGTTCCTTGGTTAAATTTACTGGCTAACCTTTCTCCTATCTCGATGAAATAATTATTGATTTCTTCAGGAAGTAGATTATCCGGTATCACGTTGCCAGATTCTTCATTGGAAAGGCTACTAATTTTGGTCTTGTTTTCTGGTTCAATCTGTTTGAGTACATGCCAGCATTTTTTGGCATTGTTTCGATGTTTGTATAGTTGGTCTTGGAGGAATCTTGCTTTGGCCTTTCTGACTTCATTTCTTGTTTTCCTGGTCATACATTTGGCTATGAACTCGTCACTAGGGTCTTTTGATATTTCAAATTTGTGTCTGAAGTAGTCTCTGTCTTGTTGTAGTTCTGTTAGTTCTTCATTAAGGTACCCAGCTGTGTTAGAGTTACTTAATGACTTGATAATGACCAATGATGAAAAATAAAGAAAAGAAAATCCACTATAACCAAATGATGTCTCCGCCTTAGTAAATTGTACATGTCATATTTAACATGGGTAATTTACGGGCAGAGACCAGCCACCCGATAACACTGAACCGAACCTTGCTGCCACTTATTGCATTGAAATCACACTACTCCAGTGGCCGCCGATCTACAGTGCCACCCCCTGTATTAACTTGAGAGAACCACAGGCCACAGGGCGACGCCAATGTTTGAACTTTCCCACCAAAACCACCACATGACCTAACGACTGACTGACCAGCCCGCACAACCGTCCCAGCCACCGACATCATCACATCTAACCACCTATCTTCACCCACCCACCCACACCGATGGCCAGTAGATGGCGACACATATCCACCCACTGTATCGGTCACGAGACAGGAATGTGGCACATCAGCTGCTGGCATCTAATGGAAAACTGTTATGATGCGTTTTCTCGTCATCCTATTCCCATTATCAGTATAATATGATATTCCCCAAAACCCATCATATAAGGGATGCAACGATTCCCTATGAGCTACGGAGAGAACTAAACACCAGCTAAGACATCACTTCTGCCAATCTAAAGCACTATCTAAACTCACAACCGACAATTGCCTCTGTTCACCGCGAGATCCATTTCTACAAGCCATCGACGAAATTCAATGGTATGTGGAATCACCCAAAAAGTGGGTTTCACTAATAATCAATCATACAAAGAGGAGGTGGTGGTGGCCACTCCAAATGTACTAGGTGTCAGTGTCCACCAACATTAGAACACATCTGAATAAGTTGTAGTGATTGTGTGACATTGCACCAACAAGTTATAAGGCCTACAATGCAAATGACATGCTTGCATGATCCTTTTACAAATGTAAAACAAGATATTTTAGCATTCCCAAGAAGAGCTGGATTATATCACACCATGTATTTATATATATATTTTACCTCAGTATACAGCCTCCGGCTAGGGAGAAGGAAGCACATCCGGGTCCAGCAATTAGCATAAACAACTCACGACGGGAGGACGTTCGTTGAGTTGCTCCGGCAAATTTAATCTACAAACAAGCTAATACGCAGTAAGTATGTTAAAAACTGTGGTTAGCTCATTTTTTGATGTACTATAGCATCTATTTGGAAAGTTCAGAACTTTCGTAAGTCCCTTTATGGACTAGATTATGGTTATAAAAAACCAGGATAGAACGATTGAGATTCCTTTCTCTAATGAACGAAACCGATACTCAGCGGTTCTATCAACACCCGTTATACACGGGTAAAGATGTGGGCACTGCCTCATCTCCTGTGGAGATTCTCTTGGACTCTAATAGAGGGTGTTGTTGGAGATGATCCTGGGTTTCTTTTACATACTCCCCACAACTTTTTTCAGGCGTTTCTCCGAGTTTCGTAGCATTTTCTCCACCTTGCTGGCGCAGTAGTCGCAGGAGGGAGAAGTGTGCGGAACAGAGAGATGGGCAGGCCGATACACTGGTCCCGACCCCGCGTTTCGTTTCGGTCTTTGACCCACAACCTATGCCAAAAATTTAGCTTATTACGCCTGTGTTAGAACGGTATGAACACGTTCTCTAATACCACTAGATGTCCAATTGAGTTTAAAACAACAAAATTGTGACATTTAGTAAAAATACCGGGACTGACCAATGCTATTGTTTCAGATCCCGATGGCCACGAAGCGGAGTAAGAGGGTGGCAGCGGCAGCAGAAGGCCGCGCACCGAGGGGCTCGGAGGAGGAGTATGACTCTTCTACAGTGTTGTCGGCCATGCCTTCACCACAGCCCGGGGCGCTTATCCACTCCGACCCGGAAGAGGAAACAGCCCCAAGACCCACGGGACCAGCAGCTCCTGACTGGGAGGCCCGTTGGGCCGCGATGGAGAGTCATATACTCTCCCTCCAAGCGCCTGCTACATCAAGGAAACGGCCATTGCCAGATTTCCATGATGAGTCCGACTGGGAGGATTTCTGCGAAACGGACTCGGCAATAGAGCCTAAGGCTCCTCCTCCTCACAAACGGAGGAAGAAGAAGAAGCAGGCTAGTTCCTCAGGTGATGACTACACCAAAGAACGGAACAAGGCGGGGCTACGCAAGAAGCGGAAGCCAAAGTCCAAAAAGAAAAAGAAGAAGGATTCTTCTTCGGACTCTTCCCCAGATTCGACGTCGACCGAATCTGACTCAGACACTCAGTATGAAGGAGTGCATGCTGCCATTGGTGGCAAAGTGGCGAAGAAGGTTGAAAAACCTAAAGCAAAGCATGTGAAGACCACCACGCTTATGCGTGAGACCATAAATGGTCACTTCCGCACATTTAAGCCTGCGGAAGTTATTTCTAAGCTGGGAGAAGAGCTTACCGGCATCAAAGGCGCCCCCAACTCCATTATTAAGGAGATGGATAGAGACGTCAACATGACCGACGACCGGAAACGGTTCGAAGGGGTCATGCACATGGTGCACAAAGCGGTCCTTGGAACGCTAACTGCCATCGCACCAGTGGCAAACAGGATGCAGCGTGAGAACAAGTTCTCATCCCTTGCCAAAACCATGGACAAAGGTCTTTAAATCCGTATGCACGGACGCAGGCAAGGAGGTGGCCCGTTCTAAAAAGGTCACTGACAACGACGGCAAAGAGTATACACTCTTCCTGGCCCCAGAACCCATCAAAGGGAAACCTTTGGATAAGGCCAAGATGTTCGGGGGCCAGCTCCAGTACCTCTTTAAGGAGGTGGAAACGGCGGCCAAAAGTGGCAAAAACATGGATGGCAAAAAGAAGCCAGAAGCCCCGCGCTTCAAAAGATCCCGTGCGGATTTTTGCCCGCGACACCTGGCCAGAGGTACCAGGCCAGGGACGAACTACAGCCAGTCCTTCCGGGGCCGGGGAACCCGGCCAGGGTGGACCGACAACACCTACCGGCCCACCGGCCGGGGATTCAACTCGCTGAGACCCTTTCCCAGGGGCGGGACCAGGTAGAGGCAGAAACGCAGACACTGCAAGTCCCCGCGGCCTCTAAAACCACACAAACTGTAAGCAACTTTGTGGCAGGCAATAATAATAACCATTTTCATGAATGGAACCAAATTACGAATGATCGAGATATTTTAGAAATAGTTACTGGTGTTCAAATTCCCTTCACAGTCACTCCAATCCAAAGAAAGAATTCCTTTTCCATACAAAATTGAACCACTTGAACGAGAGGCACTAACTAAACAGGTACATATATTTTTTGAGAAAGGAATTATACAAAAAGTGACGCACTACCCAGGGGAGTTTATCTCAAACATCTTCTCTCGACCGAAACCCAATGGTGAGGTTCGAATGATCCTGGATTTAACAACCCTAAATAAGATGATCGAATATCGACATTTTAAAATGTTTTCTTTAGAAACGGCACGTGATCTTATAACACCAGATGTGTGGATGGCTAGTGTCGATTTGCAAGGCACATACTACACAGTTTCCATAGCGGAACAACACCGGAAATTTCTCCAGTTTATTTGGGATGACCAACTTTATGAGTTTACCTGCATGCCAAATGGCTTAGCGTGTGCCCCTCGTTTATTCACTAAACTTTTGAAACCTGTTTTCTCAGTCATGGCTCGAAATGGTCATATAATGTTTCCTTACATAGATGATTCCTTTATAATGGCGTCAACGGAAATTACGTGTGCAAAGGCAGTTATGGATTTATGTGCTTCACTCACTAAATTGGGTTTCTATGTCCATCCACATAAGTCAGTCCTTAAACCAACAAAACAGCTAAAATGCTTAGGTTTTATCCTCAATACACAATCCATAACAGTGTCGATAACAGAACCGAAACTAAACAAGTTTATGACCACAGCGACCCAGATTCTTACTCTAACGAAACCTAAGATTAGACAGGTCACGGTCCTTATCGGCATAATGATAGCTTATGCACCCGCTATTCTATATGGGAAAGCCTGTATCAAATCTCTAGAAATAGACAAAAACCTAGCTTTAGCACAAACTAAAGGCAATTTTGAACGAAAAATGTTTATTTCCGAAGAGGGTTTGCAGGATATTGAATGGTGGATGCAGCATATAGCAAACTTGCCTAATCCAATCCGCATGGCAGAACCAAATACAGTGATTACTACTGATGCCTCTTTAGAAGGTTGGGGAGCCCATCGAGATGGGATAGCAACAGGAGGTAGATGGCTTGATGATGAAATCTCAGACCACATTAATGCATTGGAGCTGCGCGCCATTTATCTGGGACTACGCAGCTTAGTTAAGGTACCTAAAGCACAAGTTAGAATCCTAACTGATAACACTACAGCTATGGCATATATCCGTAACATGGGGGGAACAAAATCAAAGCCTTGCAATCAGTTAGCAAAACTGATTTGGAACTGGGCACAGACCCAACAAGTCTGGCGACTGTAGCGCATATCCCAGGGTCACAAAACACACTTGCAGACCACAAGAGTAGAAAATTCCATGACCATTTAGAATGGTCTCTATCTACGCCCCTATTTAACTTGATTTGTTCCAAATCGGGGACACCCGACATTGACTTGTTTGCATCACGAAACAACAACAAATTAGCCCAGTATGTTTCTTGGCATCCTGAACCGGATGCTTGGAAAGTTGATGCTTTTGCTATTACCTGGAAAGATAATTATTTCTATATTTTCCCACCGTTTAGCATTATCAGCCGAGTGGTGAGAAAGATCAGCATGGAGGCGACACACGCCATACTGATCGTGCCCGATTGGGACACGCAACCCTGGCTAGCAGCAGTGACACAACTGGCAAAAGACCTTATACGATTCCCAAGAAAACGCGGGAACCTAGCGCACCACGGACCGCTATCGGTCCACGGAGACGTGTCAGCGACACCCCTATTGGCATTCCTTTTTTGAGGAAACACTTACAACAATTTGGACTAGATAAGATCACTGAAGACAGAATAATATCCCATGCATGGAGGCCAGGAACTGTAAAAATGTACACAACATATTTAAGAAAATGGGGTGTACATTGTTTGCTAATGAAATTCCAACCAACAAATCCAACAATTGCTCAAGTGGCACGTTTTCTCCATTCTCTAGAGGACAAAGGACTAGGGTTTGGGGCTGTCAATGCAGCCAGATGCGCCTTATCGATTATTCTACCTAGAATCGAGGGAGACACAGTCGGTAAACATTATGTGCTTCACTGGTTGCTTCGTTCAATTTATCAAAGGAATCCCCCTAAACCAAAATATAGTCGCTTTTGGGATGTTTCCATTGTATTTAAGTTGTTTAAGGCTTGGCCTCACAACTTTCATTTAGATGTAAAACAATTAGGTTTTATGGTAGCCGTCCTGTTACTACTAGTAACAGGACACAGAGGACAAACCATTGTCGCATTATCCCTAGACGGATTAGAAATAGATAGGAAACAAGCTACGTTTGATTTAGCACAATTATTAAAATCAAACAGGCTAGGTGACCCTTTATCTACGGTTCCCTTAGACTACTTCCCAGAGGATCGTAAATTATGTGTTGTGTCAGCCATAAGGGCTTATATATCCAAGACTAAGGACATACGGACCTCACAACAACTGTTAGTGAGCTTCATAAAGCCACATAATGCAATTTCAAGAGACACCCTCGCCAGATGGACGATCACGGTGTTGAAATTGGCTGGGGTGGATACGGGAAAATACGCTTCCCACTCAACCAGAGGTGCCATGGTTTCCAAGGCACGATTGCTCGGGATTTCTGTCAAGAAAATCCTAGCGCATGCAGGCTGGAAGACGGCTAAGTCGTTTGCAAAACATTACAACAAGCGACTAGAAAAGCCTACCGGCGTTGCCAAGCGCCTGCTCACCAACTAACAAGAATAGGTGAGAACAAAAAACTTTGAATTTCTGAATAACTAATACATAAACATGTTAATAATAAAGATAATATAATATTAAGGATAAAAAATGAATTATGTAAAAGTCTCCCTAGCCTGAGGCTAGCCGGAGGCTGTATACCGAAGTAAAATAGTATAGTTATACGAGTGTTACCTGGGTATAGATGATGGATAACTGTTGTTTTCCCGAGGTATAAGCCTCGGGTAGACGTGGGCTAGGGCCCGCCCACCACACCCTACCACGTCTATTCCGTTATTGTACCATTACGGGAAAATCATAGTATCCATTGTATTGAAAGATCATTTTTATCCTGAATAAGTAGGTAAAGATTGCTGGACCCGGATGTGCTTCCTTCTCCCTAGCCCACATCTATCCGAGGCTTATACCTCAGGAAAACAAGAGTTATCCATCATCTATACTCAGGTAAGACTCGTATAACTATACTATATATATATATATATATTGTTTGTTTGTTTAGAAATGAGACCATTATATTTCAAGCTAGATTTTATTATCCTTTGCAACAAATGTGTACTATTACATGCATAAACCTTTACATCCTTTATAACTATCTTTTTATAATTGATTGTAAGCTAATAATATCTCTAATTATCCTATGGCACACATTTTATAATTGATTGTGAACTTTGAATTTCTTTGTAGTTTAAAATACAACTTTTATAACTGATTTGAGCTTTTGACGAATGAAATGTATTCACTTCTCACTGCGAATATAGGCTTTGCTACCAATATCTTGTAAAATTACAATCAACCAATTAATATTTTATAACAAACATTGTTAATTTTATACATATATATATATGAATGGGCTTATTATGCGACAAGCATATATAGTCATGAAAATTGACAGTGCCTAATCCATCAGATGTCTAATGTGTGAGGTTATGGATTCGACATCTGACCAAGTTAAATTAAAGCCTTACACAATTTGTGCTTGTTGCCTCGTCTGACACTGGACACTACTATGATAAAGTAAGAAGTGGTTGACTCAGTGGCAGGATAATATGTGACTGAGTGGGGTATTACGCTATGGTGTACACAGCAAGGTGTTCCAGTGGGCCATTATGATGCGAGCACAAGTTGGTACCCGTCCTGGCATGACCTCAGATAAGTAAAGTAAAACATAAAACTCCACGTATCCAAACTAATACTCAGATCCCCTATCCACACCCCCGATTTAGGCTTTAATTAAAATAATAATAATTAAGGACACGGTTTTTCGAAGGTTAGTATACAGCATGACTGACCAAAGGCTCCTACGACAGACCGCCAAACAAGTGGAGTCATCACTGGACATGTCTGTTCTTACTGAATGCGTGTCATATTCTTTGTAAGATGTCGACCCGAAGCTATGTAGGTCACAGGTGTGAGTTGGTGTGTTGACAAGGTACCCAACCACACTCGATCGTGTATATTAATTAGTAAATAGGGAACGGTGTTCTGCTTCAACTGTGTCCAGTAAAACACTAGACACTAGTGAATCGGCGTCAAAGACTGGGTGTGATAATCATTTCGGGATAACATCGGAGTGTCTGACGGGTGAGTGCCAGAGGCAGAGTGGTAGATAAAGGTGTGGCGGTTTCAGCGTGTTCCCGTGCTCAGACGTGTCCCGTTCCTTCTGCGCATGCGCGGATTTCGCATCAACTCGGATCACCCGACACTTATTGGCGCATTCGCACATCCTACAAACTCGGGTCGAATAATCGAATACGCTTCTCCGCGCTCGGGTGGACAATTTTTTTTTTTTTTTTTACTAACCGATAAAAAATACAGCAAAATAGGATTTAAAGTATTTTATGATGGCCTAGTTTACCTATATTTCCATTTAATTAATCTAAGTTATTCTTTTTTGGCACATGGCACGTGTATTTGTCGACTCCACTCGCCGTGTTCTATTTTAAATTCTGACGACTGGGATGTCCCGAGTCGCCCGGGTAGTGTTAATCGATTACGGCCATGTTTATTAGATTCTGACGCATGCACAGAACCGAGGTACACGTCTGAGCACGGGAACACGCTGAAACCGCCACAAAGGATTCACCCCGTACAACCACTACAGGGGTGAAAACCAACATAATTAGAAAAACGGGCGAAGAATTTCGACATGGCGGGGAAATGATTTGAGCTTGTAAATTCTTAATTTAAGAAGCAAAATATATTCTTCACATACATCTTCATATTCTGTACTGTAAGTACGGGTAAATCTTTTATCTAGGTGAGTGGTTAGGTTGAGTGTATGCGTGCCTACTAAGATGTTACTGGGGCTGTCAGGTCACATTACGACGCATCGCGCCACCGTATGTGATTTTTGGCAGCTACGTTGGGATACGTTGTTATGCATTTCGCGTGTGTTAGGCACTCGTTGGTATAAGTCAATGTACATCGACGTTCATCGAGATACGGCGTCGCGCATCAGGGGGTCGGCAAAGTTTTGTGCATGCACAAAACTTTCGATGTATGACAACGTTCGACAATGTGTGGATTTTACGTCGGCCGTACGTTATGTATATGTTAGGTGTACGTTGATGTACGTTAGACGTACGTTAGACAAACATTGTTCACTACGTTGCACTATGTTGACCTACATTAAAGGCAGTGGGAACATACAGTCCGCGTACTGACAACATATGGATAATGTACGTCTAACGTACGTTTAGCGTTTCTCCAGCGTGTCTTGAAGTATGTAATGTATGAGGCGTAGTTCTGGCGATCGAATAACGTATATAATGTTCACCGGCATAATTCAAGCGTAATTCAAGCGTTTTTCGCCTGGAAGCCCGTTAGCCATACGTTGGCCATATGCTATGTAAACGGTATGCATACGTCCAACTTTGCCCCATGCGCTGAAAAGTTTGATGCTTCTCAATGTAAAAAAGTGATTTTACACATTGACCACACGCTTGCGAGATGCGTTGTAATGTGACAGGGCCTTTAGATAGTTCGGACAGAGTGCGGGATTGCAGTCAACACCATTCCATCGCTTGTTAATCCGACACTGGTTAATCCGACAATTTTGCTTACCAACACGACTTCAGGTGTAACGGATTTCACCAAGGTTAACCATTACTCTGGTTAATCCGACACTATTTTTCCAACACTGACGCTGTTTTTTTTTTAACAAATATGTCTATAGCATGCCTATAGCTCTGGTTAAAGTTGCATGGTCCGATGAAATATAATTTTGTCATAATTAAAACAACTACTAGTTGATCCTGTGTATCCAACTTAGATACTGGTGTATTAGCTAATGATTTGGGACAGCATATACAGTGAATTTATAACCTCAACCCTTTGAACACTCAGTTTGAAACACTCATTATGCAGGGAGGCCATTAACCAATTAGGCCAATCTTGTGACCTCATTAGCCCCCCCAACCAAGTGGGCCTACTGTGCAGGGTCATAGAGGGGAAGGGGAAATGAGGGGGATGTTGCCCCACCCCTCCATGTTGGATATTCAATGCTGTTTGGTCAATTCTATGAATATAATTAATCAATTTGGGTAATTTAAATTTAGAAATTTATATATATATATTAGTATTGGCCGATCAATATATATATATATATTTTGGTCCATATATATATATATGGACCAAAAAGAAATACATACGTGAAATATAAGCATTATGTGCATATAAATTTGTGGTGCTGCCTTAATTTATTATTTAATTATTATTATTTATTTATTCTCTCCCTTGATATACGATTTGCTCCGGGGCAGCCATCATAGAGTTAAATTTGCACAGGCTAATGGTGTTGACCTTCTGCCATCGGGATGATGTCATATACTAATGTATATGTGATATTTGATATCCAATGCTGCTTTGGTCAATTCTATAGACATAATTAATCAAATTGTGTAATTTCAAATAATTGTTTTAACATTCGTTGATTAAAATTGCATAGTTTGATGTTTTGAAATTTCTGCCATTGGGACGATGTCAATCATATACCGATGTATATGTGATGTTGGATATTCGATGCTACTTGGTCAATTCGATAGATATAAATCAAATTAACCTTCCTACAAAATAATATTTTGTTAAAAACCCTAGTGCCACGGGCCTATGGCACCAATCCATTCCCAGGACAGGAGGCGACCTTTTAGTAAAATATGCCAACGGATCAAATGATGTACAGGTGCATTCCGGGACAGACGCCCGCCTCACACAATGCCCTTCCCCCTCGTCTCCTCACACATTCCTCTTCCTCCCCTCACACCCTCCCCTTCCTCTTCCCCCCTTCACACCCTCCCCTTCCTTCCTCCCCTCACACCCTCCCCTCCTCACCTCACACCCTTTCATTTGCTCCCCTCACCCTGCCCTTCCCTCCTCCCCTCACACCCTCCCCTTCCCCTTCTCCCTGGGGCTTCCCAGAATGTTCACACCCCAAACAGAAATACCTACCTACATGCTTGTCCTGGTCCCAGCATTAGTAGGTCATCTCACATCACATGGTGACAGCGAGATGACCATCTAGGTCATAGCCACATGAGTTTTGGCAAGCTTGTCGAAATTGTTTTAGGTTCCTTCCGCTCAAATTACTTCAAAACTAGTAATTTTTCATCAAAATAACTCCAGACTAATGATTAGTAGCTCATAATGATCACTCTGATATATTTATCTAAAAAATGAGACACAAATTCAAACGCCATCGGACCATGCAACTTTAATCCGACACTTGAAATCCATCAAAGATGAATTAGCACTAATATCCCAGATTTTCTTTCAATGGCAATTCTTACATCTAATTAAGTCACATCAAGCGGCGTTAGTTTGTTATCATGGCCACATAGAATGGGAACCTGCAAATTGTTTTTAGGGTTGTTAACAAAGTAGCTGCTGGCCAGCCTGTCTCTCCCCTTTAAATCGTAATAAGTGTTATGCTTAGGCCTGCTATGCACTAAGTACACAAACGACCACAAAATAATCTAAATTGGTTAATCCGACAATTTGCTATCTGACATTATTTGGCATGTGCCAGAATGTGTTGGATTAACCAGAGCTGACTGTATATATTAATAAAGCTGTATCCTTTTGTTCACAGATCAAATAAACGAGTCCAAATAATCCATGTGCGATGGGTTCTGAAAAGCCAACGCAAACTACAAGCAGAGGATTGCTGAGCCTAAGGAGACATGGTCTTGGCTTAGTACCGGGAATCAAAACCCGCATTCTAATCAGTGGGACAGCACCAAGTTCACCTCTCCGACGTGCCCCAAGGACCACACACAAAAAGAAGACAGGGGCTAATGTCTGCAGCCAAGCCAGCCTACGTAGGCCTACGCAAAAACGCCCAGCCCAAAACAAAGAAATAAAAACAGTACGATGGACAGAACACAACAGGTTAACTGCACCTACAATAGCTCAACCCCAAAATATTACTGCCGTACGTCTTACAGCAACAACACCTTCTTGTTCCAACACATTTGAAAGTCTACGCAACCTGTGTGTATTCGCAGGGAGCTTAGAAAACTGTGTAAAGGATGAACCACTAACCATAAACGATGACACTGGCAAATGTGCTCTTCCTTTATCAGTCTTGGGAGATGTCAAAATCAACTCTCCTAACAGTAACACACCAGCAAGAGGTAAGCAAATTCAATCCCCTGCCAAGATGGACAGCGAAGACCATCCTAATGAAATCATTTGCAAAGTCATTCACCCCAGGCAAATAGAACTCGATACATTTCTCCACAAGGGTGGGTGTGACGTTGCTGATGTCATGGTTGTTGAGGCCAGTTCCACCGATGATGATGCCAACTCTGTTTGTTCCATCTCAGAAGTCCCACGTACTGACTTAAGTAATGCACATGCATTCGATTCACTGCGCCAACTTGCAACCAATTACCTTCAAGGACCAGCACCCAGTTCCAATAAAGGGAGACCTGGTACAAGACAACCACATACTGGAGGTGCTAGCACTCAGGGTGCAACTGTGAAGCCTAAACAAAACAATGGTAAGGCTTGTCTCAAGGCTTCTGCTTTTCAACGGCAGTCAGTGGCATTTGATACCCTGCGCCAACTTGTAAACTGCACCCTGAAGGCTGAGTGCATGCAAAAGAAGCAATCTGCCACGTGGTCAGGGGAAAAGCGAACATGTGATGAGTGTGGCCACGTTGCTAAATCCGCGTATGATTTAACGAAGCACATCAAATACAAACACGGTCCTTCCGCATATGTGTGCCCGATGAGTGGGTGCAGCTTCAGCACCAAGTACCCCAACAACGTCAAGCATCATCAGACGAAGCACACGCATGCGCGACCTCATCAATGCGCCACGTGCAAGATGAAGTTCAAGCGAAAGACCCAGCTCAAAACTCACATGCTGCGGCATTCTGACGAGCGGCCATTCAAGTGTGACCAGTGCGATTACAGGACTAAGCGTGGCTGGGTGCTCACCCAACACGTGAAATCCAAGCACTGCTCAGAGCGGAGTTTTCAGTGTGAGAAGTGTGGGTTTCGGATGAAAACGCGCTCGGATATGAACAAGCACCGCGCGACGCATGCGCACCGGAAGGAGCTCTCGTGTCCGGACTGTGATAAGACTTTCAAGCACCAGGCACGGCTGCGCGTGCACCAGCAGAACATGCATAGCAACAGGCCGCGTCTGCCGTGCCCAGAGATAAACTGTAAACAAAGGTTTAAGCAAAAAACTGCACTCCAGAAACATATCAACGTCGTGCATAGAGGAATCAAGAACTTCCGCTGTGACGTATGCAGGCGGACATTCAGCACAAAATCAAACCTCGAGAGCCACATGGTCACACACGACACCACGGACCGTCCATTTAAGTGCCCCATATGCCCATATGGCGGGAAGGAGGAGGCCCACGTGCGGGCCCACATGGGGAGTATGCATGATGTACAAATGTCCAGGTTCGCGTGTGATATATGTGGTGTTAGTTTTAGAGTTGGGGTTGGGTTGAGACAGCACCTGACAACGTACAAACACCAGCAGAACGTGCGTCTCCGCATGCCGCCGATGGACATGGAGGTGAAGCCGAAGATTGTGAGCACACCACCTCCAGGGCCCCATTCAAGTACGGAGGCCATAGAGGCTCGAGAAGACCTCCAATGTGTGATAGTAAAAAAGGAATCGAGCAATGAAGATGGTGACAGTAGATAGATATATATCGGCCGTATTTGACATCTACAACTACTGTTGCATTTACACCTATTCATAGTTTTCAGTTACGGATTGTATTCAGCCATTTTTCAACTATATTAAAGTTGTATAGTCAGATAGTTTCTGCCCCCCCCCCTTTTTCTTTTTAGATAAATAATTAGATTGATCGTTATAATCTACTTTACTTTAAAGTTCCATAGTCCGATGGTGTTGAGTTCTGTAATTTTTCTGAGAATTCTAACACCATAGGCTTTAGCAGTAACAGGTTCTATTAAATTGCCTCAGTATTCCCTGCTATGTGTGGCAACAAATGCTTAATACATGCATCAGTATCTAAGTTAGATATGTAGAATCAATTCCAGATGATTGTTTTGGTTTTGAAAATGTGATGCTTCATCGGACTATGCAGCTTTAAGTAACTTTTATTTTAAATGGCTAGCTACGTTGGATATATAGGGTCAATTTAGGTAGGTGCTTTGGTTCTGAAAATGTGCGTTCATCGGATTATAGAGCTTTAATGGGGAGTCCTATTTGTGCCTCATTAGTGTAAATGTGTAGGCCTAGTTATTTAAATCTACATCGAAACCAAAACACTTATCTAGATTCGATCCTCGATATCTATATTAGATACTTATGCACTAATTAATCATGTATTGCTGTATATTGCTCAGTCGAGTTAACAGAACCTGTCACTGAAACCCATCATGTCCAGCAATTAGAGATAGAACTATATCAGTCTCACTAGGGGACACAGTTAAACTATTACTTTTTCAAGTGTGAGATATCAAAGGAATCGGATAGAGTCTGCATATTTCTAAAGATCTGAAGAATACTCGCGGGGAAAATTCTAAGACTAATCTATTGCAGAACTTGGCACATGGTAAAAGATGCTGGTCTAATCAAATCTGGCGGATATTGTTGCCCGATATAATTTAAAGATGTGGCTTTACATACATTTAGGTATATATATATATGCAATAGTTCGGAGTAGGTACGGGGAGCGATTTCAAATGGACCAAACAAGGAGGCTGATAACTTCACATCGTACTTGTGCATCTATTCTTGGTAGAATAATGGATAGGGCACATCTTGCTGGGTTAATAGCATGGCATCATAGTCCTTCATCTTCTAATATTCTTTAAAATCGTAACACTTGTAGGTTTTAACGGTTTGACTCCTTTGAGAAGGCAATGAAGTCCCCATTTCTTTAAATAACTTGTGTATAATTTCACTGTCCCTTTTCTCCAGGCATGTGATATTAGTCTTTCTTTTGTTATTTTGTCTAATCCAAATTGTTCTAAATGTTTCCTTAGAAAAGGAATGCCAAAAGAGGTGTTGTCAACATGTCTCTGTGGACTGTTAGTGGTCCTTGATGTTAAAGGTTGTTCTTTTCCCTTGGGAAGCTCATCAAGTCTTTTGCTGCTGATGTTATTGCCGCTAGCCATGGTTGTGCTTCCCATGCTGGTACTATCAGTACTGCGTGGGTGTGATCCATCTTGATCTTCCTGGCCACTCTGTTGATAATGCTGAATGGGGGGAATATGTAATAGAATTTATTATTCCAATTAATGAAAATGCATAGATCTACTCTCCAGGCTTCTGGCTCTGGATGCCAAGACACATATTTGGTAACTTTTTGTTGTTGCGTGATGCGTGATGCAAAGAGATCAATGTCTGGCTTGCTCCATTTGTGACAAATACTGTCGAAAATGTTGTGGTTCAATGACCATTCTAAATGGTCATGGAACTGTTGGCTTTTCCTGTCAGCCAAAGTGGTTTGGCCCGCTGGAATATGTGCTACTGTTAGCCATACTTTGTGTTTCTCTGCCCAATCCCAAATGAGTTTAGCCAGATTGTTACATGGTTTGGAGCGAGTCCCTCCCATATTAAGAATGTAAGCCATAGCCGTTGTCTTATTTGTTAGAACTCTTACATGATTTCTACGGATGTGAATCAGACTGCGGAGTCCTAGATAAATGGCTCTAAGCTCTAATACATTAATGTGGTCAGAGATTTCATCTTCCCTCCAATGGCCACCTGTTGTCTGTAGGTCTGTATGGGCCCCCAACCTTCTAAGGAAGCGTCTGTTGTGACCGTAGTTTTAGGCTCTCCCATCCTACTCGGGTTGGGTGAGTTGTTTATGTGTGAAAGCCACCAAATTATATCGTTTTGGCCTTCTGGTGAAATTGTCATAGGTTTCCTTTAGTGTGAGCCATTGCCAAGTTTTTATCTATCTCTAAGGATTTGATATGGGGCTGGCCATATAAGATAGCTGGTGCGTAGGCTATCATTATTCCTATCAAGACTGCAACTTGCTGTATTTTTGGTTTGTTCAAATGCAGTAATTGGTTTGCTGTTGTTGTGAATTTATCAACTTTTTGCTCTGTTAACGAGATAGTCATTTTCATGGTGTCAATAAAGAACCCCAGAAATTTTAGTTTGTTTGTTGGCATTAGTACTGATTTAGTTTCATGTAAATAGAAACCTAAATTTGTAAATGGTTTATATAATTTATCTACTGCTGCTTTGCATTGTTGTGTTTGCGTGACAATAAATGAATCATCAATGTATGGGAACATGATATGTCCTTTCCTAGCCATTAGCGAAAAAATAGGTTTGAGTAACCTTGTGAAAATGTGTGGACAGCAGGCCAGTCCATTTGGCATACAAGTGAACTCATAAAGTTTGCCGTTCCAACAGAATCTTAAATACTTTCTATCATGTTTATAGATGGGCACTGTGTGGTATGCATCTTTAAGGTCAATGCTGGCTAGCCAGGCACCTTGTGTGACTAAATCTCTCGCTGTTTCTAACGAATTTGATAAATAAAGTTAGGTCTAACATTAGTATAACATGCCCGTTTGGTTTTGGTCTTAAGAAATATTTTAGATGAATTCCCCAGCAATGTGTAGTGCTGGTTCTATAATGCCTTTTTGCAAAACTTAAGGACTTGATTGTTTAATGCTTCACGTTCTGAACCTTGAAACCTATATAGAAATTTTGAATAGGTTCTTCTATTAACGGAATCCTTACCCCCTCTGCTAGGCTAAGGATAGTAAGTTATCTGTAACTTTATTCCATTTCAAAAGACAGTTTTTGAGGTTACTGGCTTGAAAGGTATTGCTTACTGTTAGAGTTGCTATTGTTTGAGTCGCCACTTCTATTTGTTCCCTGGGCAGGGAAACGGCTTCTGAGTGTTGAACTCCCTCTTGAAGGGCCTGCTCCCATCGTTCCAGCCGAAAGACTGCCTCTGGTCCCTTCCTCTGGCTTGGAAGCTGAAGTTGGCCGGTTCTTCGGTTGCGAAAATCCTGCCTCAGCTTTAAGCGGTTGGAGTTGCCATCAGCCGATTTCTTTTTGTTAGTTTCCATGTGTTTTCCGCACTTGAAGCTGGTCTCCACTTGTTTGAACATCTTGCCGAACATCTTGCCCTTATCTAGCGGCTTGCCCTTAATGGGCTTTGGTGCTAGGAATAGTGTGTATTCCTTTCCATCATTGTCCGTAATCTTTTTGGACCATGCCACCTCTTTTCCAGCATCTGTGCAGACCGCTTTAAATATGTTTTCAAACCATATGTAGGAGAGGAAGTTGCTGGTTGCTGTTAGTAACGCAATTCATCCATTCATATCGTCACTGATTGACGAGAACTTGTTCCGTGCCATCATCCTGTAGGCGATGGGCGCAATGGCTGTAAGAGCCGAAATATCCCTTTGTGTACCGTGTAGACAACCTTTTCCTCTCTTCACTGAGTTTAAACTCAAGTGCTTGGTGTCGGAGTCTAAACTTGTCGTCAATGAGTCTGATGACGAGTCCGAAGAGGAAGACTTGTGTTTCCTCCTCTTCTTAGACTTTTTCTTAGTCTCCTTCATGAGGGGCTTCCTTTTACGGGCTCTCGTGTACTCGTCTCCTGAGGAATTGTCTCTCTGTTTGTGTTTGCGCTTTTGTGCAGACACAAACACCTCCTCTGAATCGTCATCTGTTGAGGCCTGATCTTCAGAAAAGTCCTCCAATTCCGACTCATCAGAGTCTTGCGGAACCTTTGTTCGCCTTTTCTTTGAAGTACCTGTCCTAGATGGCAACATTTCTTTCATCTTCTGTTGCACAAGCCTGGCATTCCGCTCATCCAGGTCCCTATCAGCGGGGCCGGGGCCGGTATTGTACCCCCCCCTCCCCCACCTCCTCAGAATCCCTTCGTTCTGCGAGGGCGACCTTTGTATCCATGCAGGCGGTGTGGCATCTTCATCCACACTGAGTGCATGAGTTGCCTCTGCCTTACACCGCTTCGTAGCCATGGCTCCAAGACTGTGAGTAAAAAGAAGAGCAATGATTAGGCATTGTCTTAGGCAGAATAGCACACTGATAATTAGAGTAGCCAGATGCGTAGTACCAAGGTAAAATTAGTGTGAATATAATAATCAATCTACCTTAGTTTTAAGTAGGTTTGATTGTAAATGGTTAAATTTAAAGGTATTTGAAGTGACAAATTAATTTTGGTGTGCATGTTGAAATTCTGACATTCAGCATTAATAGGTTCTATTAAATTGACTTAGTAGGCCCTGGTTTATATGTAGCAACAAATGTTTAGCAAGTGCCACAGTGTCTAAATTGGATATGCTGGATCAAATCTAGTAATAGTGTCGAAAATTTGATGCCATCACCGGATCATGCAAAATTAAAGCCAAGATAGTCATTGTCTGTTTCTCACCATAAAGCTGACTTTTGATAACGGTGTAGATCGTGCTGTGGGGTCTGTGCTGGCCTCTCGAGCAAGGAGCCGCATAGACAAGTATGCATGAATAGGATGATTGCATCAGGGAGTCTAAGTAGTCTAGTGCTTAGGATGCTAGGCATGGAATGACAAGTTATGAGCAATGTAGAATACTGCATAACCTCACTATCGTATTGTTCTGCTAACATCATTATATTTATTTCTCAATATAGCATCAAAGTTTTTCATTATGAAATTAAAAGCTTATAAATTTATATATATATATACGTTTCGCTCTTACATCAATTAATATATATAGTATAGTTATACAAATCTTACCTGGATACAGATGACGGATAACTGTTTTCCCGAGGTACAAGCCTCGGCTAGTCGTGGGCTAGGGAGAAGGAAGCACATCAGGGTCCAGCAATCTTTACCTACTTATTCAGGATAAAAATGACTTTAAAATTCAATGGATACTTCACTGTTTTCATGTTGGCACAATCAAACATGCTAGTCGTGGCAGGGTTGGGTGTGTGGGCCCTAGCCCATGACTAGCCGAGGCTTGTACCTCGGGAAAACAACAGTTATCCATCATCTGTACCCAGGTCAGATTTGTATAACTATACTATTTTACCCCAGTACTATGCCTCAGGCTACTCATAGCCGAGGGAGACTTTACGGAACTCATTTTTATCCTTAATCCATTTCAATTCATTATACATTAGTCTTAACCAGTATTTATTTTTAATAGAAATATTTGTCAATAATCTCACCTGTCGTGTTAAGTGGTGAGTAAGCGTGTCGCTAGGCCACTTGACTTCTCTAGTCGTTTGTTGTAATGTTTTGCAAACGATCTACCTGTCTTTCAGCCTGCATGTGCTAGGATTCTCTTCACTGAAATCCCTAGCTGTCGTGCTTTCGAGACCATAGCCCCTCTTGTCGTATGGGAAGCGTATCGTCCCGTATTAACGCCTGCCTCCTTAAGCACCTTAATGGTCCATCTAGCGAGTTAGTCACTCGAGATCGCCTTGTGTGGTTTAATAAAGCTCACCAAAAGCTGTCGTGAATTCCGTAATCCTTTTGTCTTGGATATATAAGCCCGTATGGCTGACACAACACAAAGATGTCGATCTTCCGGGAAGCAAGTCACATGAGCTTTCCCATATAGAATAGCTGGTGCATAAGCTATCATAATTCCTATTAGAACTGCCACCTGCCTAATCTTAGGCCTCGTTAACTGCAGCAATTGGTCTGCTGTGGTGAAAAACTTTTCTAGTTTTTGTTGTGTAATTGTCACAGTCATTTCTTCTGTGTTTAGCAAGAAGCCCAAACATTTCAAAACTTTAGTTAAAGTTAAAACTGATTTCTTACCATGAATATAAAATCCTAATTTAGTGAAAATTTCACACAAATCAACAACTGCCTTTTGACAGTCTGCCTTTGATTTTGCCATTATAAATGAATCATCAATATATGGAAACATAATATGTCCCTTTCTAGTCATTAATGACAATATTGGTTTCAAAAGCTTAGTAAATAAGCGAGGGGCACAAGCTAACCCATTAGGCATACAGGTAAACTCATAGAGTTGGTCTTTCCAAACAAAACGGAGGAATTTTCTATCTGAGATGTGAAATGGCATCCTTTAAATCGACACTAGCCAACCAGGACCCTTTCATCACCAGCTCTCTAGCGGTTTCGAAGGAAAACATTTAAAAATGTTTATAAACAACTAGCTTGTTTAGTCTAGTCAAATCCAGAATCATGTGGATGTCCCCATTTGGGTTGGGTCGCGACAAAATATTTTAAATCAATTCACCTTCCTCATGAATTGCAGTCTCAATAATTCCTCTCTGACAAAATTCCAACATCTGTAAATCTAATGCCCCTCTCTCGTGTACATTAAAACGATATGGGAAAGGAATAGTTTACTGTACGGGGTATTATGTAAATGGAATACGCATCCCTTGCACTATACTTAAAATAGTAAAATTTTCCGTAATTTGTTGCCACTCCTCTAAACAATTATTGCCGGCCTGGAAAATGCTTACTGGTGTTTCTGTGGGCACCGGAGTTTGCGTAGCAACCTCTACTTGTTCCCTGGGCGGGGGAACGGCTTCTGCGGAGTGAATTCCCTCTTGAATGGACGATTTCCTTCGTTCCAGCCAAAGTACTGGCAATGTCCTTTTCCCCATGGCTGGAAGGAATAGCCTGAGCCTGACCGGCCTCCTCTGCCGGCGAAACGGTTGCGAAAATCCTGTCGCCCCCACTTGAATCTTGCACCGTTAGTGTCCGTGACCTTCTTTTTGTCATCCATGTGTTTTCCATATTTGGATCTTGTTTCTACCTGTTTGAAAAGGTATTGTAGCTGCCCACCGAACATTTGTTTTGTCCAAAGGTTTTCCCTTGACCGGTTTGGGCGGAAGGAATAAGGTATATTCCTTCCCGTCGTTGTCGACCACTTTCTTGGAACGTGTGACTTCCTTTCCTGCATCAGTACAGACCGCCTTGAAAACGTTTTCAAAGCGCCTGTAGGAGAGGAAGTTGCTGGCCGCTGTCAGCATCACGAACCCCCCGTCAACATGTCGGCTTGCATATGGTTCCATACAGGCGCAAAAAGCTGTCAAAGCCCCCAGCACTGCCTTATGAACTGTATGCAGTACCGCGTCAAACTTCTTTCTATCCTCGTTTAGCTTCACATCACTGTCCATTTCTTTAACTACAGAATCAGGGATACCCTTGATTCCGGTGAACTTTTCACCCAACTTGGTGATTACCTCCGCAGGCTTAAAGGTATTAAAATGCCCTTTTATTGTTTCTCGCATAATGGTGGTAGTGAGCACTTTCTTGGCCCTCTAAACCGGACACTTCTTCCGGACCTTCCCGCCAAGCTTGGCAAACACGCCTTCATGCTGTGTGTCCGAGTCGGACTCCGTGGTAGACGAGTCCAACGAAGAATCAGAAGAATCTTCTTCCTCTTCTTCGTCTTATGCTTCTTGCTTTCCTTCTTCACAACCTTCTTTCTTGCTTGTGACGAACTCACCGCCTTCTTGGCTTTATTTTTCCGTTTCTTCCCAGGGACCTTCTCTGGAGAGGAAGCCTCCTCAGGTGAATCTTCACCCGAAAAGACCTCCCACTCTGAGTCGTCAGACTCTGGAACCGGCCTCTTTCGTGGCCTAGACCTAGCCGGGAGCAACTCCTCCAGCTTGGTCTGGAGCATGAGCGTCAGTCTGGTTTCTAGGTCAGACGGGCCAATGTCTTGCCCACTGACCCCTTGCAACATCTGGTGCTCCGGCAAAGCCGGGCCCGTCATGACCGGCGAGGAGTCGTATTCATCCGTCTCGCGGGGAGCGCGTCGGGTTTACTCCGCTTCATAGCGATCGGAACCCTGTAATGATCGAAAGAAAGTTACAAACCAGCTCTACCAAATGTCACAAACCGGTTAAGAAACCCCAAATTGTGCATTCTGAGGTGTTGGAGAAAGTATTTACACCATTCCAAAACAGGCGTAAGCAAAGCTAATGTGTGAATGTCGTAGGTGTATGGTATCGATACCAAAACCAAACGAGGGGTAGGGACCAGTGTATCGGAACCCTCCCACACTCTCTGTCTCGTACACTTCTCCCTTCTGTGGCTTATAACGCCAACAAGTTGGAGAAAATGCTATGACACTCGGAGGTACGCCTTAATAACACAATGTGGGGAATCTTAGAGAAACCCAGGATCAAATCCCAACGAAATGTGGCTCCAACCACATCTCTCTCCGTTCGGCAAAAAAGAACAAAGGAAAAACATGGCGGTTCTTCATTGTTCTATCGATGTAAAGGCCCTGTCACACTACGACGTGACGACGTCAGCGTAGGCACAACGTGAAAATAATTATATTACATCGAAGTTATCGGCGTAATATGCAAATTCGGGACGTAAATGCCGCGTAGTTGATGAGAGCGTAACATCGGTAAAGCGTAGTGATCGCATCATTTAACGAGAGAGGACAACGTAATGACGCTCACGGAATGTTATGAACGTTATTCCATCGCCAGAACTACGTTGCTTTACGTTACCTTACGTTACTTATGTCATTAAACGTTGGCGAAACGCTGAACGTACGTTCTCCTAACATTCCCATTACGCCGCATGGACGTTTCCACCGGCTTTAATGTGGGTCAACGAGTGGAACGTAGTGAGGAACGTTTGACTAATGTCTGTTTAACGTCATTGACGTTCGCCGAACGTGTACAGAACGTAAACCCTTACGTTCGTGTCACGTCGAAAGTTTTGAACAGGTTCAAAACCTTGACGCGCGCCAACGTAACACGACGTAATGTGATGTATCTCGACGTCAGTCTAACGTCATTCTGACATCATCATAACGTAACCAAACGTACGGCAATGTAATAACGAAAAGTGATCATGTCAGGCTCACGTTGGCTCGTTACATCGTAGTGTGACAGGGGTATAACACAAAAACATCCAAACACAATAACAAAGTCAATCAAAGTAATCCAAACTTTGACAAAATACACGGTAAAGTATCACACAGAAACTGCACCCATGTAAAACATCCTACTTACAGTTAGGACGTCATCGTAGGTAGCAAAATGCCGGAGCAACTCAAACGAACGTCCTTCAGTCGTGAGTTGATTATGCTAATTGCTGGACCCGGATGTGCTTCCTTCTCCCTCGGCTACGAGTAGCCTGAGGTGTAGTACCGAGGTAAAATATATATATATATATGGGTTATTCTCCAAAACTGGGCACCACATATTTGGTCTCCACATTACGATGCTGATAATTAAGTCTTTGTTTTATTGATAGGAAGTCAAATAATTATTGTAGCCTGTCTATTAGGTATGTTAACAGTTCTAAATGTATTGAATTTATCCCACAAAAGATATCAAAATTATACTTGTAGGATTTTGCACTAGAGTGAAAATTTGCACATTGACACCATACATGTAGCCAAACTTTTTTTAAACTTTTTTCTTGTAAGTCATAACCTTGTCTGCTTAACCGTAATCAAGAAAATTTTGTTTGACTATGTTGTATATGTTAAAATGAGGTTCTGGATGTGTCTTTGATTTTCAGGTTACACAAGTGATATTAATGTATTGCTCAATTTGTATAAGATCTAATTCAAAAAGTGAAATTCATTTTTTTCAACTCTGACATATGCATAAAATGCAAACGATCATAGGACATTGGATTAGGCTATTATTTGGAAGGTTTTCACTTTTGGTTTCCATGTCACACTTTTGTGCCCAGTTTTAGAGAATGACCCATATATACATATATGTAGTTTTTACACAAAATGCGCATATAATTGATTAAATGCCCAATATTTGGTCAGTGAATTATATTAATTGATGTAAGAGCAAAACTTCGATATTAGTCCAGTTGTAAAAATAACTTCCAAGTTCATAATTAATATAATAATTATCAAAGAACCAAATCGATTCGACAAATAATGACTTGTAGAATTAAAAATAGAAGAAAAGATGTGTTATGAAGTACATTAATTTAATCTGAAAGGTAATTCTACTTTGCTGTTTAGTAGTTTGGCCGTCTTTGTTAAACATGATATCAATCTAAATCCTTACTTTTATTAGGACAGCAATTTAAATTATTTTACCAGTCTCAATCACTATCCTCAATAAATACAATCCAACACAATTGCTTCCTTTTAAGTTTGCTATAAAAATTGACTTTTATTTTCATTGACTACATGCCTATGTCACCAAATCAAGTGGTATGTACATGTACAGGACAATAAATAAATCTCATGAATCTTAGTATATTCTAGTCGTCCATACAAAGAGCAATACTGTAGAATGTCCCTTATCTCACGCATCCATTCGCTCTGTAGCACGTATGTGTTGTGTATGGTGTTAGTATAGTATGAGACAATGGTGGGCGCGCTCAACCCGGCACTCACTCAAATATGGATGTGGGAATGATAACAGCAAGATATTACAGAGAACATTGAAGAAGAGGCACAGCCAGGTTCACGCGCACACATGGAAATTGGGGGGCAGGGGGGCAGGTCACATCCAGGCACAGGGCAATGGACTGAGGAATACTGCGGAAAAACTAGAGCCCCATCTGACTTTACAGTGTTAACATTTAACACGCTCGTATACACAGGGATGAAAGTGGTCTTCAGCGAAAAACGCGGAAATCAAGTCAAGACTATTATACCAACAGCGAATTTCCGCGAAAACGCGGACTTCCCACCTACTCTGCACCGGATTAGCACTGTCGGGGAATCGTGGAAAAATGCGGGAAGTCAGG
Source organism: Branchipolynoe longqiensis (assembly GCA_030323885.1). NCBI lineage: Eukaryota > Metazoa > Annelida > Polychaeta > Phyllodocida > Polynoidae > Branchipolynoe > Branchipolynoe longqiensis. The sequence goes on from CM059187.1 coordinate 146,026,936, forward strand.
TTTCAACCACCCTTGTTGTGCCCATACATAACTTTCTTATTTGGGTTTTATGTTCTAGTTACATTTCAGGTCATATAAGAACGGGAATCGAACTAACCAACTGTTGTCCTATACATTATGATTCCTTTGCATTTTGCTGTACGTTCATAGGTAAATTAATTTAAAAGAAAATATTTACTGAATATAAGAAAAATCGCAGAAATCCGCGGAGAACTTTCATACATGTATTATTTTAAAAAATGGCGGAGAACTTTCATCCCTGTAATACAGCCGACCCGGGCAGTCCCAAGGGTCCGGTGCCAGCAACAAGACAACATGTGGGGTACGGGGTCACACAGGTGAGACGAGGCCATATATATGCACACAGTTCGCAGGCTATTGATCTTTCTCAAACCAGTTCTAGGCTTTTAAACATACCGTCGCGCTCTACTAACTAGGCAGAATGCGGAACACCTGGGGAAAAGGGGTTTCAGTTTTCAACAGTAGCAGTTGGGGAGGGAGAAAAAAAGAAGAAAAGATAAACATGATGCATTTGTAGAAAGTATTCTGTTACAAAAATGCACCTAGTATAAACTTGAGTGTGATCTGAAATTTCCTAACCACCTTCAATTACCCGATAAGCTCAATTTATGCTCACGTAGCTAACACAATAAGTTACTTTTTTTTTTTTTAAACTAAACCCAAAATCCCTTCAAATTAGTAGTAAATATATCGATTTTTCTATATATATACAAACTGTTAGTAGCGCAGGCCCCAGGCGTTCGTGTTGAATACTAGCCTCGGAATGAGTGTAATGCTCGCCCAGTCGCAACTGGCACATATATATAACGATTAGTACCATCGGCTTCGATGCAAATAAATAGAAGAGTCTCATGAAGGGGCCATCACAAGGTTTACATCTGGGGTACATACATAGGTAATGAGTAAATACATGTACAGCAGTCACGGTGCTAACTGCACCAGGAATGCAATACCCCACCTGAGGTGCAACTGATTTTGGTTTGTTTTAAAGATAGGCGGATATTATGAATTATGTTATGTTCTGGGTTGTAAGCATCTATTGGCATTAAATTATCCAGTTTGGGGGATCTCTATTTAAGGGAAGGATATAGGGTAACTGTTCCACCCACCCACCCACCGCTGAGCTTACTTACATACACAGTATGAGGAGTTGTGGTGGGAAAGGCCGAGGGGCCTGAGGTGGGGGGGGGGGGGGGAGAGGAGTAGGAAGGGGGAATTAATAGAAGAGGTATGAGTGGAAAGGGAGTGGGATAGGGGAGGATGGTGGATAGAAGGGAGGGGGGAGATGAGTGGCAGGAGTAGGAGGGTGAGTGGTAGGAGTAGGAGGATGAGTGGGTAGGAGTAGGAAGGGGGAGTGGGAAGGATGAGTGGGTAGGAGTAGGAGGATGAGTGGGTAGGAGTAGGAGGATGAGTGGGTAGGAGTAGGAGGATGAGTGGGTAGGAGTAGGAAGGGGGGGGGGGGGAGGAGTGAGTAGGAGTAGGAAGGGGGTATGAGTAGAAGGGTGGGTAGAAAAGAGGAGGGAGGTGGAGGAGGGGTGGGTAGAAGGAAGGGAGGAGGTGGAGAGGGGTGGAGAGGCGGTAGTGTGAATTCAGCTACAAGATCTAATTTGAAAGCACTCGATTTTCTCTTAAACCTGCAAGAACGTACAGCATACTCTTATTAACAGTTAAAGACCCAACCTGATCCAGAGGTTGAGGTATCTTTGGTATCTTAAATAGGAAAAGGCGAGCCGAAGAACAGTGACCCGGGGATTGACATGTCACACAAACCTCCTACTGAGGGAGGATAACTTCACACAAACCTCTCGTCAGGGAGGGATACTTTAGAGACACAAAATTTGAATATCTTGTAAAAAAAAAAAGTATATATATTATATATAAAAAAGAGTGTAAAGGAAAAAAGGAATAATGCTATGTACAACTCATAATTAGACAATCTTGACAATTTCAAACACAAATCTTGTAAATGGGTATCCAGAATTGGAAAGGAACAAAACAGAACATAACCAAATTAACAACATAAGTTAGTTTTTACCAAATATTGCTGATTAATTACACCCCCCATTCCCCATCCCATCCCCTGGCCATTGTCAGTTCAGAAGGGCCACAAACAGGTACTTCACACATTATAACATATCTTAACAAGCATAACATGGAGGAGTGACATAAGCCCAGTAAAAGGTAGCAGTGGTGCCTGGGTCCACTGTATGGGGGGTAGTGTCTAGTAGAATAAGTCAGCTTCTGCGAAGCCCATTTCGTCAACTCGCCACGCAAATTGCAAAAATAAATTCTGTTTTTCATGTACATATATATATTATATTCACATTAATTTTCTTCATACAAACAAATGCTCTGTTCAACAGAGCACTGATTTTGACCCATGTCCAAAAAATAGCATGGAAGCTTTCAGTTTTCTTGCATATGAGCCACAAGACAACCCCCCAACCCACTCCAGACTACAGGCTACGTTTAGAACCCCCCCCGCCCCCCCCCCCCCCCCAGCCCCCAGATTATCTCTAATCGCAGGAGGTAGGCAGAGAGCTTCAGGGCTGCATACACTGTGATTTGCATATGCGCCGTGAGGATAGAAAAACAGTAAGCGGTACTTAATATTATCAACTAATAAAGAAAACCAACGAGAACGAGGTCTGTAGGTAACAATTCTTTCACGCCCCCTTTCATTTCGCTCACATTTCCTTCGTATGTATATACATGTATAATAAAAAAAAATTAAAAAACAAGAAAAAGCCTGCATACATTTTCAGCCTGCTTCTAGGTGAAACTTACACTGGCTGTACAAGGAGCGGTGCCAAGTGACGGGTCACGCCCTTCATTTAGATCTAGGTATATTTATACATGTATATTAAATTTATTGTACTAACAAAATTAATATAAAAAAACACCCCACGAATCAAGAAGGGATTTCTTTTCTTTAAAAAAAAAGAAGAGTTAAATGGATAACAAACTCTGGTTGAACCCAGTCTTTTTAACAGTTTTAACACAGCCAGTTCACTACCACTATAACCAACGGCATACTCGACCAACCTCTTTTGCCAACAATCACCAGATTAGCGTCTCCACCAAGCCGCGCCCTCTGTGAGGCATTCAATGCAACAAGCTAGAACCAACACGCCTATCGTAGTTAGTACTCCAGCATTCGTTTCCTACTGAGATCAGTTCCGGTGAGGAAAGGCGAAATCATGTTGTCATTCTGTGAGTCTCCCTTAGGACATTGTAGTGAACTTTGTAGTATATATTTAACAGTGCATTAGTCACGTGGTCATGCGTAGTAACCTACATCATGGCAGCAGTAGAAATAGCGCTTAAACGCGACTATGGCAACTCAATCTGGGAGGACAGCGTACACATATTCATCTATCACAGTGAATAATAGCCACGAAGTGTACGGCAAGTGATTTCTTCCTGGTACTGATTGATTGATTGATTGATTCTCGGGGTGAAAAATAGAGCTTATAATGTGGAAAGAATTATTAAATTGAATTGAACTTTTTTTTTAAAGAAAAAAAGAGGAAACTGGGCAGTGCACGCTGCTTATTAGTTCCGTCCTGATATGACCGTAGATGTTTCTAGGACGTAAAACAACAACAAACAAGTATGAAAATTGACTATTTGAACATCCCTGTTGCACCTGTACCACTACACTCTGCCCATACTCTTACTATTGTGGAAAACCAAACTGAAATCAGCTCTCTTTTGATGAAAGCAACAGCCATACCTGGACATAATACATTAATCAGGGCGTTATTGTAATGAAGGTCAAATGCACCCTACAATTAATAATGATAAACTTGTATAACTTGATATAATTGAATTCAACTTTCGCTTTGTTGACCCCCCAGTCTGCATGCCATATCCTTTCCGGTTTGGGTCACAAAGTGAAACACACTTCCTAGAAGTGGGATCTTATCACAGGTGACACACGCAAGCATGACATGTCAAATTGTCAGCAACATGCACATGGTATGACGACATATGGGTACAGGTCCCGACAATGTGGGCAAAGGTCTAACTCAACACGCGTCCATGTTCCAGTTATGCATTTGCCCGTTCTGCTCATCCTGTCTATTTATGTGTAAGATCCAATCAAGCACCAGTTCTTCATTAAGTGGGATACTCAAGCACGGCGTTATTGCACACTGTTCGGTGCCGAGTCCACCGAACCATGATCGGGTTGGCACGACACCTGCCTGCTGAGCCGTGGCTGGGTTGGCACGACACATGCCTGCTGCGCCGCGGCCGGGTTGGCACGACACCTGCCTGCTGAGCCGTGACCGGGTTGGCATGACACCTGCCTGCTGAGCCGTGACCGGCTTGGCACGACACATGCCCGCTGAGCCGTGGCTGGTTTGGCATGACACTTGCCCACTGAGCCGTGGCCGAATTGGCACGACATTCTGCCTGCATAGCCACGGCCGGGTTGGCACGACACCTGCCTGCTGACCCGTGGCCGGGTTGGCACGACACCTGCTTGCTGACCCGTGGCCGGGTTGGCACGACACCTGCTGCTGAGTTGTGGCCAGATTGATGCATAACCTGCCTGCCGAGCTGTGGCGGCGTTAACGAGATATACCTGCCTGCTAAGCCGTGGCTGGGTCTGCATGACATCTGCCTGCTGAACCGTGACCGAATTGCCATGACACCTGCCTGCTGAACCGTGACCGAATTGGCACAACATCTGCCTGCTGAACCGTGATTGGGTTGGCATGACACCTGCCTGCTGCAGGAGTTGGTGCGACATCTGTGTGGCAAGTGTATTTGGGGTTGCGCGATACCTTCCTGCTGAGCTGTGGCCGCGTGAATGAGGCATCTGCCTGCTGAGGCGCAGTTCACCATCTCCTGACATGGCCAGATGCCTGCACAAGTAGCACGCTACTGCATCAACGCAGAGAGAACCGGGTATGGTACAAGGCAGCAGCATCCACACACAGGCCTGTCACCCGACACAATTTGAACCACCAGTTTGGTACATCGCTGTACAATGTTCTGCCCTGACAAGACAGCCCAACGACTACCCATTCTAATGCCCCACGTATCACACCGCCATCATAGCCTGACCCTGACTGATAGGCCGCCCTCCTTTATCCACACCGAACTCGACTATACACAAATGCTATGTGTTTGCTTTTTTTAAAACATTTCTTTTTACAAACATGTGGCAAGGTGCACATCAAGGTTTGTGGACCATGGAAAACGGTATGTACGCACTGTCTGACCACACAGAGAGGGCGGCTTCCAGGGATTTACTTCCAGGGTTAATTTGGCGACATGGGCGACTGCCTTGTTCCTAAGCCTTGCAAAATCTTGTGAGGACGGTCTCCTGCCTCACATGGATTTCAGCAGCGGTGTGCCACCTAGCGGCCTCTTGCTGCAGTACCGAAGGGCCACCTAGCGGCCTTCGGCTGCAGTGCCGGCGCGCCACCTAGCGGCCTTTTGCTGCATTGCCGACGCCCCACCTAGCAGCCTCCTGCTGCAGCTCCAGCAGAAGCGCGGCCTGCCACCTCCGTGTGACAGGGCAGCAATCAGCTGTGGCAACCCTACATCTCCACCCACCTGTATCCCTCCAAAGCCAGCGCGTGTGTGTGTGTGTCTGTATGTATTTATATATACATATGAATGTGTCTGTCAGAGTCAACAGTTCAACACATGTATGTAGTTGTAAGTATGAGGGAGCCACGCGCGGCAAGTCACGTGGAATGTGTGTGAGCTGTGGACGATTCACTGAGCGACTGGTTCTGTCTGTCGGGTGGTGGGGAGAGGCGACTCACTCGGCATCGGACATGCCGTCAACGCACCCTCCACCAGGCCGTGCACAGAGTTGGCCACACTCGATATGGACACCTCGACATTGTTCATGTGGCCACTGCCATTCTCTGCCAGCACGGTGTTCATGACGGCTTTGGTGGTGGCAGGCGGCAGCGAGGATGAGGATGAGGATGAGGTAGCGGCACCTCGCCGTTCACTGTCACTGTTCCCCGCCCCCTCCATCACCACTGCCGTCGTCGTCACGGCACGGCCCACAGCTGATGGTGCCGGCACTACCGCAGGAACCACCGCTGGCTCAACAGTTTGTTCCATTTGCTCACTCGTCTCCTCGAGTCGCATTCGCTTCGGGCTAGGCTCAACAAGTCCATTCGTAATGTCATCACTGGTCGCCGTGTCGGGCAGGCTGCTTGTGAAGTTGGCGATGTGCACCAGGTTCTCGGTGCTCTGCTGGCCACCACGCAGCTCCGGACTGATGGACACGGTGGTGGTGGCGGCAGCGGGCGGTGGGCCCGACTCGGCTGTGCTGGCCGGCTGCAGGTCCGGGTGCAGCTTCAGCGGGGAGAAGACTGTGCTCGAGCTTCCCACCACCTTCTGCACCATCTCCAGGGCAGCCTCCAGCTCCAGGTGCCGCTTCGGGTCCCCGTAGATCAGTGATGTGATGTTTGGACTGGCCGACCGCTCACGGACAGGAGCCGGGTTCTCTTGTTCGTCGAGGAATCTGTCCATGTAGTCCCTGTGGTAGAGAAAGGAAAGCGTTAAGACAATTTCAAAGAAAGAAAAAGAAAAGAGAATAAAACAAAACATAATTCACATGGAGGATTTCAACCACTAACGGCAGTGGAATAACTAAAGTTGTGGCGTAGCTACTCAGTATGCTGCATGTGCAGTGGAAGGGGTTTATTGTGATCCCATTGCCAGTACTACAACCGTGGTACTAATTATTACGTGACTTAATTAACGTTTGGAATGCTTTTCTTAGCATTAAAAAAAAGAAGCAAAACACTGTAGCGCAAGTCTAAAACAGTAATACAAATTTAAGAACCAGTATCTAACTTACCTATCCGTCATCAAATCTAGGCCAGTGTTTTGATTTACAAAATTTGATGCTTTCCTCAGACTATTCAGCTTTACTAGTCACATCTGCAAAGGTCTACTATTTTTCTTTCGCATAAACTGCTCTCCAGAATACGGCTACCCGGATCTAAACTGCTCTTGCCTTATAAATAAGGATACACAGACAAATGGACGCAGCAATGAGACGGTAACTTACGTGACGCCAGGATGTAAGGCATACTTCTTTTTCTCCAGTCTGGTTTTATTTGCAAATACGTCATGCCGTTCAGTCTTCTTCCACAAGTAGTAGAATTGGACCAGCTCACCCACCGACCGCGTCCGGACCTGGTGGCAATATGGTAAAGGCACGTTAGAACCGCACAGTACTAGCAAGAGGCAAAACAGTGCACATGCTAGACAAACATGGAGGAAAGTGGTCTCCACGGAAAAAAGCGAAAATGATGATATTCTCCCATAGGTTTAGCATTGTCAGGGAATCGCGGAAAATTCCCGGAAGTCGGGTTTCATATATATTGGTATATGCTGATAGTGCTGGGGCGTTTGAAGCATGTATTAGTAGTATACGCTGATAGTGCTGCGGCGTTTGACGCATTTATTTGTAGTGTACGCTGATAGTGCTGCAGCATCTGCACCACATATTAGTGTACGCTGATGGTTCTGCAGCGTAAAACAACATATTAGTTGATCGTGCTGCGAAGTGAAAAATCCCGGAAATCCGCTAAATCGCGGAGATCTTTCATCTCTGGACACAGGGGATGTGGGATGAATAGTTGTAACACAGAGTGGACAGTGTGTTTGGTGCACTGGTGGAGCAACAGTGGACATTGCTGCCTACACACGGCACGAGAATCGGACATATCATGACATAGTATAGTCCTACAATATATAAAAATATATTATATACTTTTTCATACATGTCCCACCATGTGCCTATGTGATATTTTCTAGGCTCTACGTGCCACGTTGAGCTACTGATGTCCTAAAGCTGCTGTAAGTAGCTGATTTTGCCTTTCGTATCAGCTGATTTTTTTTTAGGTGGGTGAGAGTGATATCGGAAGAGAGTAGTCAAAATCGGGAGTCTTCCTACAAAATCGGAGCAGTTGGCATCTCTGGTTTTACCACCAAGTAGCTCTAACCTACAAATCATGTCTGCACTGAGGCAATATGATCACATTGAGTAAAAACGTCATTCATACCTTGTTCTGTTGAATTAGGTAGAAGTCTTTTCCATATGATCGGAGACCATTTTCAAAGTTTCGACATTCCTCTTCTGACCACAAGCTCATTGGATCTGAAAATAGAAACGATTACCAACATGTGAGTATGAGAATAAGGATGAAAGTGATGCGTACAGTCAAAACAATGACAATGTCCTCCCAGCATAATATGTAAACATTGGTCAAAGACTATGCTTGAAAAAGACCGGATGAAACCTGATTTCCGCAAAATCTGTCATCCTTGTAAGAGAGTTGGTCGTAATGCGAAGCATTACGTTTGATGCGAGGAGAGGAAGAGACCCTCCCCCGCCCCGGGCTATCGCGCTGCGCTCTCACCTCACCCGACGCCGCCGCGCGCCGCTCCCTCCCCCGCCCCCGTGTCGCGCCTCACCCGACGCCCGCTGCTCACCGCCACTCGCCCTCCCCCGGGCCGGCAGCATTCACACCTCACCTGCTGTCGCCCGTCCCCCTTCCCTTATAAGGCTGCCCGCCGGCCTCCCTCAGGCACTCGCCTTCCAGCCGCCTTCCAGCTCTCTTCCCTTTTTCCTTTGGGATCACCTCCACCTCGGACCGCTGTTTCACCTCAGGCCACACCATGCCAGGACAAGGCAAAGGCAAAGGACGCAAGGGCTCCCGGGCGGCCGCCCTCAGCACCCCGGGGCCATCTTCAACCCCGCGGCGGGACGAGTCTCCCGCCTCGGCCCCGGCGTCTCCCTCGGCGCCCTCGGACTACACCTCGGGCGCCGAAACGCCGGCGATACTGGAGGCCCTCCAGCGTCTCCGGATCGAGCAGCGCCAGACTGCCGCCGACATCCATGCCTGGATGGACGCCCTGGAGGCCGGGGAGGCTCGGCCCGCCCCGGAGGCGCCTTCTCCTGCACCCAGACGCCAGGCCGCCTACTCTGCCGCGCCCGCCCCCGCACCTCGGGCGCGCGCCGCGGCCGGAGCCTGGCCCCCACCTCCGGCGGCCCTGCCGGGGGCCGTTCACCCCCAGTATGAGCGGTACCAGCATCTCGCCACCCAAGCTGCACCTGCCCCGTCGCCGGCCTACCACGAGGAGCCGACGCAGCACACCCCGGCTTCCGCGGCCGACGCCGTCCGGGAAATTCTTGCCTCCGCCGAGGCGCGGCACTCAGTGAGGCGCCAAGGTATCCCGGTCGATTATATATTTCCTTCAGACCTGGTAGAGACGGGGCCTGAGAGGAAGCCGGTGAAGAGGGGCGAGGCGACGAAAGACGAATATAGCGTCGCCCTTCTCACCCTCATTGACCACCCCGACTTCCCCGCCCACTCTGCCCAGGGACTACACCAGCACCACCTCACCGTGCTCCGGGATAACCTCATCTACCCGTGGCCGACAGTCCGCCGCTATTCCGAGACGGTCTTTACTTGGATCGCCGACGGGAGGCTCCCCCACGGGTGGCATGACCCGGTTGCACTCAACCTCCTGAGGGTCGAATGCATCGCCATGCCCGCCCACCAAGCAGCCAGCACCCCAGCCCGCCCACTCGACCCTGCAAGACCCTGTCATCCTTGTAAGAGAGTTAAAGTTGCATAGTCCGATCGCGTTTGAATTTTTTAGATAAATATATCAACTTGATCGTTATGACCTACTAATCATTAGTCCGGAGTCATTTTGATGAGAAATGGCTAGGTTTGAAGCAATTTGAGGTGAAAGAACCCAAAATACTTTTGACAAGCTTTCCAAAAGTCCTCTCGCCATGACCCCTATTGACATCTCGCACTGACCACGTGATGTGGAATGACCTAAATAAAGTATAGCCTGGTCACCTAGCATTTACATATGGTACTTGGAATGAGGTCATGGCTAATGAGGCCACAAGATTGACCTAATTGCTTAATGGGTGTTCCTGCATAATGGCTGTCTCAAAGTAGGTGTCAAAGGGGATGAGGTAATAAATGCACTGATTATTCTGTATAGGCTGTCCCCAATCCTTAGCTATGGCACTAGTATCTAAGTTGGATATATAGAACCAAATTTAGATAAATGTTTTGGTTTTGAAAAAAATATGTTTCATCGGACGATGCAACTTTAAGAAAATGAAAATAGTTAGTGCCAATAGTAACCCTTGTATCTTGAACTACCGGCAATACACAATTTCTGGGACTAGTACGACACCTGGTGATAGGCAACAACACTCGTGTTGTGGGTCGACAGTGTGTCACTGTGTTGTTTTACACTGACGATCGAGCTTTTCAATCAATTAATCAATCGATCAATAAGATACAGCTATAATTATCAAAAATGAGAAGTATGTTTTCTCTATAAATCCACATTTGTGCCGAAAAGACTGTGTCAGTTGCTCAATATGAAGCCAGCGTTGACAGAGCCTCAATTGCCTCTCCACAGACTCTGTGACCCACAAGTCCAGTCTGAATTACGCTCTGCACATGCGTCGCGGAAATTGTGTATAAATTACCGGATGGATAACAAAGAATGTACAAGAGTTTATTTATAGTAGGATGGACTGCGGAAGTGAAATCTGCGCAGTTTTAGAGGGTGGGCAGGGAGTGGGAGGAGATGCTGAACACAATACAGGAAGTGGTCTTCTATCTAATAGAAAATATTTGCTCGGATATGTAGTTTATGGCATAGGAAATATAGTGAAGAATGGGGCTGGGAGGGGCACCAACCCCAACCCCAACTTCCTGCGTGTAGTCTGTAGCTGTGACCGGACGTTTTGGGTCACAACTGCAGTCCTTGCTGAGGGACCAGCGGAATTAGGAACACCTGGGCCGCGTTCAGGGTTCGTCTCGGAGGCGCCTCGTCGATGCTTTTTGGTCTATTTTCGTTCAGGGTCCGTCTCGGCGACGTCTCCCTTTTCAGGTAGGAGACAAAAAGCGCCTCAAAAATGGCCGCCGCATCCAGTGGTTTCATCCAATCAGAGCGCAGCATTTCGATTGCAAATGGCCGCCGCCTATGGGGGCAGCCATTTTCAAGACAAGAAATTGCCTTTGTGGTTCAGACTAGCATGACGTCACGGGCGCCTCCAAGACGGACCCTGAATGCGGCCCTGGGATCCGTTCAAGGTACGCCTCAGAGGCGACTCGGAAAAGTCCTGGACATCGTACTAGTCTGAAGCACTTTAGATGTTGGGTGCCTCAAAAATGGTGGCGTCCAGAGGGGGCAGCCATTTGCAATTGAAAAGAACAGCTCTGATTGGCTGAAACCACTGAAGTCAGAGGCCATTTTCCAGGCGCTTTTTGCTCCTCTCTGAAAAGCGAAACGTCTCCGAGGCGTACCCTGAACGCAAATAGGCCAAAAAAGACGTTTCAGAGGCGCACCCTGAACGGGGCCCAGTATTCACCTGACCCGCTCACTATCCACAGGCCTTGTCTCGGAACCCACGCACACACCCCACAATGCAGTCCATTCCCCATAATTAGTAGAACGTAAATAAGAGAATTATGTTTTGGACTTGGCACATACCAGCATTAAGAACTAACACCCCCCCCCCAACACACGCACCCCTACCGTCCTTATCAGTCACTATTTATGTACACCAACCGAAATGGGTGATATAATAGCAGCAAAAAATACGTTTGTTTATTTATTTACAGGAGCAGGACGTAGCTCAGGCAGTAGAGTGTCCACCTGTGAAGGTTTGGGTCATCCGATTGAATCCTGCTCAATGCACCCATTTGCAGTTTGGGCTATTTTCTGTTTCAACCAGTGACTTCATCAAAGGATGTGCTATGTGCTGTCCTGTCTATGGAAAAGTGCATATAAAAGATCCCCTCAGAAAGAGTAGCCTATGTGGTTGCAGCAGGCTTCCTCCAAAGAAATATGTCAGCATGGTTGACGGCCAATAGCCGATGATGAAAATCAATGTGCTCTAGAGGTGTCGTGAAATAAAACAAACTTTCTTTTTTGTTTATATATTTACACCACCCCCTTCCACCAGAACATAAAAAGTAAACTATGATATTATATCTCACCAGGCAGGATTGCTGAATGAGTTCAGCGTTGTCTCCCCCTTTCGGTTCGAACCCATATCGAGTCAAACGAATGACTTCCTAGCCAGGTACTCGGCACTACTAGGATAGGGCTAGGACTGGTTGGCTCAGTGCCAGGATAATGTGACTGAGTGGGATATCAGGTCATGGTGCTGGCGGCCTGGTCTCAAAGAGGGCAGCACTATAAAGTCACCATGCCTGCGCATTGTCACAAGTCAGTACACATTCTCATATGACCTTAAATGTGGCCAGGACATAAAGCTCCAACAACCAACGATATTATCATCAAGTTCTGAATATACTGCAATTTCACTTGGATTGTACATCCACCATTAGGAAGCCAGTACCGGCAGCACTCCGGGTCACCAGGCGCAGTGGCCTAATCGATAGAGTACAGCCCTCGCGTCCGGATGATCGGGAGGTCGGTTCCCGGTCGAGACGTCATGAGTGCACACTGTCACAAGTCGGTACCCGTCTTGATATATATTTTTTTTTTGTGATGAATTTATTTACCCTGCTCATAACGGATAAGTGTGTTAACACTTGTTTTCACAGCTGGGCAGCACTAGTGCAATTTGATTTAAATCTTTTGAATTTTGTTTTAGAAATATGACCTTAGATGTTGCCAGAACGTAAAACGCTAACAAACAAACAGCACCCCGAGTCACGTGGTCACCGCGCGTAAAGCATGAAAGACAGGAGGGCTAAATATACGAGATTGCCCCAGTCGGGCATATTACCGCACAGTTGGACACTGCGCCTTCGGGTGGCCAAATTTAGGCTCCTCCCGACCTACAGCGCGAGCAGACCGTACACATCATATGAACCAAGATAAACTAGTCCTCCTTCTCTCCACATACCTCCATGACCAGCCGAATGAGTTGAGCACCGTTTTGGTAGATCGTGGGATTCGAACCCACCGGTTCGAACCTTGGTCGAGTCAAACCGATGGCATAACAATTTATACTTGTCGCTTCCTAGATTGGCACTTGGCATTAATAGATATCGGGACGGGTACCGACTTGTGAAAGTGCACACTCATGGCGACTTTATATAGTGCTGCACCACTGGGAAATCAGGCTGCCAGCACCATGACCCACTATCCCAGTCATATTATTCAGACACTGGGCTAACCAGTTCTTTCCATATCCTATTAATGCTGAAGGCCAACCTAGGAAGCAATATGTACAAATTTGATAAGTCATTGGTTTGACCCGACTGGGAATCAAACTCACGACTGGGTGTGGTGACCGAATCGGTAGAGCGTGGGCCTCGCACGCGGAAGGTTGGGAGTTCGGTACCCGGTCAAGCGAAACCTATGACATAAAATTGATACTTGTCGCTTCCTAGCCTGGCACTCAGCATTAATAGGATACGGCACGGACTGGTTAGCTCAGTGTCAGGATAATGTGACTGAGTGGGATATCGGGCCATGGTGCTGGCAGCCTGATTTCCCAGTGGGGCAGCACTATAAAGTTGCCATGAGTGCACAGTCACAAATCGGTACCCGTGCTGATATGACCATAGATGTTGCCAGGACATAAAACTCCAACAACCAACCAACCATCAAACTCTTGATCTAACGTAAGAGAGGCCTGCGCTAATCCGATTCGGCCCCCGCGTCTGGTCAGCTACCAAGTGGTTTTCATCTATATTTATTTATAATCAGTGTTCTATTAATATCGCAACTGAACTACATTCCCGATTTGTCTTGGTCTGGGTAGAAATAGACTATCTGAAGTCCCCTGTTTCCTAAAGGTTCTGTGTTCTATTAATATCGCAATTCAACTATATACCCATTTTGTCTTCTCAGAATAATGTATGGGACAGGTAACTACAATCTGGCGGGTGACCTATTGGTCTGGGTAAAAATAAGCTAGCTTTCCCCGTTTCACAAAGGATTCACCTGCTAAAATAAGGGCCTACAATCTGTGTTCTATTAATATCACGATTCAATCATATGCCCATTTCGTCTTCTCAGAATAATGTATGGGACAGGTAACACAATCAGGCGGGTGACCTATTGGTCTGGGTAAAAATAAGCTAGCTTTCCCCGTTTCACAAAGGATTCACCAGCTAAAATAAGGGCCTACACTCTGTGTTCTATTAATATCACGATTCAATCATATGCCCATTTCGTCTTCTCAGAATAATGTATGGGACAGGTAACACAAACTGGCGGGTGACCTATTGGTTTGGGTAGAAATAAGCTAGCTTCCCCCTGTTTCACACCGGATTCGCCTGCTAAAATAAGGGCCTACACTATGTGTTCTATTATTTGTAATAATATCACAATTCAACTATATGCTCAATTTGTCTTCTCAGAGTAATGTATGGGTAATACATAGCCGGATGGGTAACGACTTGTAACAGCGTACTCATGGCGATGTTATAGTGCTGCCGCACTGGGAGACCAGGCTGCTGGCACCATGACCTGATTTCCCACCCAGTCACATTACCCTGATACTGAGCTAACAAGTCCTTGCCCTATCCTAATAATGCTGAGCGCCAAGTATCAATTTTGTACGTCATTGGTTTGACTCGGCCGAGATTCGAACCCCCAACTTTCCGCACGGGAAGCCTGCACTCTACCGATTTGGCCACCGCGTCCAGTCACTAAATAACAACCACCAAACTAAGAACATTGCCAGAGACCTTGACTATTAGAGGTATTGTGTTTGGGTTTGACGTCCAAGCAACATCTAAGGTCATATCCGGACGGGGCCAGAGATATTAAAACAAGTGAAGTTGTAATAACTGAAGTTGTAATCAGTGAAGTTGTAATCAACTGCCCCTTTGCTAAAAAATTAAGCAAAAGAACTAGATGTAATAGTCTGATTATTTTCATGATCAAACTAAACATCTACTAATGAATGTTGGATAATATTTCCAGAATGCTTGTTAAATAACAAAAAATAGAAACCATTTGGACCAAATTAAAAAGGAGGGGGGAGGGAAATGATAAGAATATAGCGTCATCTTTGTCCATTACAAATTTCACAGTGCTGGTGGGTCGTTAAACAAGCAAAATACAAATTCACAGAAATGGAGGCGCCTTGTAATCCCACAGTAGCCCCAAGTTACCACTAAACTATTGCGCACTTCAGTACTAAGAAAAACAACAAAATGTCGTGCTCAGCCACGCTATGTTTTCAATGTATTTATGCATGCACAGTAAAGACAATTACATTTTTATTCACAAAACAAACCTCATATATAACGCCATCCACATCATCATCATGCTGTTGGTCGCGATGTGACAAAGACTGCTTTCATTACTTGACTGCCGCTCTCCATTTAGCTCTCTGCTGTGAGAGTGATTGTGTCAGTTTGTTTGTTGTTTTGGCCTAGCAACATCTAAGGTCATATCAGGATGGGTACCGACTTGGGACAGTGCGCACTCATGGCGACTTTATAGTGCTACCCCACTGGGAAATCAGGCTGCCAGCACCATCACCCAATATCCGCCTCAGTCACATTATGCGGACACTGAGCTAACCATTCCTTGCCCTATTAATGCCAAGCACCAGGCTAGGAAGCGACAAGTATCAACTTTAAAGTCATTGGTATGACTCGACCAGGAATCGAACTCTCGACCTTCAGCACGCGAGGCCCGTGCTCTATCGATTAGGCCACCACTCCCGGTCTGATTTGATTGTCACATTTCCATAACATCGCATATTAAGTAGTCATTTCTTATTCCGGCGATTATACAAAGACTGAACTATTTCAACCATATTTGTACGTACACAATTATGTATATTCTTTGTTTGGGACTTCATGTCCTAGCAACATCTAAGGTCATATTAAGACATGTTTGTTTGTTTGAGTTTTAGATCCTGGCAACTTTCAAGTTCATATAAGGACGGGTACTGACTTGTGACAGTGAGCACTCATGGCGACTTTATAGTGCTACCACTAGCTATCCCAAGTGCCTTGCCAATCCACCAATAATCTGTGTGGAGCCTTAAAATTCATTATTTTCAATCTGTTGGTGTGTTCTAAGTTGTTCACCAATTGAAATAAAATCTAAAGCAAAATAAAGCTTCATATTTCTTAATTCTAATAGTACCATCCACATTAGGATATGACTTTGATGAGCTAAAGAAAACCAATGCTTTTTCAAATCCATTTATGTAGAAAATCCACCTTTTGTTTCAACTAACTTATGCATGAAATTTTACACTGCTTCTTTGAACCTCCGGCACCCATTCACCAGAGCTAGGATCATCATGCCAATGGTATCATTTTGTTGCCAATACTACAGGCCATGTCCTTGAATAAATTCTTTGTCCCTCTATTTAAAATGTTCAATTAACCACCATTTCTGAACCGAATAATAGATAACTTAGGTTTTCCCATGAAAATAAATATCTTTTTTTCTATAAAAAAAAGAAGATCATGATACTTAGCAATGCATGGATATGAAGGTGAGACAAAATAAATGTTGGCTCTACTTAATAATTGAATGCTAAAGTTGTTATGCAATGTGCCAGTGTTGTCTGGTATTAAAGTAAGGCTGACTGCTCCATAAACACACCGCCCACACACAAATTCTCATCTATCAAATTGTATTGTATATAATGTAAACAGAAAGAGCATATTGAAGATAGTACAGTGTGAAAATTTCATCCAATTATCTTGTACTGGTGCTTTTCTGTACCATTTTAAGCCTGCTCAAAGTTGGGCATTTCCTTTTACCGGATTTTATCACTTGTCAAATTGAGCTCTGGACCATTTCAAACCTATTTTTTAAAGCTTTTCCCAAGCATATGTAGTCCTGAAACAAAAATAGCAGTGACAAGACTCATCAGTAGGATAGGGATAAATGTCTTGAATGAGCGAGGTCGCTCATTCGGTGTCATTGCTGGACATGGCAGGCTCAAGGCCGAAGCCCTCTCCCCCTGCCACTACTGTGGTGGAGGTGGGGGTGGGGGGAGTGAGTGATGAGGAGGGGGGGGAAGCCATCTTCCCCCCCCCATCAGCCTATATAACAACTCCTGCCAGCCATCATGGCCAGGCACTATCCTGGGGTCTTCCGGAGCTACCAAAGCTGGTCAGTCTTCTCCAAACGTCCGCACTGACCACTTCCCACCTCCAATCTGACACCCGCGCAGTTGACAGATCACACCTACTTAAATGTCACATTTCTGATAATTTACCCTCGACTGTTATCTCATATTTTTATCATTAACTATTGCTATTGTACTTTAACGTAATTGATTACTCGTTTGTTAAATCGTTCACATGACTCATATGCCCTCATCACATTTCATTTTCCCAATATATCGGGGCCTTCGCTCATTCGCTTCTTGCCCGATGATACAGTCAATGTACATGCCGCCGGGCGGGCAGTGCCTGAATAAAAGCCTTGATTAACCCACTCATGCCTCTGAGTCAGCTGTGTCCGTGAGCAATGCAGAATAATTTAATATGGGTGCCAATTTTTTCCACAACCAAGCCCCCAAAAGTGGTCCAAAGCGAAATTAAGAAATTGGTGAAATTAAGGAAATTGTTATTTCGCGTATATCTTGAAATGTAACCACATCAGGCCCCTGGATCATTTTATTCTCATCGTATAGGCCATGGATTTGAAGGAAAGAACACAGGAAGTCTGATAGGGTGGTTACTTTTAATTTTGGGGGGCATCAAAAATGCTATCTTTTTAGTTTTGGGTGGGACCAATTAAGTAACAACCTAAAAAAGTCCATATCTTCTTTAATATTACAGCGATTTTCACAAATGAGGTGTCATTTTATTTCAACTTCAATATACTAACAGGTGAAATCCATTAAATCAAACTATTTTTGAAAATCACTTGGGATACCTACTACCACACTATGACATGATATATCACTCAGTCACATTAGCCTCACACTGAGCTAACCAGTTCTTGCGCTATCCTAATAATGCCGAGCGCCAGGCTAGGAAGCAGCAAGTATGAATTTTGTAAGTCATTAGTTTATCTAAACCGGGAATCTAACACCCGACCTACCACATGGGATGCCTGCACTTTATCGATTCAGCCACTGTGTCCAGTCATATTAGGACATGTACCGACTTTAACAGTGCGTACTCATGGCGAATTTATAGTGTTGCCCCACTGGAGACCAAACCACCAGCACCCTGACCCAATTTCCCGATACTTAGAAAACAAGTTATATACGTACACACCCTACCATATACAGACGTATGGTAAGGGTGTTTTTGGTTGCGATCCTTCAAGGAGGTAATCTTTCTGGCTGTACACCCAAATACATCTATCTAAGCTACCAAAGACAGGCATAGTGGTATAATATTACTGTATACATAACCCCATATCAAGAACTGGGCCGCATTCAGGGCATGCCTCAGAGTCGGCTCTGCAACGTCTTTTTGTCCGATATGCATTCAGGGTGCACCTCCAAGTCACCTTGGAGACATTTCGCTTTTCAGACAGGAGGCAAAAAACACCTTGAAAATGGCTGCCAGATTCAGTGGTTTCAACCAATCAGAGCTCTTCTTTTCAATTGCAAATGGCTGCACCCCATGGAGGCTGCTATTTTCGAGGCATCCACCAGCTAAAGTTGTTCAAACTAGCGCGCCATCTGAAATATCTCTGAGGCATACCTTGAACGCAGCCCTGGTCATGCTATTGTGTAGGTGATAGATATCAATGTGACTGCACACACAGCCGCATGTCAGGAACTGGTCATGCTATTGTAGGGGTGATGCCTACAAATGTTACTGGGTGAGGGGGGAGGGAAAGAGGAGTGACACTGCACAATTTCACTGAAACCTAATTCAGAAACAAATGTGAGGCAAGTACGTAAAGCTTGGCCATTCCGGAACTATATGTGAATTCAAAGGGAAGAGTATGACCTCCTCTCCTCAAACACGCCAGGTCGCAGCTGCAATCCGCTGCCCACCGCCACCCCTAGTAAAGAGCAGCCTACCGACTTCAGGTCTGAAAAAAACTTTGTAGGTCGCAACTTCAGTCCCCCACCTTTGCCACCATGGATTAGCCGTGACTTCAGGACTGCATACCCATCAGGTCGCAACTTCACTAGTACCCCACCCCCGCCACCATGGACTAGCCCCGACTTCCGATCTGCAAACACGCCAGGTTGGAACTTCGGTTCTCCACCTAGCCACCATGGACTAGCCCCGACTTCCGGTCTATAAACAAGCTAGGTTGCATCTTCAGTCGTCCACCTCCGCACTCATGGACTAGCCCTGACTTCCGGTCTGCAAACATGCCTGGTCGCAACTTCAGTCCCCCACCTCCACACCAGGAACCAGCAAATTCAAAAGGAAGGTATTATGTGAATCCAAACTAAAAGTTATCATTAAGAAAAGGCCCCATTACTAATGAATTGTGATTTTAAAATCAGTGCATTATAACTGGATGTTCATGTTGCTGATGCAAGGTGATGTTACTTTCTGAAGCAAACCCGTCACTAGAATTCTGGAATTACTGCTATGGATTATCCAGCTATTTGTAATAGAGGCCATACTAAAACATGGGGAACGACCGTCACTATTTATAACTCCTGAATTACTGCTTAACCAATAGCTCAATACAAACTGATTGTATGGTTATTTGTTGTTTTACGTGCTAGCAACATCTAAGGTCATATCAGGACAGACGCATATTTGTAATATAGGCCATGCTAAGACATGCGGAACAACCGTCACTATTTTAAACTGCTGAAATAGTGCTTAACCCACTGGGCACGGTGGCCGGATCAGTAGAGCGCAGGCTTCGTGTGCAGGAGATTGGGAGCTTGGTTCCCAGTCGAGTCAAACCATTAACTTATAAAAAATTGACACTTGTCGCTTTCTAGCCTGGCCCTCGGCATCAATAGGATAGGGCAAGGACTGGTTAGCTCAGTCAGGATAATGTGACTGAGTGGGATATCAGGTCATGGTGCCCACAGCCTGATTTCCCAGTGGGGCAGCACCATAAGTGCAGTCACAAGTCTGCACCCGTCCTGATATGACCGTAGATGTTGCCAGGACGTAAAACTTCAAAGAACCAACTGCTTAACCAATACAAACTGATTGTACACTTATTTGTAATAAGAGACCATACTAAATAGGGGAACAACAGAATTTTTGTTTCATGGTTTATTATTGTTTCATGTGGTTTCACAACTGAGGTTTATACCCAATACTTGCCACACAGTCAAAGAGCACTGATGCAACAATTACATAAGCAGCAGTTTTGATGTCTAAATGGTGTCAATATTAAATATATTCTCCATTGTGATATGTATTGCACTATGTGCCAACATTTGCAGTTTGCAAACACTTCAGACCAGTTCTTTTTTTAGTGCTTTATCACCAGCAAGAATGAAAATGGTCTCTTAACAAAAAGCTTGAAATCTTGGGTGAGTGTCATTTGGACACTTGGTGACGGCAAGATGTCCAAACAGTCTGTATTGAACAGGGATGAAAGTGGTCTGGGGCAAAAATCAAGCTGTGGTTATTACACAGACAACAAATTATTTTGAAAATGCGGATGCCCCCCCTCCCCCAATAAGATTAGCACTGTCAGGGAATCGCGGAAAAATGCAGAAGTCAGGTTTCAACTGTCCTTGTTATGACTATTATCACCCATGTCTTTTATGTTCTCACAACATCTAAGGTCATATAAAACGGGATTCAAACTAACCATTTGTTGCCACATACATCCTGATTACTTGTCATTTTGTTAAACATTAATTGGTAAATATTTAAAAAATCGCGGAGATCTTCAATCCATGAATTTGAATAGCCATAACCAGTGGGACTAAGATAATGCATGGAGAGCACTCTATGAAATACGACTTTCGACAATTTTCTACGATTTCATGACAATGCTAACTATACAGAGAGAATTTCTGTATTTTCACAGAAATCAATGTAGACCCTCTGGCTGTCCACTAACCCAACACTGGCCTGTCACTGAGCACCCGGGAGAGTTAAAGGTTTCAAATCCTCTTGGAATGTTGTGCTAATTCAATAATATATATCACAGTGTTCACACAGCTATTCAGCAAATCAATTTAAGGCCAGTTTCTTTCTTTTTAAGGCCGAAAAATATGAATTGATAATGATTACATACATGTTTCTGTATGCTAATTTAATAAAGTAAAAGAAGCAACTAGGGAATTAACATCTTTATTATACTCAACAGTTGACCTAGATTAGTTAATAAGCCACACATCTAGCCATTCAAAACACTGTTGCCACTCAAATTTGCCCTCCCCTCCCTTGAAATGAAAAACTTCAATGGTTAACCCCCACCTCCCACCCCGGGATTTGGTCATTTTTCAAGGCTGTTTCAAGGTATTTTCAAATTCAAGGCCTTTTCAAGATTGTGCGAACTCTGTGTCAAGTAATATTGCAGGGCATTTTTAGAAATGCAAATTACAAAATCGTCTGTCTTTCAGCCCTGAACCAGAATGGTAAAACAAGAACGCTTTTGCAGGTTTTGGAACAAAATGACCTAACTTTAATCAAATACGAGCAATAAATACTTCACTAAAATGGCCGGGTAAGTCAGTATGAATATAAATGAGCCCTTAAAGACATATATATATATATATGCGCAGTGTAAGTCAATGAAGAGGAAAGTTATATAAAATTGATCTCATTGAAAATGTAAACTTTGCAGATTTAATACAATACTAACATTCAGATCAATATACCAATGCCTATACACATATGTATACATATGATTGCATTATAAAAGCGGACACATATAAAACAAAAATGAGCAAAAAACATCAATAAGACCCAGTAATTAAAAACAGTTTCATAAGAATACTCACTACTAACATTGTCGGAAAAAATAAGACATTATGAGTGATTCCCGAATATATTATAAATACTGGTACAATAAATGCCCACCGTGTTATCAAGGTATGTAGTTGGTGGTGGTTTGAAGTTCAAACTGCACGTTGACATGCTTTATCTGGATGCTGCATACTAGACGATACTTGTCGCGGCTTCATGGGAGACTAAGAAACATCGATCTTCACAAGCGAACTGATCAAGACTCCCTAACTCACAGAGCTAGGAAATACGAGTACTCATCAGCTGCTAAAGCATGAGTGAAGCTACAAGTTCCATGACAATGAACTTAATACGCGTGACATTGGACCCATGCCACACGCTTCAAACAAAGCATTTCCAGGCGACAGTTGGGGCAGCTAGTCAAGTGAGGTGCTGTATTTAAACATGCCACTTCAGGATAGCAAGCACGAGGGCAGTTTATTCGCTGAATACTGCTTATGTTAGAGGTCTCAGGACATATAGACAAAACCATAACCGGCTAGCAGTCACCTGCTGTCGCGTAATGACGGCAAAGGTTTTGTATAATGCCCAGGAAGGTCATTCACATCTCCAGACCACACCTGTAAGCGTATTCCGAACGCTTCCGAGAATTTAAAGTCCATCGCTCGCATTTCTTTAAAGGCAGCCCGCTCCGATGCTTCGGCTAATGCCAACCTTTTTAACAGTTTGGCCTCCCTCGCTTTGTGCGATTGTTCCTGTAGTGCACACCGCATACGAGGCGGCGCCTGGTTAAATGCACCGACTGCTACATGAGTCCCAGTGCCTGACTTCATTGTAAATAGAGTCCCACTCGTTGGCGTGTCATTTGCTGAGGATTGTGCTTCATGATGGCTTCTATCTTGTAGGTGAGGTCTCCGCACTATGAAGTAAGGGGTCATCCAAAGTTTTCAACATTTTTACGGTTGTACAAAGCATACGATGAGGGAGGGGAGGGGGGATGTGGAAGAAGGGGGACGGGGCGTAAGACTTATATGATTTATTTAAATGCCAATGTGTACTACTCTTCTTTTTAGGATTGTGGGGAGGGAGGGGGGGGGGGGTGTTTGAAAAAGGGGTCCTCTTTGTATGACCGTGAAAATGTTGAAAACCTTGGATGACCTGCAAGTTAACTAACCTATCAAAGATGATGCCTGAAAAAATGGATAACTTAGGGGAATTAAGCTCATTTTAACCCCCCACCCACACAAAAAAACACCCACTAAAAATCCCATTCACAAACAAACACATACACAACAGCACTCTTTTATTCTCAAAGTTGGCTATAGTGGGAGGTCCCCTGAAACAGGGGAAATTAGAATCACTAAAAGTATATCCTGAGTAATCGTTGACAAAAAATCAAGTCTTGCTGTCCACAACAAGCTAAATCTAGTCAAAACATCTACAGCGAAGCCGTTGGGAGTTAGCCATGTTACAGTAGCAAGGGGAAGGACAATAGAATAACCCCCCCACCCCAAAATGTTATGTAACAATCACTCAAAACACCCCTCCAGCCGCATATCACACTGAGTATGATTCGCTAAAACAAACCACCCCGTGGACGCAACATATTTTTCTATTTCAAAGATGATGCCTGAAAAATTTGATAACTTAGGGGAAGTGCACCAAGACATTTGAACATTTGCATGTCAGACTGAGTGCCATCACCTCTACACTCCCTTAAAATTAAGCTCATTTTACCCACCCACCTCGCAAAAAGAAAACCCACCCAAAAACCCGTCATAAACAAACCCACATACATAACAGCTATTATTTATTCTCGAAGTCGGATACAGTGAGAGGTCCCCTGAAAACAGTGGAAATTAGAATCACTAAAATTATATCCTGTGTAATCGTTGAAAAAAAACAATCAACTCTTGCGGTCCACATATCCTAAATCTATTCAAAACATCTACAGCGAAGCAGTTGGGAGTTAGCCATGTTACGGTAGCAGGGGAAAGGACAAGTCTAACCTCCCCACCCCAAAATGTTATGTAACAATCAATCAAAACACCCCTCCAGCCCCGTATCACACTGAGTATGATTCGCCAAAGACAACCACTCCGTGATCGCAACATAATTTTCTTAATGTACTGCAATAGAAAGCCAATGTAGGAATAAAGATTGCTGCCGTCACTCAGATTTACTGCTCATTGGCACTCTGCCAATGACATAATTTGTACATAAAATCTTCTAATTGAATAAAAAGCCAACGTAGAGTGAAGATAGCTGCCATCACTTGAATTTACCCCTTATTGGCACTGAACCAATGACATAATTTGTACATACAAATCTTCTAATGGAATAGAAAACTAATGTAGAGTGAAGCTTGCTGCAGTCACCCAGATTTACTGCTCATTGGCACTCAGTGAATGACATAATTTGCACGCAGCCCCTGAAGCTAATGTAAGAAAAAGTCAATGTAAATTAAAGATTGTTGCTGCTGGCGCTGCTGTCACTGCTATATATACGGCTTTTCAGATTCAAGGCTATTGGCACTTAGCCAAGGACATAACTTGTATATAGCCGCATTAGCTAACTGAATAGAATACCGAAGTAGATCATAAGATTGCTGCTGCCACCATTCAGATTTACAAGCCATTGGACCTCAGCCAATGGCATAATTTTTGCACAGCCCTGTAAGGTAACAAAATAGAAAGCCAATATAGACTGTTGAATGCTGTTGCTGCTGCTGCGGCCACTGCTATTTGTTGACGCTCCTCTTGGTGCTCAGCCAATCATTTTATCATAAATAAATTTGGAGAGCACAATGAAAACGAAAAAAGGAAAGTTTGTTGTATTTAATTACGCCTCTCGAGCACATCAATTTTTATAATTGGCTATTGGACGTCAAACATATGGTCATTCTGACATTTCTTTGGAGGAAACCCGCTGCCGCCACATAGGCTACTCTTTTGATAAGCAGCACAGGTTTTTTTAATATGCACTTTCCCAGACAGGACAGCATATACCACAGCCTTTGATGAACCAGTTGTGGACTACTGGTTGGAACGGAAAATATCCCAAACTGCAAATGTATCCATGGAGCAGGATCGATTGGATGACCCACACCTACACAGGTGGACACCCTACTGCCTGAGCTACGTCCCGCTCCCACAATGAAAACGAGGCATGCATATTCAGGAAATATAAAAAATACAGGTGAACATTTAATTTCAATTAAGCAAAGGACAAATGTCATTATGGATCCATCACAACGTTAAGTAACATTCTGTACATTCATTGTGTGTTGCGTCAATCATGTCGGACAGAAACATCTTCATCATGTTCCATTCATATACAAAGAACATGTGTTAGCATGAGAGAAAACAGGTTATCCACTCCACATTCATATTGAATCATTAATTATGTAAATTAGTTAGAAACAAATATTTGAAAGCATCGTTTATCTATGGAAAAGGCTTGAGATATTGGAGTTTTACATCCTAGCAACATCAATGATCATGTCACGTCAGGATGGGCACCCACTTTGTAAAAGTGCACAACCCTGACGGCTTTACAGTGCTGCTCCACTGGGATACCATGCCACCAACACCATGATGCAATATCCCACTCAGTCACATTATTCGGACACTGAACTAACCAGTCCTTGCCCTATCCTATTAATGTCCAATGACAGATGATTTAGTGACAAGTGCAAAATTTGTACACTTTTTATTTGACTTAGTCTAGGTGAACTCCACCAAACCAAAGCACTAGGTTAGTGGTTCGGGTAAAACCTCACCAAGATTATTAATACCTGGATTATAAGTAATTAAGTGATGTTTCTAAAGCGGCAACATACTTTCTCTAGAAGCTAAATACCTTTCGCATGGCTTATTCGTGCTTACCTGTCGGGGGGACGGCTTGCATCTTGCGACGCCGCAGTGCTTCCTCTACATTGTGACCACACTGCAGCAGGAGGTAGAGCGCTTGCTCATCGTCTCGAGTGTGACTACTGGTGGGTATTGCCTGCACGCCTTGCAAGCACTGTTGGTTCTGTTTGTGTACGTCGTCCAGGTAAGTCTCAACTAAACACAAAAACAACGCAAAATACAGGTCAGATGGCCAGATTCAGTTGCGTGTTATTTCTAAGACTTCCAACACAGATTGGTAACACACTCTAAATGATTTAAATAAAAAGAAATGTAGGGTGTCCATGGAAAATCAATTAGAATTGGTACTCTGTCTGATAGCTTACTCATCATATTACTGTTCCATGAAATGGTTCGAGGCCATACTCTCCCACATAAGCCAGCCAGCACTGATCAGTTATTTTCAAAAACCTAATGCTAAATATAAATGAAGTGTAAAGATTTAAAAACCTTAATCCATGTACAAATAATATTCCCGTCACAAGTAATTCACATAACGAGACAAAACAAGTCAATGCAGTATATAGTTTTAATATTTTATTTAAGAAAACAAGTCCATAACCTCAAAGAAGTTGTTCATACGTGTTCGAGATAGCTATTCGGCGACAGAGCCTAGTCTTAATTCTAGTACATATAACAATTCAATAACACTCAGATGATCATGGTAGTTCTGCTGGGCAACAATATGTTAACAGTAGCTATAACTGATGCATTTTGAATGGCGATATTTTTTTAACTTTAGATGAATTTATTTCCATGATCATTATAATCTACTTTAATCTCACTTGAACTAACTTTATTTTAACAGGTCAACTTCATTTGATGACAGCTTTAGTTCGGGATTTAACCTGACGTCTACAAATCAGTTGCGTATCTTCAATGGCAATAATAAAAATATTGAAACTCGTAAAGCAAAAGCAGTAAACAATGAAGCCCATACTATTATTTGTGTTAACTTACCTGACGTGTCATTCATTTTGTTCGGGTCCCACAACAGTCGGTCTTCATTTTCATATGCTATAAAAGGACAAGGATGAACCTGTTTTATAAACTGTATGGTTAAGTTCTCCTATATATAAAAGGGATGGCCTATCATGTACACGACTAGTTTCCAGACTAAATCACTGTTATCTAGCGTTTTCTTAATTTTGTTTTTAAACCCAATATTTTACCACAGATAACTTCAGAATTGATCTATGTATTTACCATTATTTCCGTGTTTTCTTAAAACCCAAAACGTACCAACAATTTAGAGAAAAGGACTGTGTCACAAATCGTTGAATTGACATAATTCACTCATTTGTAAATTACATACTAAGACAATAAGACAAACCCAATATCAATTTAAAACTTAGTGATATTACGCCATGGCGGCAGAAAAAGGGAATATATTCACAGCAAAAGGTGAATAAAAATTTACTTTTGTTAACCCATCATTACTAAACAAAATTCGCATGCAATTCTAAAATATTGAATTGTGTCAAAACAGATACAACAGAATGACGTAGAAGGTGTGTACCTGGTGCATCGCCGTATTTACACATCCCATCAGGCACCGCGGCTTGGAAGTCGGACCCGACGCTTATCATCTAAAACACAGCACAATTGGCTATCACAATCACTCTTTATCTTATAAGAAAAACAAAGTGTAAATAGCTGTACCAACAATGAATGTAAGACCAGTGCCTCAGCGATGAAAAAAGGCATTGTTGGAAAGAATAAATACACATCTTTTAAAAATTAAATTAAAAAAAGTTGTTTCAATATTTGCATAGCAGTAAATATTTGTGTACACTATAACAAAGCCCTCAAATGTACTTCCCCCCACCCTTCCTTGAAGATTTATACTGGCTGTCATGGATAAGTCTGAATAGACTTGTTTTCAGCATTAGACAGTTTGTCGATAGAAAGCCTGAG
This sequence comes from Branchipolynoe longqiensis, assembly GCA_030323885.1. Taxonomy (NCBI): domain Eukaryota; kingdom Metazoa; phylum Annelida; class Polychaeta; order Phyllodocida; family Polynoidae; genus Branchipolynoe; species Branchipolynoe longqiensis. The sequence continues at coordinate 146,054,600 of CM059187.1, forward strand.
CCTACACTTTTACCGACCCAAGGGATTTTTAACCTCCCACACCACATAGACATGGTATGAGAGCAACTAGCCTTTGATGACGCTGTAAGTTATACACAATGGTGGAAATCCAAATTGGCAGAGGTGGGGGTATGGGGAATTGTACTAAATTATGCTACACCCGTAACCCCAACTACCTCCCTTGTATGCAGACAAGCCCAGATCCATATCAATATTCAAGAAGAATGCATGAATAATGGACAACATTTAGAACATAAAGAGGCATACGCACAAGTACATAATTGTAATGTGACCAAATACATCTTCACAGTTTAAAGACAGCGTAATAGTTTCACTCATTTTCATGACTCACATATAGCCCACATATATTAACGTTACATAGTCAGATGTTTTTGAGTTTTGGTGATTTTTATGAGATAAATATATTAAATGGACCGTGATAAACTACCTTATTTCAGGTTGAAGTAACTTTTATCATAAATGGATAAGTTTTGAGATGTTTGACATTCAAACAGGTAAAATTAGTTTGGGTAAGCATGCCAAAAATCTGACACCATAGGCTTCAGCAGCAACATGTTCTAGTAAATTGTCTCAGTACCCCCTTCTATGTGCAACAAATGCTAAATAAATGCATCAATATGATTATTTTGATTTTGAAAATTTGATGCTTCATTGGACTATGCAGCTTTAAGACAAAACAATAGATTGCATGGAGATAATAATAGTCCATATTGGATATCTTCATCGGCATTTGTTGATTTAAATTGCCTTCATGCACACGATGGTGACAAAACAATAGATTGCATGGACCAAATAATAGTCCATATTGGATATCTTCATCAACATTTGTTTGATTTAAATTGCCTTCATGCACACGATGGTGATGCACATAAACAGAAAAACAAACAACTTCTGACAAAAAATTAATCAATCAATGATGTATTGAGTGGTACCTTTTTCCAGTCTTCATCCTTGATTGGATGGTAGTCCTCATCTTCAGAATCGTCTTCGTCGGAGGACCCGTTCTGACTGTTCGCTGCTAAGAATTGCAAGCAAAAAACAAAACAAAAAGAGATAATTTCATAGAATATATAATATAAAGTACATCAGCTGAATAAACAATTCTAATGAGGCCACTGACTCCTATACATTCCACAATGAGGACAATGTGTTCTTAACACACACCTTTTGGGATAAAAGGAATATCTGATGGGGGGAAAAAGCGCGGTGAGATAAGAGTTACAACGAAGCAGAATGCTCTTCATGGAGATAGGCTGCAGTGGCTGCTCAGAGGAATGGAGTTAGCACAGTGCGAGCTGCAATGGCTGCTCAGAGGAATGGAGTTAGCACAGTGCGAGCTGCAGTGGCTGCTCAGAGGAATGGAGTTAGCACAGTGCTAGGAGAGTACTGGATGAAACCATAATTTCGGTATTTTTGCAAAATTCCCTGACAATGCTAAGCCAATGAGAGAATTTCATTGTTTTTGCGGAAATCCACCGTCAGTCAGTAGATGGAAGGCGCAGCACCAAGCAGCATTCACCCAACACCAGCCGTCACTGAGACTGTGACAGAGTTAAATGTTTCACGCCTTTCTGGAATTTGGTGATATTAGGTCTATTAAGGATGAAAATAGATCAAATTAAATGTGTTAAAAAAAACAACTATTCTCATGTCGTAGATGTTTGATAAAAACACAAATCATGGAACTTGCAAAATTGCGGAGTTTTTCATCCCTGGTTGAGATACATCATTTTTGAGTATAAAACAAGCCCAACCCAGTTGTCTTACATCTAAGCAGGCGACTTGTCTGGGACGGCAGTTCTTTGACGCAGACTAATAAGTCATTCACCGTCGTCTCCTTATTATTGTCATCGTCGTCCTTCAAAAGGTCCCGCGCAATCTCATCCTTGTCCAACGTCAAGTCCTGGCAAACACCAAATTGAGGTTAGGTGTATGCTAGGAGGCTCATTCATAATTAAGAGAAAGCGGAAGGCCATAATAGTTAACTCACGAAGCAAACCATGCACACTCATAAAATATCATCGCAGCGTTGGAAATAAGGCTTGTCCACGCCAAGTGAGAGTACTAGTCAGAGTAGGCACGGACAAGCAGAATATGGCTTGAGCTTTTCAGTTGGACAAATGAAATACAAAGAATTTGGCATAGGCAGCTCTGTATAATGCACATGGCCTTATTCAAATATAAATAATGGAATCCTTCCATAATAAAGGTAAGTGCTGCGATAAAGTGAAAATTCAAGGGGACAAGTGACAGCTATTCTACAGCAACAGGATAGTAAACGACTGGAATGTGCTGCCAGCCCATGTTGTAGAAACACCTTCCGTCAAGGCCTTCAAGGGTAGACTCGATAAACATTGGCAGGGACTGCGATATTGCATACATCCGGTACTCAATGCTTATAATGTGAATAAGTCAGATATTGACAGGCCTCGAACTGATACAGGCTTTTAAACCCAACAAAATCAGAACAGGATAAGTATGAGTATGAGTAAGTGAAAATCACACGATACTTATCCTAAGGACAAGTGGAACATTTTGCTTATTTCTATCACTGCATCGGAAAATTATTCTGGATTGTTGAAGGAGTACTCAGAAATCCGCTGTGTGGCTGACTTCCCTAAGCACCATCATCAAGCGATGTTATTTGTTGGGGTTTTACATCCTGGCAAAATCTAAGGTCATCTCAGGATGGGTACCGACTTGCAACAGTGTGCACATATGGCGACTTCATAGTGCTTCCCAACCGGGAGACAAGGCTGCCGCCACATTGACCCAATTTCCCACAGTCACATTATCATGATACTGAGCTTGTCCTATCCTAGAAATGTGATGCACCACGCTAGGTAGCGACAAGTATCAATTTGGTAAGTTATTGGTTTGACTCTGTTGGGTTTCTTACTAACTACTTTCCACACAGGAAGCTTGTATTCTACCTATTCAGCAACAACACCCGGTGCCCAACATCAGTTGAAAATGACCAATGAACATCTTTTATCACTCACCACAATCTCATTTCCTAGATTGTTCATTATTAAAATGAATTGTGTAAATGGCTAAATGATACAGACTGTTATGGTTGCCAAGACCGGTGACTCCTACCTGATTACTGAGGATTTCTTCTTCGCTTGATGATCGTGTGTCATGTCGCTCGGCTGGAACAGGCGGTGGCCCCCCACTGTCGTAGCCATACATTGCTAGCAAGTCCTCAATCGGCATGTCGCCTTCCTGCATGTTTGACAACAATTCTGGCATTAGCCGTACCCACACAAACTCGAAAAGAAAAACAATGATCACATCAATCCAATTCTTCAAAAATTGCTTGACTGACAGTTAAATATCGGATTGAGGCCAAGATTTAAATAATTGTATTGTTGGTTAGTTGATTGTTGGAGTTTTACGTTCTAGCAACATCAAAGGTCATATCAGGATGGGTACCGATTTTTGATTAATGTTAATCAGTAAATATTAAAAAATCGTGGAGATCTTTCATCCCTCATAAAATTAGATTGCCTAGACGCTACAGCTCAATATGTATAACCCTACCTTTTCCAAGTCGTCCAGTTCGTTGGAGCAGCTCTCTCCACTCAGAGCCTCTTCCTCATCCAGAGTATGCTCATCATCGTAGTCATGGACAAGCATCTCTGCAGATGGCTCAAACTCGCGATCCGTGTCTGTAAACCACAACATCCACCGGTAAGCCAATCAACAGTGCCCAACAAGGTACATTCATTTGTGAGCATACAAAACCAACAGATTGTGCAACGTGAAATCCGCCCCCACACACCTATTTTCACATCATCAAACCAGGGCTAGCTAGGTAACTCTCTGATGTCATGAAAGAAGACTTAGTTGTAACCTATGGATTCCACCCGTCCTCTCCCTGTCTGACGTCATGAAAGACTAAGTTGTTAATACCAAAGAAATGTTAGTTGGTTGGTTAAGTTTTACGTCCTAGCAATGACCTTAGATGTTGCTAGGACATAAAAATTCAACAACCAACCAACATTTCTTTGGCATAAACAACTAAGTCTTCTTTCGTGACGTCAGACAGGGAGAGGACTGGTGAAATCCATAGGTTACAATGCATGTTAACTAGGTCTTCTTTCATGAGTGGTGGAATCCATGTTATAAGGTATGTAAACAACTGAGCATGTGGTATGCAGGTATTGCAATACCTAGAAGTTTGACGCCACTGCCCTGCAGAGTTGTAAACCACTGCCTTGTGGTACAGGTTCTTGACAGAACCGAAGGCTAAGGGAGCAAACCATAAACAGAAAACCATGTCACTGTGGCAGCATTAAGGGCGGTTGATGTATGGAACTCCCAACATCTCCCGACCAGCCACTGCATGGACAAATATTTTTGTGCCTGCCTGGACATGTTCTTGCCGGTGTGAAACCTCTATTTGCTCCCCGAGAGAGTGCGGCTGGTAACTTGCAAAAGCCAGCAGCACTTCAACACTTTTGCAGGCAGCTTTCATGAAATGTACAACCGCACAAAACACCATACCAGAGAGCAGCAGTCAAGTAATGAAAGCAGTTTTTGTCGCATCGCGACCGACAGCATGATGATGATGATGATGAAACAACTGAGCATTCTTTGGTGGTGTCAGGGTTAAGCTGGGGAAATTTCAGTCATAGACGACTGGTCTTCCTCATTTACTGCTCCTTGCCATAGCTTAGTAATGCCGAGCATCTGGCTAGGAAGCAACAAGTATCAATTTTTACGCCATTGGTTTGACTCGACCAGGATTCAAACCACACGATCTACCAACACGGGAGACGGACGCTCTAACTCATTCGACCATCCCATCTGGTTTACCAAGTGGCACATATCAATTTTATAAGTCATTGGTTTGACTCGGCCGGGATTCAAACTCCTGACCTTCTAACTTGACTAATATACTTTAATTATTTTCAATAATCTTTATCCTAAGGGTGTGTGAACAGGTGTTTTTTTCATAGCCTCATCTGTACCATTCAATAAGATAAGCTATCCTTCAACTGTAACGAAGGTGTCTTTCTTAATTATTTTGATTTTGTTTTACTTCGAGAAACAGCTGCCAGATTCCCTTTCGAGTCAAATCAACCTATAAATACGTATTCCTACACAATAATATTATAGCTATTATTTGTTTAAAAGTTGTCGTTAATAATAATAATTATAATAATGTCTATAAATATACATAAGCATCCATGCTTTATGCAACACATTGTTATTTTCTTGTACATTGTTTTCCTTATGTTCCTCCAAAGCCTCTCACAAAGCCTTAGCCTGTCGGATTCTACATATCTAACTAGATACTGGCGCACCTATTAAACATTTGTTGCAGAAGGTAATATTGAGACAATTTAATAGAACCTGTTACTGATGATGCATACGGTGTCAGAGTATTGGGGTTCCTGTCAAAATTAATTTTGGATGGTTGTACTTCAAATATCTCAAAAGTTAGTTATTTAAAATGAAAGTTACTTCAAACTAAAATAAGGTAGGTTATAACATCAACCTAATAATTTATCTGAGAAGATGACAGAAACTGAAAACCATCAGACTATGCAAATTCAAACAACTATCTCCTCAGCTTATTAGGTAGTCAATATTCACCTATGCCTTCAACATATCATTTACCAAGTGGCATCTTTAATTCTTCAACATAAGTGACCCTGCCTTACCTTACAACCGAACCTTTGTGTCATTGGTCAGTTTTCTTTAGGTTTGTTCATTTTCCAGCTTCCGCGCCTTAGAATTGTTCTCATCAAGATCCCCAAGTGGCTTTCACTTGACACCTCGTAGAATTATTGAGGGTCCAACATAACTCCTCCCTATTCTAGTACCAGTAGGCACTTGAAAATCTGCCCTGCTTGCCGGTCGCGCTAAAGTAGCGCCGTGACGTCATCACTTTTCCGAAGTATGTTTTTTTGTAGTGCACAGAAATGCGGATTTCAGAATTAGCTCTGTTAAAAATAGGATACAAATGGTACCATTTTGAAGCACACTAATTTTGACAGATTCTAGTTTTTGTCTCATCAAAATCCAACAGGAATTGACAGACATCCAGCTTTCTGAAGTTTAAGGTAACTTTCCCTATTCATGACACTCTTGCTATTTAGCAGACCTTTTTTTTTCACTCTTGGTAGACTAGTTATTTAATGTCTTAACTATTAATACGTGAAGTTTTATAGGGATCCGAATTTCCGTTTTTCCATAAGTTTGCCAATGGGGCGCCGTTTTTCATTTTCAAGAAACCAATATGGCAAACTACATATCTCCATACATAAAAAGTGAAATATCTCTAAAACTGCACCACATACAAACAAACTGCTTGGCACACAAACAGATTATACTAAATTTATATGGGGGCCCATTTACCAATTAGCACAGCCGAGCACTGAAAGTTGGGTATGGCAGACTATAAGAACCCAAAATCTCCGTACAGAAAAAGTTAAATTTCTCGAAAATCGCACCACATACAAACAAATCGTCTGGCACACAAACAGATAGCATGTTTAACAAACAGATTACATTAAATTTATATGGGGGAAATTTACCAATTAGCGGGGACGAGCACTGAAAGTTGGGTGACTTTTGAGTTATTTTCTCAGCTGAACTGGCACATATTTCTTCCTAGAAAAAGACATACTCAAATGTTGGTATTGTAGACATTCAAATTTCCATTCAACATTTGTACTGTGTTTACATAAAACAAAAGAAAAACAGTGTTTCCTAGAGGTTGCAACTTTTTGCTATGGTGCGAAGCGTGAGAAGCCATACACGCAGATTTGCAAGTCTCTACCTATGGTAGGTATGTCAGATTCCATTAGGGGTGCGTCGGTCACCGTGTCATTGGTAAAATGTTCCTGCATTTTCACGATTCCACCCTTGATTAAAGTACTTTTGCATTGGACTATTTTCATTGGACTATATGACCTTAGATGTTGCTAGGACGTAAAACAACAACAAACAAACCAGACTAAATTTAACAATTAAGCCGACATTAGAAATGACATAACTTTCTTCCCTATTAAGATATTTTCAAAATTACAACAGATTTGAGTTTGTCTCAGCAAGATCTGTTGAAAGAGCTTAAATTTATATTGTTTATTGTGTTTTGAAATTTTAGCTGATCTACATACCTATCATAGGTAGGTAGATCAGCTATGGGGCGCTTCTTTAAGTTACCGTAACTGACTTTTTGTAGCCACTGATAGTAGGTATGTTGACATCCCCGTGATGCATCGCCCCGTGTTGTCCCCGATCGCTGTGATCGTGAGTGCGCGAACGGGTATCGACATGTGTACCAAAATTGCTTCTAATTGGCTAATGGTTGGGGATACACGGTAATCCCGATGACATCATACATAAGGAAACCTCTCTGAACGTGATCGTTTTCGAATTTTTCATTTCTGTTGATTGGTTCGTTTGTGACACCATTTCAAACATTTGCAATCATTTTTGGATGCTCAAATCGGTTCAAAATCACTATGGACGTAAATTTAAAAAAATATAGACCCAATTATTAATGTCTTTTCTCACGATATACCAAGTATTATCACGATCCTATACGTCGAACGTGGTTAATTTTGTGTGTCAAACTGTCATTCAGTATGTTGACATCCCCGCGATGCGTCGCCGCCGTGTTGTCCCCAATCGCTGTGATCGACAAGTCTACCAGATGCTCAAATCGGTTCAAAATCACTTTGGACGTAAATAAAAAATATGTAGACCCAATTATTAATGTCTTTTCTCCCTTTCTACCAAATATTATCATGATCCTATACGTCAAAAGGTGTTAATGGGTCTCACCCATTCCCTTTGTTTCAGTCTATTTACAGGACAAAAAAACATGCAGTTTTATTTTAAATAATAAAAAAATCTTAACTTTCTTAATACTAGACCAATATGCATGGTCTTGGTGTTATTTAAAAGCATATGTTTGACTCTTTATAATGGTATGAGTATCATTTCTATATGGTAAATTTAATTTTTTTTTTTCACATACCTACTCACGGCTACTGATAGGTGTACACGCCAATAATCCCGTTTCTCTATCCAAGGATGAAAGTGGTCTCCGGCAAAAAAGTGGAAATGCTGATATTCTCCCATAGATCTAGCATTGTCAGGGAATCGCCGAAAATTTCCGGAAGTCGGGTTTCATATATATTGGTATATGCTGATAGTGCTGTGCCGTTTGAAGCATTTATTAGTAGTATACACTGATGGTGCTGCAGCATAAAACAACGTATTAGTGGGCCCTACATGTTGATTGTGCTGCAGGGTTGAAAAATCCCGGAAATCGCGGAGATCTTTCATCCCTGTCTATCCGAAGAGCTGAACTCACTACCTTAATACCGATTTTTGGGGAGTTCTACTACTCTAGGTCTAGCTGCTAAGCTGGCTAGATTATAACTGTCAGTGCCAGTGGCAATGCCAATAGCATCCGAAGGAGTTGGCCTACACTAAGACTATGGTGCAATATCTACGGGATAGAAACAATGCAAGATTACAGAACCTATAACTATGTAGAGTATTATAATCTTGAAATATTACCAGAATGAGAAACTTAACACAACGCCCAACCCATTCGCTAGGTTCAACCCATGTAATAAACAAGGGTGGCTTCCCCAGTTCCCGGGCGGGATTTGCCGCGCGATGTTCGAGATGCTTTGAGGCAAGTGGGGGTTCCGTACTAAAGCGGCTTTCTGTGTGTTTATTGATTGACGCACCCGGAGCTATTGACATGAATCGATCGTCAAGAAACGTTGGACAATTCTAGGCAATCTTTAACGCACAGACAACTTTATAAAATTTAATGAAACGCAAGACTTTCCGCTCCGCATCGTCAAACTTCAAGGTGACCCGCTACTCATTTACATATTTTAGGCAACCTGAAAAGTGTTTAAAAGTTATACTTACCGGGACTGGAATCACTCGTCGCTGGCTAGAACGAAACAAAAATACCCAATATGTTAATTCAAGAGAAGAAAATTCAAATTAATCAACAATCCGATTATAATTGGTGATTTTACATCCCGCTTCCATTTCAACCTGCCTCCAAAAATCAGCGCAATTTGACGCCGATTGAAAAAATGTTTTTTTTACGCCATACAGCCCTTGAACACCTCCATAATTAACCACGAATGTACATAAGCCCATCAGGATTCTATACTGACCAAAACATTGAAACACCGCAAATTACAAAACAAATTTCTTAACCAAAATATCCCGCTCGAAGCTGCAAAATTATCAGAAATTACCTCCGCCATCTTGACAAGTATTATGGGATGTACACTTTCGTTGCGAAAACGAGGATGACCCAGATTCAGTGTTCCCGAAACCGCAGCATTAACCGTTTACATTGGTTGGAGCCTTGACAAGGTTTTCACTATACAACTTGATAAATGCCTCAATGCACTATCTATAATTGACCGTGTACTGAAACCAGTATTCATCTTAGATGGATATGCAATATACACACACTTAACACATTTTTATGCTCTTGAAATGTCAATAATCAGAATAAAACAACGACCAGGTGCTCGTTACTGTATCCAATCAGGTGGACGGAAACGCCAAGACGTCGGGAGCTCCCTGGCAACCGGCAAGGATATATGCAAAACCCTTCGGTCTGTGTAAGACGACTCTCTAAATAACAGTATCGTCTATACAATACCACTATGCGCACGCTATTGAAGCTTCACAGTGCTGTGGATTTGAATTTGGGTAATTAAAAAAGAAAAGAAATATATATATATGGGTCATTCTCTAAATCTGGGCACAAAAGTGTGACATGGAAACCTTCCAGATAATAGCAAAAATCTTTCCAAATAATAGCTAGATATGTCAGATTCCGCTAGGGGCGCGTCGGACACCATGTCGATAGTAAAATGTTCCTGCATTTTCACAATTCTGGTCTTGATTAAAGTACTTTTGCATTGGAATATTTTCATAAAGTTTATATCACTGGAAAGAACATGACCTAATCTCACCGAAAATGCACATAAAAATACCCAAATCAAAATATGTAGAGCATACAAAGCTGTCACAATTTGGCAAGGGTCACAGTTTATTATAATGGTGAATCCAGACTAAATTGAACAATTCAGCCGATATTAGAAATGCTATAACTTTCTCCCTTATTAAGATATTTTCAAAATGACCACAGATTTGAGTTTGTCTCAGCAAGATCTGTTGAAAGAGCTTACATTTATACTATTTGTTGTGTTTTGAAATTTTAGCTGATCTACCTATAATAGCCTAATCCAATGTCCGATGAAGGTTTGCATGTTGTGCATATGTCAGAGTTGAACAAAATGAGCTTCACTTTTTTAATTAGATCTTATACAAAAAGGTTGGTGGTTCGATTCCCCATGCCCCCATCTCTGCCAATTTGGATTTCAACCGCTGTGTATAACTTACAGCGTCATCAAAGGCCGGTTGCTCTCATACCATGTCTATGTGGTGTGGGTGGTTAAAAATACCTTGGGTCGGTAAAAGTGTAGGCTCGGGCTTTCTATCGACAAACTGTCTAATGGTGAAAACAAGCCTATTCAGGCTTATCCATGATAGGCAGTATAAATCTTCAACAACAAAAATTATACTCTAATATCACTCGTGTAACATGAAGATCAAAAGCTGTATTCACACGGGGAAGTTAAATCGATTCATATAAATCGACTTGCCTAGTTCGACTCACATGTGCCGTGTGAATGCCCGGCTCAGGCGTTTTAGGGCTGAATCGATTCATATAAATCGTTTAATGTAAAACGCTTACCAAGGTGGTCTACAGGAACCGATCTACGCTGAATCGTTTTATTTATGACATCACACGCATGTGCAGTCGAGGGAAACGTGACAGTCGAGACCTGAGTGTGTTGACTTTCCGGTAAATTTGCTTTATGAACCTGCTAGAGGTGCACATATATTTTTTTCATCATTTATTTTGAGGGTTTCACTGCCCAGCAGAAGTTTTGACTGTTCCAAACCAATACGATTCAGTCCATACATATCTAGGTCGAACCCACACTCTCTCGGCCGACGTCGACGAACCCAAACTGGCGCTGGTTAGTCTGGACTTGCTCATGCGCAGATATCCACTTCCGCCTTAAACCTCCCTAAGTACTGCCTGTGTGAATGCGACACACTTTGAAACTCAGCCCGTGTGAATGCACGCCTAGATCACTTCATATAAATCGCCTTCTGTAGATCGCCTTAGATTTTGCCCGTGTGAATACAGCTAAAGACACTTCCAGAACCTCATTTTAACATATACAACATAGTCAACCAAGATTGTATTGATTGCTGTTAAGCAGACAAGGTTATGACTTACAAGAAAAAAGTAGAAAAATAAGTTGAAAAAAGGTTTGGCTACATGTATGGTGTCAATGTGTAAATTTTTACATTTTCACTCAAGCGCAAAATCATAAAGTTATAATTTTGATATGTTTTGTGGGATAAATTCAATACCTGTAGAACTGCTAATATACCTAATAGACAGAGGCTACAATAATTATTTGACTTGCTATCAATAAAACAAAGACTTAATTATCAGCATGGTAACGTGGATACCAAATATGTGGTACCCAGTTTTGGAGAATAACCCCCATATATATATTAGGTTGATCACTATAATCTACTTCATTTTAGATTGAAGTAAATGGATAACTTTGGGGATATTTGAAGTTAAAATCTAAGAAGTTAATTTTGACATGCACATAGAAATGCGGATATCATAGGTATACTAGGCTTGTGACCCTCGATCCCCCCTCAAATTATTTTCTAAAAAATCAGTAGCCAACACCCTTGCGACCAAAGCAGTGCCACCCCCCAAACAGGGTTTTGGGGGTTGGCACTGTACCCAAAGACCAGGGAAAACTGGTTGGCAATCAGTTGGCGAGTGGTTGGGAACTGGTTGGGGACTGGTTTGCAACTGATTGGCATTTGGTTACCGATCAGTCACAACTGTTATCATCTTGCACCAATATTGTCATGCATTACCCTCATCATGCAGTATCATCATACATTATATCAAGATGCATCAATGTGCCTTATTATCATGCCTCATCATCGTGCTTTATCATCATATCAACATGTCTTATCATTATGCCTTATCATCTTGCCTTATCACCATTTATTATCATCATGCACCATCATCACAAATCATTATCATGCATCATCACACATCATCATGCATCACCATGCTTCATCACCACACATCATCACTCATGCTTCATCGCACATTGAAGTTGTAGTGTGAGAGACTAGTTGACTTCTTTTTGTCTGAGATTGATGCTATGCAATGGTTTCCTCCTAACTGATTGTTTGTCTACACACCTGTTCTGATCACAATCGTGCCTCTTATTTCTAGTGGCTCCATATTTGACTACAATAGACTTGTTCGTAATTCCGGCTGTGTGGTGCATTGTGGGATGTTTGGTAGCAAAACAAATCCGCGAGAAGCACATGTCTAATGCTAAACCATTGAGTGCGGCAATGAAATCTGTTAGTTTCAGGTCATTTCAGCTCATGTTTGGAACGTAGAATACCAACTAAAATATATATATATATATAATACATTAAGATGTCAATCTTTTATTTAACACTGCATTTACACCAATCTAATCAGCACATCTTATGCCATCTGCATCTAGAAATAGACAATTCTGGTCACTCAGACTCGTATTACAGCCATAGCCAGAGTCAATTTTGCTTATTTTATTCATGTTTTTATTTATATCCTATTGTTAATGACATATGTAGAGCTAGGAAATGAGTAGGGTTAATCAGGCATTGGTTATATATTTCTTTGAAACAAGTATCTTTTGACACATTTGACATTTTAATATTTAGAACAAGAAGTAATAATGGTGATGTGGATATCATCCTTAAACTTAAAGTGACTGCATGATTGTGTTGTGTGGAATTGTATGTTTCTTAGCTCAAAATGCTTATCTATTGCTAGATTATTTCTTAAATATATTCATTATATCATTATATTGCATGTGTATGCCAAATTGTTATGTATTTCTATTAATTTTGAATAAAATCGAAGTTTTCCCCTACGAGTATCGGCTAACTCATTGGCTGTACGCATTTGTTTTGCTCTCAACGCTGTTTTCAGCGCATGCGCAGTCGGGATTACAAACTAGTCTATTGCACGTATGATGAAAACATAAATATAACATCACAGTACAGGAAATAACCGTGCGGATAGTAACACTCGACGTGGAAGCCTTGTGCGCATAGTGCGTATGTCAGCGGCCCAAGCGGCAACGTATACAGACATCGTCCGTCCACGGGAGATGTAATAAGTCGGAACTGTTAATATTGCAATAATATAGCTGTTTGTAAATATATAAGCCCGGTCTACCAGACCAAACACAAAGATGGCGACACCAAAAACTAAAAGGACGACAACTTTTGTCCCGTAAGTTCTTGTTCGATTTCAAATCATTATTTTAAGCTAGAGCAGAGGCCAGAGCAATACCATTGGCATTGCATTGGCATTGGCAATGCCAATGCCAATCATAATGGCAATGCCAATGAATGAGTGACTTATGCCTCAGTCACACGACGGGCTGCGTTCGCTTACGATCGATTTGCGACCAAAAGTCTGCGATCTCCTTGCGACAAAATTGAAACAATTTGTTACAAACTATTTAATACATCGCCATGTCGACCATTATGCACGAGGGGTCGAGGCGACGCGCCACATCGCATCGGTCGGCAATCGTTAGTATTGTAGTATTCATATTAGTACTTGTATGTTATGCACATTTATTTTTATACCTATTATGGACCAATTTATGTAACTACCATAATTCAAGACGCCGGAGACAGAAATAGTGCACAGTACCTTTTATTTAACTAAAGGAAGGCCTGACATCAGAAGCATAATTGTTAACTCTTATGCAGCTGTAACAACCAAGTCGGACATCCGACACGCTCTTCGTACTTAAGGTAACATATCTTCAGTAAGTGTTAACCTGTGCGGATAACAAACACGACAAACTTAATGAGTCTGGAAAAAAAAATCAGGTTTGAGTTGTTTAAGTCAAGGTCGAGTAGGTCAAAGTTCAGGTCTAGTCCAGGGGACTATATGGCATACAGTACTGAAGGTAACAGGGCTTCAGGTAATTCTTAACCTTAACCACTCACATTCACAGCAATCTTAATTTTTGTCTGAAAGTAAACAAGTTATCTGAACCTTTTGTGTCAATGGTGTCAAGATCATGTTGTTCGGGTAAGTTGGCGTTGTTGACGATGACATGAAACTACAGTGCCGAATGCATCATAGTCAGTTAAATCTTACAAATGCAAGTTTCAGTACATCAGCTCGATCGGGAAAGTCATATAACCAATTTACGTATTTATTTGTCTATACTTTACTTTTTCATATTTACTTCTGGGTTCGACCCGCTAAGCAACTGATTATGAGTTATCTTACGCCTAATCCTAACATCACTCATCTGCAGTTGGTGTACGGACGGAACTTTACACATTCAGTCACTACTGTAATGATACGGTCAGCCAAGACACCAGATGAAGCACCTCAGACACTCAGCCTGCCACCAATAGGCCCTAACAGTACACAGGCAATCTGGGAAAGGGAGGGTGGGGAAAAACTACTCCACCGTATAGTGTTTCTTAACTATTGAGACTACTTAGGGATCCGAACCGTACTTTACAGCATTACAGCAGTGAATGACCGTTGTCGCAACAGCTCATAGGGAATCATTGGTATCCATGGGTAAATGCTACTATTTTGTGTCCTGGGGAACCCTGGCAACCCCACCATAGCTGTCCTGGTACCCTAGCACGTGGTCTCCAACGTCGCGAAAGTCACAAGTTACCGGTGTCAACCTCCCCCAGCTTACGAGGGAATGCTAGTCTTATGTTATTAAGTTATCCTGGTACCCTAGCACGGTCTCCAACGTCGTGAAAGTCACTAGTTACTGGCGGCAACCTCCCCCAGCTTACGAGGGAATGCTAGTCCTACATTATGAAGTTATCCTGGTACCCCAGCACGGTCTCCAGCGTCATGAATTACTCATTTTACAGGCAACATGCACAATGCTGAGTCTGAAATAAAGTATTGAATTGAATCGAAAATACTCAATCATAGTTTGGGCAGCATGATCTTCCAGTCGGATATCACTATAAAGTTGCCATGAGTGTGCACTGTCACAAGTCAGTACCATCATCCTGATGTTACCTTAGACGTTGCTAGGACATAAATCCCCAGAAAATAAACCTCGCGATTTTCATACTAAGTAATAAGTTAATATCTATTGCCAGTTTTGATTCTAAAGCAAAATAATCGATTAACAACGGTGACATGATATAACACTGGCTACCTTATTGGTATATTCCACGGTCTGAACACCAGAACCGTGCACTACCCAAGTCTGTCACACATCACATAATCTAATGTGATATATGTTTAATTGATTTGATTAAGAAATACATGTAGTATTAAACTAGTAACTACTGTGATCGATGTCTGCTACAGAGGGAGTGACACCCTTACATGCAAGTGGTTAATGCGTGTATGGCGCATATTTGGACTATGTTATTAAGATGATTGTAGGGATTAAATAATTATCACTTCTCCACCATGTAAAACATCGTACACATATTTACGGTTGTTGTTTTCCGTGCTAATACTGTTAGTATTTATCAAAAATATATTAATATGTTGATAAACCATATTCAATGTTACAATATTTACCGGCTATAATTTTGGTCACACACTAGTGCCATTCAATATCGTTTATACCATGCTAGTCCCTAGCCAACTACAGATAGAAAGTCACGGATTTCTTAATTTCATCCACCAGCAGTGACTTTTACTAGAACAGTTGTCCTGATATGACCTTAGATGTTGCTAGGACGTAAATCAACAACAAACAACCAAACTAGAACAGTTACTCGCATGCATATATATACCATATATGTTGCATATATAGCAACAATTTTACCTCGGTACAAGGCCTCGGCACAAGGCCTCGGCTACTCGAGGCCGAGGGAGAAGGAAGCAACATCCGGGTTCAGCAATTAGCATATTCCGCTCATAACTGGAGGAACGTTACGAGCAGCTCAGCAGTTTTTACCACGGATTACTCAGTCTCTACTGTGAGTACCGGAGCATAAACCGTCATACTTGTTTATGAATGTTTTTAGCACACGCTTATCAGCTTTTTAAGACAAAGCTTGCTTGCATTAAGTAATATTTACAAGTGTTGTGTTTATCCAGTGGCGTAGATTGAGGCATCCATTTTGTTTTTGCCGCCCGTTGCCGAACGGAGAGACATGTTGACTGGAGTCATTTCGTCGCTTAGATAGCATTTATTTTTGCCGCCCGTTGCCCAACGGAGAGACATGTTGGCTGGAGCCATTTCGTCGTTACGATAGTTTTTTCTGAGGCGTACCTCCGAGTGTCATAATATTTTCTCCAACTTGTTGGCCTTGAAGCCACAGGAGGGAGAAGTCTATGATACAGAGAGTGTGGGTGGGACAGTACACTGGTCCCTACCCCGCGATTGGTTTCGGTTCGGTTCTCCCACCGTTGCACTTTCGTTATACCTTAGCTTACTCACGCCTGGTATAAAACTGGTGTAAATACAGTTTTATTACCCTACAGGGGATATATGCCCCTTTAACACTGTTCCACTGGTTCAGTTATTCCTTGAGTTCGTGCTAAACACCCTTTTTTGGTTGTTTTTCAGACGACTCAAGATGGCCGCGAAGCGGGGTAGTAAAGGTGCTCCACACACGCTAAGCGAGGGGGACGCGACCCCTGGTCGCTTATCGGGCACGTCACGTGACCGCTCCCCAGAGGCAGGGCCTTCCCAACCGGGCTCCAACGAGCAGATGGTGCGGCTCATTCGCGAGCAGCTGCAACAGCTGCTCCCAACACCGCCACATAAAACGCCCACTAAACGGGGCTCACCTTCCGCCCAATCGGACTGGGAGGACCTGTCGGAAACCCAAACAACAGATTCAGAGATCATCATCGGGAAAAAGCGGCGACACAGAAAGTTTTCGTCTGAGGGGGACGACTACTACCAAGCCCGCAACAAAACAAGGAAGGTTAAAAGGACTAAGAAGAAGTCTAAGTCTAAGAAGAAAAAGAAAGCTAAATCTTCCTCATCAGACTCGTCCAAAGACTCAACGACAACGGATTCGGAGTCTGACAACCCGCACCCAGGCACGTTCGCGGATATAACCGATAAAGTGGCCAAAAAGATCCGGGGAGACAAGAAGAAGCGTATTAACACCTGCTCGTTAATGCGCAAAAACCTGAGGGGCCATTTTGAGGCCTTTAAACCGGCAGAAATCCTCACAAAACTGGCCGAACAATACACGGGCATAAAAGGTATTCCGCAGGCGACCATCAAAGAAATGGACGATGACGTGAAAATGAGTGAGGACCGCAAGAAATTTGAATCTTGCTTGCACACAGTGCACAAAGGAGTGCTGGTAGCCCTCTCAGCCATCATGCCAGTTGCCAACCGCATGATGGTGGCTAATAAGTTTACAACGGTTACCCCTGATATGAACGCAGCCATCGCTGCCCTGACCGCCACTAGCAACTTTCTCTCGTACCGCAGGTTCGAGAACGTGTTCAAATCGGTCACAACCGACGTGGGTAAAGAGGTTGCACGTTCGAAGAAGGTCGTTGACAATGATGGGAAAGAGTATACACTCTTCCTGGCCCCAAAACCGATAAAAGGGAAGCCACTGTACAACACCAAGATGTTTGGGGGTCAACTCCAATACCTGTTCAAACAGGTCGAAACGGCCGCCAAACAGTCCAAGCACCTCAACAGTAAGAAGGACACTAACACCTCAAAATTCAAGAAATCCAGATCGGATTTTCGGGGGCGCAGGACCAGCTTCTCAGCCAACAGATTCGGGAACCGGAACCAATACCAGCCGAGAGGAAGAGGCCAGCGGAACCAGTACGGCTGGAACGACGCAACCGCCCCTTCAGGAGGGAAAACCCACCCCAGAAGCAGTTCCCCAAGCCGGGGAACAAATAGAGCCTACGATACAACCCAGTGTAAGCCTCTTTTGTGCAGGGAATATATCTAACCATATTAGAGAGTGGGAACAACTCACACAAGATCAGACAGTCCTAGATATTGTTAGAGGGGTCTTCATTCCATTTATAGAAATCCCGATACAAAATAAAGTTCCCTTCCCCTACCGCTTAACACTAGACAAACAACTAGCCTTAGATCTGGAAGTAACCAAATTTAAAACTACGGGTATTATTACTACTGTTCAACATACATAAGAATATATTTCGAATATATTCTCTAGGCCCAAACCTAATGGAGACATTAGGATGATCCTCGACTTAACTATTTTAAATACGTTAGTCGGATATAAACATTTCAAAATGTTCTCTTTAGAGACAGCCCGTGACCTAGTAATGACGGGAGCGTGGCTTGCAAGTGTAGACCTGAAAGTCGCCTATTATACTATACCAATCTATGAGTCGCATAGGAAATTTCTTAGGTTTATTTGGCAAGGCCAACTATACCAGTTTACATGTTTGCCAAATGGTCTAGCCTGTGCCCCACGTTTATTTACAATGTTACTAAAACCCGTATTTGCTGAAATGGCCAAGAAAGGCCATGTCATGTTCCCTTATATTGATGATTCATTTATTGTAGCACGCACTGAGAAAGATTGCCATTCAGCCATAAAAGATTTATGTAACACCTTAACCCACTTGGGTTTTTTCATTCACGAGACAAAATCGGTTCTACAACCTACATCCCTATTGAAATTCTTAGGGTTCTTTATAAATAGACAACAAATGACAATCTCCTTAACATCAGACAAAATTGAAAAATTTACTACTACATCTTCGGATCTTCTAAACATAAAAAGACCAAAAATAAGGCAGGTAGCAGTGCTAATTGGATTAATGGTGGCTTATGCGCCAGCCGTATTATACGGGAAGGCACACATTAAATCCCTCGAAATAGATAAAAATATCGCCCTAACCAAAGCTAAGGGGAATTTCGAATGCCTAATGACAATTTCTAAGGCAGGACATGAAAACATCCAATGGTGGATGAAACATTTAATTAATTCCCATAATCCCATCCGCATGGATGAACCTAACACTACAGTCACTACTGATACATCATTAGAGGGTTGGGGTGCCCACAGAGATAATGAAGCTACAGGGGGCCGCTGGCTAGATAATGAAATAGATGACCACATAAACGTCCTAGAGTTAAGAGCCATCTATCTACGTCTCACAAGTTTAGTAAAAATACATAAACTTAGCATCCAAGTGTTAACTGATAATACTACGCAATGGCCTACATCCGTAACATGGGAGGGACAAAGTCCTCAGCTTGCAACACCATCGCAAAACTCATTTGGGATTGGGCAGAAAAACAACAAGTTTGGATAACAGTAGCACATATCCCAGGTACACTAAATACACTGGCCGACAATAAAAGCCGACATTTCCATGACCATTTAGAATGGTCACTCAGTCGCGACATTTTTAAAACAATCTGTCATGAATGGGGAATTCCAGACATAGACCTTTTTGCCTCTCGTAGGAACAAAAAACTTGATAAATATGTATCCTGGCACCCAGAACCACACGCTTGGCGAGTGGATGCCTTTTCTCTTGTTTGGAATAACGCATTTTACTATATTTTTCCACCATTCAGCCTAATCAGCAGGGTAGCCAGAAAGATCAGGCTGGACAAAACCCATGCAGTACTGATAGTGCCAGACTGGAACACTCAGCCGTGGCGAGCGGTAGTGGAGTGGGAACCCAAAAACCTTTTAAGATTCCCAAGAGGTCCAATAAACCTACAACATCAAGGGAAAGTCACAACCCATGGGGACGTGTCCACAACCCCATTACTGGCATTCCTTTTCTAAGAACGTATTTACAAAAATACGGACTCGATAAAATCACCCAAGAAAGGTTGATCTCCCATGCGTGGAGGCCAGGAACTGTTAAATTGTATACTAGTTACCTTAAAAGATGGGGCATATATTGCTTAGTACAGAAAGTTAAACCGATGGCTCCTTCCGTCGCACAAGTAGGCCGCTTCCTCCGCATGATGGAAGACGACGGACTTGGTTATGGCGCCATAAATGCGGCTCGCTGCGCACTCTCCATTATTGTGCCAAGAATAGACGGACAAACCATTGGGAAACACGAAGTAATTCATTGGATCATGAGATCAATCTATTAAAGAAACCCCCCAAAACCGAAATATAGTCGGTTTTGGGATGTTTCTACAGTATTCAAGCTTTTCCGATCTTGGCCTGAAAATAAATTTCTCACTATCCAACGGTTAGGCTATAAATTAGCAGTATTATTATTATTAGTAACAGGACATAGAGGACAGACAATTGTGGCCCTCTCCTTACAAGGCCTCGATATTGACAAGAAAGAGGCCACGTTTGATTTGGACAAACTGTTAAAGTCAAACAGGACAGGAGATCCACTCTCCTCGATCCATCTCGATAGCTTTCCACAAGATAGAAAACTTTGTGTAGTCGCCGCCATTAGGATATATATATCCAAGACTAAGGGAATACGTAATTCCAAGCAGCTTCTAGTGAGCTTTATTAAGCCACATAAAGCCATCTCACGCGACACACTCGCCAGATGGACTGTTATCATACTGAAGTTAGCCGGCATAGACACTGAACGCTATGCTTCGCACTCCACAAGAGGGGCTATGGTCTCCAAAGCAAGGAAGTTGGGAATCTCAGTACGAAGAATTCTAACACACGCCGGCTGGAAGACGGCCAAGTCGTTCGCTAAACACTACAACAAACGACTAGAAAAACCAAGCGGGGTGGCAACCCGCCTACTCACCAACTAACAAGATCGGGTGAGATGTACAAACTTTTGATATTACTACTGATACAATAAAATGTTCATCAGATATTTGAGGATAAAAATGAGGCTACGTAAAGGTCTCCCTCGGCCTCGAGTAGCCGAGGCCTTTTACCGAGGTAAAATAGTATAGTTATACGAATCTTACCTGGGTACAGATGATGGATAACTCTTGTTTTCCCGAGGTACAAGCCTCGGGTAGATGTGGACTAGGGCCCGCCCACCACACCCTACCACGACTGCTACGTTCGCTTGTGCCAAACGAAAACATCAGATTTCCATCAATAAGCTCAATTTTATCCTGAATAATTAGGTGAAGATTGCTGAACCCGGATGTTGCTTCCTTCGTCGTGTTTCTATCATGGCCGATGATGAGTTAGCTTCGCCCGGCTCCCCTTTACGGGATGCCGAGGCTGACACTTCCCTCGATCTTCTCTTCGCAGAGGTTGAGGGTCGCGACAGCGGGGACGTATCGTGCTTAGGCACGATTAGACCTATAGGCGGTGGGACTGTTGCCTTAGCAATGTCTCCATCGCTGTCTAGCCCGCTGCTGTCGCCCGTGTTGACGGTGTCCAGAGGCCCTCAGAGAGGTGAGGATGTCGGGTTGGTTTCTCCATTAGGGGTTGCTAGCCTGTCGCTGCGCTCTCCTGAGGTGCTGTTGACGCCACAGCATGTGTCCTCTAGGGTAGGGCCTGATCGGACTATGGTTAGTTCTGACAAGCTGGCACGCTTTCGAGCGTGGCAGGCCGATCAGGCGATGACGGTCGGGTCAGCGTGTTCATCCCGAACGGATCCATTCTCCCTTAGCCCAGCTGATGGGGGGGTGGCCCAGTCTCTCGGCGGTGGTTCGTCTGGTTCATGCCAGGTGGCGCCACCAGCCGTGGTTGCTGGCCGACCTCTTGCGAATACGCTCGTGAGCTCTGGGGAAGTAGGGACTAGAGCCTCTGGGCAGCTGGTTCTGGCTCCTCATGACAGCGGGCGGATAGCAGGGGGAGGTTCTGGGGGTGCGATGGACGTAGACCCGGTCGTATCTACCCCGGTTGTGGGCGGTGAGCAGCCTAGGCCTCCTGCCCCTTCCACAGTGGCCGTAGCCCTATCAGAGGCGCAGGTGAGGACTGCGGTGCGGAAAGCAAAGGCTTCCGTACTGCGTGACACTGTTCCTCAGCCTGTGGTAGTAAAGGTGAAAACACCGCCTAAAGTGTCGTACGGCTTGTATGACTATCGCTATCGGAATAGCGATGGGTCGATGCGAGACGTACCGGTTGACGTCGTTGTGACTCCAGCCTCGGGTGTGTCGGTTCGTGAGAGCTCGTCGGAGTCGGTCGCCTCTGGCGCCGTGGTTGTTCCAGTGGAACAACCTGCGGCGTTAGGAGGAAGGACTGACGGTTCGACTGGGCGCGTAGCGTCCATGATCGCCTGTTGGCGGGGCAACGGTGGGTTTGGGGTAGACCTCGGGTATGAGATCGCCGAGGACCCACTTCCATCGTCTGAGTGGATCGTCTGAGTGGACCCCCACGCACACCTATAGAGTCGATGTGGGATCTGGCGAGTCAGGGGGCGGGTCAGACAACTACTGACACCGCGGAGAGCAGATGGTTCAATAAACCAAGTTGAAGCGTACTCTGATTGAATCTTGGTGTTCTTCCGTGAGTAACTGCGAGAGTGGGAGTCAGACGGCCGTGGGCCATGACAATATTTATTTTTAAAATGTGAAAAACCATCGGATTGATATATATATATATATTTTTTCAACCTACATTGAGAAAAAACCTCATCATAACTCTCTGTCTCTCTGTCTCTCTCTGTCTCTCTCTCCCTCTCTTTTTTTTTTGCACACACACACACACAAACACATACATACACACACACATACACACAGGCACACACATGCGCGCATGCACAACAACTTTAAATTAAAAAAAAAAACACCTTAAATTTAACGGCTGTTTTTTCTATATTATGTCAGGAGTGCGACGACCATCCGGGCCCCAGGCCAGGGCGGACCAAATAAAGCAAAACACAATATACGCACGCCCTCCCTGGCCAACGACTCTCGGCCGCGGAAGACTATGTATGGAGGGCTAGGCTTGTCGCGGACGGGCCTGTCGTCAAGCAGCAGAAAGACCGGGCAAATGGGAGGGTCAGAGAAGTTCCCAGTCAGCGGCAGGCTCCCAATCCAGGTATTAAGACTATTTAAACTAATTGAATATATATTAGATATATATTAGATATATATTAGATATATATTAGATATATGTTAGATATATATTAGATATACGTTATATATATATATATACATTTCATATATTATATACACATGTATATTATATATTTTACCTCGGTACTACGCCTCTGGCTACTCGTAGCCCAGGGAGAAGGGAGCACACCTGGGTCCAGCAATTAGCATAAGCAGCTCACAGCAGGAGGACGTGTATGAGCAGCTCCGGCAGTTTTTCTATATTAACTACAAAACCAACCAGGTTAGTATTTTTCAAAATCGATATGTTGGTTCAGTTCATGTTAGCATTCACATACAAAGTTTTCTGAAACTTTTTGATAAGTTATCACTGTTTTATAGCTTAGTTTCAATCGTGTTACTTATGATTCCATTGTTCGGTTATTAATGAAGCCGCCAGGTGCCGAACGGAGAGATGTTTGGCAGGAGCCACCTACATCGCTAGGATTTATTCCTGGTGCTCATTAAGGTTCCCCAATTATTGTTCTCGTTAAGGCGTACCTCTGAGTCCTATAGTATTTTCTTCAACTTGTTGCCGAAGAAAGCCACAGGTGGGAGAAGTTGATAGGTTCTTAGTGTGCGAGAGGGTACCGCTACACTGGTCCCTACCCCTCGTTTGGATCGGTTGGTTTCCCACATCGTCATCTTGTGACTGTCTATTAGCCATACACCTGCATTAAATACCGTTTTAATGCCATAATACACACCTAGTATAATTATACTCTAATTATCAGTGTGATATTCAGCCCTAAACATTTGTTTTTACTCAGTCTCCAAGCCATGGCTACGAAGCGGAGTAAGGCAGAGGCATCTCATGCACTCAGTGAAGATGAAGACCGCTCACCGCCAGCATGGGTACAAAGGTCGCCCTCATCAGAACAAAGAGATTCGGCCGAGGTGGGGGGCTACGATACCGGCCCCGGCCCAGCTGACCTGAATGAGCAAGTAGCGAGACTTGTTCAACAAAAGATGGAGGATATGCTTCCTCCCAGAGTGGCTGCCATGAAGAAAAAGAGAGCCAAAGTTACACTGGACTCTGATGGATCTGAGAGGGAGGACCTCTCAGAGGATCAGGCCTCATCTGATGACGAGTCAGAGGAGGAAATAGTGGTGTTTGCACACAAACATAAAAAGAAGGAGCACTCATCAGAAGGGGATGAGTACACAAGGGCCCGCAAAAGGAAGCCGCTCGTGAAGAAGAGCAAGAAAAAGACAAAGAAAAGGAGGAAACACAAATCCTCTTACTCTGACGTCCGTCTCCCGTGCGGATAGATCATGGGGCCGTGGGTTCGAACCCTGGTCGGGTCAAACCAATGACTTAAAAATTGATACTTGTCGCTTCCTAGCCAGGCGCTCGGCATTATTAGGAAAGGGCAAGGAGAAATTAAGTCCACATAAGCCACTTATGAGGAAGACGATACAAGGGCACTTCAACACCTTTAAGCTGGCCGAAGTAATAATTAAGATGGCCGAGAAATTCACGGGGATCAAAGGGATCCCGGAATCTGTCATTAAAGAAATGGACCCCGAAGTTAAGCTCAGCGAGGAATGCAAAAAGTTCAAGGCTGCACTGCATACAGAACACAAAGGGGTACTCTTGCCCCTCACGTCCATCGTGCCTATTGCTAATAGGATGATAGCTGAGAGCAAGTTGTCGTCGCTGTGCGACGATATGAATGGGTGTATTGCTTTGCTAATGGCGACAAGCAACTTCCTCTCATACAGACGTTTTTAAAACGTTTTCAAGGCTGTCTGCCCGGATGCAGGCAAGGAGGTAGCCAGATCTAAGAAGATCACAGATAATGACGGGAAGGAATATACGTTATTCCTTGCCCCAAGCCCATTGAGGGGAAACCACTGGACAAGACGAAGATGTTCGGTTGGCAACTCCAGTACTTGTTTAAACAAGTGGAGACGAGTTCCAAGTGTGACAGACCAGACGGGATGGCCGACTGAGTGAGAGCGTCCGTCTCCCATGTTGGTAGA
Source organism: Branchipolynoe longqiensis (assembly GCA_030323885.1). Taxonomy (NCBI): domain Eukaryota; kingdom Metazoa; phylum Annelida; class Polychaeta; order Phyllodocida; family Polynoidae; genus Branchipolynoe; species Branchipolynoe longqiensis. Next base: position 146,079,736 of record CM059187.1, read on the forward strand.
TCGTGGAGTCATGGGTTCGAACACTAGTCGAGTCAAACAAATGAGGGCATTAGGGCATATATATCCAAGTCACGTGGAATTAGGAATTCCAGATGTCTACTAATCAGCTTTATCAAATCGCATAAAGCTATCTCGAGAGACGCACTTGCAAGATGGACCATCAAGGTGCTTATACAGGCAGGGGTCAATACTGGACGCTACGCATCCCACTCAACGCGTGGAACCATGGTTTCCAAGGCAAGACAATACAATTAGGAATCTCAGTGAAGAGAATTCTTTCACACGGTGGGTTGAAGACGGCTAGATCGTTTGCAAAATATTACAACAAACGACTGGAAAAGTCAAGCGGCGTGGTGACATGCCTCCTCACCAACCAAAACAGATGAGAAAAAACATAAATTTATTTACTCATATATATATAGTATTATTACAACATAATAGGATAAAAAATGAGATTATGTAGAATTCTCCCGGGGCTATGCATAGCCAGAGGCGTAGTACCGAGGTAAAATGGTATAGTTATACAAATCTTACCTAGGTACAGATGATGGATAACTGGTGTTTTCCCGAGGTACTAGCCTCAGATACCGGCCCCGGCCCCGGCCCAGCTGACCTGGATGAGCAAGTAGCGAGACTTGTTCAACAAAAGTTGGAGGATATGTTTCCTCCCAGAGTGGCTGCCATGAAGAAAAAGAGAGCCAAAGTTACACTGGACTCTGATGGATCTGAGAGGGAGGACCTCTCAGAGGATCAGGCCTCATCTGATGACGAGTCAGAGGAGGAAATAGTGGTGTTTGCACACAAACATAAAAAGAAGGAGCACTCATCAGAAGGGGATGAGTACACAAGGGCCCGCAAAAGGAAGCCGCTCATGAAGAAGAGCAAGAAAAAGACAAAGAAAAGGAGGAAACACAAATCCTCTTACTCTGACGTCCGTCTCCCGTGCGGATAGATCGTGGGGCCGTGGGTTCGAACCCTAGTCGGGTCAAACCAATGACTTAAAAATTGATACTTGTTGCTTCCTAGCCAGGCGCTCGGCATTATTAGGAAAGGGCAAGGAGAAATAAAGTCCACATAAGCCACTTATGAGGAAGACGATACAAGGGCACTTCAACACCTTTAAGCTGGCCGAAGTAATAATTAAGATGGCCGAGAAATTCACGGGGATCAAAGGGATCCCGGAATCTGTCATTAAAGAAATGGATCCCGAAGTTAAGCTCAGCGAGGAATGCAAAAAGTTCAAGGCTGCACTGCATACAGAACACAAAGGGGTACTCTTGGCCCTACGTCCATCATGCCTATTGCTAATAGGATGATAGCCGAGAGCAAGTTGTCGTCGCTGTGCGACGATATGAATGGGTGTATTGCTTTGCTAATGGCGACAAGCAACTTCCTCTCATACAGACGTTTTTAAAACGTTTTCAAGGCTGTCTGCCCGGACGCAGGCAAGGAGGTAGCCAGATCTAAGAAGATCACAGATAATGACGGGAAGGAATATATGTTATTCCTTGCCCCCAAGCCCATTGAGGGGAAACCACTGGACAAGACGAAGATGTTCGGTTGGCAACTCCAGTACTTGTTTAAACAAGTGGAGACGAGTTCCAAGTGTGACAGACCAGACAGGATGGCCGACTGAGTGAGAGCGTCCGTCTCCCGTGTTGGTAGATCGTGGAGTCATGGGTTCGAACACTAGTCGAGTCAAACAAATGAAGGCATTAGGGCATATATATCCAAGTCACGTGGAATTAGGAATTCCAGATGTCTACTAATCAGCTTTATCAAATCGCATAAAGCTATCTCGAGAGACGCACTTGCAAGATAGACCATCAAGGTGCTTATACAGGCAGGGGTCAATACTGGACGCTACGCATCCCACTCAACGCGTGGAACCATGGTTTCCAAGGCAAGACAATACAATTAGGAATCTCAGTGAAGAGAATTCTTTCACACGGTGGGTGGAAGACGGCTAGATCGTTGCAAAACATTACAACAAACGACTGGAAAAGTCAAGCGGCGTGGTGACACGCCTCCTCACCAACCAAAACAGGTGAGAAAAAACATAAATATATTTACTCATATATATATAGTATTATTACAACATAATAGGATAAAAAATGAGATTATGTAGAATTCTCCCTGGGCTATGCATAGCCAGAGGCGGAGTACCGAGGTAAAATGGTATAGTTATACAAATCTTGCCTAGGTACAGATGATGGATAACTGGTGTTTTCCCGAGGTACTAGTCTCAGATAGTCGTGTGTCAGGGCCCACCCACCCTATCCTACCACAACTATCATTTTCGCTAGAACCAAATCGAAAACACAATAAGTGTCCATATAGAGTTAAATCATTTTTTTATCTTAAAAAGTATGTAAAAGATTGCTGGACCCGGATGTGCTTCCTTCTCCCTGACCCACGACTATCGGAGGCTAGTACCTCGGGAAAACACCAGTTATCCAACATCTGTACCCAGGTAAGATTCGTATAACTAAACTATATATATATATATTTAATCGTTCTACTCCTATCGTTCTATTAATATGCACATGGATTCCCCGCTCCTGCATCTGGCCGATACTGTCTCTCTTCCTCTCATCCGTCGTAGCCATTTCACCTATTCGTTAATATATTCTTGCCCAAGTGCCAACAGCCTATGTACTACATGTCCACGGGCTCTATCCCCGCATATCGCTTGTGTATTAATTGCAATTACTGCTATTCTTCCATTGCTAAGGCCGACAGTGTACTCTGCCACTGCTGTCACTTATAAACACCCCAGATATTACTTATTATTATTATTGTCAGTATTAAGGTGGTTACTAGTCCCGAGGAGAATGTCTACATTACTCCATCATCGGTGCAAAAGGCCAATAGTAATAGATATAATAATGAATCATCGTTAGGGGGGTGTCCGTCCTGATATGACCTTAGATGTTGCTAGGACGTAAAATAACAACAAACAAACAATCATTAGGGGGGTGACCATGATGATTAGTGTAATAAGGGACCTGTTCGTAAGGTTCGTAAGGAACGTCTCAATCACATTTTAAGAGCTCACAACTTTATTTCTGTTCCTACCAACACCATCTAATCTTTTCCAATGTCAATCAATAAATACTTCCCCTCCATTTCCTTTATAGTCAAGATACTCCAATTACTGTATTTAAAGCCAGATTATCATCTGAAACATCAGAGCGCTAATGAGACACCTGATGGGTCTGGGCCCGATGCTCAAACATTATACGTTGCTAGGAGAGTAATGTGGGACATTGCGGTGCATCTCCTAGCAACAAGTTACAGCAGCAAACCCTTCCCTGCATTTTATGGCCAATGCGGGTTCGTCTTGGCGAGCAGCCCGCATTTCCATATGCGGGTTGCTCGACCCAAGCCCGCACCGGCAACAGCTTTTGCCCACTTCATACATATATGTACATATATATATGTACAGTAAAACTTCTCTAACCGACCACCTCCACAGATCGACCACTCCCTTATATGGATCGCTTTATTTGGCTCCCAACAATACCACTGTAACCATATTCTAACTGCCTAAACCGACCACCTCCATAAATGGACCATGTGTGTGTGTGTATAATATATATACAGTAAAGCCTCTCTAAATCGATCGACCTTGGGACCAACTTTAAGTGGTCCATTTAGGGAGGTGGTCGGTATAGGGAGTTAGAATTTGGTTACAATGGTATGCTTGGGACGTAAATAAAGCGATCGGTATAGGGGACTGGTCGATCTGCGGAGGTGGTCGGTTAGAAAGGTTTTGCTGTGTATATAGTATGGTGGTTACATCCGGCAGCCTAATTGGTGTAACGGCCTGTTCTCCCAGTGGGGCAGCACTATAAAGTTGCCATAAGCGCACAAGTCGGTACCCATCTTGATATGACCTTATATGTTACAAGGACGTGAAACTCCAACAACCAACCAACCACTAGCTCAGAAGTGTTTTTCATTTCTGGAAAACAGAAGGTGGTTGTATCATTGAATGTTTGTTTCAACTTAATGTAGATTTCAATTTGATTTAATTCCCTACTGATGACGTTGCTGGTTTTACTGTACTCTTCGTGATGCATAATGGTGGTCCGATGCTGTCTACCCAGGTATTTAATGACGAGGGTGAGGATGTGACCCCACAGCCGCTGCTACAGCTCGATCCCAACGTGGTCCGCAAAAACCAGGGCAACCTCCTCGCAGACAGTTCAGGCGGCACGGTAAGACCTAAATATATCCTTGTGCTATCAATGACATATTGAAATTTAAATTAGGATCTTTACAACCCCGGTCGAGTCAAACCAATGACTTAAAAATTGATAGCATTATTAGGATAGGGCAAGGACTGGTTGGCTCAGTGTCTGGATAATGTGACTGAGTGGGATATCAGGTCATAGTGCTGGTGGCCTGGTCTTCCAGTGGGGCAGCACTATAAAATCGCCATGAGTGCGCACTGTCACAAGTCGGTACCTGTCCTGATATGATCTTAGATGTTGCTAGGATGTAAAACAACAAACAAATAAACAAACAAACTCTTTACCAACGGTATTAAAGCTGTTTCGTCCCATGAAAGCATAAAGTTTTCAAAACCAAAACAATTATCTGGATTTGATTCTGCATATCAAACTTAGCTACTGGTTCAGCTATTAAGCATTTTTGTTGCTACACAGAAGGGAGTAAGTACCGAGACAATTTAATAGCGCCTGTTACTGAAAAAGACTATGGTGTCAGACTTTTGGTGTGCTTGCCAAAATTAATTTTGCATGCTTACATTTCAAATATCTCAAAAGTTAGCCATTTTAAGTCAAAGTTACTTCAAGCTAAAGTAATGTAGATTATGGCAATCAATCTAATATATTTATCTCAGTAAATGTCAGAAACTCAAAACCATGGAACTATGCAACTTTAAAACGATTACTTCCTTTGCTTTTCGCATATTACTAATGATAAATGTATTTCTTTGGCTGGTATTTATCTACGGTCCGATGGATTTTGAATTTCTGCCATATCTTTAAGTTAAGTATAATATCTTGATTACTTTAATCTAGTTGGTTTCGTTTGAAGTAACTTTTCAAAGGTTAAAGCTATAAAATCCGATGAAAGCATAACATTTTCCAAGCCAACTAGATTTGATCTTGCATATTGAACTTAGATACCGGTGCTGCTGCTTAAGGCCCTGTCACATTACGGCGTATGGCGGGAGCGTATTGAAAACCTACGTAGGTCCTGCGCGTGCCGGCCTATGATGACATTTGGTGACCTTTCGGGTGGTTTTGAGCGTATGTGGAACCTACGAGGAGCGTATGAGGAGCGTATGGGAGCGTGCTGTGACATTTTTTGACAGTATGGGCCATACGCCCTCATAGGTCGTTTTTTTTTTAGCATGCACAAACAAATTTGGACGGACGGATTTATGAAAGCGTATGGCGGCGTATGCCTCATACGCTTCACATACGCCGGCATCTGGCGGCGTATGAGTAGCGTATGCATAGCGTATCAGTAGCGTATGCCGACGTATATGACGTAACGCGCTTACGCCGCCATACGCTCCCGCAAAAAACCCTAATGTGACAGCCCCTTTAGAGATAAATGTGACGCCTATGGTATAAGAATTGATGTATACAACTATATATATAATTTATGTATACAACTATATATATATAATTTATGTATAAAACTATATATATAAGTTAAAATTTGACCGTCCCGACAGGCCTATAGGCGATAACGGCCAGACGCAGCTGGCATACAGTGCCTAGAGCCCCTCACAGGTGGCGCCAGTGTGGCCCATGCCATACTACACAGAGTCAGTTAGATAGGATACAGTGCTGTACTATTACATAGGGAACTGAAGATAGATAGTGTCCTTGTTTATATTCCCATAATGGATTATAGAGCACATATACATACACATATATATGCTATATTAAAACTAAATGTTAATATATATACATATATAGATTAATATTGTATAATATATAATATCAATATATCAGGGTCGAAACAGGTCCGCGATTTTACGGATTTCCGTGATTGTTGATATTCATTGATTAATGTTCACAAAATGTCAATATATTATATATTATACATATAATGCATATATACATATAAATATGTTTTATATTAGTCTGAATCCCTATAGTCGATGTCCACGTTTTGTGCTGGGGGGTTGTTAAACAAACGAACAAATAAAGAATCCTGTTCTTTTATGACCTTAGATGTTGCTAAAACATAAACCCCAGACAACAAATTTGGACATGGCCGATAATACAGTCATAACAAAGACGGTTGAAACCTGACTTCCAGCATTCTCCCGCGATTCCCTGTCACATGTCGGTGCTAATTCTAAGGGGCAAAATCCACGTTTTCGCGGAAATTCGCTGTTTGCGCAACTTTAGGGTCTCGGCCTGATTTCTGTGTTTTTTGTTGGAGACCACTTTCATCCCCGACATATGTATACTTTAATATATAGATGCTATTAATACGCACACACTCCGTGAATATAGCATATACTGTCGACACGGCATAAAGAAACCACAAATCAATCAAGCAAACAAACATACCGCCTAGTCTGAATTAAATAATTGGATTGAAATCGAATTCTTTGTCTTTCAGCCAACGGACCTGTTATCACAGGGTTCCATTTACCAGACTGGGACAATTACGGCCAGTACGTTCGGAGGTGGCCCATTCACACGGTAAGTTCCTCCAAGTTCATGCTACAGGGTCCGTACGAGACCGGGAAAGTCTTGAAAGGTCTTGAAAGGTTTTGAAAGGTCTAGCCTGGTGCTCAACATTGCTAGGATAAGACAAGGAGCAGTGGAATGAGACAAACCGTCCATTATTGAAATTTTTGCTGCTTAATCAAAGAATGTAAAAAAAAAAAACACCCCAAAACCCAGCAACTAAAAAGAAAGAAAAATAGAACTTGGTTGCTTAGTTACCCAGTGATCTCTCATTAGGAAGTTAGTGGCAGTAATACAATCAAATATAATGTAATGTGTTATTGCGGGTTCTTGTTTCAGTTACTGTGTGTTTTCAGCTGGTTTCATGAGAAATTTCTGGAATAAACAAATAGCTATATGTTATTCGCAACAAAAATTGAAATCAGTCGATCTGAATAAATATTAAGTATTCCCCGTTAAATATATGCTTTTAAAAAAAAAAAGGACATAACTTTTATTACTAGTAGCGCTGCCCAAGTTCTGACAATAACCGAAAGGTGGCAGCACTATCATGACAGGTAACCACATACACACGCACGCACGCGCGTACACACTACCGCCGCTTTCCGTTAGGTGGCAGCACCGTAGTTCACTGACAGTGATAGCAGACAGCTGCTGGTAGTGGTAGTCTACAGGTTTACACTGCACTGACTGGTGAAATAGTCTTGGCAGAAAGCCCCATCTGGCTGAATTCAAGCTCAAATCTAAAATGACATTGTGTCAAAACAGTACTTATCGCCATCCCTCTATCAAGATGGCGATACATCTACGGGGACGGGCTAAGTTGGAGATATTTTAAGTGAAATCATGCAATAGAGGTCTATAATTTTGGTGTGCACTCCAAAATCTTGGACATCATAGGTTTGTAAAACTTTCAAAAGTGGCAGGTATAGAATTGTCGTAATACTCTTTCTAAGCAGCAATACATGTTCGGTAAGTGCACCAGTATCTAAGTTGGATATTGTAGGTGTCTGCACATGAGCTCCACCACCATGTGGTGGCTGCAGAGACTGTGCTGTCTACTATGTCAGTTCTTCTGCGTCATGTGGTGGCATGCTAACCAGTGGGCAGGTCCCCATGTGGACTGCCTCTACTATGTCCAGCTCGCGGCTCCCCACTACCATTCAGTTCTTCTGCGTGATGTGGTGGCATGCTAACCAGTGGGCAGGTCCCCACGTGGACTGCCTCTACTGTGGCCAGCTCGCGGCTCCCCACTACCATTCAGTTCTTCTGCGTCATGTGGTGGCATGCTAACCAGTGGGCAGGTCCCCATGTGGACTGCCTCTACTGTGTCCAGCTCGTGGCTCCCCCTTACCATTCAGTTCTTCTGCGTCATGTGGTGGCATGCTAACCAGTGGGCAGGTCCCCATGTGGACTGCCTCTACTGTGGCCAGCTCGCGGCTCCCCACTACCATTCAGTTCTTCTGCGTCATGTGGTGGCATGCTAACCAGTGGGCAGGTCCCCACGTGGACTGCCTCTACTGTGTCCAGCTCGTGGCTCCCCACTACCATTCAGTTCTTCTGCGTCATGTGGTGGCATGCTAACCAGTGGGCAGGTCCCCATGTGGACTGCCTCTACTGTGTCCAGCTCGTGGCTCCCCCTTACCATTCAGTTCTTCTGCGTCATGTGGTGGCATGCTAACCAGTGGGCAGGTCCCCATGTGGACTGCCTCTACTGTGTCCAGCTCACGGCTCCCCCACTACCATTAGAGCTTACCTGGGACCTGCCTGGGCAGGGGGCAGATCACTTGGTCTTGTGACGCCACAGTGGGCGGTGATATTGAATAAACATGGGAAGCGTATGTTTCTGCTTTGTCGTTCTTCCCCATGTGCTTCAGAGAGACCAGGGAGGAACCGGCTGTATGTGGCCTATCAAAGTAGCTAAGTTGGACATCATCATCATCATCATCATCATCATGCTGTTGGTCGCAATGCGACAAAGACTGCTTTCATTACTTGACTGTCACTCTCCATTTAGCTCTCTGCTGTGAGAGTGATGCCCATGAGATTTCATGAAAGCTGCCTGCAAAAGTGTTGAAGTGTTGCGGGCTTTTGCAAGTTACCAGCGGCACTCTCTCGGGGAGCAAATAGAGGTCTCACACTGGCAAGAACATGTCCAGACAGGCGCAAAACTATTTGTCCCTGCAGTGGCTGGTCAGGAGATGTTGGGAGTTCCATACATCAACAGCCCTTGATGCTGCCAAAGTGACATGGTTTTCTGTTTAGGGTTTGCTCCCTTATGCCAGGTACACACCTACCGTTTGTGCGCACCCACCTACCGTATACGATCTAAATCTGCCCTTTCGCACACAAAAATCGCTAGGTGTGCGCTCCCCGCGCACACCTAGCGATTGCGATTCTCGACTAAAAACTCAGTTTTAGGGCTAAAACGGGCCGATTGCGATTCACGATTCGAAAAATGAATCGGCCCGTTTTCAGTTTTAAGCGGGTCGGGTCGAGTCGCAAGTTTTAGTGCACGAATCGTAAACGGTAGGTGTGTACTTGGCATTAGCCTTCGGTTCTATCTAGAATCTGTACCACAAGGCAGTGGTTTACAACTCTGCAGGGCACACACACATACACAGATGGACATGTAGGATGTAATATAAGCAAGTGTGTTAGTTTGGGCAATTTGATGGTTTCCTCCGATTACACAACTTTAATTTTTGACGTGCCTGTCAACACCAGTCATAGTGTTACTTACTGTGTGTGTAAGTTTGTTACGTCGCAGTACATACTATACTTGTAGCTACTGTGCACACCTGTTTCTTGATAGATGTGAAGCTAGTTCTTTGAGAATAAGGTCGACTGTCCTGGGCATCTGTTGAATGAGGAGGCATGTTTCACAGAGTTCCTGATGCGACTTATGATTTGTTTAGGAGGTTCTTTTGTGCCGTCTCTTCCGAGCTCCCACTCTCCCACCCCCATTTTCCCACTCTCCGCCATCGTATAGCATTCACAAAATGAAATCTCTTAACCTAGAAGGTCTTATCGGTTTATATATAACCCTTACTTTTGGAACGTGAATCCCAGACATGGCCTCACGGAGTAACTCGCATAAAGAACCAAGTTATACTAGGTGGGGTGGTCGAATGAGTCTTTTTTTTTTTTTTTGTAAAGTATTTATTCATCTGAATATGACATTTGTCAGCGCCGGAGCATTGGTCTTCCGGCCATCTTACTATTGGAATTGACATTCTAAATAATCTAAGTTTGGTCAGTGCTGTATTAGTCACAGCAATGCTTTCTATTGAGCGCCCGCTTTCTATTTAGCAGATAGTGTGATTCTAGATAAAAAGATTCACTCCGTACTACAATAGGCTGAGTACGGGTGAAGAGCAACACTATATAAAAAGTGGAACAATTGTGGGTAAATGAAATGAGCACATCAATTCTTAATCTAAAAATCTAAATATATTCTTCATGTACCTTGATATATTTACCCTCAAGTTTTGAACTGATTAGTAGATTAGTCCAGTAGATCAATGAACTTTAATGTTTGAATTGACAGAGCCCACATGTCAACATGGCAGCCATTGGCATGAAGTTGAGAAAGTCTTTGTTTTGATTTAGACATGGTCGTCATTCACCCCTACTGTGGGTGTGAGTGAATATTCCAACTAGTTTGAATCGTAGCTGAATCAAACCAGTCACTTAACATTTGATCGGTGTTGCTATTAAGCCTGGTACTCAGCATTACTAGGTCAGGACACTGACTAATTACTCCGACAACCATGTTCCTGTGGCAGGGCTGCTGAACAACCCATATAAAAGGTGTCGAAAGGCTGGGTTGTGGAAATAACCCCATGTAATCTAAAATTCTAAATATATAGTTCAAATGCTTAATTTATCATAGTCCACTATTTTTGAGTGAAGAATTGATGAAATCATGTAGATCAATACACTTTAAGAGTCGAATCGAAAGCATTCAAAGGCCACCATCTTAATTTCTTTTGTCATTCTCTCCCATTTCACTAACTCTGTTTCAATCTAGATAAATACTGGATGCTGGAACCAAAAACCCCACTTCTTATTTACAGTTGATTCATAACAAAGCAGGGTTTTGGCTCAGATTTAGACATAGTTGTTATTGACTCTTTCTGTGTATAGAGTCGAATATTTGATCTGTGCAAGGACAGGCAAGGGCCTGTAGATGAGTAAGACCAATTGTCCACAATTGTAATACCCTTAGATAAAAGATTCACCCCTACACAGAGAGTAAGGGTGAATGACAACGTAGTCTAAATACGGACGAAAATTGCTTTAGTATGGAACAGGAAGTGGAATTCGTGGTTCCAGTATCAAATGACTAATGATATCGGCACAGACTTGGTGAAATGGGAGAGAATGCATAAAGACAAGATGGCGACCACACAATGCTGTCGATTTTATTTTTAAGGTCCATTAAGCTACGTGTTTTATTATATTTTTCAATTCAAAAGTAGCGGGTAAATATGAAGATGTATATGAAGAATATATTTTGCTTCTTAAATTAAGAATTTGTTTATTTCATTTCCCAGCCATTCGCCACTTTTTCTAATTTCTTTTCCCACCCGTGCTTCAAGTACGGGGTGAATCTTTTATCTAAAATACCCCATGCTTAATCAATGAATGTAACAGCAACAAAAAGTGATATTGAAGCAGGTTTGCTGGGGCAGGTTGCTTGCTAAGTCGACCAGACCGGATGACCAAATGAGTTGAGCGTCCGTCTCCTGTTTTGGGATATCGGGTGACCCGAACCCATGGGTTCATGGGTTTGAACCCAGGTCGAGTCAAACCAATGACATAAAAATTGCTACTTGTCGCTTCCTAGCCAGGCGCTCGACATTATTAGGAACGGGCAAGGACTGGTTAGCTCAGTGTCAGGGATAATGTGACTGAGTGGAATATCAGGTACTGGTGCTGACACCCTGGTCTCCCACTATAACGCCGCCATGAGTGCACACTGTCACAAGTTGGTACCCGTCCAGATATGACCTTAGATGTGGCTAGGACATGAAACAACAACAAACAAACAAGCAAAAGCTTGCTAAGTCCCAGACCGTGACCCCTCTTCACCTGTTTCCGTGTCTAGGTCGGTGTTCAGTGGCTCTCAGTCTGGACGGTCAGTGGGCTCAATCACCGAGGACCTCGACACATCCCCGACCATAGGAGGTAAGAGCCGACTGATTCGAGCAATGGCGCTACCTAGGCCATCATATCCGTGTCGTGTTATAAAAGAGAAAAAGACAAATAAAATAATAATAAAAAAAAGAGTTGCAGTTAACTTTCAAAGACAGATGTGGAAGTCTAAAATATCACTTTAAAAGTTATTATCTTTTTTAAGCATCTGAATTTATTATTATTATTATTATTATTATTATTATTATTATTATTATTATTATTATTATCATCATCATCATCATCATTCTGTACTTCCTCATTTTGACTCATCATTATGCTAATTCTGTACTTCCTCATTATGACTCATCATTATGCTCATTCTGTACTTCCTCATTATGACTCATCATTATGCTCATTCTGTACTTCCTCATTATGACTCATCATTATGCTCATTCTGTACTTCCGAATCGGTGGGCGAATCGGTAGAACGCCAGTCTCGCGTGCGGAAGGTCAGGAGTTTGGTTCCCAGTCGAGTCAAACCAATGACTTATAAAATTGATACCTGTCGCTTCCTAGCCTGGCACTCGCCATTAATAGGATATGGCAAGGCCTGGTTAGCTCAGTGTCAGGATAATGTGACAGTGGAATATCGGGTTATGGTACTGGTGGCCTGATTTCCCAGTCGGGTGCTGCCGACACGGCGTAAAGAAACCACCAATTAATCAATCAATCCCAGTCGGGCAGCACTATAAGTGGCCATGAGTGCACACTGTCACAAGTCGGTACCCGTCCTAATATGACCTTAGATGTTGCCAGGACGTAAAACTCCAACAACCAACCAACCAAACAGGTCTCAAAAGGAACGCTTTTAATTTGACTACTCACAGAAATCAAACACAAGCGCGAAGAGGTGCTGGAGGAGGTGGCAGAGGAAGAACTAGATAAAGCAATTACGATTGAGCTGAAGGAGACCAACACCATCTTTATGCTCGACATGCCCGGTGTTTGCGTGGCGACGGACACTGACGAGGCAGTTCTGGTCCGAGAGCAGAATGAGCGCTACCTTGAGGTATGTGCTGCCCCCACCCGTCCCCCACCCCCTCACACACCCCGGACGCTAAGGGAGTGTCAGTCCTATGAATTGGTATTAAAATCAAATGAATTGTGTAAATACCTATATATATTGTGTAAATACCTATATATATTGTGTACATATCTATATATACCTGTAACACTTACATTCGGAAGACTAGTGCTACGGCACTGATAAAAGATATATATGAATAAATTCATTTACCAAAACAAACCCCACCCACAAATCCGCAATATTGTGGTATATAATGCATGTCAACTAAAGGGCCGTCCAAAGTTGTCAACATTTTCATGGTCTCCTCCCCCTCCCCGCCCCTTCCCCTCCCCTCCCCTCCCCTCCTCCCTTCCCTCCCCCTCCCCTCCCCCTCCCCTCCCCCTCCCCCCCTCCCCTCCCCTCCCCCTCCACCCTCCCCTCCCCCTCCACCTCCCCCTCCCCCCCCCCCCCCCCTCCCCTCTCCCCCCGTTCCCGTCCCGTCCCGTCCCCCTGCCCCTCCCCTCCCCTCCACCCCCTCCACTCCCCTCCACTCCACTCCACTCCACTCCACTCCCTTCCCATCCTCCCCCCCCCCCCCCCCCCCCCCCCCCCCCCCCCCCCTCCCCCCCTTCCCCCCTCCCTTTCCCCTCCCCTCCCATCCCTTCCCCTCCGCCCCTTCCCCCCTCCTATCCTTCCCCCCCTCCCTCCCTCCCTTCCCCCCCCCTTCCACTCCCTCCCTCCTTCTCCCCCTCCCCCTCCCCCCCTCCCCCCCTCCCCCCTCCATTCCCTCCCCTCCCATCCCTCCCTCCCTTCCCCCTCCCTTCCGCTCCCTCCTCTCTTCTCTTCTCCTCTCCTCTTATCTCCTGTCCTCTCTTCTCCTCTTCTCTCCTCTTCTGTCCTCTTCTCTCTCCTTCTCTCCCCTCCTTTTCCCTCCCTTCCCATCCCTTTCCATCCCTTCCCCTCCCCCCCCCCCTCGCCCTAATTAACTCCAGAAAATAGGAAGTTCCCCTTATAAATACTTTAAATCAATTATGATAAGTATGAACAAGTAAAGTTGTGTTGGTCATGTTACTAGCCCATTAAGTTGTGTCTTTTCTCTGGACATTTTAGCCTTGCCATGTGTGCATAATGAATAACCCCTTCGTGTGCACATAATTAATAACACTTTCATCTCAACATAAGTAATAACACATTCATGTGTACATACATAATAACGTCTTCATGTGTACTTAGTTAATAATCCATTCATGTCAACATAAATATTAACAAATTCATGTGTTCATACATAATAACATCTTCATGTGCACATAGTTATTAACCCATTTATGTCAACATTAGTAATAACACATTCATGTGTTCATACATAATAACATCTTCATGTGCACATAGTTAATAACCCATTCATGTCAACATTAGTAATAACACATTCATGTGTACATACATAATAACCTCTTCATGTGCACATAGTTATTAACCCATTTATGTTAACATAGTAATAACACATTCATGTGTACATACATAATAACATCTTCATGTGCACATAGTTAATAACCCATTCATGTCAACATAAGTAATAACATCTTCAATGACATCTTCATGTGTATATAGTCAAAAACACCATCGTGTGCACATAATTAATAACCCCTTCACTTGTATGTAGTTAATAACCTCTTAATGTGTACATACCTAATATCCCCATCGTGTGCACATACGCACTAACCGCTTCATGTGTAGATAATTAATAACCCCATCATGTGCACATAATAAATAACCTATTCATGTGTACATGCTTACTAACCCCTTCATGTGTACATACTTAATAACCCTTTCATGTGTGTATAATGAATAACCGCTTCATGTATGCTTAACTAATAACCCCTTCATGTTCACATATTTAATAACTCCTTCACGTGCACATAACAAATAGCCCCTCCGTGTGTACATACTTATTAACCCCTTCATGTGTACATGATGAATAACCCGGGTATGAAACCCTCCGTTGATTGTGCAGACTGCTCAGCGTTATTAAGTCAATATGTCTGTTGGGTTTTCTTGCCAGCTGAAGAAAGGCAAAGTACGATACAAGTAGCTGGTCGTGCTTTATAGCCTGTAGCAGAATGTCTGGATTTATAGGTCATAGCGATTGTATTTCTAGTTGCATGGTTATCTAGTTGTCTGTTTAAAAGCCTTCTAGGTGAGACAGAAACTAACAAAATGTTTATCGCATAATTTTTTATATATTTCATATCATTATTACTGCTCACACTACCAACATAACCTCACACAATCAATCGCTTTACAACATATACCATCCATATATCATCTACCTTCGCGATTATACTGCATGGTAATGTTCCATGACTATAAATACCACCTCTTTTATTGTTTTAATAAGAGCGTTTAACTGTGCATTTGAGCATTTCCTCTGTCGACCTACTACTACTAAGTCTGCCGCATCTAGTCACGAAATGCATCTATCTTTCGGTTTCGTTTGCCGCAGTAAAATTCCCAATATTTAAGTCCCACGTGTGCTCTGCAGAAATTCGACAGGAGAGAAAAGCGCAAAGAACATGAGCAGTTTGTAAGTATGCCTTGGTTGCACCGCCTCCCGTCTCTGTCGGCATGCTCGTGACAGTGTGCACAGGGGAAGTTCCACAGGTGTCACTGTCAGTCAGTCACTGTCAGTCCAGGGGCATGGGCAGGCCCGGCGTTGCCGCCCTTCCTGTTGTTTACTTCAATTAGGTGCATCTGAAACTGGGGGGAGTAGACCTCATTCACTTCTGACTTGGTCCAGTCGAAAGAGAGGCTTGCACAGCCTGTAACTCATTTATTTACAGCACTGTTGTATTATGGATGTATAGATATTACCTCGGTACTGCACCTCTGGCTACTCATAGCCCAGGGAGAAGGAAGCACATACGGGTCCAGCAAATTAGCATAATCAGCTCAGAGCAGGAGGACGTGTTGTGAGCAGCTCCGGCAGTTTTTCTACATTTACTACAAAACCAAACAGGTTATTATCTTTCAAACTCAATACTTTGGTTTAGTTCATGTTAGCATTCACATACAAAGTTTTCTGAAACTTTTCGATAAGATATTACTGCTTTGCAGCTTAGTTTCGATCGTAATTGGCATGATCAAAAGAACAATGTTTCCATTGTTCGGTTATTAATTAAGCTGCCTGTTGCCGAACGGAGAGATATTTGGCAGAGCCAGTTACATCGTTGCGTATTCATTCCCTGGGTCTCAATAAGATTCCCCATTTGTGATTCTCGTTAAGGCGTACCTCAGAGTCCTATAGTATTTTCTCCAACTTGTTGGCGGGGAAAAAGCCACAGGTGGGAGTAGTTTATAGGTACTTAGAGTGTGGGAGGGCACCGCTACACTGGCCTCTACCCCTCGTTTGGATCAGTTGGTTACCCATACTGACATCCTGCGACTGTTAGCCATACGCCTGCATTAAAAATTGATTTAAAGCCATAAAATTCACACGTAGTATAATTATACTCTAATTATCAGGGTGCTATTCCGCCTAAGGCAATGCCTAATCATTGTTCTTTTTACTCACAGTCTCAGAGCAATGGCTACAAAGCGGAGTAAGGCAGAGGCAACTCACACACTCAGTGCGGTTGAAGACGCCACACCGCTTGCGTGGGTAGAAAGATCGCCCTCGCCAGAACAAAGGGATTCTGAGGAGGCAGGGTGGGGTACGATACCGGCCCTGGCCCCGCTGATAGGGACCTAGATGAGCAGGTTGCCAGGCTTGTGCAACAGAAGATGGAAGAAATATTACCATCTAGAGCGGGTATGTCAAAGAAAAGGTGAACAAAGGTTCCGCAAGACTCCGATGAGTCAGAATGGGAGGACTTTTCTAAATATCAGGCCTCAACAGACGACGACTCAGAGGAGGAGGGGTTTGTATCTGCATGAAAGTGCAAACACAAAAAGAGAGGCAATTCCTCAGAACGAGACGAGTACACGAGAGCCCATAAAAAGAAGCCCCTCGTGAAGAAGACTAAGAAAAAGTCGAAGAAGAGGAGGAAACACAAGTCCTCCTCTTCGGACTCGTCATCAGACTCATTGATGACGAGTTCAGACTTTGACACCAAGCACTCTGGGAAATAAGCTAAATCATATGGGAAAGAAACGAAAAAGTGTAAAGTGCTGAGACGCAAGAAAATACATATAACAACGCTCGTGAGAAAGACCATTCAAGGCCAATTTAACTCCTTCCAACCAGCGGAGATCATAATCAAGATGGCGGAGAAATTCACAGGGATTAAAAGAATTCTGGAATCCGCCATCAAAGAGATGGATCCTGAGGTTAAACTCAGTGAAGAGAGGAAAAATTTGAGACGGCTATCTACATGGTACACAGATGGGTACTTTCGGCTCTTACAGCCATTACGCCCATCACCAACAGGATGATGGCACAGAACAAGTTCTTGTCACTCTGTGACGATATGAATGGAGGAATTGCGTTACTAACAGCAACCAGCAACTTCCTCTCCTACAGACGGTTTGAAAACGTATTTAAAGTGGTCTGCATAGACGCTGGGAAAAAGGTGGCACGGTCCAAAAAGATTACGGACAATGATGGAAATGAATACACACTATTCCTAGCACCAAAGCCCAGTAAGGGCAAGCAGCTAGATAAGGGCAAGATGTTCGGTGGACAACTACAATACTTGTTCAAACAAGTGGAGACCAGCTCTAAGTGCGGAAAACACATGGAAACTGACAAAAAGAAATCGGCTGACAGCAAATCCAACTGCTTCAAGAAGCTGAGGCAGGATTTTCACAACCGAAGAACCGGCCAATGAGGAGGCCTGTTCAGATCCAACGTCAGCTTCCAAGCCAGAGGAAGGGGCCAGAGACAGTCATTCAGCTGGAATTATGGGAACAGGCCCTTCAAGAGGGAGTTCAACACTCAGAAGCCGTTCCCCCGCCTAGGAACAAATAGAAGTGGCGACTCAAACAATAGCAACCGTAACAGTAAGCAATACCTTTCAAGCTGGTAACCTCAATAACTGTCTTTCAGAATGGAATAAAGTTACAGATAACTTAACTATCCTTAGCCTAGCAGAAGGGGTAAGGATTCCGTTAATAGAAGAACCTATTCAAAATAGAATACCATTTCCATATAGGTTTCATGGTTCAGAACATGAAGCATTAAACAATCAAGTCCTTAACTTTTGTGAAAAGGGCATTATAGAACCAGCACTACACGTTGCTGGGGAATTCATCTAAAATATTTTCTTAAGACCGAACCCAAATGGGGATGTTAGACTAATTTTAGACCTAACTTTATTTAACAAATTCGTAGAATACAAACATTTAAAAATGTTTTTGTTAGAAACAGCGAGAGACTTAGTCACACATGGTGCTTGGCTAGTCAGCATTGACCTTAAAGATGTATAGTACACAATGCCCATCTATAAATATGATAGAAAGTATTTAAGTTTCTGTTGGAGCGGCAAACTTGATGAGTTCACGTGTATGCCGAATGGACTTTCATGCATTTTCACAAGCTTACTCAAATGTATTTTTTTGCTAATGGCTAGGAAAGGACATATCATGTTCTCATACATTGACGATTCATTTATTGTCGCGCAAACACAACAACAATGCCAAGCAGCAGTGGATAAATGATCTAAAACGTTTACAAATTTAGGTTTCTATAGACATGAAACTAAATCAGTACTAACGCCAACAAACAAACTAAAATTTCTGGGGTTCTTTATTGACACCATAAAAATTACTATCTCATTAACAGAACAAAAAGTTGTTAAATTCAAAACAACAGCAGACCAATTACTACAATTGAACAAACCAAAAATACGACAAGTCACAATCTTGATAAGAATAATGATAGCCTATGGACCAGCTATCTTATATGGCCAGGCCCATATCAAATCCTTAGAGATAGATACAAACTTGGCACTGGCTCGCACTAAAGGAAACTTCGAGTGGCCTATGACAATTTTGCCAGAAGGCCAAAACGATATATTGGTGGCTTTCACACATAGACAACTCACCCAACCCGATTAGGATAGGGGAGCCTAACACTACGGTCACAACAGACGCTTCCTTAGAAGACTGGGGGGCCCCATAGGGACCAACAGACAACAGGTGGCCATTGGATGGAAGATGAAATCTCCGACCACATTAATGTATTAGAGTTTAGAACCATTTATCTAGGACTCCGCAGTCTGATTTACATCCCTAAAAATCAAGTAAGACTTCTAACAGATAACACAACAGCTATGGCTTACATTCGTAATATGGGAGGGACTCGCTACAAACCATGTAACAATCTGGCTAAACTCATTTGGGATTGGGCAGAGAACCACAAAATATGGCTAGCAGTAGCACATATTCCAGGCAGCCAAACACTTTGGCTGACAGGAAAAGCCGACACTTCCAAGACCATTTAGAATGGTCATTAAACCACAAAATTTTCGACAGTATCTGTCACAAATGGGGCAAGCCAGACATTGATCTCTTTGCATCACGCAACAACAAGAGGTTACCAAAATAAGTGTCTTGGCATCCAGAGCCAGAAGCCAGAAGCCTGGAGAGTAGATGCATTTTCATTAATTTGGGGACGGGCGTGGAGGCCTAATCAGTAGAGCATGGGCCTCACTTGTGGAAGGTCGGGAGTTCGGTTCCCGGTCGAGTCAAACCAATGACTTTAAAATTGGTACTTGTCGCTTCCTATCCTGGCGCTCGGCATTAATAGGATAGGGCAAGGACTGGTTAACTCAGTGTCAGGATAATGTGACCGAGTGGGACATCAGGTCATGGTGGCGGTGGCCTGATTTCCCAGTGGGGCAGCACTATAAAGTCGCCATGAGTGCTCACCGTCACAAGTCAGTACCCGTCCTGATATGACCTTAGATGTTGCTAGGACGTAAAACAACAACAAACAAACAAACAAATCATTAATTTGGAATAATAAATTCTATTTCATATTCCTCCCATTCAGCATTATCAGCAGAGTGGCCAGGAAGATCAAGATGGATGACACCCATGCAATACTGATAGTACCAGCATGGGAAACACAACCATGGCTAGCGGCAATAACATTAGCAGCAAAAGACTTGATGAGCTTCCCAAGGGAAAGGAACAACCTTAAAAATCAAGGACCACTAACAGCCCACGGAGACGTGTCGACCACACCCCTTTTGGCATTCCTTTTCTAAGGAAAGATGTAGAACAATTTGGATTAGACAAAATAACAAAACAAAGACTAATATCACATGCCTGGAGAAAAGGAACAGTGAAATTATACACAAGTTATTTAAAGAAATGGGGACTTCATTGCCTTCTCAAAGAAGTCAAACCATTAAAACCTACAATAGCTCAAGTGTTACGATATCTAAGAATATTAGAGGACTAGAAGTTGGTGATATTAATGCAGCGAGATGTGCCCTATCCATTATTCTACCAAGAATAGATGGACAAACCATTGGGAAACATCAGTTAGTACACTGGTTCATTAGATCGGTGTACGAAAGAAACCCACCCAAACCTAAATACAATAAGTTTTAGGATGTATCAATAGTATTCAAGTTATTCAAGTCATGGCCTAGCAACAGACATTTGTCAATGAAAGACCTAGGATTTAAATTAGCAGTTTTATTACTGCTAGTTATAGGACACAGAGGCCAAACCATTGTGGCACGTTCACTAGATGGACTAGAAATAGATAAGGATGAAGCTACATTTGATTTACAGTCATTACTTAAATCAAATCGTACAGGGGACCCACTGTCCACAGTACATGTTACTAGTTTTCCGGAGGATAAACGGATATGTTTTATTTTTTTTTATTTTTTTAATTGAGGCTGTATTTATACTGTCCATAGCATATAAGCGTAGTTTCGGCCATTAGTGCTTATATGTCCAAGTCACGCGGAATCAGAAATTCCAGACAACTACTAATCAGCTTTATACGGCCACATAAAGACACTCTCGCAAGATGGACTATCAAGGCGCATAAACAAGCAGGAGTCAACACTGGACGCTATGCGTCTCACTCAATGCATGGAGCCATGGTCTCCAAGGCAAGACAATTAGGAATCTCAGTTAAGAGAATTCTCACACACACTGGGTGGAAGACGGCTAGATCATTTGCAAAAAATTACAACAAACAACTGGAAAAGTCAAGCAGCGTGGCGACATGCCTACTCACCAACTAGAATCAGGTGAGAAACATTAAATTATGTACTCAAATTACATAGTAATATGTACATAAAAGGATAAAAAATGAGATTACATAAAATTCTCCCTGGGCTACGAGTAGCCAGAGGTGTAGTACCGAGGTAAAATAGTATAGTTGTACAAATCTTACCTGGGTACAGATGATGGATAACTGGTGTTTTCCTGAGGTACTAGCCTCGGATAGTCGTTGGTCAGAGCCCACCCACCTTACCCACCGTACCCACCCTACCCACCCTAACCACCCTACCCACCCACCCTACCCTACCACAACTATCATGTTTTGCTGGAACCAAATCGAAAATACAATAAGTATCCATATAGAGTTAAATAATTTTTTATCCTAAAAAGTATGTAAAAGATTGCTGGACCCGGATGTGCTTCCTTCTCCCTGACCCACGAGGTATCCATCATCTGTACCCAGGTATGATTCATATAACTATATCCCCTATATCGATCGCTTTATTTGGGTCACAAATGATTGCCCATACAATACCATTGTATCGATACTTATCGATACTTATACATACATTCCTATACATAGTTATATATGCCTATATATGCTTATATATACTTATATATTCCTATAATGTTTATTTATACTTACATATACTGATTAGTGTAATACTAATATAGGACACGATATGTGCATGTAGCGATTACCCCCCCCCCCCCCGCCCCCCCAATTTAATTTCAATTCATTGTTTTAAATAACAGATAGTTAGCTATTGTGATGCCAGCCAATGGTGAAAAAAACACCTAAAAAACTATGGCAATTTTGTTTCCAAGTACTACATTATAACACCAGGGGTTTAATGCTACGTAAACCGACACCGTTTTCAGTTTTGGACCAGCCATTGTTCGGTTGCTGTAATAGTCGTTTTCGATTTGTTCGCGTGAATAAGTTCTACTACACTCGATGTTTCAACTCCATGAACTCATTCATAATACCATGCATACATTTAGAGGGTGTTAGTTGGTTCACCATTCTAATGGCGCAGTAGGCCTGATGCTACATAGGCGGCCTAAGCCTACATGGGCGGCCATCTTACTATAGACTAGTGTAGACTAGTGGAGAAGTACTACCACATTTCAAAGTTCAACATGATTCCTTCCATTAGTGCCCTATGTGATATAGTCAATGCACCCCAGAGTTGCCTCTCGTATAAAAAGACTCTAAATCTATATTTAGCACTACAGCGTAAATGTAATACGTTTGTCATGAATGACACCCCATCCTGGCATGGTTGGACAAACAGACTTTAAATTTATATTTGGCACTACAGTGTAAATATAATAAGTCTATCACGAATGACGTCACATGCTGGCCTGGTCGGACAAACAGATTTTAAATCTAATTTGAGCACTACAGCATAAATGTAATAAGTTTGTCACGAATGACGCTCCATGCTGGCCTGGTCAGACAAACAGACTCTAAATCTATATTTAGCACTACAGCATAAATGTAATAAGTCTGTCATGAATGACGGACGCCCCATGCTGGCCTGGTCAGACAGACTCTAAATCTATATTTAGCACTACAGCATAAATGTAATAAGTTTGTCATGAATGACGGACGCCCCATGCTGGCCTGGTCAGACAGACAGACTCTAAATCTATATTTAGCACTACAGCATAAATGTAATAAGTTTGTCATGAATGACGGACGCCCCATGCTGGCCTGGTCAGACAAACAGACTCTAAATCTATATTTAGCACTACAGCGTAAATGTAATATGTTTGTCACGAATGACGACACATGGAAATTTCAAATAGGCAGTCTGTCGGACAAATAAATGTTATTCTATATTTAGCATTCTGGAAGATTACTTGCAAGAAAGCCTATTAACTGTTTTATCATCAGCTGGGTAGTAGTGGCTGGATGTATATAGTTGTCTTCATAGTGAGTTAAGTATGTGCATCTTTATAGCGGCTGGTGCCTCGTAGTTAGTATGGAACCTGGTGGTGTAGGATGGAACTAATTTGTTTAGAATTAAAGCTGCCTAGTCCGATGAAAGCATAACATTTTTGTAAACCAAATCATTTCCCTTGATTTGATTCTATAACCAGCCTAGGTACATGATTAAACATTTGTTGCTGCCTGAAAGGGAACACAGAGTCAATTTGTAATCGACTTTTCTTAACTTCGAAGTAACTTTGCCTAGAAATTGCTAATTCTGGAGATATTTGAAGTGAAAACATGCAAATATAATGTTGGCATGTATGGTAAAATACTGGACACCATAGACTCTAGCTTCATCAGGCTCTATTAAATCGAGTTAATCTCTTCTGTGCAGCACAAATTGTTTATTACATAGCTTAGTGTCCAAGTTCAATATTTAGAATCAAATCTAGGTCACTATTTTGATGTAAAAGATTTGATGCTCTCATCGGACTACAGCTTTAATATCTGTCAAATTTAATTAAGAGCCAACTTCATCTTTACATTTATCTTCATCTCCTAACATCAGTAATGTAATAATGTAACACTATTACGACAATTCAACTGTAGTAGAGGTATCACGAAGCTGCTGTGTATAATTGAGAATATAAGGCAAATCTGGTATCATCCATCAATCATCCATTCAACCATTGTCATCCAGCATTAGTTATCACTCTATGATACATCATACTTTACCTTGGGGTGTAAGCTCATGGCTCTCTATTTGGTGTTATTATGGCTTAGTCCTTACAAATATATAAATATAGTCAATCACAAACTTGTAACAGATCACCACAGATCCTCATTTCATCACAGTTGGCAAGGCCCCTCAACCCCCACAATCCCCACAACCCCACAATCCCCACAACACCACAAATCCCCACAACCACGCCTCCTTTGCAGGCAATTGGAAGTATGTACTGGTGTTGCAGTTTCAGGCAATGTTGTAGACGTTTAATTCACTGGGCATGTGTAGGAATGTTTACATGGCTGGTATCGCTGTATTTCTTACAACCAGGGGCCTAGCTTGGGATTTTCAGGTGGTATGCAGACTTTTTTGTCGCTGGAGTAAAACGCTATAATACGTAGAGCATACGCACATTTACATCATATATTTTAATGAACAAAAAAAAAAAGAAATTGTAATCTCAGGAGGTACGCAGCTGTGTATCTGCGTATATGGAAGCTAGGCCCCTGCAACATGGTGGTGTTCGAAAGCCTTTGTTGAGGTGGACATGGCATTGGCAGGCTGAGCTTTAAATAACACAATCCCTTAAAGGCAATCTAAATAGATCATTTCTTTTCTACGTAATCCTTTGTCGATTATGATAACTTCCATGGATACACAATTTAGAAACCATACCGTCCTTTAGTTGAAATTACCCCTGGAAGCTTTTGCTGAAATGGACATGGCATTGACCGGTTTAACTTTGAATTAAAATACAAACCCTTAATATCAATCTTAAGCTGCGTTTACATGGGCGAGTTAAAACGCCTTAGGTAGAACCAGTTGCCTAGATCAGTTTACATTTGCCCGTGTAAACGCGCCGCTGAGGCGTTTTAGGGCTGAAACGTTTCACCTGAAACGTTTCACGTATACCACCTCGGGAGGTGGTTTACAGGAACCGTTTTAGATAAAACGTTTTGTAAATGGTCGTGTAAACGGTAGCATGATACTTGAGGCATTTTACTGACGTCACACGCGTGCGCACACGACCGAATCATTTTTCTTCCGGTTACCCACATTCACATAATGCCAAATGTGTCAACAGACACTTGTTTCAGAGAAATATATAACCAAAATATATGATTAACCATACTAATTTTCTAGTTATAGATGTCATTAACCATAGGATATAATAAAAACATGAATAAAATAAGTAAAACTGACACTGGCTATGGCTCACTAGCGGTGAAGCGCATGCACAGATAGAAGACTTCCGCCTTGAAATGGTTTAAGTACTGCCCATGTAGACGCGACACACTTTCAATCTCGGTCCGTGTAAACGCGCCACTAAAATGCTTCAGGTAAAATGCTTTGCCTAGATCATTTTACTTTTTGCCCGTGTAAACGCAGCTTAAATATATGCAAGAGAAAGGTTCCATAATAATATTTGTATAAATGCTTTATACCACACATTCTTTTCTGCAATCCTTTGCCAATTCAGATAACTTCCATATATATACAGTAAAATCTCTCTAACCGATCACCTCCACAGATCAAACACTTATATCGATGGCTTTATTTGGGTCCCAAACGATCGCCAATACAATACCATTGGAACGATTTAAAGAAAAGAGAGGTTTTACTGTAGAAACAAAAATTCAAATTACACACCCGGCTTTAGATAAGACCTAAGACTAATTATCATGACCATCTAAAACATATTTAAAATATTTAAATTAAGACCTAGGACTGAGAGCTCAGCCAACATGGTTGTCCGTGTTGTTTTACATTATGTAACACTACACAATGTAACTATGATTAATGGAGCTGTCTGAAAATTAGCTCTCTCCCAGTTTCCTGAACAAATTATAATGCAACTAGTTGTGTTAATTTTCACACATCTGCTCTCCCTTTATGTAAGTCGTCAAAGGCCTTTATTAATCCATTTTATCTGGAATACGATTATAGTAGTCACCCTTTTTATCCGGGATATGGTTCTGGTTCTGATTATAGTTCGTATTTGCGATGATACCCTCTGCTATTAGCAGATCACAATCCCATTGGAAGCTATAGCTTTCACCATGATCTATCACCTTTAAAATTTGGTTTGGAAACAATGAAGTTATCGCGATTTCAACTGAGACCTCATCATTTTCTGAGGCTGAAAGAGGAATCGTTGAATTTCCTTGTGAACTGCCTGCAGCCCGTCTCCAGTAGCTTCAGGATCAAATTAATTAAAATCCAAAGCGCACCAATATATGCGGATGTCCAAAAAAGGTGCCACCGGGGAACGCTTTTAGGTTGCACTTGCACACTAGCCATTGTCATCATTGTCAAATCATTGTCAGCCATTGTGGCACTCTCCCTCCACATATTCAGTTACGCGAACTGAAAATATGTGGTTGGAGAGCATTTGTCGGAGAACAGTTCCAGTCTCAGTGGCCTATACCGGGTCTCTTTAATAGTGAAATCTCGCCCTCAACCCTGAATCAACTCTGGCATGCCTAACTGTGTCACTTCTTCATGCTTCAATTCTGTACCTGTGTATGTCCGTAACCATGGTGTTTGCCTTATATGAAGTCACCTCCAGTTCTTGGTAAGGTCGCGTATCCGTGACCTCACTGTTTACAATATCATTAACACGGTTGTGGTGCCATTAACAAGAATGTTCGTGTTTGCATCTCGTAGATGTTAGATGAAAGGAACAACGTTCCGGAAAACAATGTAATATCATTCCAATTTTTCTCAATTTATTAATTTTCTTGTGTGATTCTTCATGAACATAGAGGTGTTTGTTTATTTTTATGCTGTGACCGAAACATTAATGTACCTCATCATGAACAAAAATCAATTTCAATTTTCTATCCTATTATCCTGAATTGGCGAGTCCATTTCTGACTTGCGGCCTAAGCATGGAGCATGTAGACATTTAAAAAAAAACATGGCCAATCTATGCCTATTTCTTTTCCAACTATTTGAAACTAAATGGCAATCATTTTGTGTCTTTAATACTTGGTAGTAAACCTGCGCGGATTTCTTTAGTTTTCTTGTCTTTTTTTAATTAAGATTTTTTTTTTTTACTAACTCAGGCAGTGCTTTTCTTTACTTCCCCATCCTTGGCGTTCAGCTGCGTTCCATTGGCTTTAACGATCAGGTAGAGGCAACGTTGTGTGTGTATATGACGAGCGGCGCTAGCTCCTCTCCTCTCCTCTCCTCCCCTCCCCTTCCCTTCCCTTCCCTTCCCTTCCCTTCTCTTCCCCTCCCCTCCCCTCCCCTCCCCTCCCCTCCCTTCCCTTCCCCTCCCTTCCCCTCCATTCCCCTCCCTTCCCCTCCATTCAATTCCCCTTCATTTCCCCTCCCTTCCCTCCCCCCTCCCCTCCACCCTCCCCTCCCCTCCTACCCTCCCTCCCCTTCCCCCCTCCCCTTCCCTTCCCTCCCTTCCCCCCTCCCCCCTTCCCCCCCTTCCCCCCGTCCCCTCCCCTCCCTTCCCCTCCCTTCCCATGGCCCCTTCCTTCCCACGCCCTCCCCTCCCCCCGCCCCCCTACCCACCCTCTCTATTTTCTCCCTATTTCTATCCTTCTCTCCCTCTCTCAACTTTTCATTGTCCCTTCCATCGCTCCCTCTCTACTCCCTTCTCTTCCTCCCTTCCCCCTTGCCTCCCATTTCTTCTCATCCCCCTCCTGTCCCGCCCTCCTCACATCACTCTCCCCTTCTGGCTCCCTCCTATCCCTCCCCAACTAACCACCCTCCCTCCTCTCCCTCCCTCCCTCCCCTCCCTCCCTCCCTCCCTCCCTCCTCCCTCCCTCCCTCCCTCCCTCCCTCTCTCTCCCTCGCTCGCTCCCTCCCTCCTCCCCTCCCTCCCTCCCACCTCCTCCCTCCCCTCCCCTCCCTCCTCCCCTCCCCCCCCCCCCTCCATCCCGTCCCAACCGGCTGCTCGCCGTGCGCTTGACAGCCTCCCCCCGCCCCTACTCCGCTGCTCGCCCTGTGCCTCTGACGGCTTCCCCCCACCCCTACTCTGCTGCTCGCCCTGTGCCCTCTGATGGCGTCACCCCGCCCCTACTCCGCTGTGCGCCGTCTGACGGCGTCACCCCTTCCCACCACGCTGCTTGCCGTGCGCCCTCTGATGGCGTCACCCCTTCCCACCCTGCTGCTCGCCCTCTGACGGCCTCCCCCCGCCCCTACTCCGCTGCTCGGCCTGTGCCCTCTGACGGCCTCCCCCCGCCCCTACTCCGCTGCTCGGCCTGTGCCCTCTGACGGCCTCCCCCCACCCCTACTCCGCTGCTCGCCCTGTGCCCTCTGACGGGCGTTCACCCCTTTCCCACCCCGCTGCTCGCCGTGCGCCCTCTGATGGCGTCACCCCTTCCACCTGCTGCTCGCCCTCTGAGGCCTCCCCCCGCACCTCTCTGCTGCTACGCCCTGTCCCTCTGACGGCCTCCCCCCCGCCCCTACTCGCTGCTCGCCCTGTGCCCTCTGACGGCCTCCCCCCGCCCTACTCCGCCCGTGACCGTGCGCCCTCTGACGGCCTCCCCCGCCCCAAACTACCACTGCTCGCCCTGTGCCATCTGACGGCCTCCCCCCGCCCCTACTCCGCAGCTCACCCGTGCGCCGTCTGACGGCCTCCCCCCCCCCCCCCCACCCCCCCCCGCACACACCCTTCCGCGCTCGCCCGGTGCCCTCTGACGGCGTCACCCTTCCACCCGCTGCTCGCCCTCTGACGGCGTCATTCACCCCCACCCCACCCACCCCCGCCCTCTGACGGCGTCACCCCTGCGCACTAGGGGTACCGACACATATATATGGCCAATTTGCACCCTTATTACTGTATTAGCACAAAGATTGCTGCAAGTTTAAAAGTGCCATCTCCCCTACTAATACGTCATTTCCGAGTGAGGCCAGTTCAGGGCTGGGTCACCGGTCATGTTCACTGCTTCCCAACCACTGGCGTTTGGTCCGGTTTATATGATGATCATCGTCATGCTGTCGGTCGCGATGCGACAAAGACTGCTTTCATTACTTGACTGCCGCTCTCCATTTAGCTCTCTGCGGTGAGAGTTGCGTCCATGAGTCGGTCTTAATGTCTCTCAGCTCCATATACCACAAGAAGGTATCCCTAAAATACCATCAATGCCATGCCCATGAAACGTTGGCGGTCCAGTCGAAGATTCTACTATGCTATATTATATAGTACAGGTACTGAGTTTGCGTTTAGTAGATGTTAGATGAGAGGAACATTGTTTCAAAAAATGATGTAGTATCATTACAATTGTGGGGAGAAACTCGGAGGTGACGTATTGGGGAAGCTGAATTATGGAGGTGTGCTTTCTTTATTAAGATCTTCTAAATGTCCGTACTCACGGGGGTTTCGCGCGTTATCTGTACTTTCGTGGGATTATTGAATGACATGCGGATTATGCTTGTTGAGTTCGGGGACCCCCCCCCCCCCCACACACACACTTAATCCATTGTCTAGTGTGTTTGGATACTTCTGTCTCATCTCTCTCCACACACACACCTAAAGCTTGGATAATGTATATATACATACTATACACATATACATTACATTATATATCCATATGTATGCATATGTATACATATATATATATATATATATAATGTATGCATATGGATACATATATATGTACATATGTATGGATGTGTATACATATATGTACATCTATATGCATGCATATGTATATATATACAAAAAAAAGTAGGGAATATAAAAAGATCTACTTTGTTAAGGTTTGATTCAAATGTTTATCTCCATTTTTGGATTGGCGTTTACGTGGTCTTGCGTCTGAACTCTTCATATGTATATATATATATATTTTACCTCGGTAAACAGCCTCAGGCTAGCCTCAGGCTAGGGAGAGGTAAGCACGTCCGGTACCAGCAATTAGCATATACAACTCACGACTGGATAACGTGTCGTTGGGTTGCTCCGGCAAAATTAGTCTACATACAAGCAAATACGCAGTAAGTATATAAAAACTGTGGTTAGCTTAATTATGATGCATTAGAGCATCAATATGGAAAGTTTAGACTTTCGTTGGTCCAATTTGGACGAGTTATTTGGTTATAAACAACCAAGGATAGAACACTCGAGTGGGTTTCGCGAAGGAACCAAACCGGTCATTAGCGGTTATGTCAACACCCGGGTCACCGTGTGACTATGGGTAGAGATGTGGGTTTCGCCCTATCTCATGTGGAAATTCTCTCGTACTCTAATAGAGAGTAATGTTGGAGATGCTCCTGGGTTTCTTTTATAGACTCCCCTAGACAAAACTTTTTCAGGCGTTTCTCCGAGTTTCGTAGCATTTTCTCCAACTTGTTGACGTAGTAGTCACAGGTGGGAGAAGTGTGCGGAACAGAGGGATGGGCGGGCCGATACACTGGTCCCGACCCCGCGTAAGGTTTGGGCTTGACCCACAACCCACGCACAAATTTAGCTTATTACGCCTGTGTTATAACGGTATAAACACGTTCTTTAACACCAATAGATGTCCAAATGAGTTTGAAACAACCATATTGTGACATATATATATACCGGGACTGACCAAAAATGTTTGTTTCAGTTCCCGATGGCCACGAAGCGGAGTAAGCGCGGTGCAGCAGCAGCCGAGGGGCGTGTTCCGAGTGGAGTGGACGAGGAGTACGACTCCTCACCCGTGTTGTCGGCAGGGCCGTCGACACAGCCCCGGGCGCATATCCTCTCCGACCCGGACGAGGACGCAGTGCCTGATGTGCCTGCGCCTCCAGATTGGGAGGCTCGCTTTGCAAGATTGGAAAGCCACATCTTGACTGCCAAATCGCCTGTGTCTCGGAAGCGGCGTAGGCCGAGTGTCCAAGAGGATTCATTTGAGGATTTCTTGGACACAGACTCGGCGGTGGAGCTTAAGGCTCCTCCTCCTCCTTCTCCTAAACGGAGGAAGAAGAAGAAACAGGTGATTTCTTCGGGTGATGAATTCACCAAGGAGCGGGCAGAGTCTGGTTTGCGCAAAAAGCGGAAGACTAAGTCCAAAAAGAAGAAGAGGAAGAGGAAATATTCTTCTTCTGAGTCGTCCACTGAGTCTACTTCTACGGAATCAGACTCAGACACCGTATATGAAGGGGTCTATGCGGACATTGGCACTAAAGTGGCTAAGAAGGTGGAGAAGCCAAAGGCTAAGCGGGTTAAAACCACTACGCTTATGCGCGAGACCGTGAATGGTCATTTTCGCACGTTCAAACCGGCGGAGGTTATCTCCAAGTTAGGAGATGAGTTAACAGGCATAAAGGGTGTTCCCAACTCCATCATTAAAGAAATGGATCGGGATGTCAATATGACGGATGACCGTAAGAAGTTTGAGGATGTGTTGCACACAGTGCATAAGGCAGTGTTGGCTACCCTAACAGCTATTGTTCCTGTGGCTAATAGGATGCAGAGTGAAAATAAGTTCTCGTCTTTGGCTAAGACAATGGACAAAGGCATTGCAGTACT
The DNA here is from genome assembly GCA_030323885.1 of Branchipolynoe longqiensis. Taxonomy (NCBI): domain Eukaryota; kingdom Metazoa; phylum Annelida; class Polychaeta; order Phyllodocida; family Polynoidae; genus Branchipolynoe; species Branchipolynoe longqiensis. The sequence continues at coordinate 146,110,945 of CM059187.1, forward strand.
AGCGGCGGCAGGTAATTACCTGTCGTTTCGAAGATATGAAAATGTCTTCAAGTCAGTTTGCACAGATGCTGGCAAAGAAGTGGCTCGCTCTAAGAAGGTTACCGATAATGAGGGGAAGGAGTTTACGCTCTATCTTGCTCCAGAGCCGATTAAAGGAAACCTTTAGATAATACCAAGATGTTTGGCGGTCAACTACAATACCTCTATAAAGAGGTAGAGACTGCAGCCAAGAGTGGCAAAAACATGGATGGCAAGAAGAAACAGGAAGTTCCTCGTTTCAAAAAGTCACGAGGGGATTTTCGTCCACGACGGTTCACCAGAGGAACCAGACCGAGTTCAAACTTCGGTCAAGGGTTTCGGGGCCGGGGCGCTCGCCCAGGCTGGACCGACAACACCGCACGGCCAATAGGTCGAGGGTTCAACTCGTCGAGACCTTTCCCCAGGGGCGGGTCCAAGTAGAGGTCCAAACACAAACTTTACAAGTCCCTGCAGCCTCTAAAAACACACAAACTGTAAGCAACTTTGTGGCTGGTAATATTAGTAATCATATTTCTGAGTGGCACAAAATTACTAGTGACCAAGAAATTATAGAAATAGTTAGGGGTGTTCAAATTCCTTTTACACAAATTCCTGTACAAAGTATAATACCTTTTCCATATAACATTCAACCAGTTGAACGAGACGCACTAACTAAACAGGTACATAAATTCTTTGAGAAAGGAATTATACAAAAAGTGACACACTGTTCAGGACAGTTTATTTCAAACATTTTCTCGAGACCGAAGCCTAATGGTGATGTTCGAATGATCCTGGATTTAACAATCCTTAATAAAAGGGTGGAATATCGACATTTTAAAATGTTCTCTCTAGATACGGCACGGGATCTGATTACACCAGATGCGTGGATGGCTAGTGTTGATTTACAGGATGCATATTATACGCTTCCCATAATGGAACAATACCGAAAATTTCTTCGATTTATTTGGGATAACCAACTCTATGAGTTTACCTGTATGCCGAATGGCTTAGCTTGTGCGCCACGTTTATTTACTAAATTGCTTAAACCTGTTTTCTCGGTAATGGCGAGGAAGGGTCATATAATGTTTCCATACATAGATGATTCTTTTATTATAGCATCAACACAAATTGGTTGTGTGAATGCAGTTTTGGATTTATGTGCATTACTCACTAAATTGGGGTTTTATGTACATCAACAAAAGTCAGTGTTTAAACCAACAAAACAACTCAAATGTTTAGGGTTTATTCTGGATACACAGTCCCTTACAGTGTCGATAACAGAACAAAAACTAATTAAGTTTATGACTACAGCGACTCAGCTTATTAAGTTATCAAAGCCAAAAATTAGACAGGTTGCTGTTCTTATTGGCATAATGACCTCATATGCACCTGCTGTGTTATATGGGAAGGCCCATATTAAGTCGCTAGAAATAGATAAAAATTTAGCGTTAACACGAACTAAAGGCAATTTTGAGCGAAAGATGTTTATTTCGCAAGAAGGGTTACAGGATATTGGATGGTGGATGCAACATATAGCAAGTTCACCAAATCCAATCCGCATGGCGGAACCTAATACAGTAATTACTACTGATGCTTCGTTAGAAGGTTGGGGAGCTCATCGAGATGGGGTCACAACAGGAGGTAGATGGCTTGATGATGAAAAATCAGACTATATTAATGCACTAGAATTGCGTGCTATTTATCTGGGCTTACGTAGTTTAGTAAAGATAAATAAATCACAGGTTAGAATACTAACTGATAATACTACTGCCATGGCATATATTCGTAACATGGGTGGAACCAAATCAAAGTCTTGCAATCAGTTATCTAAACTGATTTGGAACTGGGCACAGGCTCAACAAGTCTGGCTGACTGTAGCGCATATTCCAGGGTCACAAAATACACTTGCAGATTATAAAAGTAGAAATTTCCATGACCATTTAGAGTGGTCTCTCTCTACACATTTGTTTAACTTCGTTTGTGAAAAATGGGGTACACCTGAAGTTGACTTATTTGCATCACGAAATAATAACAAGTTACCCTGTTATGTTTCTTGGCATCCTGAACCGGATGCTTGGAAAGTAGATGCGTTTGCTATTACTTGGGAAAATAATTATTTTTATATTTTCCCACCATTTAGCATTATCAGCCGAGTAGTGAGAAAAATCGGCTTGGAAGGGACACATGCGATACTGGTGGTGCCCGATTGGGACACGCAACCTTGGCTGCCAGCAGTTTCACAACTGGCAAAAGATCGTATACGATTCCCAAGAAAACTCGGGAATCTGACGCACCACGGACCGCTAGTGGTTCACGGCGACGTGTCAACGACGCCCCTATTGGCATTCCTTTTCTAAGGAAGCAGCTACAGCAATTTGGATTGGACAGAATTACTGAGGATAGGATAGTATCGGATGCCTGGAGGCCAGGAACTGTCAAAATGTATACAACCTATTTAAAGAAATGGGGTGTACATTGTTTGTTAATGAAAGTTAAGCCAACAAATCCAAAGATTTCACAAGTAGCTCGGTTTCTTCGTTCTCTAGAGGATGAAGGACTTTCCTTTGGATCGATTAATGCGGCGAGGTGTGCGTTATCAATTATATTACCTAGAATTGATGGCGAAACAGTTGGAAAACATTATGTTATTTGTTATTTACTTCGTTCAATTTATCAAAGGAATCCTCCAAAACCAAAGTATAGTCGGTTTTGGGATGTTTCTATAGTATTTAAGTTGTTTCAGGCTTGGCCTCACAACTCGTGGTTAGATATAAAACAGTTAGGTTTTAAGGTCGCGGTCCTGTTATTGTTAGTAACCGGACACAGAGGACAGACGATTGTTGCTTTATCCTTAACTGGATTAGAAATAGACAAGCAACAAGCTACGTTTGATTTAGAAAAATTGCTTAAATCGAACACGTTAGGTGACCCTTTATCAACGGTTCACTTAGACTGTTTTCCGAATGATCGGAAATTATGTGTTGTGTCGGCCATACGGGCTTATATATACAAGACAAAGGATTTACGTGCATCACAACAACTATTAGTGAGCTTTATAAAGCCACATAAGGCGATTTCACGAGACACACTTGCCAGATGGACAATTACGGTGTTGAAATTGGCTGGAGTGGATACGAGTAAATACTCTTCCCACTCAACTAGAGGAGCCATGGTCTCCAAGGCACGGGTGCTTGGTATTTCTGTGAAAAGAATACTAGCGCATGCAGGCTGGAAGACGGCTAAGTCGTTTGCAAAACATTATAATAAACGACTAGAAAAGCCTACCGGCGTTGCAAAGCGTCTTCTCGCCAACTAACAAGAATAGGTGAGAACAAAAATTTAGAATGTTATAATAATAAGAAAGAATGATATTAAGGATAAAAATGAATTATGTAAAGGTCTCCCTAGCCTGAGGCTAGCCTGAGGCTGTTTACCGAGGTAAAATAGTATAGTTATACGAGTCTTACCTTGGTACAGATGATGGATAACTGTTGTTTTACCGAGGTATAAGCCTCGGATAGATGTGGGCTAGGGCCCTCCCGCCACACCCTGCCACATCTATTCCGTTGGTGTACCTTTTCGGTAAAGTAATAGTATCCATTGTTTGAAAGTCATTTTTATCCTCAATAAGTAGGTTAAGATTGCTGGTACCGGACGTGCTTACCTCTCCCTAGCCCACATCTATCCGAGGCTTATACCTCGGTAAAACAACAGTTATCCATCATCTGTACCAAGGTAAGACTCGTATAACTATACTATATATATATATATATAATACGTGTATATACATATGTATATGTATATATATATATATATATATATATATATACATACATACATATACACACACATATACATATTTATATATATATATATATCTGTAGCACTTTAGTAAGTTATACAGAATGAAACCTGACTAATTTAGTAATTAATTGTGCATGGTATAACTAATTAATTATGTATGTTATAACGAGTGCAATTCTGTAATTCCCTCCTCCCCCTCCACCCAGCCCCCCAGTACTGATTGAACTACATGTCTCTATTCACAAGCCAGCGAACATTGTGGCAGCTTTTGCTCCCAAGCAACCTGGTCCTTGGGTTGATCGCGTCCTTGAACCCATGAAACCAATGGTGATTACGGTAGTGTATCAGTAGGTACTCGGACCCACCCTAGGAAGCCTCCTCCCTTGCTTTTAGCAGGTACATTCCCAGCTCAATAATGTACCAACAGGTGTTCTATGTTAGTGTTGACATGCAAGAAAATAATTTTATCGAAAGACATAATTTTACATATGTGTAGGCGTACATAATAGTTCAAGTTTGCAGGTGGAGTGATTTCAAATGGGCCCCTTCAGCTCGTTTGATATCACGTTGGCCCATTTGAAATAACTCCACCCACTTACGCATATTAGTATATTTGCCTACCTCTGCAGAGTAGGACCGTAACTTCTTTTCCTCATTTGCTCAATCGGCCAAGTGACTGAATTTTCTGCTTGCTCGAGTGCCAAAACTACTTGGCCAAGCCCAAGTCAGCCAATTGAAACTGAAATCTGCTACTGCAGATTAGAAAAATAATGACTTGCCCTTTCAGGCAGGTCAACAAGAACTGCCCGACCGAGTAAACTAGGTGTCCCTGAGCAACCAGGCAGTCCTTAGCATCCTACTCTGCGTGTATATAATATTATGTTTTTCCACTTCATTGTTTTCTTATTGCACATTTACTGAGTTAATTAAAATAAAACCACTTCAGAGGAGCGGTTTTATTTTATAGAGCAGAAGTCACATCAGTGTCAACACAGACACATGTGTCAAGAAACACATGTGAAATAAAACACACACACACACACACACACACTCTAATAAATGGCATTGACTCTGAAACCCTTCGAACTGAATATTGATATTGTGCATGGCTGTTCCTATGTATGCAGAAGTTTCAACAATAGCACGTGAAGAGCTATTATGTTTTGAAATCTATCCTGCATGAATATCAAATATATTGGCTGTTACATGAATGGCTTCTTACACTGTTTAAGAATAAAAAGAACTTTCGAATGCATGACCTACATACCATATGTTTCCATGTATTAAATAGCGAAATAGCGAATGATAGACAGGAAGTGTGACCACTTATTTATCTCTCATTTTTGCTCGAGTGCAAGTAAATATGCAGCACAAGGAATAATTAGTAGCATGTGGTGAATAAGGGGTCAAATTTCCCTGGATCATCAGCCCATGCTTTTTCTAATCTGTTCCTGAATGAATTTATTGACCCGGCATCAATAGCATTTTGTGGGAGACTGTTCCATATATTTAAAGCTGCATAATCTGATGGTTTTGAGTTTCTATCATTTTCTGAGATAACTATATTAGGTTGATCATTATAATCTACCTTACTTTAATTTGAAGCGACTTTGCTTTAAAATGAATAACTTTGTGGAGATATTTGAAGTGTAAACATGCCAAATTAATTGTGGCATGGTTGCCCCATAGGCTTCAGTAGTAACAGGTTCTATTAAATTGACTTAGTATTCCCTTCTATGTAACAACAAAATGTTTAATAAGTGCAGTATCCAAGTTGGATATGTAGAATCATATCTAGATAAGTGTTTCGGTTTTGAAAATTTGATGACTGAGAAACTTTAACCGACGCCATGAATAAGCTGACCTCTTAGTTTGACCCTAAATATCCCGGGCAAAATTATATTTCATGTGCCTATCTGTTAACTCTGCGAAAGTTATTTCTGGGTTTCAAAACTTGACTGATATGTGACAACATACGGTAGTTCCTTTGGGTTATTTTGCGCACACATATAAAGATGGATATGTTGTTGACATATTGTGTTTTTATCTTCGGTTTGTGCATGGTTCCTTTTGTCTCTAAGGAGGTAAATTTGTTTAGCTACTGGAGACATGCTCATGTCAACACATATATATCGATCCGAGTGGACACAATTGCTTTTGGAAGTTGGATAATATACCAACAAAGGCCCTAGTTGTCTGTATGCATGCATGTGATCTTCATACAGCTTGTCATATTAGCATTTTCTACCAGATAACTAAACAAGTGTGCGATTCAGAAAATTCAATGTGACTTTTCAGGAGCCAATAACCATTGCCTTAACTGTTGTTTTTGTTTAGTACTTAGCTGAGTATATTATCATACATGGACATTTATATTAAAGTTAATAATAATTGCTTAATATAGACTTAACAGAAAGTTCCTGTTGCTTTCTTAATACTTGCCACAGTATGTCATCATACAAGGATATTTAATATTAAAGTTAATAATAATTGCGACTTGGCAGTAATTTGATTGTATAACACTGCTATTGGTGTATAGTCGATTCAAACTCAACTGGAGTTTGTTTTAGTCAGTTTGAAGCATTATTATGTAACATACTGCTTCTACCCCATGTATGACTTAACTATGTCCCCTTCAACTATTATATTAACATCCTGTTTGAGCCCCGTCCTGATATGACCTTAGATGTTGCTAGGACGTAAAACAACAAAACAAAAAAATTCTGTTTGTGTGAATACAAAATTGAGTTAGAAATTCCTTTCAAGTTACAAATAACTGCATGGTTACTAACGACACGGAACAAGGTGACATAGAATACAAAAAATACTCACAATTTTTAAGGCATTGGATATGGACTAGGGTTGTTATTTCTGTACTGCGTATGGCAAATGCTCTCCAGCATAGTGTGTATAGCCAGTGTTATTTAAGGTGGCACAAAGCCAACACCAAATACATATTGTGTTCAGTTCTGTTTGCATATTCACATTACGGAAGAATATCATAGTTAATTTATATTCAATATCAGTCATTCCGATTTCATCTGCAACTCATTACTAAACTTTTGAGGGAAACTGGTTTTTATCATACATTTATTTTCTATTTTTAAAATGAAAAGTCTGTTTTATTAATCATATACCACCTGTGAATTTAACACAGTCGTATGCTCTTTTGGACTAGGGTTGTTATTTCTGTACTGCATATGGCAAATGCTCTCCAGCATAGTGTGTATAACCAGTGTTATTTAAGGTGGCACAAAGCCAACACCAAATACATATTGTGTTCAGTTCTGTTTCCATATTCACATTACGGAAGAATATCATAGTTCATTTATATTCAATATCAGTCATTCCGATTTCATCTGCAACTCATTACTAAACCTTTGAAGGAAACTGGTTTTTGGTTTTTATCATACATTTATTTTGTATTTTTAAAATGAAAAGTCTGTTTTATTGATCATATACAACCTGTGATTTTAACACAGTTGTATGCTCTTTTGCCATACATTTCTGTGCTCTAATTTTCTTGCTTGAAATGTAATTCTTTACTCAGATATGTTTAACCACTGTAAGCCCACCAATAGCCAATGTTTACTTTTTGTGCTGTGAGGTCGTTAAACAAACAAACAAAGTATATTCAATATCTACCTAATAGTGAGATATTCATTCACCTAAACATAATTAAAATAAACATTACAAACAACTATAAAGCCAACACCAAGTCAAGCAGAAACTGCATGGCAATACCCTTGTACTTCGTATTAATTACTCTCCCCAAACAAAACTTCCTACTAGTACTACTCTCCCAGCATAAAGCCAACACAAACAAATCTGACGCTACATGGTAATACCTTGTACTTCCCAAAACTCTCCCAGCATAAAGCCAACAACAAACAAATCTGACACTATATGGTAATACCTTGTACTTCCCAATACTCTCCCAGCATAAAGCCAACAACAAACAAATCTGACACTACATGGTAATACCTTGTACTTCCCAATACTCTCCCAGCATAAAGCCAACAAAAAACAAATCTGACACTACATGGTAATACCTTGTACTTCCCAATACTCTCCCAGCATAAAGCCAACAACAAACAAATCTGACACTACATGGTAATACCTTGTACTTCCCAATACTCTCCCAGCATAAAGCCAACAACAAACAAATCTGACACTACATGGTAATACCTTGTACTTCCCAATACTCTCCCAGCATAAAGCCAACAACAAACAAATCTGACACTACATGGTAATACCTTGTACTTCCCAATACTCTCCCAGCATAAAGCCAACAACAAACAAATCTGACACTACATGGTAATACCTTGTACTTCCCAATACTCTCCCAGCATAAAGCCAACAACAAACAAATCTGACACTACATGGTAATACCTTGTACTTCCCACTACTCTCCCAGCATAAAGCCAACAACAACCAAATCTGACACTACATGGTAATACCTTTTACTTCCTACGACTCTCCCAGCATAAAGCCAACAACAAACAAATCTGACACTACATGGTAATACCTTGTACTTCTTACTACTCTCTGAACACACAGCCAACAACAAACAAAGCAAACCTCGTATTTTCAATTACTCTCCAAACACAAATAAGACCATGCAAGGCAATGAATGCCCTTGTACTTCCTATTACTATTACTCTCCCAACACATGTTTAGTTATATGTGCAAGGAAATTATGCATAGATGTACCGGAAGGATAGGTCTGGCTATCCATATCCAGCTCATTTCAAATCTACACACACACACTCACACGCAGACACACACGCGCACACACACACACACACACACACACAACCACACACACATACACACACAATTCTTTATTAACCGCTTTAGATTCCTTACCGCTCTACTTTAGCTTGCACATTTGTCTTAGTGAGTCTGGTTTTACAGCCAGGTGTGAGTTGTCGTGACATGCTTGTGCCTTCTATCTGCAGCTGGTGAAGAGTCGTGTGGGCAATGACCGCTATGCAGAGAGGGGAATGAGCACCTTCAACAACCAACCCAAACTCAAGAGCATCCAGACGAACAAAATCGCATACGCAGTAAGTAATGTAGTCACCTGCACTGACCTCTCAGGCAAACAGCCACATAAACAGGTAGGCGTGGATATGGTGGTGACATCAGGGAGCCTAGGTGGTGTAATGGTTAGCACACTGGCCTGGAATGCAAGAGATGTGGTTTCGAGTCCCTATCTAGGCACAGTATTTCCCATTTTCATCATCCCCCATGTTGTGACCAGGATCCTGTGCAAGCTACTTGCTGTGTGGTTCTTGAACCTACCCTGTGTATGTATATGTACATGCATTGACTATATATGTAATTGTAAGCATTACAATGACTTATCGACGTAAAGCATTTAAAGGCTTACAATTCCAGGGGGACGAGTCTAGTAGCCTGCACTGACCTTTCAGGCAGGGAGCCACATAAACAGGTTGACATGAATAGGGTGGTGACCTCAGGGAGCCTAGGTGGTATAATGGTTAGCACGGAATGCAAGGGATATGGGTTCGATTCCCGCTCTAGGCACAATATTTACAATGTTCATCACCCCCATGACAATAACTACCACGAAGCCAAGTGAAATCAGGACTACATGTGGATTTAAAAGCTGTGGAGTTGTCAATCCGTATCCCCACTGCCACATGGTGGCAGTCTCAACTACTACGAGCCTTGCCAGTGTGGCGTGCTCAGCCGTGTACCGTGCTCAGCCGTGTACATGTACTCAAACTCAAGGCATTGTCAATGGTCGTAAGTCACTAACCTTATAAATTTAATATAATGTTTTTGGTAAAGATGTTTTCTATATGTGTACCAAGCGATTTGTTTCTAGGTGGTGTGGCTTTAGAGATATTTCACTTTTCCTGGATTTTCTGTATGAAGATTGCTCACCACCATTGATAATGCCTTGAGTTTGACGGTACGCGCAGTGCAAAACATTAGTTTTAATCAAAATTAATAGAAATCAAGAACCCTAACCTTATAAATTTAATATAATCTTTTTGGTGAAGATGTTTTCTATATGTGTTCCAAGCGATTTGTTAAGAGGTGGTGTGGTTTTAGAGATATTTCACTTCTTCTGTATGAAAATTACTCACGACCATTGACAATGCCTTGAGTTTGAGTCTATGTACACGGCTGAGCACGCCACACCGGTGATGCGGATTCCGAGGGACACCAGTTTGCTAGGGCCACTTCCATTCAAATGCATTGTCAAAGGCCGTGAGCAAATCTTCATACAGAAAAAATCAAATATCTCTCAAATTAGACCACCTAGAAACAAATCAGGAAAAGTTAAATATCTCTAAAACCACACCACCTAGAAACAAATCGTTTGGTACACATATAGAAAACATCTTTACCAAAAACATTATATTAAATTTATAAGGTTAGTGACGATGCTGTTCGATTTTGATGCATGCGCAGAAGCAATGTGTCCCTAGCAAACTGGTGTCCCTGGGAAACCGCAACACCGGGTCAAGGACCGGCAGGTGGTAGCGCATTAACAGGGTGGTCTCAATGATGGACCGTTCCATCCCCTTGCAAGCTAGCAGCAAAGACAATGCACGGCAAGATCCGCCACTCAGCGCTTTCCCGTGAAATAGAGTAAGCATGGTAATTTGACAGGTCCCTTAACCCAGCATGACTGCTGTATCATTGAAATAAGGGGACAGGTTCCCTAGCCCACCCTGACTGCTGTATCATTAAAGACAATGTATGTCAATTATAGTGTATTATCTCCTAATATTAATAATGAAAACAATATTATAGTATAATAAAGTTCAAACATACTTGAAGCACTTTAATCTGTGCCATACATGAATCAAATTTTGTGATTAAGTCTGAGTAAGAAAACTGCAACTACACCTGATCAAAGACAATGCACCTTGTTTGCCGTGGGATGGCACCACTGCATGAGTATTTAAGAAATCCCCATATGAAAGTGATGTACATTGTCTTTGCTAGCAGTCACTTCCCAACGGAGAGAGTATGTGTTACCCGACTGTACAGTGGTAGATTACTTCTATTCTGAACCTAAGCGGAATAAACCTGGCTACAACCCCAAAGATTGATTGTTGCTTTCATAACCCCCAGGACGATCAACAACCAAATTATTGTTTTACTGTTATGGCATTTCCCTTATCAGTACCATTATCATCATTAGCATGAGGTTTTCTTTCCCTATGTGTGTTTCTGATTTATCATTGCTGGGAAATTATGCACTGGAACTCTGCTAGTGACTTCGTTAGATTAACTTACAAATTAACTTAAACTATTACAGGTCCTCTTCTGGCTGCTCTAGGCCCCCCTGGGCCTCTAATGCCAGCTCATTGTGTAGAAAACAACTATTCTTTTGTACACATATGGAGATGGATGGAGCGCTGAAGTCCTATGATTGTGGGTGTCCTCTTGAATGTATATCTAGACTTCTCTCAAATGCTTCTACCGTTGGTGTTTCAACCACTTTTGTCTGGAAGACTGCTCCATGGATTAGCTTGTATATAAGTTGCTGTAGCGCCTGTGTCATTCTCTTATACTTGTCTTGCAGGACGTGGGAGAAACCGCCAGTAACTGGGACATGTATGACACCTATGAAATGGTGGAAGCACAAGAAGCAGCAGGTGAGTAGTGAACTTTCTCTGCAACCCTAGAAAAGCTTGTCTGTGAAAAATCCCTTATTATATCAGGGATGAAAGATCTCCGCGATTCCGCGGATTTCCAGGATTTTTCAATCCCGCAGCACCATCAGCGTATACTAATATGTGGTGCTGAAACCGCAGCACTATCAGCGTACACTACTAATATTAATAAATGCTCCAAGCGCCACAGCACTATCAGTGTACACTACTAATACATGCTTCAAACGGCGCAGCACTGTCAGCGTATACCAATATATATATAACCCAACTTCCGGGAATTTTCTGCGATTCCCTGACAATGCTAAGCCTATGGGAGAATATCAGCATTTCCGCTTTTTTTCCCGGAGAGCACTTTCATCCCTGTTATATAGACATCAGGGAGCCTAGGTAGTGTAATGATTAGCACACTGGCCCAGAATGCAAGAGATGTGGGTTCGATTCCTGCTCTAGACGCAATATTTCCCATTTTCATCACCCCCCCCCCCCATCACACTGGTTTCCGTGACTAGGATCCTGTAAAGCTATGTGCTGTGTGGTTGTTGAACCTACCCTGTGCATCTATATATATTATATGTACATGTATTGCTCGTATATATGTAATCGCAAGCATTACAATAACTTATGCACATAAACCATGTAAAAGACTTACAATTCCAGGGGGGCTAATGTAGTATCGTGTAATTATTGTTCTCTGCAACCCTAGAAAAGTTGTTCCGTGAAAAATCCCTTATTATTTTATAGACCAAAAGTTTGCCTCATCAGTGATGTCTATTTCCCCGTCACAGCGCTAGAATAGCTGAGGTCTGAAAAAAACCACCAGAAACCTTCACTATATAATTTTAGACATGAAAGACTTGCGTAATTGTGAGTGATCTGAATAATTTGTTCTCAATTACCGATCTCCTCTATTGAACTGTTTCCCCTCTTAAAAAGTGGCCACAGTCCATAGAAAAACCCTGAACATTTATGGACGAAAAGGAAAAGTTCGCTTGATTGGCAGTGTCTGATTAATTAATTATTTCCAATTCCCAATATCCCCAATTTAATCATCTTTTCCCTATAAACCAGCTGCAGCCCTAGAAAAGTGGACCATGGCGGCCACCGGTAAACCACTTGGTAGCCAGAACAAAGGTAGCAACCACGCCTCAACCTCTCGTTCCCTGTACCTCTCACCCAATCCCACCCTGAATCTTCTACAGATATGTCACGTGATACACTGACATGAGAACCAAGCGACACACCAAAACACAACGTGCTGTATCTGTGCACTGACATGCGCCCGGAATGATTGTCCTGCACACACCCTGCATGATGTATTAAAGTGAATTAAGCATTCAGTCAATCGGATGTTTATTATATATAATAAATATGAGTGGCGTTTCTAGGTCAGACTCCTAATCTGAGGGTTGGCGGTTCGATTCCCCGTGCCCCCAGCTCTGCCAATTTGGATTTCCACCGCTGTGTATAACTTACAGTGTCATCAAAGGCCGGTTGCTCTCATACCATGTCTATGTGGTCTGGGAGGTTAAAAATCCCTTGGGTCGGTAAAAGTGTAGGCTTGGGCTTTCTATCGTCCAGCAATGGAGTGGGGAAGACCAGTCGTCTGTGACTGGGATTTCCCCTGCTTGGGACAACTAATGTACCAAAAAAAAAAAAGAGAGAGACAAATAAGTGTTCACACTTCCTGTCTACCATTCGCTATATCGCTATATCTCCCGTATTAAATTATTTGTCATCCCTATGAACTAGCTGCAGCCGTAGAAAAGTAGTTAGTGAAAAAGAAATCCTTAATAGTTGTCTGAATATAGGGTTGTTTCCAAGTATCGATCACCAATACTGAGCCATTATGTCCTATAAACCATCTGTAGCCTTAAAAATGTTGGTTCATGAAAGAACTCGCATAATTTTATAGATGAATCTTTTGCTTATTTGGTGAGATCTGACAAACTTATCGTACCGAATTCCTGACATCCGATATTAAAATAAATTTTTCCGCAATAAACCAGCTGCAATCCTAGAAAAGTGACTCATTGCGGCTAGCGGTAAACTACTTGGTAACCCGAACAAAGGTAGCAAGCAACCACGCCTCCATCTCTCCTTCCCTGTACCTCTCACCCACTACCCACCCTGAATCTTCTACAGATATGTCACGTGATACACTGACATGAGAACCAGGTGACACACCAAAACACAACGTGCTGTATCTGTGCACTGACATACGCCTGGAATGATTGTCCCGCGCACACCCTGCATGATGTATTAAGCTGAATTGAGCATTCCGTAAATCACTGTCTATTTCTATATACAATAATATTTTGTCTTTTGCCACCCTGGTGGTTGGTTGCCCCATTCTTATATGACCTTAGGTTATACAAGGAGGTAAACCTCCAACAACCAACAACCCTGGTGGTTGGTTAATCCCGGCAAAGTGTGAACAATGTTCGAACTGCTTTGATCTCATTCAACCATCTCTCCATGAGAGGACACCTGCTGTCATAGACAATATTGGTCAGGATGCAGAGTTGTTCTGTGAAGACAGCTATTACTGTAAAAAGTAATAATTAAATTGAAGTAATAATTTAATTGGTTTAAACAGAATTCCGTCAAACAGTACTATGACCAAGTGCTTACATGTTTAGTATATATATAGCATATATATGCTAAATATATTATATATATGACATGTACAACATATGTATATATAACATAAATGAATCGTATATGTCAATATGTAATCCATATCAACTATAATATATATAACATATATTATGTATATATATTTTTCTGTCAGGGCAGTTTTGACTTAATATTGTCACGTGAAAATATGTTGTAATTGCAATTGTTCTTTTTTAAAAATCTTTCTTTTTGTTTACCCCTATATGTTTATCATAGTGATAGTTACTGATGGCCCTAAAGGTGACTAAGTGCTTGATCCATCCTGTTGTAGACGTGCCCATCAGCACCTCTTTCGACAGTTCTCTTGTTACGTTTTCAGTTTAAAATTCCGATTAAGCATCAATTTATATTCTTAATTGTTAACTTTTATTTAATTTATTTAATTTCATAATGTCACATTAACTTTTGTGTTTAAGTGCATTAATGCTATCGATTCCTTTTCAACTGGTGAGGGGTGTATATATCATGTATATATAATGTATATATACATATATTTGGATATATCCCTTTACATATATTATATAACGTATATAAATTTAAAAAAAAAAAAAATGTAACAATATAATATATTATTTTACTGACCTCTCAGGCAAGTAACCACATAGACAGGTAGGCGTGGGGAGTGTATTGATATCAGGGAGCCTAGGTGGTGTAATGGTTAGCACACTGGCCCGGAATGCAAAGAGATGTGGGTTCGAGTCCCGCTCTAGGCACAATATTTCCCATTTTCATCACCCCACGACACTGGTTGCCGTGATCAGGATCCTGTACAAGCTTTGCGCTGTATGGTTGTTGAACCTACCTGTGTAGTGATTGTTTGTGATTGCCTGTTTGTATGTAATTGTAAGCATTACAAGACTTACAATTCCAGGGGGTCGAGTGTGTAGTGGTCTGCACTGACCTCTCAGGCAAGTAACACATAGCAGTAGGCGTGGGGAGTGTGTTGATATCAGGGAGCCTAGGTGGTGTAATGGTTAGCACACTGGCCCGGAATGCAAAGAGATGTGGGTTCGAGTCCCGCTCTAGGCACAATATTTCCCATTTTCATCACCCCCACGACAATATTAAGGATAAAAATGAATTATGTAAAGGTCTCCCTAGCCTGAGGCTAGCCTGAGGCTGTATACCGAGGTAAAATAGTATAGTTATACGAATCTTACCTGGGTATAGATGATGGATAACTGTTGTTTTCCCGAGGTAGAAGCCTCGGGTAGACGTGGGCTAGGGCCCACCCACCACGCCCTGCCACGTCTATCCCGTTGGTGTACCGTTACGGGAAAATCATAGTATCCATTGTATTGAAAGATCATTTTTTATCCTGAATAAGTAGGTTAAAATTGCTGGTACCTCACGTGCTTCCTTCTCCCTAGCCCACGTCTACCCGAGGCTTCTACCTCGGGAAACAACAGGTTATCCATCATCTATCCCAGGTAAGATTCGTTTATAACTATACTTTAATATATATTATATAATATATATATATATATATATATATATATATATATATATATGCCGGCGGTCTGATCTCCCAGTGGGGAGACACTGAATGCGCAGTGATATATCCATAGATTTTGCGAGGATGGAAAAAAACCAGCAAGCATACAGTATGTGTGGCATATGTGTATGCGCGCGTCAGAGTGTGTGTCTGTGTATGTCTGTCTGTGTATGTCTGTCTGTGTGTGTGAGATTAGTGCAGGCCTGCATAAATTGTCCCTCTCATGTGGCCTGCTTTGAGCTTAATACCCCAGTCACACTATGCTTGCGACCAGACGGAATGGCCAAATGAGTTGAGCGTCCATCTATTATTTTTGGAGATCGGGGCATTCAAACACATGGGTTCATGTTTTCGAACCCTGATCGAGTCAAACCAATGACTTAAAAATTGATACTTGTCAGGCGCTTGGCATTATTAGGATAGGGCAAGGACTGGTTGTCACGGGCTGAGTGGGATATCAGGTCATGGTGCTGGTGGCCTGGTCTCCCATTGGGGCAACACTATTAAGTCACCATGTGTGTGCACTATCACTAGTCGGTACCCATCACAAAGTGGTCAGTGACTCGTTGGCGACCTCTGGGTTACCATTTTGGTTGCAAGTTGGTTGCAGATCGTCGACCATTGTTTTCCCCGCCTTTTTGTTGTGCTTTGGTCGCAAGGAGGGCGCTGGCTTTTGGTTGCAAAGTGGTCGTTGATGGTCGCAACCTGTAGTGTGACTGAGGCCTGAGGGCCTGCCGTTATTCAGCATTTCCTGCCATATGTCATTTCCTTATTTGTATGTTGCATTTTTTAGACCAACTTTATTCCTTTTATTGTTGGTATTCATTTCTTTTGAGTTAATTTTAATTCCTCGATATAGCTCTATCTATAATATAGGTTACTTCTATGCCCAATACTGGTTAATTTCATTGCTTGTTATACCGTCACATTTTAACCGCCATTTTGAATCCCCATTTTATGTGCTGCACATTATTGTCACACATTCTCTGTGCAACCTTTACCGCCTTGCCCGAGGCCATAATAAAGAAAATGGGCACTGTAGCACCGTTGAGATTAACTGCTCGATCTGCCACCGTTTGCTGGGTCTTGGCCATGTTGTGTCTATTTACGAACCCTGATGGAATAGTTGCTATGGTAACTGACCTGCCTTTTCTATGCTGGAATGCTCGTTAATTAATTAATTAATTAATTAATTACCGGTTACTGCTTTAGTAACAGGTTGTTTTGCATATCTGCTCCTTACCATATCCGAGTAAGGCCAAATAAGGAAAACAGTTTGGGATCGTCTTTTTTATCACACAAATCAGGGTCAGGCAGATGGTTTTTATTTTAATTTTATATTTTTCTGGCGTATGACGTAGACATAATACATAACCAAACTCGATGGCCAAATGAGTTGCGCGTCTGCCTCCTGTTCTGGTAGGTCGTGGGATTCTAACTCCTGGGTTCAAACCCCGGTGGAGTCAAGCCAATGAATTAAACATTGATACTTGTCATTAACTATACTGGCGCTCGGCATTACTAGGATAGGGCAAGGAGCAGTGGAATGAGCTCGACGCATTTTAAAATGTTTTTTAAAACTAAGTACAAAATAAATCAGGGGCAAGCCATTTTTCAGGCTTGAGCGGGGACGATCACCAATTTAATTTATTTAAATGTGGCCTAATGCGGAACGGAACGTTACGGGTGGGACTCGGAACCAGCCGTATCCCAGGGTTGCCAACCCTTACGGTTTCGCCATAAGGTGTACAATATTTTCTGTCCCGTTATCACCATTATCTTCCGTCCCCCCCCCTGTTTTTTGTTGTTTTGGGGGATTTTTTCATTTTTAGTTTTCCAGTTGAATAATATCTTTTTTTCACCACTGAGGCTGACATTTTTAATGTTGGCAACCCTGCAATACCATTAATATAGTAATGTTACATAAATCCGACAGGTTATTGAGTCCAAAATGTACCACAGAGCATCTAAAATTTCAAAAGATTCCCCAGATACCCCCAATATAACAGTCCTTAAGATCTTCTGGTTTGTCATTTTCAAATGTTGGCAACCCTGCTATCCTAGTAATGCCGAACACCAGACTAGGTAGTAGTAACAAGTATAGATAAAGATAGTCATCGTTTTGACTCGGCCATGGTTAAAATCCCACGACCTACCTAAATGGGAAGTGGGCGCTGAACTCATTCGGCCATTTTGTCTGGGATGTAAATTAGTTATGAAATTTCCAATGGAGTAAGCCTCCTCGCCATTCTGATGCCTCTGTCGTTGATGTTAAAGCCGCCGAACAAGAAGAGCATGACAATGAGACCCGCATTGCGGGTGGCACCCAGACCAAGCCAGGCAGCGCCCAGACTCGGCCACGGTTCAAATTCCACGACCTACCGAAATGGGAAGTGGGCGCTGAACTCATTCGGCCATTTTGTCTGGGATGTAAATTAGTTATGAAATTTCCAATGGAGTAAGCCTCCTCGCCATTCTGATGCCTCTGTCGTTGATGTTAAAGCCACCGAACAAGAAGAGCATGACAATGAGACCCGCATTGCGGGTGGCAGCCAGACCAAGCCAGGCAGCGCCCAGACAGATAGTCGAACCCTCAACCTGGACATTGCCAACTCGAGTGGACGCAGCATAGTTGGTAAGTACCTGGTCTTCCAGTGGGTCAGCACTACAAAGTCGCCATGTGTGCGTACTGTCACAAATCGGTACCCGTCCTGATATGCCTGCATGTGTATGTAGAATCGTGTCTTTCGATTATAATAACACTACATAGTACAAGCCATATGGGTGGTTCTCAGAAACTGTGTACAACTTCTGTGACTTGGAAACCAAAATTAAAACATTAAAAATAATAGCAGAAAACATTACAAATAATAGCATCTTCCGTATTCATATGAAGGTTTATATGTTGTGCATGTCGGAGTTGAAATCTTTTTTTCCCACCTTTTGATTTTGATCTTATACAAATTGAGAAAGCTGTGTAACATCCATCATTTTAACACACATCCATGATATTATAACATGCACAAGAAATTCAAACATTTGATTCATTACAAGTAAGTATAAAATGTTAGAGTAGATGCATGGTGTCGATATGCACATTTTCACTTTACCCACTAAATCATATAAGCATATTTTCGATACATTTTGTGGGATAGATTAAATAATGTAGTATTGCTAATATTCTTAATACACAGAGTCAACAATAACTATTTGACTTACTACCACCCAAAAACCAGGCAAAATCATTAACAATGTAATGTGGAAACCAAATATGTGGTACACAGTTTCTGAGAATGACCGTATCTCATAACACACTGATAAACATTATAAATTGTTCCCCTAAGATTACCGTTTAAATACAAAAAACTGTTATTATTAAATGTAAACTTAACAAAGGGAATATATTCAAATGTGTTTATTTGTAGGGAGCCGCACCACTGTGTCATCATATGGTGGCATCACAGGGAGTGCTTTCGCTATCAAATCGGCACAAACTCTCAACTATGAAAACAAGATTGATCTCTCATTCCAGGAACAGTTACTGGTTTGTATTTCTTTGAAATCATTTGTTTTGATTGGCTTATTGTCTTATTTGGTCACATGATTTTTTTAAACAAAGATTTTTTTTTTTCTTGAAGATTTGTGCGGTCATAGAAGTTGCCGTTGGATCAATTAGCACCCAACTCTACCCGTAGATAAAAATAATTAACGACGACCCAGAGTAAGGGTGAATGGCAACCATGCTAAAATTCGAGCAAGAACTGCTTCAGTTTAAATCAACTGTGGAGGTGGTGGTTCCAGTGCACAATGTTGATCAATATCGACTTAAAGTTAAGAATTTGCTATTATATGCATCAAAATAAATATGGCGGTCCCAAGAATGCTCCCGATTCGAGTTTAAAGTCGATTCATCTACATTATTTAATCAATTATTCCTTCGATAGTAGCGGGTAAAATATAAGGCGTATGTGAATAATATATTTTGCTTCTTTTTCCTCCCTTTTTTTGTGTTAAAGTGGTTTTATTCCTCCGAATAACGTGTTGTCAGTGCTAATGCACTGGTCTTCCCACTATAATGACACTTGCCACTACACAGTAAAAGAATTGACAACAAAAGAATAGACAGTAAAAGAATAGACAATTACAAGAAAATAAGCAAAGCATCGGTACATGAATGATAGGTAAAGAACAAGATAAGAGAAAAAATAAACATCTATGGGGAGGTAACTATGTTAGACTAGTATGGTAAGCGTCAGTAGGGGAGGCAGAACTGATGATCTTTCGAGTGGTGACATACCCGTTGAAAGGGTGATGGTGGGTTGTAGGGTGGGCCTTAGTGTTTGAACGAGTCTTTATGGTAATCTCAGGTGGATCCAACTAGAATCATTTCCACGCTCATTTCGTTGGTAGGTGGGGGGGGGGGGGTTTGGTCTAGTTGGCCGGTACTGGTGTAGTTTAGATTAAGTGGTAGATTAAGAATTTATGTGGTGATTTCATTTACCTAGCCTTCCGACATTTTTTATACTGGGTTGTTCCTTCTCAGGATCAGGGCTGCGGGAGTAACTACCCTACCCTTAAAGTTGCATAGTCCGATGGTCTTGAGTTTCTGACATTTTTATCAGATAAGTATATTAAATTGATCATTATTATCGAACTTAGTTTAGTTTGAAGTAACTTTTAATTGAAATGGTTAACTTTTGAGATATTTGGAATTCAAACATGTGAAAATAATTTTGGCAAGCACGCCAAAACTCTGATACTATAGGCTTCTGCAGTAACAGGTTCTATTAAATCGACTCAGCGTTCCCTTCTATGTGGCAACAAATACTTAATGAGTGTGTCAGTATCTAAGTTAGATATGTAGAATCAAATCAAGATAATAGTTTCGATTTTGAAAATTTGATGCCTCATCGGACTATGCAGCTTTAAACTGCCGTCTGTTTGGGATGGGAGGGCGGGAAATGGAAGCTTTCCAGCAGTCCCCCCCCAACCCCCCCACACACACACAGTGCGAATTAGGGTACAAGTGGCCCATAGAGCTATTCCAGTGTTGTAGGTTAACCAGCGTCCCGGTAGGTGGCGTATGAGTATGAAGTTGATGTATTTGGTCGTAGGTGGCGGCACTGTACCAACAACCTGAGCTAAGTTCTTCTTTTTTGTGTGTAAATGAATTTGATTTCTCAGTGCGATATCACTGGTCTTCTGGCTGTTGCGTTTGTAGCGTGGACAATTATTGACTTATAACCCTAAAAATATTTCAGCACTATTTCACAAAGGAATCCTATCAAATTGAGAGAATGTTCTTTGATGTATCTTTGATCACTATACGGAATCATTTCACTGAGGAGAGCCATGAGTGCCGACTGACCTTCATAGTGACAGCTAGATAAAAGATTCACCCCGTACTTACAGTACAGGGGTGAAAACCAACCCATTAGAAAAGGTGGCGAAGAATTTTGACATGCTGGGGAAATTAACTGAGCTGGTAAATTCTTAATTTAATAAGCACAATATATTATTTATGGACGTCTTCATATTTACCACTACCTTTGAGTTGGAAAATCTAATAAAACATATACTTTAATGCAATTTAAAAGTGAAATCGACAGCGTTCTCTGGCCGCCATCTTGTCTTTTTGCATTCTCTCCCATTTCACCAACTCTGTGCTGATATAAGTAACCATTTGACACTGGTGCCAGACATTCTACTTCCTGTTCCATACTAAAGCTATTTTCGCCCGTATTTAGACTACGTTGTCGTTCACCCCTGTACTGGAAGTACGTGGTGAATCTTTTATCTAAGTGACAGCGAGATGAAAGATTCACCCCTTACTGTTCTGTACAGTAGGGGTGAAGAACAACACATTAGATAAACTGGCGAGAGGCTGGGTAAATGAAATCAGCACATGCATTCTTGTGAACAGCGTAGCATATTTTCTTATAGAAACAGAATAACATAGAATTTATAGAGAATTAAATTGAACCTAATGCACCCGTAGGAAAAAGAGACTCTCCTGAAGAACCTGGTGATAATGGAGCGTGTGATCAACCTCAACAACTTCCAACCAAAGCAAGCCCTCTACAGAGGCCTGTCCATCATCGAAGGTAAGCTACAGTAGACTGCACCCACGATATTGCGTCCAGGGTTCGTACTGGTCATACATAATAAGTACTAACTTTTGAGAATGCAGAAAAATGAAGTACTGAAAAGTCCTACAATTATACAAAAAGTATTATAAGACATTACAAATTATTTCTCGGGGTTACTGCAGACAGACAATAGTTTTGTGAACCTTGGCTGTCCTCCAAGGATTACATTGGAATTTGTCCCCACCTGATGGGCAATAAAACTAATGGAGCATACTTGGAACCTGGAGTTATTGCATGCTGAAAAAGCTGTAGAATTTCTTCATTTTGGTCCTTAAAAATAGTCATAAAAAGTACTTAAAAAGTCATTGAACTATACCTCACCTAGATACAAACGAATCCAGCATCAAAAGCTCTCCAAATATACCTTTGCTTAGTTTGTTCAGTTCATGCCACTGAACATGTGGGAGGAGAGTTGAGGTCTGTGATGTATGAATGACGACTTAGGTGGGATTCCCTCATCACATGACCTAGGAGGGCTTCTCCATACACAGGGTAAGCCATGGCAACCACCAAGATGGCAGCCACAGAAAGCTCTCAATTAAACTTTTAAAGTCTATTAATCTACATGATTTAATCAATTTTTCACACAAAAAGTAGCTGGTTATGATAAATAAACATTTGAACTTTATATTTATCATTTTCTAACATTTTCTTCTCTATATGGTTGTCTAAAAGTGTCAGTGCTGCTGGACTAAATAAAACACAACAGAAGCAACCAATGTTAGCATTCTCCTCCCCCCCCCCCCCACATATGTAGTTGCATAAACTGAAAACTGGCAAACCACAGAAAGCTCTCAAATAAACTTTTAAAGTCTATTACTCTACATGATTTAATCAATTTTTCACACAAAAAGTAGCTGGTTATGATAAATAAACATTTGAACTTTATATTTATCATTTTCTAACATTTTCTTCTCTATATAGTTGTCTTAAAGTGTCAGTGCTGCTGGACTAAATAAAACACAACAGAAGCAACCAATGTTAGCATTCTCCCCTCACATATGTAGTTGCACAAACTGAAAACTGGCAAACGTATGTAGTGTAGTGTCTAAGCGACCTATATCTGGTCCCTTTAATAAAGAAGCCTAAAAAAGAGTGGGAACCCTGTGCTCTACTAGTGCACCTCATGTGCACACACTGATAACTGTGTTATTCCACTTTGCACGCCTCCTATGTCTGGAATGCATATTGCTCCAGTTTTCTGGATTGATGCAGTGTGCTTCATCAACGCCCTAGCCTGGCCAGGAGCCTGATTAGTGGCCTGCTGGGTCCCAGCGTTTGTTTCTCGGAAGGCTCATATATTGCAATAACAAGTTGTTCCCTCCTGTACACCCCGCCAACAATTGTTGTTACCGGGCGTGGTGGCCGAAACATTAGATGGCGGGCCTCGCGTGCAGGAGATTGGGAATTTGGTTCCCAGTTGAGTCAAATCAATGACTTATAAAATTGATACTTGTCGCTTCCTAGCCTGGCACTCAGCAATAATAGAATATGGCAAGGATGGGTTAGCTCAATGTTAGGATAATGTGACTGAGTGGGATATCAGGTTATGGTGCTGGCAGCCTGATTTCTCAGTGGGGCAGCACTAAAAAGTCGCCATGAGTGTGCATTGTCAAAAGTCGGTTTCCATCCTGATATGACCTTAAATGTTGCCACGACGTAAAACTCCCAGCAACCAACCAACCAACAATTGTTGTTTGCCTCCAGATATCGACAAGACCCAGAACGAGGATGAAAAGCCCTTGGCCGTGACAACCCGTGACGCGGGTCCTCATCTGGAAATGCTCTGGGCGTATGTCTGGAATGCACCCAATGTCAGCAATGTCAGCTGCATGGCTTGGAACAGAATCAACGAGGTAGGTCATCCAACCGAAGCGCCACCCGCACACGTTGGCCTGGGGTAGGTTGATTGCATCAGGGAGCCTAGATAGACTAATTGTTAGGATGCTAGCCCTGGAATGCCAGAAGTGTGGGTTCGAATCCTGATCTAGGTGCAATGTTTCCAATTTGAAACTCTCCCCCCCCCCCCGCACCCCGCGTGACAAATGGAATGGCTTACCATAGGAGGTACAGGAAACAGAAAAGGGGAAAATGAAGAACATGATTGATTCAAGAATGTTGTCTCATAAACATAGCACTGCCTCATAAACAGGAATTAATATTACGATCCTTCTTTATATATATAGCATAAATAGAATTGGTGTAGTCACGTGACGATAAGAGGGTCCGTATGCCCCATTTCAAGGCTTTGAAAATCCTTGAATTTAACTAATTTGGGTAATTAGTCTTGAAAATCCTTGAATTCCATTAAACTGTCCCCACTGATCTAAATTAGTTAGAAATACCCATTCCGAATGGCGATTTCGGACTAACTCCAAATGAAAATAGTCTTGAATTCCTATTAAAATCAGTGTTAAAAAGCCTTGATATAGCCTTGAATTCCACATCTTCACATGTGTACGGATCCTGCGATAAAAAAAGTTAATATTTTACTTTAGGCACTGTGACTCAAACTGTCATGAGTTGAATGTAACTTGTGTTCATTCCTTTTAAGGATCTGTTGGCGGTGGGCTATGGGCAGTTTGACTTCACTAATCAGAAACGAGGCATGGTATGCTGCTGGTCACTCAAAAATCCAGAGGTGAGTTGCGTTAATATCAGCAAACTTGTCAAATAAACATACACTAGTTTGACACAATTGTAAATGGCTGTTCCACATGAAGTGGAAGACTACTAATCTCACAACTGAATTCCGCAAACCCCATGGTACTCGTGCAATTACTATGTTACCCCCACAACTGAATCCTATCAACCCACGATTCTCCTGTAAGTACTATATCACTCCCACAACTGAATTCTGTTAACCCATGGAACTCCTGTAAGTACTATGTCACTCCCACAACTGAATTCTGTTAACCCATGATACTCCTGTAAGTACTATATCACTCCCACAACTGAATCCTATCAACCCACGATTCTCCTGCAAATACTATACCACTCCCACAACTCAATTCTGTTAACCCATGGTACTCCCGTAAGTACTATGTCAATCCCACGACTGAATCCTGTCAACCCATGATACTCCCATAAGAACTATGTCACTCCCACAACTGAATTCTATTAACCCACGATTACTCCCACTCAATCTGTACCTGTACTCCCACCATCCCACGACTGAATCCTGTCAACCCATGATACTCCCACAAGTACTGTTACTCCCACAACTCAATCCTGTCAACCCATGATACTACCACAAGTACTGTTACTCCCACAACTCAATCCTGTCAACCCATGATACTACCACAAGTACTGTTACTCCCACAACTCAATCCTGTCAACCCATGATACTACCACAAGTACTGTTACTCCCACAACTCAATCCTGTCAACCCATGATACTCCCACAAGTACTGTTACTCCCACAACTCAATCCTGTCAACCCATGATACTACCACAAGTACTGTTACTCCCACAACTCAATCCTGTCAACCCATGATACTCCCACAAGTACTGTTACTCCCACAACTCAATCCTGTCAACCCATGATACTACCACAAGTACTGTTACTCCCACAACTCAATCCTGTCAACCCATGATACTCCCACAAGTACTGTTACTCCCACAACTCAATCCTGTCAACCCATGATACTACCACAAGTACTGTTACTCCCACAACTCAATCCTGTCAACCCATGATACTCCCACAAGTACTGTTACTCCCACAACTCAATCCTGTCAACCCATGATACTACCACAAGTACTGTTACTCCCACAACTCAATCCTGTCAACCCATGATACTCCCACAAGTACTGTTACTCCCACAACTCAATCCTGTCAACCCATGATACTACCACAAGTACTGTTACTCCCACAACTCAATCCTGTCAACCCATGATACTCCCACAAGTACTGTTACTCCCACAACTCAATCCTGTCAACCCATGATACCTCCCACCAAGTACTGTTACTCCCACAACTCAATCCTGTCAACCCATGATACTACCACAAGTACTGTTACTCCCACAACTGAATCCTGTCAACCCATGATACTACCACAAGTACTACGTTATTCTAACATTTTTAATTGGTTTGACTAAACCATGGTTTGAACTCAGGGTTTCTCCCTGATAAAACCAAGCAGCAATCCAAGCAGAATAATAGTTGGAGTCTTCTTGGTTGTCCATCGGTGGCGATGACGACGGCAACTCATCATTTGTTGTGAACTCGTCGATGACTGATGAGTCCAATTTGTGCACGGAATGTGTGGTGTTATGTTGGACATGACATTGTAGCTGCTATCAGAGTGGTAGATGAAGGAGACAATCTTTTCTGTGCTGACGCTTTTGCTTAACTTGAGATATATACAATCAGTTTCGAACTGTGTTGTGCCATTACGAATAGAAGCGCACCATGAACTTCTGTCTTTGGCTACTATTCCTCAGGTTGTAGTGTTGACATTACATTTCTTCAGGTTGTATTTAAGGCAGTCTATAGCTGCGTTTACACGGGCAAAAAGTAAAACGATCTAGGCAAAGCGTTTTACCTGAATCGATTTAGTGGCGCGTTTACACGCACCGAGTTTGAAGGCGGAAATCGATATCTGCGCATGAGCAAGTCCATACGAACCAGCGCCAGTTTCGGTTAGTCGACGTCGCCAGTAGAGAGTGGGTTCGACCTAGATCTGTATGCACTGAATCGTATTGGTTTGGAACGGTCAAAACTTCTGCTGGGCAGTGAAACCCTAAAAATAAATGATGAAAAAAATATCTGTGGATAGCTAGCGGTTTCAGAGACTAAATTCTATAATATGTGCTCTAAAATGTTTCACGTAAACCACCTCTCGAGGTGGTTTACGTGAAACGTTTCACGTGAAACGTTTCAGCCCTAAAACGCCTCAGCGGCGCGTTTACACGGGCAAATGTAAACCGATCTAGACAACTGGTTCTACCTAAGGCGTTTTAACTCGACCGTGTAAACGCAGCTCTTGAATGGTTGGAGTATGGCAGTTTCAAATACCATGTGGTGTATTTTGTTTTATTTTACAGCAACCTGAGCGAACCTTCACATGTTCTTCCGGTGTTACTGCAATGGACTACTCGATAGCACACCCAAATCTCCTCGGGGTACATATTTCCTTTAAACTTTTGCATTCTTTTTAGTTCGAACCATTTCAAAATTGCATCTGACTGACTACTGAGATCAGTGTTTCTGTCATTTGATGCAAATTTGGCCATTTAAGAATTTTTGTGTAAGTTAGTAATGTAAATGTATAAATGTAGTGAACGCACGTTTTCATGAAACAAAAGTGACAGTAAAGTCTATTTTTTTCTCTTGTGAATATAGCCTTTATTGCATAGTCCGAGTTAAAGCTGCATAGTCCGATAAAAACATTAAATTTTCAAAACCAAAACAATCATCTGGAATTGATTCTAGACTGATTGATTGATTGATTGGTGGTTGCTTTACGCCATGTCGGCAACATAGGCCATATTCACGGCGAGAAATTGTGTTTTTTGTTCAAACCATCGCTTTTACATGTAAAAGCAGACAATCAATTATGTGCCAAAAGACACTCATTAAATTAGAAAGCTCACAATCATATATTTGTGGTCAAGGGAAACAAATTCCCATAGAAAAAAGAAAAGTTTTATTAATAATTGATAGAATCTATTTAGTAAACTATATGAGGTGGTACAGTCCAGCTGCCCTCAAAAAGGCTAAAATGTTTTAAATGATTCTAGACATCGAACTTAGATACTGGTGCACTTAGTAAACATTTGTCGCTACGTAGAAGGGAATATGGAGGCACTTTAATAGAAGTAATCTGTTACGGCAGAAGCCTATGGTGTCAGAGTTTTGATGTGCTTGCCAAAATTAATTTAGCATGTTTGCACTTCAAATATCTTAACAGTGAGCCATTAAAATAATAGTTACCTCAAACTAAAGTAAGTTAGATTATAACGATCAACCTAATATATTTATCTCAGAAAATGGCAGAAACTCAAAACCGTCGGACTATGCAACTTTAATTAAATAGTGTAAATGACCAAAGTTAAGTAAGTACCGGGCGCGGTTGCCTAATCGGTAGAGCGTGGGCCTCGCATGTGGAAGGTCGGGAGTTCGCTTCCCGGTCGAGTCAAATCAATGACTTTAAAATTGGTACTTGTCGCTTCCTAGCCTGGCGCTTGGCATTAATAGGATAGGGCAAGGACTGGTTAGCTCAGTGTCAGGATAATGTGACTGAGTGGGACATCGGGTCATGGTGCCGGTGGCCTGATTTCCCAGTGGGGCAGCACTATAAAGGTGCCATGCGTGCGCACTGTCACAAGTCGGTACCCGTCCTGATATGACCTTAGATGTTGCTAGGACATAAAACAACAAACAACCAAGCAAACCAAAGTTAAGTATGGTGGCATACCAGTGCCTCGGCACTGAAGAAAGATTGTATTCAGACAAAAGAAAATGTTTATAAATATTATTTTTGTTTAATTGAAGGATTCTGAATAGTGAAATTCCATTTAAGGTCGGCATGTACGATGGGACAGTTGCTATCTACAATGTGCGGTTAACCAACAATGAGACAGTGCTGGACAGTTTGTAAGTATATTCATTGTTGTCATTAATTTATGTACATAATAAATCCTTGTGTATTTAAATATTACAAAAATATTTGGCGTGCGTGATAATGCGGTACGTCTGTTAGGGAGAGCGCAAGTTTCCCATGTGGGAGATCGGGAGTTCAATTCACAGTCGAGTCAAACCAATGACTTCCAAAATTGATACTTTTCACTTCCTAGCTTGCGCTTGACATTAATAGGATAGGGTAAGGACTGGTTAGCTCAGTGTCAGGATAATGTGACGGAATGGGATATTGGGTCATGATGCTGGTGGGTTGATATCCCAGTGGGGCAGCACTATAATAAAGTCACCGTGAGTGTGCACTGTCACAAGTTGGTATCCGTCCTGATATGACCTTAGATGTTACAAGGACATAAAACTCTAACAACCAACCAACCAACCAATCGTTAGGAACGAATCGGACTAGTGGCAGTGCCACCAGTCACGTGATTGGGAGGCGAGGAGCCATCCCACAGCATAGCATGTACAGTACCAATACTGGACAATGATAACAAAAGTTCCCTTCTGTGCCCTTATACTCGCATAATACTTATGCGTCCCCTAAATCTGCATATTTATTTATAAATTATGTATAAATTGTCCATGTTGTTAGTTATATCATTGGTAATTCACAGCGCATGGCGAGCAATTACCCCCCACGCCACCTTGCGAGTGGTTGATGAACTAACCTTAAATAGGCGCCAATTATCCGCCACGCCACCTTGCGAGTGGTCGTAAGAACTAACCTTCTGAAATAGTGAAATAGTGAATGGTAGACAGGAAGTGTGAACACTTGTTTGTCTTCTACAGGCGCCACCTGCAGGGTCTTACATTAACTACTCTTTATTGTAGATCCAGCATTGCAAACAACCAGCAGCCTGAGTGTGCGGTGTGTTGATCCAAACTTACCAGAAACAATTTAAACTTTACTAAAAACCAATATATATAATAAGCTTATGTGCAGTGCCGGGTTTAGGTGAAGAGAGGCCCTCGGCTATTCCACTTGTGAGGCCCTTCCCAAAGGCCTACAGCAGTGACAACAATATTATGCACCTCGGCTGGAACACCCCTAGATTTGTTCGCCCTAGGCTTCAGTCTGCTAAGCTTATAGGTAAATCCGGCACTGCTCGTAATGTGTGCATGATTTCTTGTATTATTATGTATCATTACGTATTATGTATGTGACAGGAGGCGGTGGCCGAATTAGTAGAGCCGAGGCTTCCAGTGCGGAAGGTTGGGAGTTTGAACCCAGCCGAGTCAAACCAATGACGTATAAAATTGATACTTGTTGCTACCTAGGCTGGCACTCAGCATTAATAGGATAGGACAAGGACTGGTTGGCGTGGTATGAGGATAGTGTGACTGTGGGTTCATATCAGGTCATGTGGCCGGTGGCTTGATATCCCAGTGGGGCAGCACTCTAAAGTCACCATGAGTTCGCATTTCCACAAGTCTGTACCCATCCTGATATGACCTTAGATGTTGCTAATACGCAAAACAACAAACCTATATGTGTGCATGTTTTTATTATTATTATTATTATTATTATTATTATTATTATTATTATTATTATTATTATGTATTGTATACTTATTTAAGTCAGTATATAAGTAACAAAAGGCTCTAGTCCTTCACATGTCTCTATGCGCTATAATATTTTTCTCCATATGAAACTACCCAGTGGTGCCACCGTTGGCTTCCTGTGTAACTACTACCAAAGACAATGTTCGATAAGATGTACTACTCAATGCTTTCATATAGGAATTTCTGAAACAATCATGCAATACCAAACAAGGCAATTGGACAGGTCCCCAGCCCAGCCTGACTGCTGCACCATTGAAACACCCTGAAAATGTACGACAAGTATAGTCAATTATAGTCAATTATAGTCAATTATATCAAGTATAGTCAATTATAGTATTTTATAGTTTATTATAGTATGTTATTATTCAATTATATATTATATAATTATTATTCAATTATAGTGACAATTATGGCGGGAAATATACACTGTCTAAATATAACATTTTAATTGCCAAATAATGGTCACCTTGTTTGCCGTGGGATGGCGCCACTGCATCTGTATTTCACAGGAAAGTGCTGAGTTGCGCATCTTGTCGTACATTGTCTTTGCTGCTTCTAACTGTCAGTTGTCCAGATTAATAACAGAAGCACTCAGCCATGTGTAATAAGCGTGTTATGGACCTCCCACTGCCTCCACTTAATGCTCCTCGTTCCGGTCCGCTGAACATGCATCTGTAACTGTCGCTCTTGATCCTTGCATGCGTAACCTACATGTATATGCACATCATGCCTACATACATGCACCTGTCCTGATATGATCTTAGATGTTGCTAAGATGTAAAGCCCCAACAAACAAACATACATGCATTCAGACATATACACCTACATGCATACACATATGCATACATTCTTGTATGCATTTATATATACATGCATTCATCCATACATACTACTTAATATAGATACATTAATATATACATACACATACTTTCACATATATCTACATATGTGCACACATACATACATGAAATGTATGTGTGCACACATACATATATATACGTGCATACGTACATATGTATTCATTCATACATACTACATAATACTTATATATGCATACATGTATGCATACATAAATACATATACAGTTAAATGCACACGTATATAGATACACACATGTATTCATGTATGCATACGCATACACACATGCATACATACTTAAATACATACATGCATACATGAATACATACACACACATACATACATGCATGCATACATGCATGCATGCATGCATGCATACATACATACATACATACATACATACATACATACATACATACATACACATGTATAAATAATGATTCATGCCGAAAATTGAGACCATTGTCAATGACTAAATGAGAACATGTCATGGCTGTTTTGTTGGCTTTTAATTTATATTTATTTATTTCATTTAGGCAACTGTTCAATAATCTGATAGAATCTTGGAACTCGCAATTGGATCTGATACAACATCCAACCTTATCAATCTTCAGTCATTTCGTGAATATTTCAATATTTCTATTTGCAAAGGTCATAGAGATTAGTATGTTTACACAGGTGTGTGATGAAGAGTGTACATACTCGTTGTGAAAATTGTCCTGCCTCTTCTTACCCTCTGGGTCAGGGGAACACTGCCGCACTGTGAGGATATGCACTTTTTTTATTACCAGATCTGGTACTATCATAATCAGGGCGTAGCTACACTGTCGCACTGTGAGGATATGCACTTTTTTTATTACCATATCTGGTACTAACATAATCAGGGGTGTGGCTACACTGTCGCACTGTGAGGATATGTACTTTTTATTACCAGGTCTGGTACTATCGTAATCAGGGGTGTGGCTACACTATCGCACTGTGAGGATATGCACTTTTTTTATTACCAGATCTGGTACTTTCATAATCAGGGGTGTAGCTACACTGTCACACTTTAAGGATATGCACTTTTTATTACCAGGTCTGGTACTATCGTAATCAGGGGTGTGGCTACACTGTCGCATTGTAAGGATATGCACTTTTTATTACCAGATCTGGTACTAACATGATCAGGGGCGTAGCTACACTGTCACATTGTAAGGATATGCATTTTTTATTACCAGATCTGGTACTAACATAATCAGGGGTGTAGCTACACTGTCGCATTGTAAGGATATGCACTTTTTATTACCAAATCTGGTACTATGGTAATCAGGGGTGTGGCTACACTGTCGCATTGTAAGAATATGCACTTTTTATTACCAGATCTGGTACTGTCATAATCAGGGGCATAGCTAGACTGCCGCACTGTAAGGATATGCAATTTTATATTACCAGATCTGGTACTATCATAATCAGGGGTGTAGCTACACTGTTGCATTGTAAGGATACACACTTTTTATTACCAGGTCTGGTACTATCATAATCAGGGGTGTAGCTACACTGTCGCATTGTAAGGATATGCACTTTTTATTACCAGGTCTGGTACTATCGTAATCAGGAGTGTGGCTACACTGTCACATTGTAAGGATATGCACTTTTTATTACCAGGTCTGGTACTATCGTAATCAGGAGTGTGGCTACACTGTCACATTGTAAGGATATGCACTTTTTATTACCAGGTCTGGTACTATCGTAATCAGGAGTGTGGCTACACTGTCACATTTTAAGAATATGCACTTTTTATTACCAGGTCTGGTACTATCGTAATCAGGAGTGTGGCTACACTGTCACATTGTAAGAATATGCACTTTTTTTATTACCAGATCTGGTACTAACATAATCAGGAGTGTGGCTACACTGTCACATTGTAAGAATATGCACTTTTTATTACCAGATCTGGTACTAACATAATCAGGGGTGTGGCTACACTGTCACATTGTAAGAATATGCACTTTTTTATTACCAGATCTGGTACTATCGTAATCAGGGGTGTGGCTACACTGTCGCACTGTAAGCACGTGTGAGCAATGTTGTGCTTATAATTTTCAAATTTCTAGCTATACCTCTGTGTGTCTAAATAATCTAAATTCCGGAAATGCTGTGTATCACATTGAGATGATACTAGGCATGATTTTATATTATTTTTCTCGTTCCCAATTTATTTGAAAGTAGAAGATATTTAATTACTCTTATAAATTCTTTGCACATAAAGGAAGGATTTACGAACCACGGAGAATTAGTAAGTAGTACACTTCTATTTATCGCACATTGGATCACTTCTCCGCCTATTGTCATCACATTTACACCAGCGGTGGTTAAATGTACCTCGGACAATTAAAGGTGTAATGCAATTTTGTTATTACAAATTGATTTCTTATATACCCCCAATAGCCGATGTTTACGCTTTTCTGCGGAGATTCGCCGTTGGTTCTGCCGGAACCTGCTAGGTGGCACCAGGGTCTCGACATAATTTCCACTTTCTTTTGCCGCCATGGCTTGGTTCTGCCAGATCCCGCTAGGTGGAGCCAAGGCTTTTGTCTGATTTCTGTAATTTTCGACGGAGACCCCTTTCATCCCTGCTTAAATATGCATAGTCCGATGAAAACATAAAATTTTCACAACCATAACAAGGATCTAGATTTGATTCTAGATATCTAACTTAGATACTGGTGCAGTTGTGCTGGGTGGGTGGGGGCAGGGGGGAGGTCATTAAACAAAGATTTCTTATTGTTCAGTAGAAACTGATTCCTGAATATTAAATAATTAGATGTTTTGTCACTTAAAGCTGCATAGTCCGATGAAGCATCAAATTGTCAAAACCAAAACAATTATCTAGAATTGATTCTACATATCTAACTTAGATACTGATGAATGTATTAAGCATTTGTTGCCATATAGCAGGGAATACTGAGGCAATTTAATAAAACCTGTTACGACTAAAGCCTATGGTGTCAGAGTTTTGGCAAGCATGCCAAAACTAATTTGACATGTTTGCACTTCAAATATCTCAAAACAGAACTGTTTAAAATAAACAGGACTTGAAGCTAAAGTAAGGTCGATTATAACGGTCAGGTTAATCTATTTATCTCCGAAAAATTACACTTACACCATCGGACTATGCAACTTTAAGTACAGGGATGAAGGATTTCCGCATTTAAAGCGGGGAGCTATTTGTCGCCGGGAAAACAAACGAACTCAGAATAGTTCAGATGTGTGCCACAGGGGTGGTGCATGCTTAGTACTGAACTTTTCCACTTGGTGGTGC
This sequence comes from Branchipolynoe longqiensis, assembly GCA_030323885.1. NCBI lineage: Eukaryota > Metazoa > Annelida > Polychaeta > Phyllodocida > Polynoidae > Branchipolynoe > Branchipolynoe longqiensis. Next base: position 146,145,115 of record CM059187.1, read on the forward strand.
ACAAGAGAGTGACCTAGATTGTTGTGCTGGGTGAGTGGAGAGAAGGGAGGGTAATACTGAGGTATTTTCAATCTTCTTTAGAGTAGTGCAATGAGGAAATATATTTGCGTAATGAAAAATATATGTTAGTACAATTACATTGCATAATTCAATGAGAAACAGATATAGATGAAAAACTTTTGTTGTTGTTGAATGTAAAAAGTGTTCTGCAGTGGGTGAGGTTTGAACCCACACCACCAAAAACTCCAGATCACAAGTCCAACACTCTAACCACTAGGCCACAGAGACCACACATGGTTAGTACTCTCAGTGCAGGCTATTTGTGAATACACGATGCCATGTCCTAATTTCGCGAGAACGCATGCGCGGATTTTCGGATGTTGCGGCAAGCACTGCTATTTGTTTTGTTTACACTCGGCGATTCGACGCCGATCTAGCTGCTACGTTAATATCGCTTGGAATTTAAGGTTAATTTAATTAAATTTCATTATTTGACCATCTAATTCTGTTAAATATGATCGCATTCAATAGATTTCGGCCTAATCGGTCCCTAACACTGCCGGGCACCAGCGATAGTTACAGCTCAGCTTGTAGCCGGCGAGGCCAAGGGTGTTTTGACCATCCCTTGTATATGTGACGTCCTATACACAAATAGCCTGAACTGAGGCTGCCAGTTACATGTGGTCTCTGTGGCCTAGTGGTTAGAGTGTTGGACTTGTAATCTGAAGTTGTTTGGTTGTGTGGGTTCAAACCCCATACACAGCAGACACTTTTTTACATTCATCAACAAAAAAAACGTTTTTCATCTATATCTGTTTCTCATTGAATTATGCAATGTAATTGTACTAACATATATTTTAGATTACACAAATATATTTCCTGATTGAACTACTCTAAAGAAGATTGAAAATACCCAGGTTTTACTCTCCCTTCTCTGAATCTCTCCACTCACCCAGCCATTTTAAAAACAACAGCTGCCAGCTAGTACCAGCCTCAGAACTGACCCACTTCTGGTGGTGAAGTCGGTCCCCTACTCTCCCCACACATATTTGGTTCTTTAAACATAAAACCCAAACAAGGTTGTGCTTGGAGAGCATTTGTTGGAGTACGGTGCCCGTCGCCAGCGACCTATATCTGGCCCCTTTAAAAAAAAGAAGAAATTCACCAGCTAATGTTCACAAGCAATTGGTTAGTCTGAATCCCGTTCCTATATGACCATAGATACTGCTAGAACTTAAAACTATAGATAAAAGATTCACCTCTGTCTCAGAAATGGGCTGTCGGAGTAGCTAATGAAACCAAAACAAGAACGTTTGATATGGGCGATAATACAGTCATAATAAGGAGAGTTGAAACCTGACTTCCGCAATTTCCTCGCGATCTCCTGATAGTGCTAATCCTATGGGGCAATATCCGCGTTTCTGCGGAGATTCACCGTTGGTTCTGCCGAAACCTGCTAGGTGGCACCAGGGTCTCGACATAATTTCCACTTTTTCTTTGCCGCCATGGCTTGGTTCTGCCAGATCCCGCTAGGTGGAGCCAAGGCTTTTGTCTGATTTCTGTAATTTTCGCCGGAGACCACTTTCATCCCTGCTTAAATCTGCATAGTCCGATGAAAACATACAATTTTCACAACCATAACAAGGATCTAGATTTGATTCTAGATATCTGACTTAGATACTGGTGCAGTTATTAAACATTTGTTGCCACATAGAAGGGAATACTGAGTCAATTTAATAGAACCTGTTACTGCATAAGCCTATGGCAAGTTTTGGCAAGCTTGCATGTTTGCACTTCAAATATCTCATAAGTTAACCATTTAAAATAAAAGTTACTTCAAACTAAAGTAAGGTAGATTACAATAATCAACCTAATATGTTTATCTCAGAAAATGAGAGAAACGCAAAACCATCGGACTATGCAACCTTAAATAAAAAATTACCTCATTCCACGGACTCTGTTATAGTGGCTCGAAAGAATATGTAAATCCACATGAATAGGTCGGCTAACAAGAATATGTCATGTCATGTCAAAGAGTATGATTTTAGAAATGTCTGCTTACAAGACTATGTCATGTCTCAAGAATATGTCAGGTGACAGAAATATGTTAGCTCACAAGAATATGGCAGGTCACAGGAATATGTTAGCTCACCAGAATATGCTAGGTCACAGGAATATTAGCTCACAAGAATACATATGCCAGATTTCAGGAATATGGGTACATAAATGTTAGTTCATAGAATACGTCAGGTCATAGGAATGTCAGCTCACACAAATATGCCAGGATCCAGAGATACTGTTATAGAAATATCTCAGCTCACAAGAATGTCAGGTTCAGGAATACGGTTATAGCAATGTTAGCTCACAGACTATGCCAGGTCAGAGAATATGCCAGGTGACATGAATGTCAGTTCACAGGAATATGTCAGTTAACAAGAATATGTCAGGTCTCAGGAATATGGTTACAGAAATATGCTTGCACACAAGCATAGTTCAGGTAACAGGAATATTTCAGGTTCCAGGAATATTATTACAGAAATATGTTAGCTCACAAGAATATGCCAGGTTTTTGGAGTATGATTACAGAAATGTCAGTTCATAAGAATATGTTAATGCACATGAATATTGTCAGTCAGCATGTCGCCAAGTATTGTGGGTGATCCTGATATTCTTGTATGACTTGCGATGCATGTCATGGTCAAACTGCATGTCATGACCTACTCTCTATATTTTCAGGGAAAATGTATATTATGGGTCACATGTAAATAATAGGAGCAATGTCAATTATCCGTCAATTCACAAAGAATAGGGTTTCTTTAGGGCATGTAACTGATGGGATTTTATTTGTTTTAAATCGATGAATTATGTGTTCATCAGAGGATAATTATTTTGTTTATATTTTTTGTCTCAACGCCTAAGTACTGATGTTCTATGCATGTTATAATTAGTGAGGATTCATGCAAAATTCAAGAAGTCAATACGAAGACAATTGTGAAATAACCATTGGAAAATGTAAGCAAGAAAAAGAATAAGAAAAAAAATATATATAAAATATGAGATGTTTGAAGCTACATAATCAAATTTTCGAAACTGAAATATTTAGCTACATTTGATCTGTCCAACTTAGCTGCAGGTGCACTGATTAAACATTAGTACAATTTCGTACTGCTATACTGCTCCTAGTGACTCTAGGGAGGAGGCCAGGAAACAAGATGGCAGGGGGCGCCAAAGGCATAGGCCCGAGACACGGGGGGGGGGGGGGGGCAGGGCGAGGGAGGAGCCTATGAGGGAGAGAGGAGGTGTGGGAGAGCCTCCGCTGCAAATCAAACGCAACGCCAGCATTACGACCAATGAATAATGATTAATTGTATGAAAATAAGTCTACAGACATACCTGGACAATTCTGCTTCTAGATCAATGTTGTGCTGACATAGCAGGTGTCATGTCATCAGAGGAACAGTAAAATGAGACACATTGCAGTTTGTACATTGAAAAATCTATTCACACGTGACAGGGGTTCATTGATCACAGGGGTCCCTGAAGACAAGTACGAATGTAATACTGTGGACTTAGTAATTAAACAGATTTTTACTTATGCTCCTTGGATACATTGATAGACAACACTTTTACATCATGACTAAGTCACCTAATACATACTCATTTCCTCCTAGTGTACTAACTCAGTCTGCTCATTATTCATATTTCTTCTTTTCTATATTTACTGCTTTACATAGCAGGTACATGGATTTGTGTTAATTAGAGAGGTTCAGACATGACAGGAGATAAGTCGACTGAGTGGCTTTCGCTCAATATGACAATCTAGTAATTTCTCCAATTCAATTACAGCATCTTGAATTCACTTACATTTTCTCAAATTCAATCAGATTTCTCAAATTCAATTACATTTATTAAATTCAATTACCTTTATTAAATTTAATTACGTTTATTATTCAATAACGTTTGTTAAATCCAATTACATTTAATAAATTCAATTACATTGATTAAATTTGATTAAATTCAGTTACATTTTCCCAAATTCCCAGATACGTGGCAAGGAAGGAGAGACGAGGGAGTTGGAATAAAGACATTTATTCAAAGGCAGTAGCAATACGGGTACATGGTCAATGGGTAACTGCATCAAGGATAAATGTCAAGGTAGTGTCCAATGAGGTAAAGAGTCAATGTCCAGAGGGCCATGCCCGAGGCCAATGTCTATCGGGGGCATGAACCAGGAGGGGAGGGAGGTGGCCCGAGGAGCCCTCCACCTAAGAAGAAGGAAGGGTTGAAAGTAGGGTGGGTGGGTGGAGAAAAATAGGTCCGGGCCTGGAGGGTGATGAAGGCGAGTGGCTAGGAGCAGCTAGGGCGGCCGGTTATAAGGGCCGAGAGAGGGGGGGGGGGGTTATGTAATAGTCCAACGGTCTAGGCAGGGGGGGAGAGGAGAGAGGGGGGGGGGGGCGCTCCTTCCCCGCCACGAATCAAACGCAATGCAAGCATTACGACCGATACGTGGCAAGGAAGGAGAGACGAGGGAGTTGGAATAAAGACATTTATTCAAAGGCAGTAGCAATACGGGTACATGGTCAATGGGTAACTGCATCAAGGATAAATGTCAAGGTAGTGTCCAATGAGGTAAAGAGTCAATGTCCAGAGGGCCATGCCCGAGGCCAATGTCTATCGGGGGCATGAACCAGGAGGGGAGGGAGGTGGCCCGAGGAGCCCTCCACCAAAAACTGAGGAGAGGGCTCGAGGGGCACCTGAGGCGGCGATCCGAGGAACGTAGGCGTGGACCGAGGCGGAGGTCCAGGTCCCCTGCTCCATGATCTCGGAGAGGGGAACGCCAGCGCGCTGACAAGCCTGGGCGGCTCCCCGGCGGAGGCTGTGTAGGGTGTAGCCGTCGGGGGCCGGCACCCCGAGGGCCGCGAGGGCGCCTCGGAGGATGGCAGTGAGCGTCCGAGGGTCGAGGGGCCGGCCCGACGGCATGATGAAGGCAGGATCGGCGGGGCAGGCCGGGGCCAAGGCCACCGAGGCGGCCCAGGCGGCGACGGGGCAGAGGGCACGGCCGGGCGAGGCCGGGATGAAGAGGGCGACCGCCCCCGAGGGCAGCGCGATGCTCTTTGTAGTCCGGAGGGTGACGCGCAGTCCCCCGGGGGCGGGGGCGACATCGCCCCGAGTGATGGTGTGCGGGCCGCCCCACACCTCGGGGCTGGGGGAGAGGAGGCTAGACTGCCGGAGCATCCCGTAGTACCCGAGGAGGAGGGCGGCCCGGGGGACGACGCCCGAGGGCCCGGCGAGGGCGAGGTGGTGGGCGACGGCGGCGAGGATGGCGGGCGTCAGAGGCGGGGCGGGGCGGGCGACGTGGCCGGAGGCCCGCTCCCCCCCGCGGCAGACGTCTCTGGCGAGGCGCGAGGCGAATGCGGTAGGATCGCCCCCGGCGGCCTCGAGCCAGGAGCGCGCCCCGGAGAAGGCATTCCGGACGGAGCCCGGCGCCATGGGCCGGGCGTAGAGGGAGGCGGTGTAGGCGGCGACGTCGAAGGGCGTCGGGGCGAGGGGATCCCAGTGGTGGCCCGAGGCGAACTGTACGTAGCCTCGGGCCTGCCGGCGTCGGTTCCGCCAGGTGGAAGGGGCGAGGGCGGCGATGCGGAGTCCGTCCACGGCGGCAACCTCAGTAGCGGTGTACCCTGGATCAGAGGGTAGGGTTGTAGGGGAAGTCGTCATGGTCGGCCTCGGCCCGCTCAAGCCCGAGGCGAGCAACCTCGTCTCGGGCGACGCCCGCCCAACGACCGGGGAGGTGGGCGCGGCTGAGGGCGTCGGCCAGGACGAGGTCAGCGCCGGGCTTGTGGAGGATGGTGAGCTCGAAGCAGGCCTCGGCCGCCATGAGCCAGAGCTCCCGGGCGCACGTCCCGAGGGTGAGGTCGCGGGCCCGTCCCGAGTCGAGGGAGGCGGCGGAGGCCATGTTGTCCGTGTTGATGACAACATTGGCCCCCGCGACGTCAGCTGGGAGGAGGGTGCGGAGGGCCACGACCAGGTTGACCGCCTCGAGCTCGTGGATAGTGGGGAAGCGGGCGCGGAAGGCCCTCGAGTACCCTCGGGCGTAGTACCGCCTGGGGGAGAAGGCCCCGCCCCCGGTGAGGCATGAGTCGCACTCGATGACGATCCTCCGGGTCCCCAACGGCCGGAGGAGGTGGAGGCCGTTGGAGGCGCGCCCGTAAGCCGCGAACCAGGCCAGGTCCCGGAGGGCGTCATCCCCGAGGGTGATGGCGGCGAACCCGCGGCAGCTGCGCAGGGCCGCGAGGAGCCGCGCCATGAACTTCCTCGCGGGCAGGACGCAGCTGCCGACGTGGTTGAGGCGGCCGAGGATACTCTGCAGCTCCTGGCGCCCGAGGGTCGGGCGGGTGGCCCGAGCCTCGCAGTCGGCGACCAGCTCGTCGACCTTGTCGGGGGCGATGCGAATCGTCATGGCTTCGCTATCGACGGCGAATCCGAGCCAGGAGACTCGCATCGCCGGAGGGTGGCACTTCCCGGGGGCGACCTCCAGGCCAAGGGCGCCGACGAGGGCAATGAAGCCGTCGAATGCCTGCCGCGCCCTGAGGTAGGTGAGCTCACACCCGACAAAGTCGTCGACGTATACGAGGGCGTGGAAGCCCTCGCGCCGGAGGATCCAGGCCACCGCGGCGGTCACTCTGACGCAGGCGGCGCCCGAGGAGCGGCAGCCGAAGGGGAGGGCGAGGTCGACATATGTCGCCCCCTCAAAGGCGATCCCATATAAGGGGCAGGAGAGGGGGTCGGCCCGGAGCTGGCGGTAGGCCCTGGAGATATCGGCGGTCCAGGTGTAGGCCCCGGCGCCGAGTCCGATGAGGCGGCGGCCCACGTCGGCCACGGAAGGGAGCCGGTAGGCGTGGGGCCTACCGAGATATTCTCGGCGGGGTATGCCAGCGTTGACGCTGTGGCCAGGGGGGTAGGATAGGTCGACGATGACCCGCCTCTTTCCCGGGTCGGATTTGGGGCGGGTCATCATGGGGGAGACCTGGGCCCAGGGGGTAAAGGGGGGGGGTGGTGAAGGGGCCGGCGAGGGCACCGTGGGCGAGCTCGGTTGTGATAAAGTCGCGGAGGTGGGATTGGTGCTCTGGGGCCTCCCGGTGGTTGGTGTATGTAGGGCGGGGGGGGGTGCTGGCGGAGTAATTGGCGGGGAAGCCATATTCGAGGAGGTCTACGAGGTCGCTGTCAGGGTGGTCTCGGAGGCGGGCGCGCCAGGCGGGGATGTGTAAGCCAGAGGGAAGGGGGATGCGGGCGGCCAAAAAATTGGGGAGGCCCGCATCGCGGAGGGCGTGGTAGGCTCGGGAGAAGGTGGGGTGGCGGCTCCAGGCGGCGCCGGAGAGGTGGGGCCATATGGAGAGGAGGGTGGGGCGGTAGGCGGCGGGGGTGGGGCCGCATGAGGGGGCGGCGGGGAGGGTCTCCTGGATGCTAGGGCTGAGGACCTCGGCGACGGTTTCGCTGAGGTCGGTGGGGGGGTGGGGGGGGGGGGGGGGGGGTGGGGGGGGAGGGGGGGGGGGGGGGGGGGGGGGGGGGGGGGGGGGAGGGAGGGGGGGAGGGGGGTGGGGAGAGGAGGTGCGGGCGGGGTCGGAGAGGGGGCGGGCGAAGGCGTGGGGGGAGGGGGGGGCGGCGGGTGCGGGGGCGGGCGCGGGGGGGGGCGGGGGGGGCGGAAACCGGGGAGGCGGCCTATGTAGGCAGTGTCGCCTGGGCCGGGTGTAGGGGGGGGGTTGGCGCGGCTGGTGCGGGTGCGGGGGTGGGCGGGGGTGCGGGTGCGGGGTGGGGGGGGGGTGGGGGGGGCGAGGGCTGACGTGAGCGGGGAGATGAGAGTGAGCGGGGAGATGAGAGGGACGGCGGTTGGCGGCGGCAAGAGATGTGAGGGTAGGGTGGCGGCGGCCGGCAGGGTGGCGGTTGGCGAGGGCGTAGCGGGGGGTGGTATCGGGTGTTGGCGGGCGGTCTGTGTCGGTGTGAGATCTGAGGGCGGGGGCGGTGTCGGGTGTTGGCCGGCCGTTTCTCAGAGCGGGACGGTGTGTGTTATCGGGGGTGGGTGCGGGGGGGGGTGTGTGCGGCGTGTGTGGGGTGTGGTGCGGGGGTGGGGCCGCGTCGCCGCCGCCGGGCTAAAAATCCGGCGAGGTGATCGCGGGGGCGGGTGAGGGGCGGTCGCGGGTGCGCTTTGTATAGCACACCGCCTCGCTATGGACGGTGAGGATACGGCGCACATTCGCACAATAAGCGCATGCGTGCCTCCTCCTCGCGCCCTGGTCGCCGTGGGCCTCGCCGGGGGGGGCGAGGTCGCATGAGGCGGGATCCCTGTTCCAGGCGGGGCAGGGTATCCCGTATGCCTCTCGGGTGTAGGGTGTGCGTGGGTCGGCGCCGGAGGGGCGGGAGTGTGTGGGGGTGGGGGTGGGGGTGGGGCGAGCTCGGGTGGGGAGGAGGGGTCTGGCGCCGCCCCCGGAGGCAGTCGCGGGGGCGGTGATAATGTCCATGCGTAGAGTGTTGATTGCCACCGGGTCGCGCCAGCCCTCCGGGAGGCGGCCATCGGCAATCCAGGCAAATATGGCCTCGGAGTAACGCCGGACTGTAGGCCAGGGATGTGTAATGGCGTCTCTGAGGACTGTCATGTTGTGATGTAGCAGTCCCGGGAGGCCGTCGGTGGGGAAGGAGGGGTGGGTCTCAAGGGTGCGCAGGGCGAGGTTATACTCCTCCATTGTGGCCTCGCCTCGCTTTAAAGCCTTTCCCTCGGGTCCCCTCTCTATCAAATCGTGGGGGAAAAGATAACCTGGTGGAATACCTTTTCGGCGTCCGCTTCCCTGCGCCTCGGCGGACTCCAGGATTTCCCTCACTGCGTCGGCCGCGGATGCGGGGGAGCGGTCGGGAGGCGGGTAGATGGCGGCGGGCTGGGGGGCGGCGGAGGCGGCCTGCTGGGTGGCGTAGTGGCCGCGCCGGAGGTAGGGCTGGTAGGTCGGATGGACATCGCTGGAGGTCGTGGGGGCGGGCGTCGGCATCGGAGAGGCGGGGAGGAGGCGAGGGTGCGTGGTGGGGGCGGCCCCCCTTCCTGTCCCGGCGGCGATGTCCTGCAGCATCTCTGCTATCCGCTCGGCTATGGACGGGGCGGCAGGGGCCCGAGGCGGAGGCGGGGGTGGTTGTTCCAGCGAGGCCCGAGGTGGGGCGAGGGCGAGTGACTCGACCAGTGCCGTGAGGTGGTCGATGGCGCCGGCCTGGCTGTGCATAGCGGCGGCCTGGGCGTCCATGCGAGCGTCCACGGCGCTCGCCCACGAGGTGGCCTCCGACTGGAGGCTGGGGGCGGTGGAAGTCGCGGAGGCGGCATCGTGCGAGGCGGCCTCGGCGCTCCGGCCTCGGCGGGATCCGCGGCGGCCCGGGGGGCGGCCCCGGGGGCGTGAGCCGGCTGGCATGATGGTTGAGAGTAGCAGAGTGTGGGCCCGGTCGGCGAGGTGGTGTGAGGCGGCCGGCGTCGTCTGAGGTGCGTGCGGCGTGTCGCGTGAGGTGGAGCGTGATAGTGCCTCGTGTGATGGGAGCCAAAGAAAATAGGTCCGGGCCTGGAGGGTGATGAAGGCGAGTGGCTAGGAGCAGCTAGGGCGGCCGGTTATAAGGGCCGAGAGAGGGGGGGGGGGGGGTTATGTAATAGTCCAACGGTCTAGGCAGGGGGGGAGAGGAGAGAGGGGGGGGGGCGCTCCTTCCCCGCCACGAATCAAACGCAATGCAAGCATTACGACCAATTCAATTCCATTTCATTACAAAGCTATTTTCATTATTCACTCTTTTTTTTGCACGAAATTATGTTTACAAAATCGTTTTGCTTCATGGAATGCGTCTTTATTCTTTAAGTTCATTGTCAGCGATTGATTTAAGATCTATAATAATTATTCAAATATTTAAAACCTTTGCCATAGAGCATGCGCAGTGATCTGCTACCCACATTAGTTCTTGCCACAGCCACCAGATGGCAGTGGAAATCCTCTATAAAACGTTTTTCTAAGAGCATGCTGCAGAGTGAGCTGCTACCCACATTATTCTTGCCACTGCCACCAGATGGCAGGGTGGTGGTGGAAATCCTCTATTAGACCTTTTCCACAGAATGCTTCAGAGTAAGCTGGTTCCCACGTTAGTTCATGCCACTGCTATCAGGGTTGTGGAAATCCTCTATAAGACCTTTTTATAAGAGCATGCTGCACAGACGGCAGGGTGGTGGTGGAAATCCTCTATAAGTTAATAGTATAAGTCCTCATCCACAGAGCCTGCTACACAGTGAGGTGCTACCCCATAATATTAGTTCTGCTACACCAGGAGCGGTGGCCGAATCGGTAGAGCGCTGAACTCTCATGAGGGAGATCGGGAGTTTGGTTTCCGGTCGAGTCAAACCAATGACTTATAAAATTGATATACTTGTCGCTTCCTAGCCTGGTGTTCTGCATTAATAGGATAGGGTAATGACTGGTTAGCTCAGTGTCAGGATAATGTGACTGAGTGGGCGGCCTGATTTCTCAGTGGATCAGCACTATAAAGTCGCCATGAGTTCGCACTGTCACAAGTCAGTACCCGTCCTGATATGACCTTAGATGTTGCTAGGACATAAGACTCCAACAACCAACCAACTAGTTCTGCTACTGCCACCAGAGGACAATTGATGGAAGTTGTGTAATGCTCACAACTTTCTTCTGTTGTTGTTTTATTGTTGCTAAAACGATAAATAACTCTTATTTTGAAAGAAATGGTTGGCGATAATCAATTCCTCAATCACGGAATAGTTTTCCCGGCTCATTGTATCGTGGTATCGTGGCTCAGTGACCTTTAAAATAATTCAAATTAAACAGATTTACACTAGGAAGGGATGATAGTCTTCCTGGCCTAGTAACGTTGAGGTATCCGCCTAGTGAGGAACTGTTGGAATAATTACGCGTCCTAAATGATGCATATGTGTCTATATATATATAAATATATACATGTAAGAATAGCACGACAACGCGCAGTTGGTGGGTACATCGTTTATTACAATAATAGATAATAATAGGATAATAAAGGATAATGCACCTGGCCTGGCCTCAAATGCCCTACCTAAATCAAATAGGAAGAATATAATAAAGAACAAGTTTTGAAATGTGCAAGTGTGGCTACACTGCCTGGTCGAGACACACTGAGGGGAGCAGCAGGCCCCAGCTGGCTACCTGAGAACCCGGACCCACCTAGTGGATCGGCCGTGTACTATCCTGCAACCCCCCCCCCCCCCCCCCCCCCCAGGAGCCCCTGGGTGGCAGCACGGTGCAATTCCCTGACATCCGCATATACGTAGCATATACGTGGGTATATAATAGTTGGATGAGTAACTCCAGCCTGTACCTCTAAAGGCCCTTGCATTTATTACAAAGCAAATTTTCTTGCCAACTGGCAGCAGATGGGTTAGCGCACGGAAGCATATGGACCCACCTGAATACGTTGAATACACTGTTCGATAGGTTAGTATAGGTAGACGATACACTTTGCTCAAATAATATCGGTATAACAAGTTACATGACACATTATCTGACCTAACGTATATTCCAAGCCTGTGCGTATTGTGAACTTGGTATATTCTACTCACCATATTTGCAGCACTATCTGCTGTATGCCAAGCCCGAGCAGCCTGGTCAACGACCCGCATGCTACTAAGCAGCCTGACTTGGTTCGAGAAGTAGGGGGAGGGGTGGTGGCGCATGCTTTTGTGTCTCCTTATTTTATTCAGAGTTACACTACACATTTATACAGGACTTACTTGGCCACAATGTTACGGTTACTACAGTTTTGTTATTAAAGTAATATAATTATTATAGACCCACATTTTACACACATTTATATAGGACTTACCTTAATATTGGCCACATTTGTACTATTACTATGGTTATTTACATACATTTATACAGGACTTACCTTAATATTGACCACATTTGTACTATTACTATTGCTATTTACATACATTTATACAGGACTCACCTTAATATTGACCACATTTGTACTATTACTATTGCTATTTACATACATTTATACAGGACTCAGGCTTACCTGCATATTGACCACATTTGTACTATTACTATAGTTATTTAATACATTTATACAGGGCTTACCTGCATATTGACCACATTTGTACTATTACTATAGTTATTTACATACATTTATGCACGACTTCCCTTAATATTGACCACATTTGTACTATTACTATTGCTATTTACATACATTTATACAGGACTCACCTTAATATTGACCACATTTGTACTATTACTATTGCTATTTACATACATTTATACAGGACTCAGGCTTACCTGCATATTGACCACATTTGTACTATTACTATAGTTATTTACATACATTTATACAGGACTTACCTTAATATTGGCCACATTTGTACTATTACTATGGTTATTTACATACATTTATACAGGACTTGCCTTAATATTGGCCACATTTGTACTATTACTATTGTTATTTACATACATTTATACAGGACTTACCTTAATATTGGCCACGTTTGTACTATTACTATAGTTTTGTTATACAAGTAGGATAACTATATAAAAAAAAACACAGTTTGCACACATTTACGTAGAACTTACCTTAATATTGGCCACATTTGTACTCTTACCATAGTTTTGTTATAACGGTGACATAATTATTATAAACCGACACTTTGCACACATCTCTGTAGGACTTATATTAATATTGGCCACATTTTTACTATTGCTATGTTTTTGTCATTAAGTAATATAACTATAATAGACTGACATTTTACACATATCTATACAGGATTTACCTTCACATTTATTCCTTATTTTTGCTGAACATGTGAACATATTTTGGGAACTGCAGCGAGTAAGTATTTTTTTGCAACTTTAATATTATTATAAACTAATAACTGCCAAAACATATTTGCCTTTTGTTCATAGTGATTGTCGTAAACACTTATAAATGTTGTAATGGACTGCGTGAGATTAGCATTGTTGAGGTGTTCTCATTTGCACCATTTATAACTATTTCTCTTCAATAATTTATGGAAATCACTCGCAATATATTTGTCCATATATGGAGTGCACTTTAACTGAGAATTTCCGACCGATCAGCAATTTCCTGACATTTTGCCCAAGGACCCATTTTGCCTAAGGACTGGTTTCCCGTCAATTGGCAGTTTCCTGAGATTTGGGCAAATGACCCACCTTTTTAGTCATATATACGGGGGATGGAAATTTCCCGCCGATCAGCAGGTTCCCGATATTTGGGCAATGACCCGCCATTTTAGTCCTATATACAGGGATGAAAGATCTCCGCGATTTCGCGGATTTCCGAGATTTTTCCTGGAGCAATAAGTGTATACTAATACATTGTTCAAACGCCGCATCACTATAACTGTATACTAATATGTTGTTTTACGCTGCAGCACCATCAGCATATACTAATGTGTGTTGCAGACGCTGCAGCACTATCAGCGTATACTACTAATATGTGCTTCAAACGTATTTGTATGAAACCCAACTTCTGGGAATTTTCCGCGATTCCCTGACAATGCTAAGCCTATGGGAGAATATCAGCATTTCCGCTTTTTTTCCCAGAGACCACTTTCATCCCTGTATATACAGAGATGAGAATTTCCCATCAATCGGCAGTTTCCTGACATTTGGGCAATGACCCGCCATTTTAGTCCTATATATAGAGATGAGAAATTCCCGCCGATCGGCAGTTTCTTGACTTTTGGGCAATGACCAGGCATTTTAGATCTGACCTTTCCTCATCCCTGTATTACAAATTGTGGTTCTCAACACCATTTGAACTCGGCGAATATTTTTATTCTGCATTTAATAGCCGAGTTCACTTTAAAATATTTTATGAACAAATCGGAAGTCGCTGAAAATGACGTTTAGCTTTAGGTTATTCTTAAATGTTAATCCTATCATGCGACCTTTTTTTATTATCTTGGTAGAAGTTTCAGAAGTCTGAATATATTGATACAAACAACCCCCGATATGAAGTTGTCTATGTAGGACTTTATAATACCTGTTTGATATACATCTGAAAATCTCCCCTCAATTTTCTTTAAACATTTGGGATGTATGTGTTTGTATTCAGATATATAAAGTCGACATCTATGTAAATATGCATAAGCATATATATGGAAAACCTCTCTAACCGACCACCTCCACAGATCGACCACTCCCCTATATCTATCGCTTTATATGGGTCCCAAATACCATTGTAACGATACTTTTTTTTAACTCCCTAAACCGGACACCTCCCTAAATGGACCATTTAAAGTCGGTTCCATTGTCGGTCGATTTAGAGAGGTTTTACTGTATGTGTATACACGTCTACGTTGCGTCAATACCCAGTAATATGTCGACTATATATCGACAATTTGTTCAGCTTTCATCATCATGCACACCCTTCTGGTTTGAAAATATGCAATCTTATATAATAAAAAAACCCTTAGGCACCTGTGCCATTTCATGTGGATTTAGGGGGTTAATTTTCTTTGCTGTTGCCCACAATGAAGTAATACTGAAAGTTAATTTCTGTCCATCTACCGTACGCCCACAACTCATATTATTAACCAATCCAAACTGCAGGATGTTGCTATCGTAAGTACCGACGGTTTACTTGGATGTTTGTTCTACGCACCATGGAAAGCCATCACCACCGTTCATGTCCTGACACTGCCAACTTTGACAAGTCTAACACCATTATTATTAATCACGGATGAAAGATCTCCACGATTTCGCTGATTTCCACGGGGTTTTGGGGGGTTGGGGGGTGATAATCAGCGATTTACAAGTATTATTTCTCCAATATTTGACATATTTTAAGATATCTCTTCAACATTTTAAGTATTAAATACCACAAAATGCTAAGAATATTTTAAGCATTCAATCATGTCCCAGATGGCCACCACTTAAAGCCAAAGCAAGGAATTGTCATGTATTGCCCGAATTTGTTAATTGCAAAATTAATGAGTTAGACTTGCATTTTTGAGCTGATAGATGGTAAAGATGGTAAAGTCATCTAAAGAAAATGGACTGGAGTGCAATTTCAGTATGCAGGATGTGGTATTTTATCTCATTTAGAATATTTGCTAGGACAATTTAGCTGAAATCGATATTAGAAACACATTTGTAGCAAGAACCTTACCAGATTTTGTCATCATCATATCATGTGGTTATCAGGGCAAAGTAAGTTCTAAGTATAGGTTCCATCATTGTGAAGGGAGGGGGGGGGGGCATCAACTCTAACTGAAACTGCGACCCATTGTGATAAAAAAAAAGAAGAAAAAAAGGGGCGAGGGTGGGGGAGAAGATTTGCTTCCTTTTTTTCTGAATCAGGCTGTAAGATCTCAGCTCTGTATCGTGAATCACTAGATCACAATGTCTCAGTGATCTTTAATATTATTTAACTACTGAATTATTTAATGATTCTCCGTGATAGTATCAATACAGAGATGTTTGATTCTCCCCCCCCCTACTTCTCTTCTTCTTTCCCATCTCCTGCTCTTCGCCTTTCTGCCTCTTCTTCCCCCCCTCCTCTACTCTCCCATCCTGATATGACCTTAGATGTTGCCAGTACGTAAAACTCCAACCAACCTCTCCCTTGTCTCTCCTCTTCCTCCTCTTCCCCCTCTCTTTCCCGTTGCTTGTCCTCTTCTTCCCCCTCTCCTGTCCTTTGTCCTCCTTCCCCTTCACCCCGTCCTCATCTCCCCCCCTCTCCTCCTCCTCCTCCTCCGTCTGTCCTCCTCGTCATCCCCCATCTCCTTCCCTTCCTCCTCCGCCTCCCCCTCTTCCCATTTCCCCTCCTCCTCCTTTCACAGTTTCCTATTTTGCTTTCTTTCCTCGGCTGCCCTAACTGGCCCGGTGTCCTCCGAACTAAGCAATTATTCGAAGGAATTTCTACAAATGAGGCCTTCTACATGAAACAAGTTAGATGAACGCCTGTGGTGCATACTTTCACAATTTTTACTACTCGAAATAATACTGACCCTATATATGCTTATGTCTTGTAGAACACAGAATATTTATTGTGTATATTACAATTTAGTTTTTAGGGTTTTAATGGTATATCAAATGGTTTTTTAAATTGTTCTTAGAGGTTTAATTGTTTGAAGCCTCACGGCATGCACTTCCTAACCTCATGGGTACAGGACGTGGGCACTGCGGCCATGTCCATTTTGTTTCGAAACTAGTAATTTCTTCTTTTAATTTTGTATACCGTATATGTCCCAATAGACGAACACCGTGCGAGTGCAGACATATGGAGGTGTGTCTATTCAAAGTTAAAGAATTTCCTGGATTTGTTTTTGTCATGCCTCTGAAATAAAGTGGGATTGTCTTATTTTATGTTCATTCAGTCTGAATATGATCGTAAATTTGTGCGTGCTTTCAATCTTGAAATGGGGGGTGTGCTTCTATTGGGTAGCATGCTTCTATTGCAACATGTACGGTATATTTCATTTCTTTTTGATAAAGCTGTTTCTATAGTTGCATCTTTTCTGGTCTTTGGATAACTGATCCATCTACGCACCCACGTATGCTTTTTCACATCAAGCTGACATGCTCTCACTGTTTTATATTAATCATAGTAAATATAAATGAGAACACAAAGCACAGTCAAAGTTACAGGTTTTTATTGAACCACGTGAGGTTGGCTTGAAAGCCCCCCCCCCCCCCGCCCCCAGCCCCCTTGTAACTAACTCCCCATTTGGGCTCTAATCCAAAGTTGATATAGTCCACTCTGCGTTGTCGTGGAGTGGTTGCGCATAGGTAAATCAGATCCAAAGTAACGCGCTTTAAACCTGGCCTTGTATTAGGTCCAAACCTGAAACAACCACAATTGGAAGTGACAAAACAAGGTTAACCACGAAACTATTTCTGTTTAGCGGTGAAAACAAGTCAATAGACTTAACCGTTATGGGCATCATAAATCAGAATAAAAAGAATTAAAAAAAATAACAAGAATGATCAGAATGATAAGAATAATGAGAATAATAACAATAATAAGGATACTAAGGATAAGAAGAATAAATATAATACGAACACACAACTGCAAGTGTCATCAAAGGCGGTAATTGGTGTGACATAGTCCCCTGTCACCATCACTGTTCTTCAACTGTTGAAGTTATTGTCTGTTGGTTTCTCGCTTTTCCGTGGAATGCTGAAAATGACTGGTATAAAGCTAAGATTCCATGTGCGCGGTATGCGAATGCGACAAAAAATAGCATGTAAATGCACGGTGGTGCTTCCTTATGATTGGTTTTGAATGCGAATGTGTGGACAGCAAAGTGGATCACTCAATGGACTGATCGGTGCGAATGCATTTTTGTCGCATTCGCATACCACGCATATGGAATCTTAGCTTTACTTGGGAGGTCTCTTGGCTGACATTGTACTCAGGCGCTGACTAATGCATGAGCATGTTCATGTTCACTCTACAATGGTCATGATCATGGATGCCAGGCGACGGCAATACATGCATGTTTAGTCGATAGCCCACATAGGCAATACAAGGATTTAAACAAATATATTCTTTTAGGTAATACAGATTTAATGATTTATTCGCTTGATCATAATCGTTTTGTTTTCCAGAATCAAACTAATGATCTTTCAGACATGAACAATTAGAACCATTTATTCAAGTATATACATATATAATAAATATAATAAATACAATGTTGGAGCGAGTGGTACATGCATGAGGCGGAGATAGGCGAAGAAGACGCGGCAGGTGGCGCAACCAGGCGAGTCATAAGGCCTGACTAGTAGATGACTGGAGGAGTGTCAGTTAGGAGGTGTAGTCTTAGGTTGATATGAACTGATGAGACAGTTCATAGATAATCGGTTTCCGGATAATTATACTTGTATAACTACTTATACAGCACATATATTCCTCCAGTGTTTTTGTGGCGCGAGGAGGGCCCCACCCACCAATTACCCTGACAGCTGGGGGTGGCACTCCACCAATGCGCCAAGGAGGAATAGATATATAAAGTATGATTTCATGTTCCCCTTGCATTTATACTTGTATAATGCGTTATACATCACATATATATTTATAATAGTTGACACATATGGTGAGAAGACCAGTGGCTTAGTGCTGGAAAAGGATTTATTGCAACGAATAAATTATTTAGCCCCCCCTCCGCGTTCAAATTCAGTTATTTACACTATTTAGAAGAGACAAGTAAAGGTAAATAAGTACAAAGCAGGATGACTATATTCAGCTAACTAACAGTAACAGGCTGTGGCGAATCTATTCGGGATCAAGCATTCAGTGTGGAGGTGGTGTTTTGGGTAGTTTTCTCTGCAGGCTTGCATGGGGTTCAAAGGACAAATCTGGCTCCAGAGCAATGTTGTCCTTACGTTGCGGGTGTCCCATCATCGGAAGGACAACAAATGGTATGAGTGGGACGTAGCTCAGGTGGTAGCATGTCCACCTGTGAAGGTGTCTGTCATCCTATTGATCCTGCTCAGTGGACCCATTTGTAGTTTGGGCTATTTTCCGTTCCAACCAGAGGCCCACAACTGGTTCATCAAAGGCTGTAGTATGTGCTGTCCTGTCTGTGGGAAAGTGCATATAAAAGACCCCTTGCTGCTTTTCGGAAAGAGTAGCCTATGTGGCGGAAGCTGGTTTCCTCCAAAGATATGTCAGAATGACCATATGTTTGACGTCCAATAGCCAATGATAAAATCAATGTTCTCTAGAGGCGTCGTTAAATAAAACCAGCTTTGCTTTTTTTTTACGATAAAGTTCGTACTTTGAATTTCTTTTTTTTGCGCAAGCATAGTCGGGGTGCATTGATCTATCCCCAATGTCGCTGGAGACAAATACTGCTGTATAGGTTTTGTAATTTATTGCTGTCTGTCTGTGTGTCTGTCCTTAGTGAGTCATCAGGAAAGCACACAGGGCCTGTGTGGCAGCTGAAGTGGATAGAAAAGGAAAGCGGCTCATGCGAGGAAAAGTATGAGGTGCTGGTGTCCATCTCACAGGATGGACGTGTAACACAGTGGTCCATTCGCAAGGGCTTCGAGAGCTACGGTAAGCACCTCAAGTAATAAGCCTCAATTTCTTTTAAGCAATTTTAATTCAACATTGCTGGTTTGCAGCGGATGCCAATTTAAAAGGTTAACAACAATTTGTAAAGTTGCATAATCCGATGGTTTTGAGGGTTTCTTTATAAATTTTTAAATCATTGGTTTGACTCGGAGGGTTTGAATCCCATCACTGCCAAATAGGAAGCTGGTTTTCAACTCATTCGGCCATTTTGTTTGAAGAAATAAATCCTTTTGAACAATTAGTTTTTTTGGTAAATGGATTTTATTTATATATATCTTTTGTCAGTGCTGTAGCACTGGTCTTCCGACCATAAGTGTTACTGGTATATAGGTATTTACACAGCATTTTATTTTTACATGGTTTACATAGTAAATTGAACTGTGAAGTAAATTCTGAAATTAAAGTGTACACAATGCAATAAGTAATGAGTAAGAGGGACATCAAATCATTTTACATTTACATGCAAGGTTGTAGTTATTGGTTTAGGATTTGTTTTAGGAAATTGACTGCCATAATGTCGAGTTGGACGTTATTTGGAAATCAGGTTTGTGTTGATGAGGAAGTTAAATAATGCAATGTTTTCAAGTAATCTAATTTACGAGATTTCATTATGAAACAATGCCTATTTGATGTATTGTCTATTGCTTCGGTTGTTATTATTGCTAATGTTTTATGTAATTAAATTCAGAAGCTGATGTGTATCGAAAGTTTGTAGCTTATTCAACTTATCCAAAATAATAACTCATTGAAATAAGAGACCAAGCCTTTTTGACAACAGTGACAATTATCAGAACATGGATATTTTACAACTGATATTATATTCTCGAATATTCTTTGCAATTTTCATAATTATGGCCTATTACTTCATATCCTTTAATCCTACGCAGATCTGATGAGACTAAAACATCTGATCTCAAGGAAATATACTGAGAATTCTCAAGGCAAATTTGCAAATTTTCCTAATTGTAATGCTCACTTGACAGTGCATGCTAGAAGAATCACGTCACTCAACATCTAGACTGTTCTCACCATATTGCAAAACCAACACTCGCATCAGTGCCCAGCATGCTCAGAAAAGAAACAGCCTAGAAATCTTATTCACTTAAGGTGCTTTTTTGTGGGGTTCTTTTCTAAACTTACAGACGATATATGTGATGTAAAGTAATTATGGAAGTATAAATAAAGTTGGTTGGTTGTTGGAGTTTACATCCTGGCAACATCTAAAGTCATATCAGGACAGGGACCGACTTGTGGCAGTGTGCACTCATGGTGACTTTACAGTGCTGCCCCACTGGGAGACCAGGTCGCCAACACCATGACGCTGAGCCAACCAGACCTTGCCCTATCCTAATAATTTCAAGCGCCTGGCGAGTAAGCGACAAGTATACATTGGTTTGACTTGATCAGGGTTCGAACCCTACGAATCCCACGATCTACCAAATATAAATAAATGAAATTGCCTGTATCTCACTCACCATCCAATCTAGCTTGCCTGTATCTCCTTCAACGTCATACCGAACTATGACTGGTAGTGCTGCCACCTTGTGGATATTCTTATACAGGATATATATATATATATATATACATATATATATATCCTGTATAAGAATGTCCTGCATATATATATATATCGCTGATATATATATATGTATATATATATATATATATATATTCATACACACACACACATATATATGCTGCATAAGAATTTTACGAGTATAATAGCCCGGAATCCCCCCAACCCCCAGCTTCCCCCTCTGTCACCGGGTGCTGGAGCGTGGGATATTCATTTACTGCTACAAACCTACTCAACCTCAGCTTCGACAGTGGCGCCACCTCCCGCTACTATAAATAATCGAAAGCTTGTGTTATTTATTACTATCTTCCTCCAATAAGGTTCCTCTATGTATTAAACTCCTGATAAGACCGATGGCGCCCCCACTCAGTTCACCACCTCACTAATCAGTATGTATATATATGTCGTGGGGGTGATGAAAATGGGAAATACTGTGCCTAGAGCGGGACTCGAACCCACATCTCTTTGCATTCTGGGCCAGTGTGCTAACCATTACACCACCTAGGCTCCCTGATATCAATACACTCCCCACGCCTACCTGTCTATGTGGTTACTTGCCTGAGAGGTCAGTGCAGACCACTACACTCGTCCCCCTGGAATTGTAAGTCTTGTAATGCACTAACACATGCACTAACACAGGGTAGGTTCAACAACCATACAGCGCAAAGCTTGTACAGGATCCTGATCACGGCAACCAGTGTCATGGGGGTGATGAAAATGGGAAATATTGTACCTAGAGCGGGACTCGAACCCACATCTCTTTGCACTCCGGGCCAGTGTGCTAACCATTACACCACCTAGGCTCCCTGATATCAATACACTCCCCACGCCTACCTGTCTATGTGGTTACTTGCCTGAGAGGTCAGTGCAGACCACTACATATACATGCTTTTATACACATATATAATATACATATATACACGCATTTATCTATATTATATATGTATATATATTATATACATATATTCTGTTGCATCTATTGTGTGAAATTTAGTGAGGCCAATGTTTCTTTTGACATTGAATGAGATATGTTGGTAAGGAATGACGTTGTAAAATGCATGTTCAGAGTAGCCTGTGCATTTTGCATGTGAACTATTCATTAAGTAGTGGTCTTGGTAGTGCATCTACAGAATTAAATAACTGTCATAGGATTATCGATTAAATGTATAAGGTTATGGGTAACGATGATGTAAATGTCTTTTATATGTGTGTCTGTGTTTAAAAAGGAAAGATACAGACACTGTTTGTATTTAGTTATGTCACTGATATTGTTCTTAAGTAAAATACTGAATACTTAAAGTTGCATAACTCAAGGAAATAATAATATTTTCAAAACCAAAAGATTTATCATGATTTGATGTTACATATCCAATTTCGATACTATTGCACTCATGAATTAATCCTTTGGGGGCTTTACCCTTTAGGAACATAAAAACTCAGTGGCTCCGACAGACAGTGACATGACCTAGTTAATATAGCAATGACCTATTACGCTAATTTTCAACCGGTGTACACACACATTATTTTACATGCTTTCATTTCCAATACCTCCAATAGTTAGCTCGTTATCATGATAAAAAATAACACCCAACTAAAATAGACTATCACAGTAATGAAGTATGTAACTTACGCTATGTTACCAAGTCAAATTTGACAGACATATATACAAGAGAGCTGTGTAAAAGAGAGATACATGTAAGATCGAGAGAGATGATGGGTGGTAGACCCATGATTCTGCTACTTTACGGTGTGCCCTTGTATGTGTCTCTTAGGCCGTGTATCCATAGATTGTTCCTTTGTGGCACGTTCCCTTGTTCCCTTGTTCCGTGTTTGCTTGTGACCTCGTGACGCGCCACACAGACAATGAACCTATGTTTTGCTTATTGGCCGTTCCCATAGGTTGGACCCAGGGAACATAGAGAATGAACATGTTCATTGTCTGTGTGGCACGTCACAAGGTCACAAGCGAACATGGAACAAGGGAACACGCCACAAGGGAACAGTATATCGATACACGGCCTTAAGGGGCCACCCAAATATTATGTAATGCTTAGGGGGTTGGGTGGGTATATGTCCAAGCATTATGTGGTCTAGTCTTATGGAGCATTACGGAGGCAGTGGGGTCTAATTGTGACAAAAATAGCGCTACGTACTATTTGAACAGCCCCTTACTGACCACCTCTGCTCATCACAGATCTGATGAAGCTGAAGCGAGTGACTTCAAAACAAGGTCAAGGCAAGGTCAAGAAGGGCGAGGCGTTCATTTCACGCTTCGCTGGTGGGCTCTGCTTCGACTTCAATGTGAAGGACTCGAACATGTAAGTGTGTGGTGCCCTTGGCTATATGAAAGCATCAGGGTCCTCTCAGAAACTGTGTACCACTACCATGTATTTGATTTCCACATTACATTGTTAATGATTTTACCCTTTCTTGTGGGGTTATAAGTAAAATAGTTATTGTGAGGGTGTATTATGCTGCCCATAGCAGTTAAGTGTAATGACTTGTTTTTTGCCGCTAAACAGTAATATCTCGTGGTTCCCCTTGTTTTATCACTTTCAGTTGTTGTGTAGCTGTTGAGTGCATACATCTTTCGATATAGCGATATAGCGAATGGTAGACAGGAAGTGTGAACACTTATTTGTCTTTTTTTTCTTCTTTTCTTTTTGGTACATTAGTTGTCCCAAGCAGGGGAAATCCCAGTCACAGACGACTGGTCTTCCCCACTCCACTGCTGGTCGATAGAAAGCCGAGCCTACACTTTACCGACCCAGGGATTTTTAACCTCCCACACCACATAGACATGGTATGAGAGCAACCGGCCTTTGATGACGCTGTAAGTTATACACAGCGGTGGAAATCCAAATTGGCAGAGCTGGGGGCACGGGGAATCGAACCGCCGACCCTCAGATTAGGAGTCTGACCTAGAAAAAAGTCAGACACTCTAACCACTCCTCCACAGAGAACACCAACACCTTTCAAACATGGCAATAATTTTAAGCCAAGAAATTACTAACTTATCTTGATTGACTTCTGTATTTAAACTAGATGGGATTGGCCGAATGAGTTGAGCGTCCATGTCCTGTTTTGGTAGATGGGATTTGAACCTACAGGTTTGAACCCTGGTCGAGTCAAACCAATGACTTAAAAATTGATACTTGTAACTTCCTAGCCAGGCGCTCGCCATTATTAGGATAGAGCAAGGACTGGTTGTCTCAGTGCCAGAATAATTTGACTGAGTGGAATATCAGGTCATGGTGCTGGTGGCCTCGTTTCCTAGTGGGGCAGCACTATAAAGTCGCCATGAGTGTCCACTGTCACAAGTCGGCACCCATTCTGATATGATCTTAGATGTTGCCAGAACGTAAAACTCCAACAACCAACCAACTGTATGCAATGACGTGCTTTTCTTTCCAGTTACTTGGTTGGAACTGAAGATGGCCACATTCACAAGTGTTCATGCTCCTATAATGAGCAATACCTCGACAGCTACATTAGTCACACGGTCAGTTCAAAGGGCTGGGGGTGGGCGGGGGGGGGGGGCAGGGGGCGGGGGCGAGGAGGAAGAGAAAGAGGGGGGGGGGGGGGTAAGGGACGGATATATGTGTTGAAATTACAAATATTTCTATATTCAAAACTGAGAAATTCTTTCTTTCACTTAATATTACCATGGCAATAATCGCATAACGTTCAGTAGTATAGTGAAACTCCATTATAATACGCCTTGGTTTAACGCGAATTAGGATAGAACACGATTCATTGAACCCAGGATTATTTAATTCAAAGGTAATTCAGTAAACTGAACCCTGATTTAGCACGACGTGAGTTGACATGACTTGACGTGAGTTGACATGAGTTGACATGATTTAATGTGACCTGACATGGCTTGATGTGCGTTGACATGACTTAACGTGACTTGATTGACTTGAAGCGAGTATGCATGACTTGAAGTGAGAATGCATGACTTGACGTGAATTGACATGAGTTGACGTGGCTTGACGTGATTTGACAGAATATGACGTGATTTGACAGAATATGACATGATTTGGTGTTAGTTGACTTGAGTTGGTATGACTTGATGTGGTTTGACATGATATGACATCAGTTGACGTGCTTTGACATATCTTGACATACCTTGACGTGAGTCAACATGACTTGAGGTGAGTTGACATAACTTGACGTGAATTGATGCGAGTTGACATGCTTTTATGTACCTTGTGAGTTGACATGATTTGACGTGACTTGACGTAACTTGATGTACTTTGACGTACCTTGACGTACCTTGACATGAGTTGACACACTTTGATGTACCTTGACGTGAGTTGACATGATTTGATGTGACTTGACGTGACTTGAAGTAACTTGATGTGCTTTGACATACCTTGACGTGACTTGATATGACGTGAGTTGATATGACGTGAGTTGACATGACTTGACGTGATTTGACGTAACTTGATGTGCTTTGACGTACCTTGACGTGAGTTGATATGACGTGAATTGATGTGAATGAATGTGCTTTGACGTGAGTTGGCGTTGTTTCAGGGCCCGGTGTACGCCATTCAGTGGTCGCCCTTCAACTCGGACGTGTTCATCAGCTGCAGTGCCGACTGGACCGTGAAGCTGTGGCACCAGGACCGGCTCAGCCCCATCCTCCACTTCCACTCGTCCACCGTAAGGCGCACTCACCCCCAGTTCCTGAAAACCATTGCAAATAACAGAGAGGAGAAAAGGACACCCTACTCCGTGACTTGAAAAATGATGGAATATGGACTGTTAATAGTGTTATTCGGAAAAAATGAAATTTTGCATCTTTCAATATTTTGTTTTGTTTCATTCATTGATTAAAGTTGCATAGTCCGATGGTTTTGAGTTTCTATCATTTTTCGGAGATTCATCATTGTAATCTCCTTTACTTTACTTTGAAGTAACTTTTATTTAAAAATGGCTAACTTTTGAGATATTTGAAATGCAAACATGTAAAATTAATTTAGGCAAGCACGCCAACACTCTGACACTATAGACTTCTGCAGTAACAGTTTCTATTCAAATTTAATCAGTGTTCACTTCCATGTGGCAACAAATGCATAATAGGTGAATCGTTATCTAAGTTAGATATGTAGAATCAAATCGAGATAATTGTTTTGGTTTTGAAATTTGGATGCTTTCATCAAACTATTCGGCTTTAATGGTTCATTCATTTTTCTGCCTGTAATGGATAAGTCTGAATAGACTTGTTTTCGCCATTAGACAGTTTGTTGATAGAAAGCCTGAGCCTACACTTTTACCGACCCAAGGGATTTTTTAACCTCCCACACCACATAGACATGGTATGAGAGCAACCAGCCTTTGATTACGCTGTAAGTTATACACAGCGGTGGAAATCCAAATTGGTAGAGTTGGGGGGGCACAGGGAATTGAACCACCGACCTCAAAAAAAAGTCAGAGACTCTAACCACTCTGCCACAGAGAACACCACATTGATTAAGCTAGAATAATTTCACTTGCGAACAATTTGTCTTCCTCATTCCACTGCTCCTTGCTCTATCCTAACACCTAATAATGCTGAATGTTAGGTTCAATAATGATTTTTAAGGCATTGGATTGATTCGACCAGGGTTCAAACATATTTTTCGAATCTCATGACCTGCCAAAGCGAGAAGTGGCTACCCCTTCTGATTGAAATGTAGAATTCATTTACTGTTGGTTTTTTTTGCTACCAACTATTTGTAGTTATTAGACATGTTGTTTTACATCTACTTTTTGTTCTCTTTTAAAGAATCATTTGTGGTGTTTATCGATGCATTTATCATATAACACTTTTTATTTTTAGTTTAATTTCATTTTTCAGGCTTCGAACAGTCCTGAACAAATCGTGGAGATATGATTATCTTGATCTAAAAATATCCTGGAATCTTTTAATAATTATCATGGGGTGGTACCTTCAAATTAAGCCAGCTTTGATTTGAAGCCTCAACAGAATTTTCTTTAAAAGCTGTTGACGGTTTTGTAGTTCAGAATTGCTCATTTTACTGCGTAAGTTGAATTATTTGACGCGGTTTTAACGAGTTGGACCCGTTACCAACAGTCGCTGTCATCAGTGTGAGTGAAAGTGGAGATTTGAAACTTCCAATCTAATCCTATCTCTCACAGGGATGAAAGATCTCCGCGATTTCGCTGATTACCGCGATTTTTTTATATTAACCGATTAAAGTTAAACAAAATTTCCAAGGAATTGGGATGTATATCACAACAGTTGGGTAGTTCGAACCATGTTCTTATATGACTTTGGATGTTGCTAGAACATAAAACCCAAACAAGAATGAGTTAGGTCTGGGCGATAATATAGACACAATAAGAACAGTTGAAACCTAACTTCCGGCATTTTCCTACGATTCCCTGACTACTAAGTCTATGGGAGAAGATATGCGGTTTTACGGAACTTCGCTATAGAGGGAGTGCATGTGACGTCATCACTCAGTGGTTAGCCATCTTGGATTACACTTAATACCACCTATGGCACCCCTGTCTTATACCAAGAACAATATGTCCACCACTGGGCCTCCCTGTAGGCATGGCTGCCGAAGTATGTGGCATCACCTAGCAGGTACTGCCTGAACCTGTCTAATTCTTTGATAGAGCATCGAAAGTGTCAACATACTGCTCTTTAACAAAGATATGAGGCTACGTGATTAATCAAATACTTCCCCTCCATCAAAAAACCCTTTTCCCCCAGCCTTTGAGGGAAAACTGCTCAAAACAGTGGCAAATAAACCAACAAATCAGTAAATACACACAATGTGAGCACTTCCAAGCCTTTCATATGTAATCCAATATGGCCACCGGAAGTTGTCTCGTGACGTCATTACACCCCTTCTATAGGTGGAATAACCTCGGCTTGATTTCTGCGTTCTTTTTGCTGGCCACTACTTTCATTCCCATTCTCATCTGACAGAAATCGGTGCCTGATGTGTGCTGGTCCCCATTCTCTTCTACCGTCTTTGCCTGCGTCAATGAGGGCTCGGTGGAAGTCTGGGACCTCAGTATAAACACGTATGTAGCAACACATTTACAGTCTTCACCTACTAAGCAAATTAATAAAAATTGTGTTTTCGTTTGGAGGCAACCAAAAAAGTAGGGTGGGTAGGGATTTAAAGATAATAAAATTAAATTGTTTAAGCCATGAATCCCTTGACCGCGATGTAATTTGACTTACACAAAATGACTGGAAGACTAGTGCTCTGGCTCTGACAAAGTACATTATTCAATGAATAAACTACATTTAATAATAATAATATTAATAATGATAATAATTGAGCGACACGAGACCAGATCAGTATATAGTGGCAGTTTTCTTTTCTTTTGTGTTGTTACAGTAGTGAGTCGTGGTGTTTGATTTAAGAGTTTGAGGTTCTAGGCACTTAACCCTTAAATGAGTCTAGATCTAGTTGGGTTGGTTGGTTGGGGGGTGAATTTTGAGTCAAAGATGTACAGATCTGATCAAATGAAATGCTCTGGCCGAAGTGAGCTTTGAGAGGTTCCAGGTTAGAATTATTCTAAATTTTACTCCAGGTGCCATGTCGATTGGCGGCCATTATTAGTTCGAACTTATGTTTGTAGGGGGCAGTAGTGATAGCGTCCATAGTAACGAATGCTGGCCCGCGCGCTCAATTACCCATGTTGCGTATCAACATGGACAATGATGATAATAAAAAGGTACAACCCGTTTAATTTGTCAGAAAGCTTTCATTGAAGCGAGGAACGCTCTATCACCAGGTATCTGTGATGGTCTGAACCGCTTTATTTCTAAAGATTAAATAATTTCATCAGACAAAACTTATGGTTATCAACTTTTTTCAAGGTCGGTCGCGCAACTGGGAACACATTTAGTTTTTATTAGGCCTAATTTTGACTGCTTTTCAGGCCATCTAAAGGGCAGTCGTTCACTTTATTGTTAGACCACTTTTTGAGTAGGTGGCAAATGTTTTGTATCTCTCTGAGCTGTTATATATAGTGCAGGGTTTATATGGGGTTCTGAGGAACCAGTTCAAATATCTTCAAAGTAGTCATTTTTTATATTTAAAAAAGTCACTTCAAACTAAGGTAAGGTAGACTATAACGCTTAACCTCATATGATACTTAAAAATCAAACTTAGCAACAACAAAAATTGACTTAGTATTCCCGGTTGTATAGCAAGAAATGTTTTAAAAGTGCACTGATGTCTAAGTTGAATATGTAGGATCAAATCTAGCTAAGAGTTTTTTGTTTAGAAAATTTGATGCTTTCATCGGACTAAGCTTTAATGGCTGGAACCGCAGCGAAAGACGAACCAGTTGATTGCCAATTAAGACCCTGGCCCTCTTTGATCGTTATTTGGGGCAGGTGTCCTATTTCAGGAGGTCACAGGATGTTGCCTCCAGCATTGATTATTTATGGCTCTCTCCCGTGCCGACCAATCAGGACACTTACTGAGCGGCACCATATGGTTTCTGACCATATGGAGGCTATTTATAAACACCGAGTGAACAGTCGCTATAGTAACTGACCTGTCAATCACTAGTTTGACTGATTTTGTCTATTTGAATCTTGATTGTGTAGAAACATCAGTTGTAGCCATTAGGCAGCATACCTACTATTTCCAAATACATAGCTACAGTAAAACCTCTCTAAATCGACCGACCATGGGAACGACTTTATATGGTCCATTTCGGGAGGTGGTCGGTTTAGGGAGTTTTTCATTTCGTTACAATGGTATTGTATGGGCAATCATTTGGGACCCAAATAAAGCGATAAATATGGGAGAGCGTCGATCTGTGGATGTGTTCGGTTAGAGAGGTTTTACTGTATTTCATTGTATTAAAGATTCATAAAAACATGGCGCTAATATGAATAACCGGCCAATTCTACTATAGACCTTTAAATAATGCTGGCGTTGGGGTGTCTGTTGAAAGTTAAGTTTGACGTGTTGGTATCCGCCTGGTATGTTACCTATACTTACAGGTTGGACCCAATCATTCAGCTCGCACCAAAGGCAGGAATTAAGTTGAGCACTGTCATCTTCGCTTCTAATTCAGAGGTAAGCAAATAAACAACACGCAAGCGCAAAAAGAATTAAACACAGCTGCACCTACCCAACCCCCAACCAACATACAACAAACCGTACGTAGGCCCTATAGGAGGGCGCAGACATCCGGGTACTTAGCGCATCGCGCCCTAGCAACGGGCCAGGCAGGTGAAAACAATGGCAGTCACAGCACTGAAGTGAATGTACATTTTTTTTTAAACCACAACTCTATTCACTACTACAATCTAATTCTGTTATTTAGAACCATGAATATTCTCTCGGGGGTTGAATTAATGTTATTTATGAGCATAACTTACTCAATAAGTGAAATTCGGTTCAAATTAAACCCAAAATCCGAGCGATATGAACGACGCTGCATCGGCACGTTATTGCCAACGTAAATAAAGCAAAAAGCACAAATTTATTCACTGCTACAATCTAATTCTGTTATTTATAACCATAAATATTCACTGCTGCAAACTAATTCTATTATTTAGAACCATGAATATTCACTCGGGGGTTGAAATAAGTGCAATTTGGCCCTATTGCGAATGTAAATAAAACAAAAAGCACGTCAACCGGAATTTCAAATAGAATACCCCGAGTCGAGGCGACAAATATACGTGCCGTGTGCAAAACGACCCGACCCGAGTAACCCACCTCTTGGCTGGGGTGGCTAGAAGCGACGACGTCACATTTGCGCTGGTACCGTTCTGCAGGATAACAGCCACCGGTACCAGTCATACATGTTTTTTTTGGGTAATAACATAGATTAATGAAATGGAAATATAACTAAACTATGCCATCATAAAACACTTTAAATCCTATTTTGCTGTAGTTATATCGGTTATTAAAAAAAAGGTTTTGGATTAAGCCACCATTTTTTCCCACCCCGAGCGTGGAGAAGCGTATTCGATTATTCGACCCGAGTCTGTAGGATGTGCACATGCACCACTAAGTGGCTTGGGTGACCCGAGTTGATTAATCGATTACGCCCCACTAGACCTATTTCATATGACGTCAGCATAGGTATCTAGGTCAGTGTGCGCGCTGTTTGGCTGCAGGACGACACATTGTCACACTGCAAATCCAATGGCTATGAGCAATCTTCAGAGAAAAGGTGAAACATCTCTAAAACCACACCACCTAGAAACAAACTGCTTGGAACACATATCAACTATGAGATTATATCAAATTTATACGGTTAGGGTTCAGCATTACAATTAATTTTGAATAAAGTTGCCGTTTTGAACTGCGCGTATTGGCAAACTCAATCATTGAGTTTGCCGATACGTGCAGTTCAATGCATTGTCAATGGCTGTGAATTGTGAGCAATCTTCATACAGAAAAAGTGAAATCTCTCTAAAACCACACCACCTAGAAAAAAAAAAAAACACCAAAAAAAACGATTGGAATACATATACAAAACATGTTTAACACATATGCACACACGCACATACGCACACATATAAATATAAATAACAACAGTAAACACAAAACCAAAAACATGCTGACATGCCGTGATAGCAACCCGCACAGCCTCTGCCGTGACCAGGATTCGAACCTGGGTTGTCTCGGCCACAACGAGAAGTACTAACCACTATACGATCACGGCCGCTCAGTCAGCTGTCAGTGCACTGCTCGGCTGGTGAACACGCTGACACCGGAGCCTTAGGGATCTAGGTCAAGGTCGACTGTCGGGGGGTGGGGGGGGGGGCTGCTTTGTCTGGTCGGCGTGTGTCACTAACTGTAGAACTGTACCATGCGTGTCACTAACTGTACAATATGCGTAACTAACTGTACCATGCGTGTCACTAACTGTACAATATGCGTTACTAACTGTACGCCATGTGTAACTAACTGTTGGAGAGACTGGGGCTGGTTGTCACAATTTTCTCTTCATGTTCCATAACTTGGTTTCAATAACAATTATATAGCCTTTACTGGGACAAACAATAACAATCAAGCATTGGTATTAGGCTGTCTTTAATAGAACAAATAAAAACCAACATGTATATGTCAAAATGGTGAACGAAACTAGTGAACCAAATGTGACAACCGACCCCATGCAAGGGGTAGGTTGTCACAGTATGTGGGGTTGGTTGTCACAGTATGTGGGGCTGGTTGCCACAATATGTGGGGTAGGTTGTCACAGTATGTGGGGTTGGTTGTCACAGTATGTGGGGTTGGTTGTCACAGTATGTGGGGTTGGTTGTCACAGTATGTGGGGTAGGTTGTCACAGTATGTGGGGTTGGTTGCCACAGTATGTGGGGTTGGTTGTCACAGTATGTGGGGTTGGTTGTCACATTATGTGGGGTAGGTTGTCACAGTATGTGGGGTTGGTTGTCACAGTATGTGGGGTTGGTTGTCACAGTATGTGGGGTTGTTTGCCACAGTATGTGGGGTTGGTTGTCACAGTATGTGGGGTAGGTTGTCACAGTATGTGGGGTAGGTTGTCACAGTATGTGGGGTTGGTTGTCACAGTATGTGGGGTTGGTTGTCACAGTATGTGGGGTTGGTTGTCACTTGGGTTCAGAGTCACAAGTATAGCATATGTAAAAGGGATTCTTGAGCACACAAGCTTCATGGGCCGATTGCTTGCATTCAGTACATTATACCAACTTTTCTTCATGCCTGTGTTTGGACAATAAACTCCAGACAAACTAGGCAGAAGCACTCTTCGTCATTTGAATCAGATTCAGGAACCAGGAGCAACCGTTTTCTTCCACATATCTCTGGAGTTAGAGGTTCACACGTGTTTGGTGGTTTGTTCTTCAGTTTGGCTCATTATATTCACTGCTTCCCCCATAATACACATGTATGATTAAACATGGATGCTTGTCACATGGGACAATGTGCCCCATTGTTCCTGTGACAACCATTCCCATTCATATACTTCGAACATAATCCACTCAATTAGATCAAATATATTCAAATGAGCACCAAACTTTAATACAGCTAGCTATCTACCTTAATGTAATCCAGTGTAACATGAATGATTCTTATCGTGATATTCACGATGCACTTATACTCATTAGAAAATGCAAAAACACTCCAAAAATTACTCACAACAGTGGAAGATGTGACAATAATGACTGACTGGAACATTGTGGCACTGTTGACCTAAAAACTTTTGTGGGATGACTAAATACTATTACTCACAAGTACAACATGCAAGAACAGTGTCACTCTGTAGGGACTATGTGAACAACGAGTTGTGACAACTAACCCATGTGACTTTCAGCCCTGGTCTCCCCTACAACACATGTACTGTATTGCATGGTGCACGTAATTAATACTATGACTTGTGTGGCATGTGTAGCTAACTGTACAATGCAAGTAATTAACTGTACAATGCATGTAACTAACTGTACAACATGTGTACTGTATTGCACGGTGCATGTAATTAACGCTATGATGTGTATGACATGTGTAGCTAACTGTACAATGCATGTAACTAACTGTACAACATGTGTACTGTATTGCATGGTGCATGTAATTAACACTATGACTTGTGTGGCATGTGTAGCTAACTGTACAATGCATGTAACTAACTGTACAACATGTGTACTGTATTGCATGGTGCATGTAATTAACACTATGACTTGTGTGGCATGTCTAGCTAACTGTAAAATGCATGTAACTAACTGTACAACATGTGTACTGTATTGCACGGTGCATGTAATTAACACTATGACATGTATGGCATGTGTAGCTAACTGTACAATGCATGTAACTAACTGTACAACATGTGTACTGTATTGCAGGGTGCATGTAATTAATGGTATGATGTGTATGACATGTGTAGCTAATTGTACAATGCATGTAACTAACTGTACAACATATGTACTGTATTGCACGGTGCATGTAATTTATGCTATGACTTGTATGACATGTGTAGCTAATTGTACAATCCATGTAACTAACTGTACAACATGTGTACTGTATTGCATGGTGCCTGTAATTAACGATATGACCTGTATGGCATGTGTAACTAACCTTACATTACATAACTAACTGTATGGACTAAAATGATTTGTCCCTGTCTGGTTTGCAGAAATTTGATGTTACATGAAGATTTATTGTTTTTCAGTGCATCTTGGTCGGAGACAGCTCTGGCCATGTGAACGTCTACCAATTAAAGGGCATGGCGATACCAAACAAGGATGCCACTGAGCAGGTGAGTCTATTGGCGACAAAGCTCTAATGCATCCCTTAAAATTTGTTGTTACATTCGTTGATTAAGCAGGGGCTGTTTCAATTGCGAACAATTAGTCTTCCTCATTCCACTGCTCCTTGCCTTATGCTAGTAAGGCCGAGCACCAGCCTTGCTAATGGCAAGTATTAATTTGTTACGGCATTGGCTTAACTCAGCCGGGTTTGAACCCCATAGATTCAAATCCTACGACCTACCATCACATCCTATTTAAATCAAATTTTAAATTAACTTTTGCAATGAAAAACAGTTTTAAAATAATATCACTGTATTTAACTTTAGTTTAAAGCTGTGTTAATTTTTAAATGATCTATCACTCAATTTAAAGTTACATAATCTGATGGTTTTCAGTTTCTGCCATATATTCTTTGAGATAAATATATTTGGTTGGTCATCAAAGTGTACTTTACTTTAATAATATTTTAAGTGAAAACATGCTAAATGAATTTTAGCACGCACATTGAAATGTCGTACATCATATACTCAGGGATGAAAGTGGTCTCTGGGAAAAAAAGCGGAAATGCTGATATTCTCCCATAGGTTTAGCATTGTCAGGGAATCGCGGAAAAATACCGGAAGTCAGGTTTGAACTAAGCCTTGTTGTGATTGCATTATCGCCCATATCTAATAGTTTCTTGCTTAGGTTTTATGTTATAACTACATCTAAGGTCATATAAGAACGGGATTCTAACCACCAAACTGTTGTCATATACATCCCATCTTTTGGAATTTTGTTTAACATTAATCGGTGGATATAAGAAATCTCGGAAATCCGCGAAACCGCGGAGGTCTTTCATCTCTGTATACTTCAGCAGTGACAGGTTCTAAGATATTGATTTCTAAGTAGTGATAATTGTTTAATGAGTGCACCAGTATCTATCTAAGTTAGATATTGAGGTAAATTGATGATTTCATCAAAGGATGCAGCTTTTAATTGTACAGTGTCATCATTTCATAAGTGTTTTCTCATTTATCTTTTACAGGAGGAAGCATTAAACAAAATCATCCAATCATCACTGGCCAGCCAGCTACAGAAATAGGAAACTCTTTGAAGCAAAGTCTTCCAACATAATAAAGAGGTTTATGGCAAAAGCCATGTGAACACTTGGCTGACTCACGCAAAGCATCCTGGTTACAGACATGCCTCTGTAAAATGTCACTGTGATAAAATCATCCACTTCAAGGAAGGGTTTCTTGTTACTGCTTTGGGGCCATACATATATTACATAACGCTTAGAGAGATATGGGGGGGGGGTTGTAGGTCCAAATGTTATGTGGCGTTACAATGGGTGGGCGTGTATGGAATAGTTTTTTTTTGTTTAAACAAAATATTTTAGTTTTTTAACTAAAATATAGTTTATTCAGTGAATAATGCCTTTTGTCAGCGACAGAGCATTGGTCTTCTGGCCGTTCAGTACAATTTGTTGGTACATAAATGAAACTATCAGTTGCAATAATAACCACATGCAAATCCTGTTCGATAAAAGTATTATTCATAATATAAATGAACTATTAGTTATAATAGTAACTGTTACGTAACACAATTTTCAAGCTGAACCTATTAATCGGCCCCCATGAGAGGTCACGTGTGACCCAGCTGGGCAGTGAAAGGTCACTTCTATGCTGACCTTGGAAGAAACCAGGGAATGACCTAGTGTTTGAAGCAACTTCAGCGTTAACTTGTTTGTTCGACAAGTGGAATATATGCAATCCAGTGTTACGTAATATTTTGGGGTTGTATGGTCTAGCATTATGGAACATTAAAAGCGGGTGGGTGATGTCTAATTTAGAGAAAAATAGCGTTATATAATATGTGAATGACCCCTTTGTTATCGAAGAGATCTCAGCAAATAAGACATGGTGTTAGATCCTAATCAGAAGCTGGCAAAATCAAGCTGATTTCTGCAAATATGAACTTCTATTCTGTCCATCGGTTTTTGTACAGGGATTATTTATTTATTATTGGTCATGTATACACTTCCAATGTAGCTGCATACATCTTTAACTGTTACACAATAAGAGCATAATAAATACAGCTTTTGTCTTTAACTTCATGGTGTATCTGATGAATGTAAATAAAGGAAATCTTCGCCCTTGCATCGTAAACCACGTTACTTTCCTTTTTTTCTTTCTTTGTTGGTTTGTTTGTTTGTTTCTTCCTTCCTTCCTTTCTCTCTTTTTCTCTGTCTCTTTTCCCCTTCAAATTTCAATTTTGTTTTCAGTTTTGTAAAACTTGATTTCTTTAATGAGTCTTATTAAATCACCTTACATCATGAGTTTCAAACCGGACGCGGTGGCGGAATTGGTAGAGCGCAGGCCTCTCGTATGGAAGGTCGGGAATTCCCCGTTATTATATGACCTTAGATGTTGCCAGGACGTAAAACAACTAACCAACCATGAGTTTCAAGGACCCCCCCATTCCCAAGCTAAGATAAAGTCTTGTTGAATGCCAGTGACATGGTGAGTGGATTTGCACTCGACCCTAGGTATTGTGAATAGACTATGGGTAGGTGGGTAAAGACTTGGCTCTATAGTCAAGTTGGGCCCACACCACGTGAATCCGACTTCCGGCCAATGACTAGTGAGTTGACCGCAAAACCCCGCTAGGTGGTGTGTGTGTAGTATTAATTCAGTGGCCAGCCATTAGTTATTTTTTTTTAGTTTTACATCCTGGTAACATCTAAGGTCATATCAGGACGGGTACCAGCTTGTGACAGTGCACACTCATGGTGACTTTATAGTGCTTCCCCCCCCTAGGAAATCAGGTTGCTGGCACCATGACCCAATGTCCCACTCAAATTATCCTGACACTGAGCTAACCAATGCTTGCCCTATCCAATTAATGCTGAGCGCCAGGCCAAGACAGCGAGAAATATCACTTTTAAAGTCATTGGTTTAACTCAACCGGGAACAAAACTCGACTTTCCACACACGAGACCTGCGCTCTACCGATTAGGCCACCGCGCCTGGTCCAGCCATAAGCAGATAAGGTGCATGGCAAGCAAAAGTTTGTCCTCGCGCTGAGAAAATTGTACACATGTTATAACTAATGTGGGAGTGATGAAAATCATGAGAGGCTCCACTCTCTTCTAGAAACCATTCTCTAAGTCTTATAACCTTTGTTGTGGCTTTACAACCAAGCAACATCTAAGGTCATATCAAGATGGGCACCAATTTATGACTGCACTCATGGCTACTTTATAGTGCTGCCCCACTAGCAGATCAGGCCGCTGGCACAATGACCCCATATTCTAGTCAGTGACGTGATCCTGATATTGAGAAAACCAGTCCTTGCCCTATCCTATCAACACCGATCACCAGGATAGGTATCGACAAGTATCAACTTTGTAAGGCATTGCTCAGTATCAGGAAATTGTGACTTAAGCGGGATATCGGGTCATGATGCCAGCAGCCCGATCTCACAATGAGACCGCACTATAAATATGGAATAGATGAACTGGAACAACCAGATGGGAGCCTAGCTTCAAAGGATATTGATAAAGCAGAGGTATTAAATAATTTTTTCTCAGGAGTTTTCACTAGAGAGGATGTTAACATATTACCCATGGTACAGAAGTGCAAATTGATGAAGGACTTCCCTGAGGTGCTATTCACACCAGACATTGTTTAAAAAAACTGAACAAACTCAAAACAGGCAAATCACCTGGATCTGATGGAGTACATCCAAAAGTGCTGAAGGAATTGAGTGTGGTGCCTGGCTAGGAAGTGATAGGTATACATTTTTAAATCATTGGTTTGACTCAACCAGGGTTTGAACTTGTGGGTTCGAATCCAATGATCTACCAAAATGTGAGACGGACGCTCAACTCATTCGGCCATCCCGTCTGGTCTCAGAATACCCTTAGCACACACACTAATACATACACATACTGCAGTTGACTACAATTATTTCAATTGAAATAGAATACTCAGAAAACAAAGCTGCAGATGCCTTCCATTAAAGTTGCATGGTCCGATGAAATATATATTTTCCAAAACCAAAGCACTTACCTACATTTAATTCTATATATCTAACTTAGTGATTGTTACATTAACTAATGATTTGGGACAGCATCTACAGAATAATCAGTAGTATTTCCCTCATTCCCAGTACCATATATAGCTTTAGTCAGGTTCCAGGACATATAACGGGAGTTTGATGGCACCCCACCCAACCACCCACACCTGGGTGCTTACCCACTCCCCCTCCCCCCACTCACACTCTGACACTGATACAAGCTTCTAGCCTCCCTTCCACACACCCCTCCACAGACACATACATGCCTGGCAATTAGCCCTCCCCCAACCCATCAATCCCCACCATCACCCACAGTGGATAGTTCTGGGAGTCTGCTAATTGGATACACACCACATACAGTCCCGCCCCCCCCCCCCCCCCCCCCGCGCAGTGTGTGTGAGGGAACAGGGGGGGGGGGGGCAGATGACACTTACTAGGTGGATGAACCTGACTTGGCCAGTAGAAAATGATAAGGGACCAGACTACCTACACATTACTAGGTCAACTCACATCATGTAACCATCATTAGATGGCAATCTGGGGCATAGCTACAGGACTTTTGGCAAGCTTGCCGAAATTATATTGTATTCTTTCAGTTCAAATTTCTCAAAATCTAGCCACTTTTCAGCAAACTTACTCCAGAATATTACTCCCAGCAACACCCAAGGTCATATCAGGACGGGTACCGACTTGTGACAGTGCGCACTCATGGAAACTTTATAGTGCTGTCCCACTAGGAAACCAGGCCGCCGGCACCATGACCTGGTATCCCACTCAGTGACATTATCCTGACACTGAGCTAACCAGTCCTTGCACTGAGCTAACCAGTCCTTGCCCTATCCTAATAATGCCGAGCGCCTGGCTCGGAAGCAACAAGTATAAAGTTTTAAGTCATTGGTTTGACTCGACCGGGGCTCGAACCCACGATCTACCAGCACAGGAGACGGACGCTCTAACTCATTCGGCCATCCCATCTGGTTAATAGCAGATTATAATGGTCAACCTAATATATTTATCTCAAAAAGGAGGCACAAATTTGAAAGCCATCAAACTATGCAACTTTAACCCGACGAGGAGGTTTGGCCTCTACATGTTTGGTCTTCGTGACTTTTCCACCGGACACGGTGGCCAAATTAGTAGAGAGCTGTCTTTCCGTGTGGAAGGTCGGGAGTTCAAATCCCGACCGAGTCAAACCAACGACTTATATAAAATTGATACTTGTCACTACCAAGACCCTATAATACTACGACGACTCACTCCCTATCTCTCCCATGGTAATGTAAATTTTGCAGTGCCACCTTGTGGTGGGTTTGATCAACCCAGCTGCTGGTTGGTGTTTCACATGTAAACACATACAATTATATTATTATACATGAGACAGGTAAGTATGAATACACATCAATATGAAATTGCTATGAACAAACACACATCATCATCAGCATCATCATCACACATCTTTCACATTCATATATACATTTATACATATAATATAGCATCTGTCTAACCAAGAGAACAGCCAGCGCACCAAGTGGTGGGTTTGATCATTTTGATTACACAATACAGGCTGAGTGAGCCGTCTTAGTATTATAGGGTTTTTGTCACTACCTAGCCTGGCACTCAACATTAATATAAAAATATGACTGCAGGTTATCATATCATGAGTGCCAGTGGCCTGGACTCCTAGTGGGAAGCACTATAATGTCACCATGAGTGTGTATTGTCACAAGTCGGTACCCGTCCTGATATAACCTTAGGTTTGCTAGGGCATGACTTTTATTTCATTATTCAAATAAACCCACGAAATTGCTCTCTCTGTCCCTCTGTCTCTCTATACATCTCTCTTTGACTCGCCCCTCTACATACTCTCATCCAGACGGCTACACCAGCAACAATATGAGTTGAGTTGAGATATTTAACCGCATACATGTAGTAAGGTATGGCTTCCCCAGGTGATGATCTTCCAGCCGAGCAACCAATTTATATTACTTATACTTGCTTACTTATACTTATCTTCTTCTGTTTATATATTTAGGCATAATAGCCCGTTAGCAGATTTGGTCTGTCTATATTATGACCTGTCAAAATTATAGGGGTCATGCAGTGGGTTCTGACTATACCAATACTGAGTCCAA
The DNA here is from genome assembly GCA_030323885.1 of Branchipolynoe longqiensis. NCBI lineage: Eukaryota > Metazoa > Annelida > Polychaeta > Phyllodocida > Polynoidae > Branchipolynoe > Branchipolynoe longqiensis. The sequence goes on from CM059187.1 coordinate 146,185,218, forward strand.
AATTGATCAAATCTGTTTTTCAATGAATTTAGTGATGAAGATTTGGCTATTTCGGGTGGAAGCCTATTCCATGTGTTTGGCGCTCTATCAAGGAGAAAGTTTTACTCACTTGCCACTTTATCCTGGAATTTTGAAGTCTAAGTTTGTGTCCTCTAATATTAAAGTAAAGTTCATATGATAATCGTTTATTAAGCACAAATTCTGGCCCAAGTAACCAGTCAACAGTAGGGTCTGACCAGCCAGCAGAAAGACCACTGCTTGGCCTACCTTAGTTGAGCTGCTCTGCTACCCAGGAGGCTCCAACCGCATGCCCCGACCGCGTCAAACCAATGCATTATAAAATTGATACTTGTCACTCACTACCTAGCCTGGCACTCGGCAATAATAAGATAGGACAAGGATTAGTTTTCACAGTATAAGGATAATGTGACTGTACGTTGTCACGCTATGTTACCAATAGCCTGATCTCCCAATGGGACAGCACTACAAAGTCACCATGAATGTGCACTGTCACAAGTCGATACCCATTCTAATATGATCTTAGATGTTGCCAGCACTAGTCCAATTTGATTCAAATTTAGTTTTAGTAATAATTTAGGTTTTCTTGTTTCTTGTTTATGTTTTGTAACTGTTTGTAGATTGCAAACAGTCTAACTCTGTAGTGGTCCTCCCCCCTCCCACCCCCCCGCCCATCCGGCTTGGGTGGGGTGGGGGTGGGGGCGGGTACCAGCATGCACCTCCCCCCCCCCCCCCCCCCGTGCACGGGGCGCGACATGCCACTTACTCGGTAGTTGTTATTTTTTAATAAAGGAGTTGGGGTCTTGTTACTTATTCCCAACTTATACTCACAATACTTGTCTCCACTGTCTTAACGGAAGAATTATTATAATTATATATATGCTGTATTAGCCATTATACGAGTAGGCCTATAATAAGGCCGGGAGCTTCCATCTGCTCCTCAGCAACTCTTCCTTCAGTCATTGACTGGAGGAGCCTTGATCTAGCCATCTACTCTTCTAGCCTAGTCAACCTCAAATCCGTTATGGAGCGCCACCCATCTGTGCACGCATCACTGTCACCCCCCCCCCCCCCCCCCCCCGACACTCACTGCACCGCCGAAAGGGCCATCGAGGACTATTATATATGTGATGTATAATGAATTATGCGAGTATAAAGATACGTAAGGGAATTATTATCAGTATTATGATACTCCATAAGACCCAACACTGTACTGGTGGCGCCACCTTCAGCCTCCTCGCCTTCACCGGATGTAGACCAGTGTCAGTTGCACCGGAGGATTTTTATATATATAGGAAGAGAGAGAGAGAGAGTAAAAGAGGGAGAGAGGGAGACCATGCGTGGTGGCCGATTTTTGTGAATCATAATCCCTGAATAACAAGGAACCTTTGTGTGGTAATACTAGATCTGTTTACAAAGAAAACATCAAAACGTACATAAGTCTCTATATTTATCCTGTTCTCCTCCACAGGCATGTCCTTTAGAACTAGCTAAGAGTAGACTGCCAAGCTTCAGCTAATAAAGTTGACATAATAAGGAGTTTGTTTGTTGGAGTAAAAAGCAGCTACGAACTTGTGCCATTGAAGGTAACACTAAGGTGTCCACGCGATAAGATATATTGCTAAGTAAAAGCATGGATTGAGAACACACACACAGTGACACATATACACATACATATGTACCTACAGTGCAAAACGTCTATTTTATTGAAAATTAATAGAAATGCAGAACCTTAACCTTATAAATTTGATATAATCTATTCGTTGAATATGTCTTCTATATGTGTTCCAAGCAGTTTGTTTCTAGGTGGTGTGGTTCTAGAGATATTTCACTTGTTCTCTATGAAGATTGCTCATAGCCATTGAGTTTGCTGTGCGACAGTGTGTCATCCTGCAGGCAAAAGGCGCGCACACTGACCTAGATACCTATGTTGAAGTCATATGAAATAGGTCTATACACATGATCTATAACATATCCAGGAACCGGGCGCGGTGGCTGAGTGGGTAGAGCACGGACCTCGCATGCGGAAGGTCAGGAGTTCGGTTCCCGGTCGAGTCAATAACCAATAACTTATCAAATTGATACTTGTCATTTCCTAGCCTGGTGCTCGGCATTAATAAGATATAGCAATGACTGGTTAGCGCAGTGTCAGGATAATGTAACTGAGTGGGATAGGTCATGGTGCTGGCGGCCTGATTTCCCAGTGTGGCAGCACTATAAAGTCACCATGAGTGCACTGTCACAAATTGGTACCCGTCCTGACATGATTTTAGATGTTGCCAGGATGTAAAACTCCAACAACCAACCAACATATCCCTGACTTTAAAAATAGGTCAACCGTAGCGACTCTTTTTGTCAGCGTTCAATCTAGAATAGATTCACGAGACAAAATGTGAAGCGTTCACGACCCAGACGTCCACTCTCCACGAACAGGCTGAGACAGTGAGAGCCATGGCAGTCGGCCATGTTTAAAGCACGACGCAATTGGCCGTTACTGCGGCCATGAGGAGTACACATGCTCGTAACAGTGCGGACTGACCCTTGGAGACATTTCAGTTACAGTGTGACCCCTGGTCTTACCTAAGAAGTCCGGGTTAAATGTGTAGATCCAAGTCGCGCCAGTGACCAGATTCAGACGAACGAGGCCTGTGTAGGATGAATGATCTGAAGGAACCTGCCGACCTCTGTTGTACACACGCGGGAGATTGGACTTGTAGGCCTACCTACATGTCGGTTGGTTGTTGGAGTTTTACGTCCTGGCAACACCTATGGTCATATCAGGTACCGATTTGTGATAGTGCGCACTCATGGCGAGTTTATAGTGCTGCCCAACTGGGAGACCAGGCCACCAACCTACTAACATGACCTGATAATGATATCCCACTCATCACATTATCCTGACACTGAGCCAACCAATCCTTGCCCTATCCTAACAATGCTGAGTGCCTGGCTAGGAAGCGACAAGTATCACTATCAATTTTAAAGTAATTTTGACTCAACCAGGGTTCGAATACCACGATTTACCAAAACGGGAGACGGACGCTCAACTCATTCGACCATGCCGTCTGGTCCCTACCTACATGTCTCACAGGTGGGTGTGTTTGGATATGGTGATGGGTTTGTTTGATTAGACATAGGCCTAAGCCAGATGCCTATTTTTAGATTATAGTACTAGTTCTTACTACTACTACTAAATCTTCAACGGACGCGGTGGCCGAATTGGTACAGCGCAGGCATCCCGTGTAGAAGATCGGGAGTTCGAATCCCGGCGAACCAATGACTTACAAAGGATATTACTAGGATAGGGCAATGACTGGTTAACTCAGTATCAGGATAATGTAACTGTGTGGGCTATCAGGTCATGGTGCCAGCAGCCTGGTCTCTCAGTGGGGAAGCACTATAAAGTCGCCATGAGTGCATTGTCACAAGTAGTTAGCAATCCTGATATAGCATTAGATGTTGCTAGGATGTAAAACCCCAACAAACAAACTACTACTAAATCTACTTCTGTATAATATGACAAAATGCTATTTAATCAAATAACCAAGACGTAGCCTACTTAAAGTGTACTTTATGCAAGTCCTGAATTAGAGATATATCATGCGTTTGTTGCTATTTTGATTTTAAAGCAATGCTGAATGCGTTTACTTTTAAAGCTGTATCAATAATTAAACAACCGTGTTTCCTTTGTGGATCTACATAGATCTACAGATAGCAGACGTCTGCAGACGTGTAGATCTATAGCCGTGCTCACACGTACAACATTAGGCCGACTTAGATGAGGTGAACTACATGAGTCGAACTAGTGGCGCATTCACACATACAGAGTTTTCAAAGTGTGTTGCGTTCAGACACGCCTGTTAAACGGGCTCAGATCGATGTTTGTTTGTTGTTGTTTTACATCCTAGCAACATTTAATTTTAAGGTCATATCAGGATGGGTATCCACACATACATCCACACATACATCCACACGCCACACATACATCCACACATACATACATACAAACGACATACCTAATGAAGAGATGGGAAGAGTAGGACGGTCCAAACATATGCTCCAACCACTATCAAAAGCAATTACCTGGTTGCTTTTGGGGGGTTTGTAACCTTACAATGGTTACCGGCTGCAAAACTGCAGCAATATAGGAAGGCCCCGATAAATCGGTCCAATCTTTGGTTGAAGATTAATCTTCAGGTGGGACGGTTGTAGAAGCTGGGGATATCTTTACAACATTCAAAACAACAAAACGTTGGGGCGGCCCCGAATCACCCCGGTGCAGCGGTAGCCGAGCACTTGTATCCAGTCGACAGCAGCAAGGGTTCAGCAGGAAGGGATGGGTAAAGGTGGGTCCAGCGGTTCCAGCGATAAGAACAAAGCGAGAGAAACGATAAGGTAAAGGGCCCCATCCAAGCAAACAACTGAAATGCTGGAGGGCTCCCCCTCTTGGAACTCTTTTCAGACATTATCAAGAGCAAGACCAGCAGAGAGGAGATAGAGAGAGGTGTGGATGAAGTGCGGGCCGGACAGCAGCTGTTAGGAAGCAGTCTCGATATATGAAGAAATGGGATGGTCCAAACATGTAGGACTGTCCAAACATGTGTTCTAACCACGATGAAAGCAACTACCTGTTAGGAAGCAGTCTCCATCCATGTGCTTAACCAGTTCAAAGGCCCTATAATACTAATAGCCCTGTCACACTACGACGTATCTCGCCGGCGTGACGCCAACGCGCAAAATCACTTTTAATCATCGAGACACGTCAAACTTTTCGGCGTCAGCGCAATGTATTGGTAGCGTGTTTTGGCGCGCCGTCCTGAATTGAAACGACCCTCAAGCGCGCGGGGTGTCAGTGAAAAAAAGGTATACGTACCTCCAACGCGCTTCTAACGTATCTCGACGACCCCCTAACATTGCCATAATATTGGCACCCGCATGTTGTCGCGCATTGTTGCGCGTTGTCGCACGTCCAAAGTTTTATGCAAGCACAAAACTTCGCCGATACCCTGACGCGCCTCACCGACCGTCGCCGTCCATCAACGAAATCCAACATGCGCCTAACGCGCGCGTAACGCTTCCAGACGTCTCCTGACGTTTCACCAAAAACTAACACACGTCGACACGCGTTTGCGAGAAACGTCGTAATATGACAGCACCATAAGACGGCTCACTCCCTAGCTCTCCCATGGTAATGTAAATTTTGCAGTGATCAACCCAGCTGCTGGTTGCTTGGGGCGGTTTAAGACGGAAATCGATATCTGCACATGAGCAAGTCCATACTAACCAGTGCCACTTTCGGTTAGTCAACGTCGCCACAAGAGAGTGTGGGTTCGACCTAGATATGTATAGACTGAGTCATATTGTTTTGGAACGGTCAAAACTTCTGCTGGGCAGTGAAAACCTATAAATAAATGATGAAAAAAATATCTGTGCACAGCTAGCGGTTTCATAGACCAAATTATATAATATGCACTTTTAATCGACTGGAAAATCAACAAACTCAGGTCTCGACTGCGCATGCGTGTGACGTGCTTAAGCCGCCTCAAAGTAAACCGCTATCGTCCACACAAGCTAGATGGGCCGACTTAAGCTAGTTCGCTTCATATATACTTCCTCATGACGTGGTTTACTTGAAGCAAACTAGATGAATCGACTCAGCCCTAATCCGCTTCAGTGTCGCGTCCACATGGCGAATGTGAGGCGAACTAGACAAGGCGAACTAGTTGAGCCGACTTAACGGGCGTGTATGAATGGGGCTTAAGAAGCGGCACTCCCCTTGTTGGCGCGCGTAGGGCGACTTGTTCCCGACGAATCACACACTTCACACGGGACGGGTACGGCGGTACCAGCTCCAGCGTGCACCCGCCGACCACACTCGACTGTCACATGACACACTCCCGGGCCGGGCAGGTGCTGTCTCATGACGGCGTTGGGCCCGGGTTGTGGGACCGCGCTCCCCGTCATCCTGGTAGTTCTGTCCCGCGCCAATGCAGGAAGGTAAATAAGTAGGCTCTAATACTAGTACTTGAAGTAGACCTGATAGACTACATCACGGTTCCGACTGCGCATGCGCCGAAAACGGCCTTGGGAGCAAAGCAAAGGCTTACGGCCATTGAGTTTGCCTATAAGCACATTGAAAAACGTCAGTTTTATTCAAAATTAATAGAAATCCCAAACCCTAACCTTATCGATTTAATATAATCTTTTTGTTAAACATGTTTTCTATATGTGTTCCAAGCGGTTTGTGCCTAGGTGGTGTGGTTTTAGCAATATTTTACTTTTTCTGTATGGAGATTACTCACTGCCATTGACAATGCATTGAGTACTCTGGCTGTGGCTCTAACACTAGTCTGAGTGCCTAGATCTTTCTAAATCTAAATGCACATGGCATAAGATGTGCTGATTATATTGATGTAAAGGCAATGCTGGATAAAAGATTAATATCGTAATTTATTATATATATATTTTTAGTTAGTATTCTATGTTTCAAACAAGAGCTGAGATGAGCTGAAACTAGCACATTTCATTGCTGCACCCAGTGTATTAGCATGTGCCATGTGCTTTTGGGGGGGTTGTTTTGCTCTGACCCATCCCACAATGCACCGCGCCGCTGGAACCGTGATGTAGTCTATAGAGGGTATGCACTGACGTCACACTAAACGGAAGTGCGGCCATTGTGGCGATACAACCGCAATAACAAACCCAACAAACTCAATGCATTGTCAATGGCAGTGAGCAATCTTCATACAGAAAATGTGAAATATCTCTAAAATTACACCACCTAGAAACAAGCCGCTTGGATTGGAACACATATAGAAAACATATTCAATGAAAAGATTATATTAAATTTATACGGTTAGGGTTCTGCATTTCTATTAATTTTGAATAAAATAGATGTTTTGCACTTTGTGTACCGGCACGCAAACTCAATGCCAGTATGCATTCATGGTGATGTCAATGGCCATGAGCAATCTTCATACAGAAAAAGTGAAGTAGGTAATGACAAGTATCAATTTTGAAGTCATTGGTTTCACTCGACCAGGATGTACCAAAATGGGAGTCCCCGAGGAAGGGCTGGATCTGCGAATCAGCGTGTAAATACGCCGGGTCGCAGCTTCAGGTTACACACTGGATGTTGGTATTGGTGTCCTTCCCACCTTTATCATCCACTCTACATTAAAACTTTATAATAGGATAAGGCAAGCACTAGTTTGTTCAGTATCAGGACAATGTGACTGCGTGTGATATTGGGGCATCATCAGGACATCGGTTGGGTCTCCCAGTGGGGCAGCACTATACCATCACCATGAATGCATACTGTCACAAGTCAGTATGCCTATTTGTCTTGGCATGACATTAGATGTTGCTAGGATGCAAAATTTTTTTTTTTTTTAAACCACCGGCTCCCCCATCATCCAACACCCTAACTACAGAGTGTTGACTTTGGTTACCCATCCCTAATTAGTAACCATGGTAACCCCCACTTTCACTCATGTGTGCAGGCAGCATGGTCCACTGCTATCTCACCAGTGCACCACACACACTGTCCACTGTGTGTATACCACCGCAGTCTGTGCCCTTTATGTGTGACATTTACACTGCATCCGTTTTTAAGGATTTATTCAGTGTGCTTCCAGCCTCGCCCTAGCCCAGCCAGGAGCCTGTTTTTATTCAGGTGCCCCACCATGCTAAGTGATTAAGTTATTACCATATTTAGGTCAATGGCGAGGGTTTGTAGGTCAGCACTCGTCACAGGCATAAGTTGGTTGGTTATTGGAGTTTTATGTCCTGGCAACATCTAAGGTCATATCAGGAGAGATACTGACTTGTGACGGCATACTCATGGCAACTTTATACTGCTGCCCCACTGGGAAATAAGGTCGCTGGCACCATGACCTGATATCCCACTCAGTCACATTATCCTGACACTGAGCAAAACCAGTCCATACCCTATCCTATTAATGCCGAGTGCCTGTCTAGGAAGTGACAAGTATCAATTTCATAAGTCACTGGCTTGACTCGACTGGGAACCAAACTCCCGATCTCCCGCATGCGAGGTCCTGGCTCTACTGATTCGGCCCACGCGTCCGGTCGGCATAAGTTATGATACACAACATTTAGTGGGTGAGTGATGGCGATTTAACATGTCGGTAACAGTCACCATCCCATTATTCATGACGAGAAAATCAGCACATGTAGGCCATGTGCCACACGTAAACATTCCATTGTACTAGTTATGCATTTGTTTTGTATCGTGTTCATATTCACTCACAGGTTTGATTCACCCATGCTTCCCCACGCCCAGATGAGAGCATGTTGACGGGATTAGGTGCGACGGGGACCGGTAATGGCACGTCCGTGGGATGCGGAAACCGCCGGTGCACAGGTTTGTTTGTTTGTTGGAGTTTTACGCCCGGGCAATATCTAAGGTCATATCAGGATGGGCACCGACTTGTGACAGTGCACACTCATGACCACTTTATAGTGCTGCCCCATTGGGAAATAAGGCCTCTGGCACCATGACCCGAAATCCAACTCAGTCACATTATCCTGACACTGAGCTAACCAGTCCTTGCCCTATCCTAGTAATGCAGTGTGGCAGGCTAGGAAGCGACAAGTATCAATTTTAAAGTCATTGGTTTGACTCGACCGGGAACTGAACTCTCGACTTTCCACACATAAGGCCCGCGCTCTACCGATTAGGCCACCATGCCCGGTGGGATGCACAGGTAAAATTACTGTCAACGGAAGAGTCTTAAACTTAAAGCTGCATCATCCGTTGAAAGTATCAAATTTTCAAAACAAAAGCACTTACCTAGATTTAGTCCTACATATCCAATCCCTAAAGTTGTATGGTCTGATGAAATATAATTTTGTCAAAATCAAGACACTTATCTACATTTGATCCTATATCTCCAATTTAGATACTCGTGCATTAACTAATGATTTTTGACAGCATGGAAATAATAATCAGTGAATTTATGATACTATCCCATCCCCTTGGTCACCTCCTTTGAGAAAGCCATTAAACAGGGACACCGCTAACAAATTAGGTCAATTTTGTCACCTCATTAGCCTTGCATGATTCTAAGAACCATGGGTAGTTTAGACAGGTGTCGGGAGGCTACCTACATTAGTTAGTCAGCCTGCGTCACATGGCTATTGTGAGATGGACATCTGGGTCATAGCTACAGGAGTTTTGGCAAGCTTGCCAACATTATTTTGTTTTTTTCCAGTTGAAATTGCTCCAAATTTACCCATTTTTCATTACAGTTAATTCACACTAATCAATAGTAGATTATAATTGTCAACCTGATATATTTAGCTAAACAAAATAAGGGACAAATTCTAAATTCTTCAGACTGTGCAACTTTAAACTCCCACTCCAAACATACATAAAGTAAATTGAACAGATCTTTAATCTTTCACTCCAAATATATGTAATGTAAAGTAACGGCTCTTTAAATGTCCACTCCAAACAGATGTAAAGTAAAGTAACGGCTCTTTAAATGTCCACTCCAAACGGACATAAAGTAAAATGAACAGTTCTTTAAAGTTGCATAATCCGATGGTTTTGTGTTTCTCTCATTTTCTGAGATAAACATATTAGGTTGTTCATTATAATCTACCTTACTTTAGTTTGAAGCAACTGTTATTTTAAATCGCAAACTTTCGAGATATTTGAAATGGAAACATGGTAAATTAATTTTGGCAAGCTTGCCAAAACTCTATCACCATAGGATTCTGTAGTAACAGGTTCTATTAATTGACTCAGTAGTCCCTTCAATGTGCCGGTAAATGCTTAATAAGTGCATTAGTATCTAAGGTAGATATGTAGAATCAAATATAGACAATTACTTTGGTTGTGAAAATTTGATGTTTTCATTGGACTATGCAGCTTTAAGCTTCCACTCAAGCAGATGTCAAGTAAAGTAAAGAGCTCTTTAAATGTCCACTCCAATCAAATGAAAAGTAAAGTGAATAGTTCTTTGAAGGTCCACTCCAAGCAGACGTAAAGTAAACAGCCCTTCAAATGTCCACTCCAAACAAATGTAAAGTAAAATAAACAACTCTTTAAATGTTCACTCCAAACAAATGTAAAATAAAGTGAACAATTATTTTAAAATTCCACCCCAAACAAGCATAAAGTAAGCAGCTCATTAAACTTCTACTCCATACAAAATGTAAAATAAGGTAAACAGCTCTTTATATGTCAACTCCCAACAAACGTAAAGTAAAAGTGAACAACAGCTCTTTAAACTTCCACTCCAAACAGACGTTCCGCCACTACACGAACGACTGCAGTCGAGCCTGGCCATTGGCGGGTTCTGTTTACTTCTGCTGGTTGCCGGTGGAGCGGTGTTGGCGTATTACCTGAAGAAATGGAAAAGGCAAAACACAAGCTCGACATCGGCAGAACGGAAGCGCGCCAAGGAGCGTCAGCGGAATAGAACGAAAAGAAGAGCCGAAGGCACTCCAGAAATTAGAAAGACAGTCTTCACAATAAGTAACGATCACTTCGAGCCTGGCCTGGATATCGGCCATTCCAAGAAGAGCGATGATGATCGGGCGGCACTGGTGTTACCCGATCTCACGTCTCCGTCTCCACGCCCTCTGTCGTCGGGGGGTGGGGGTAGGGCGGAAGCTTCAATAATGCTGTGACCTAGCATGAGGTCCGCAATGTTTTGTTCGTTGGTGTTGGAACTGGTAAAGGGTGGTGGGACTGGGGGGGGGGGGGGAGTGAGGGATTCGAATGGTAGGGGTTGTGTGTGTTGGGGTTTTACATCCCAGCAACATCTAATTTCACTCATATCAGAACGGGTACTGATTTGTGACAGTGTACACCTAGATAAAATATTCACCCGGTACTTGTAGCACACAGGTGAACAACAACGTAGTCTAAATACGGGCGAAAGTAGCTTTAGTATGGGACAGGAACTAGAAACTGTGGTTCCAGGATCAAATGGCTACATATATAGGCATAGAGTTGGTGAAATGAGAGAGAATGCAAAAAGACAAGATGGCGGCCATAGAACACCATCGATTTCAATTTTAAATCGTATTAAACTAGCTATTTTATTATAATTTTCAACTCAAAGGTAGCGGGTAAATATGAAGACATCTACAAAGAATAAATGTTGCTTCTTAGATTGTGAAATTAGGCTCTCATTTCATTAACCCACTTTTTCAACCGTTTTTATATGGGGTTGGTATTCACCCGTGTACTGCGAGTACCGGGTGAATCCTTTATCTAGTGCACACCCAAACTGGCCTTTGCAACTTTTATAGTGCTACTCCATTTGGAGTCGCGGGTTACTGGAGCCATGACCCGATAATCCATATTATCCTGATGACCATGTCCTATCCTAGGTCATGCCTGGGCGCCAGGGTAGGTAGTGACTAGTATAACTTTTGGAAGTCACTGGTTTGACTCGGCTGATGTTTGAACTCAAAACCTCCCACACAGGAAGCCAGCTAATGCTCTTTTCAATTCGACAATCCCAGCCAGTCAATTGAAGTGGGGAGTGATGGGCGTGAGGTAAGGATGCTTCATCCGTATCATCCGCTTGGTGGTGCTGCTGTTTTTATTATTACTATCGTTAGTAGTACTATTATTATTACTATTATTAAGCCTAGTATTATTGCAGTTCTATAATCCGATGATTTCTTTTTAGTTTGTACCATATTAAAGAAAAATAGGTTAATCAGATGTAGCAAACATGCATAATTAATATGGTATATTATGTGTGGTAAGTCACTTTAGTCAATGATAAGTTTAAAATCCACGCTCTGCGTGGATTTTAAGCCATGCTCTTGTGGAGGGCTACTTGGGCCTTTTACCCATATAACTAATGGCTTAGAATAACAAAAATAAATTTGAATAAGTAAGCAATTAATTGGAGTAAACAATAAAACCTATCAAATATGGCTATCACAATCAATTTGAGATCATTGTAAGGCAGCATGGTCTTTTTTGCGAGCACACAAACAAAAAACAAACAAAAAACATACACCAATTCACTTATATCTATAAGGGTTTAGAATAATACAACATGAATTTTAATGAGTAAACAATTTATTGGAGTCAAAGATATAAGCTATATTTTATAACTATCAGTATCAGAATCAATTTGAGATCATTTTAATGCAGAAACGTCTTCTTGCAGACACACAGACAAACAAACACACACATTCGCTTTTATTTATATAGATTTGAATACTGTCGCTTTAATATCCCCCCCCAGCATATTTCCTTAGTTGACGGTGTGGGAAGGGCGGATATTCAGTTTAGGTGGATGTTTGCTTATGGGGGAGGTCAGGAGTTTGTGTATTCAGGTTTGCTAAATAAACAGCTGCATTTGAGGCTATTGAGGATCTACAGATGACGTCACAGACGTAAGCCTACACAGTCCCGTTTGTTTGCGCATATGAATCCACATTGGATGGCATGCGACCGGCGTCAGACCGGCAGTGAACCGACATGGGACCTGCATGGAACTGACATGGGACTGGCATGGAACAGGCATGGGCACGGCATGGAACCGACAGTGGATCCATACTGAGTTACATCAACGAAACCGATTGTACCAACAGACTCTCATTTCAGGTGTTTCCCCAACCTGATGGAGCCGACATTGGACCGGCATGAACCTGGCATGGGGCTGGCATCAAACAGACATGGGACTGCCATGGGACTGGCCTTGTCATGACAACATTGGTCTGGATGCAGTGTTGTCCTTTGAAGGCATGAACCATTGTGGCTAGTGTCCAAACCTGAGTGTAATGTTTAAATGTGTATGTACATACAATAAGCTATAAATTGCATGATCTGATTTCTGTAAACACCTTCGATACTACTACTTATAACCACTAACTGTGATTATATAGATATATACATATGTGATGCATAACGCATTATACAAGTATAAATGGAATGGAAACATGTACTGCTATATATATTCCTCCTTTGGCGCATTGGCGGAGTGACCCCCCCCCCCCTCACATTTCCCCCCTCCATCCTCTCCCCCCCCCCACCTCCCTCCCCATCTCCCATGCACCCTATCTCCCACGCACCCCACCACCAAATCCTACCCCACCACCATCTCCCATGCACCCCTATCTTCCACACACCTCCACCACCCACCCCAAACCCCACGCCTCCCCCATTTCCCACCCCACTCCCATCTCACACTGTCCAACTCCCACCCCACCCCATTTCCCACCCATCCCAAATCTCCCCCCCCCCCCCCCCCCCCCAATCTCCCATCCCCAACTCCCTCCCCGCCAAGTCAAAGTCGAAGCCAAAGCTCGGATAGACCAATAATCGGTTAATCCAAACAAATAACTAGGGTCCCTTCAAGTTTGGTTTAACGGGGTTATACTGTACTATGCTATGCAATATACTTGTGAATTATCAGAATTTATTTTAAAATAAATATATATGCAGGTTGTTCGCAATAAAGAATCAAGCCATTGAACATATTTACAAGTTATATATATAATATATTATAATATATTATGATATATATTATAATATATATTATATAATATATTCGTTTATTAAGCAGGGGGGATTTCGATCATGGACAATTGGTTTTCTTCATTCCACTGCTCCTTGTCCTATCCTATTGATCGTGAGTGCTAACTCAGGTATTGACAGGTATCATTTTTTTCAGTTATCAGTTTTACCCAGCCAGGGTTCAAACATGATGTTCAAATCTTATGACAAGCCACAGGGGAAATAGGCACTCCACTTGCCGTTTGTTATTAAAGCTGCATGGTCCGATGAAATATCAAATTTTCAAAACCAAACCAATTATCTAGATTTGATTTTACATATCTAACTTAGATACTGATGCACTTATTAAACATTTGTTTCTGCATAGAAGGCAATACTGAGTGAATTTAACAGAACCTGTTACTGCAGAAGTCTATCGTTTCAGAGTTTTGGCAAGCTTGCCAAAACTAATTTTCCATGTTTACACTCAAAATATCTCAAAAGTTTACCATTTAAATAAAAGTAACTTTGAACTAATGTAAAGTAGATACTAGTGATTGATCTAATATATTTATCTCAGAAAAAATACAGAAATTCAAAACCATCGGACTATGCAACTTTAAGTGACTAGAGAATATAATAGATCGATTAAAGCACAAACCCCGGCAGGGCAAAAAAACCTTGAATAAAGCTCAAATAGATTGAAAAAAAAATCACTAAAATGAGTGTCATTCTCACATAGTAACAAACACAAACACAGACACTTGGCATGCCATATTTATTTACTTAACTTCTCATGTCAAATGAGATTTGCTGAATCCCCGCCACAACGAGACTTGAGGTCAAAATTTTTTCAAAAACTTAAAAATGTAATCCTCACGAGATCTGAGAAACAATATTTGAAGATTACTTTCTCGGTGGAGCCTATAAATGCATCCAATGTTAGTGCCAATTCTGCAGTTACATAGTTCTTGGGGTGGTTGGTTGTTGGAGTTTTACATCCTCACAACATCTACAGTCATATCAGGAAGGGCACTGACTTGTGGCAGTGCACACTCATGGCACCTTTATAGTGCTGCCCCACTGGGAAATCAGGCTGCCAGCACCATGACCCAATATCCCCCATAGTCACATTATCCTGACACTGAGCTAACCAGTCCTTGCACTATCCTATTAATGCCGAGCGTCAAGCTAGGAAGTGACAAGTATCACTTTTTATAAGTCATTGGTTTGACTCGACCGGGAATTGAACTCCCGACTTTCCGCATGGAGGGTGTGCGCGATCTGAATCCAAATTGTATAATTTGATTTTTTGCTTAAAAGACCCCACTCCACTTCACATGCAGTGTCATATTGTACTGCAAATTGGATACATTTGTTAAATAATGGAATAGACACTCTAACAAGTAACATGTTGAAATTCTAATTTCTAAATGATGTTGGGTGACACATTGTATGAAATGTGCTATGTAGCTGCAGTGGCTTCTGTTGTTACTCCCACATCGCTGTCTCCAGGACAGGTTCCTAAGCAACCCATTAGAACAAGTGTTGGGAAGCTGGATTGATATATTCATATCATTTTGCAATCTAATATGATAAAGATAGTATATAATATGATAATTATAAATGCTCATCTATCATAACCCCACCCCCCCAATGTGTTGCTACCTTGTCGTGGTGGGCAGGCTTGTGTGCCTCCGTGACCATGAGAGCTATACCGGCGGGAGCTAGCCCCCTAGCAGGTTTAACCAAGTCAGGCAGGACTCATGGTAGAGGACAGACTAAGAGCAGCAACTGGTCCTCCAGGTTGGGGGTTGGGCGTGGGGCCAACAACCCCACCCCGGAAAAAAGAACAATGTTACAGAATCACGAAAAGAAACTCAAGGCCCAGGACCGGGAAAACTGGAGAGCCATTATTCATGGCCTATGCCCAAAGTTTGGCGGTAGGCGACACGTTCATCTACGACATGGCTGAGGAGGTGTTTGTGTGGGTGGGCGCTGATGCCTCAACGGGCGAAGAAGAAGAGAAGAAGAATCATAACCCCTAATTTAATCTATGCGTGTGCAGTGGTGATACATCGTCCTAAATACGTTGTGTCTGAACCATTTTGAACATTGCTCTGCTTACAAAAGTAGTAGCTCAGCAATTTCCCACCAGGCACCACTAGCGACCTCTGTGCAGGACCCATGTGGATGCACTCAGACGACACCTAGCGGCGACTATAGGTACTGGAACCTGGCCATGGTCGAATTATGCAGCTTCAAGGTATTAGTATTAGTGACTATTACCTATGCTTTGGTTGGTTCTAAAATATAACATTCATTTAGTCTTCCATACCACCCTTAAATTTCCACCAAATACACACGTATATGTACATACTTATATATACACAGTTATATGCATTTATTACACACATATATTATATATATATGAACTTATATATATGCCTATATATACACTTCCTTATGGAATCATATATGTTATATATATGTAAGGTACAATATTATGTAGTAATAGTATATGTAATATATATAATTATATCACAACATGCCTTAGAGTGAATACTTCGTTAACCTGATTTTCGATCACTCATGTCTAGGGTCGGCTTCCTTTAACATATCACATGTACCATACATGTATGTGACAAGAGTGGATGACTTGCAATCTTAGAATGAATGTACAGTTAAGTTAAGGCTACATAGTCCGATGAAACATACCGTTAATATAACCAAAACAATTATCTAGAATTGATTCTACATATCCAACGTAGAGACTCATGCACTCATTAAGCATTTATCACCACATAGGTGGGAAAACTGATGCAGTTTAATAATAGAACCTGGTACTGCTAAAGCTTATGGTGTCAACGTTTTAGTGTGCTTGCTAAAACTAATTTGACATGTTTGAACTTGAAATATCTCAAAATGTAGACATTTAATTTGTAAAAATAAAAAAAAGGTACTTCAATCTAAATTAAGGTACATTATAACAATCAATTTAATATATTTATCTCAGAAAAATTACACAAACTCAGAGCCAATCGGACTTAGATCTAGATAAAAAGATTCACACCGTACTTACCTACTCTGTATAGGGGGTGAATCTTTGATCTAAATCGGACTATGCAACTTTAACAAACCCGCTTCTCGAAGTAGGTATTTGCTTATTTTTGCTGTCGCGCCACCACCCCTCTCACCGTCGCGCGCAGCATGTAAATAACGATACAATCGGCGAGCACGACAAGCGAGATGCTTCCAAAGATGGCGACCACGTCGGGCCTGGCCATGAGTCTGGTCCGCTGCGGGATCTGCGTGATGTCCCTGTAGCCACCCTCAAACTGCAGCAGCGTCGTAATAACAATGAGAACGTGGAATATCTGGTGACCGTTCGCCAGCGCGTCGAAGTGGCCAGGCAGCAGACGTTCTGGCAGATGAGACGAGAAGAAAAACACTGATGTTGCCATGGTGACAACCGACGCGACGTGCAAGGCGAGGCCGTGCGGCACGCACTCTTCCCCGGCCAAGCAGTCCAGGAGGCGGTAAGCCAAAGGCACGCAGAGCAGCAGCGAGTGCACAAACCCAGCGCTCATCTGTAGCAACCGGCGTTGCAACGGGTAGGGTCTCCTGTAGAGCAGCTTGGCGGCGATGCAGCAGACGGAGGAGGTGAAGGCTAGGACAGTGTTGACGTGGATGTACACCGGGCTTAGCAAGCTTCGATAGAACGATTCGCAGCCGCAGCAGTAATATGCCAAGATGCCCGTGCCCTGCGCGTACGTCCCGATGCCGATGTAGTCGATCTGAAAGCATGTGTAATGGCTGGTTTCTGAGTGTGAGTGGAACGTGTGTCCGAAGGCGCTAGCCCCCGTGTAGATGAGCGTGGTGGCCCCGAAGCCGAGTAGCCCCCAGAAGCCCGGGTCGCAGCCCCAGCCGACCCGGCCGCCGTACCACACAAGACAGGCCGTGAAGAGACAGAAGGCGAGGCCGTGGCTCCAAATGTTGAACGTTTCGTTGTGTATCTGTAAAGTGTTAAGTCGGAGTTAGTTGGGGGCCGTGTGGAATTGCAGTTTAAAGTTGCATAGTCCGATGAAAATATAAAATTTTCAAAACCAAAGCAATTATCTAGATTTGATTTTACATATCTAACTTAGATACTGGTGCACTTATTAAACATTTGTCACCACACTGACGGGAATACAGATGCAATTTAAGAGAACATATTACTGCAGACCCCTCCCTATGGTGTCAGAGTTTTGGCATGGTTGCCAAAATTAATTTAGCATGGCTGTACTTACAATATCTCCAAAGTTAACTATCTAAAATAAATGTTACTTCAAACTAAAGTAAGGTAGTCTATAGCGATCAATCTAATGTATTTATCTCTGAAAATGACAGAAAGTCTAAACCATCGGACTATGCAGCTTTAATAGAACCTCTTAGTCTTAAGCCGTTTTCACAAATACATAGTCAACCCGGTTTAACTAAACCGATTTAGTTAAACCAGTTTAGGTAAACCAGTTGAACTAATCCACCTAACAAACTGGTTTACATGAAGCGAACTAGTTGAGTTGCCTTAGCGCTAAATCGAAATGTCTTTGAAACTGGATTAGTTCAACCTGTTTAGTTAAACCGGTTTAACGTGTATGCGTGAACAGGGCTTTACTGCAGAAGCCTACGGTAACAGAGTATTGGCATGCTTGCCAAAATTATATTACCATGGTTGGACATCATATATCTAAAAAGTTAACCATTTAAAATCAAAGTTACTTCAAGATAAAAGTAAGGTAGATTATAACAATAAACCTAATATATTTATCTCAGAAAATGATAGAAACTCAAAACCATAATACTTATGTACCTTTAAAATAAATGGAATAGGCCAAAAAACTAAAAAAGTTGGTGATCGTCCTTTTGAAATAAAAAATCAGGGTCGGGCGGGCGGTTTATATTTTTAGTTAATTGTTTTCTCTCAGTATTTCACTGGTCTCCTCGACTCCCCCCACCTCTGCCCCCTCCATTCTCTCTACCACCCTCATTCACATTACCTCCCTCCTCCCCATCCAACCCCATCCCTCTTCCAACCTCCTCCACTCTCGACCCTGCTCCCTCCACATCCCAGTTCCCTACATATCACCCCTGAAATCCCTCTCCATTCCTTTCCCCCATTGCCCTGTCCATTCCCCTCTCTTCACTCCCCTTTCCATTTCCCACTCCACCCGCCCTCTCCATTTAACAGTTAAAATAAAAAAGATTCACAGGCGGGAGATTTTTCAGACACGGGCAGGGAGGATCACCAATTTTTATTTTGTGTGCGCCTTAGGTTGGTCATTATAATCTACTTGACTTGACTTTAGAGTAATTCTGATTAAAAATGGCTACCTTTGGAGCTATTACAGTGAGTAAATACTATTAATAAACAGACAAAAGCCCACTCACAAATTAACCCCCCCCCCCCCCACCCCAGCCACCCAAAGAAAGGCATACAGTTAACACAAAACAATCACAATAGAACTGTGATATATGCTAGACCACACGTCTACCGCGATTCGCGATATTTCGTTTACTCAAATAGGCTAGTTAAATAGGTCAGACATTAAAGTTGCATAGTCCGATGGCATTTGAATTTTTGTCTTATTTTTTAGATAAATATATCAAATTGATTGTTACGAGCTACTAATCATTATTCCGGAGTGATTTTGATAAAAGATGATTAGTTTTGAAGTAATTTGAGCTGAAAGAACCAAATAAAATTTCGACAAGCTTGTCAGAAGTCCTGTGGCTATGACCCAGATGGTCATCTAACAGTGATCACATGATGTGAGGTGACCCTGCACAGTAGGCCTACTTGGTTGGGGGAGGCTAATGAGGTCATGAGATTGGCCTAGTTTGTTAATGGCCTCCCCGCATAATGGGTGTTTCAAAGTGAGTGTCTAAAAGGGTGAGCTTATAAATTCACTGGTTATTCTGTATATGCTGTCCCAAATCATTAGCTAATACACCAGTATCTAAGTTGGATATATAGGACCAAATGTAAGTAGTTGTTTTAATTTTGACAAAATTATATTTCAACGGACCATGCAACTTTAACTACCAATGACATTTGAGTGTGTCCACCCGAACTCGTAGAGCATCAACAACCAATACAGCATGTTCCATGTTGTCCAAAGAATGTGTCACCAAGGATAGGACTACACAAACATGGGTCATGCACACACTTCACACCCATGGGAAATAGTGTATTCACACAAACCAGTAAACATAGTTGATTAGTGTGTTTGTCTTATCATTTGTAGTGGGAAGACATCGTTTTCCTATCTTAGTTTGCATAGGTTTTAAACTCAGATAACAGTGCTCGGATATACATTTATTAATAGTTAAATTTGAGTTAGAATCCAACGTATGTATTAAATAATTTGATATATTAATTAAATGAACTCAAAGTGAACTGGTCTCTTAAAGTCTGGTCCCTTTGCCATCTCCACACAATGCTGATAGATCTGCTACCATTCTAGCTCCTCAGTGAATTGTTGTAAGTGCCAACAGATGCACCAATACATTTTTACTAGGGAAAAACAGCCTGAACTGAGACAAGAAACTATATGTGTGGTCTGTAGTTTAGTGATCAGGGTGTGGCACTTGTAATATGGAGTTGGGGGTTCAACTCCGCTTGGGTTCACTACCTTTTACATTCCCCCCTATATGTGTTTCTGAGTAAATTATGCAATGAAATTGTACTAACAGATATTTTACATTACAGCAAATATATTTCCTGTATGTTCTACTCTAAAACAATTTGAATACCTAAGCTTTACTCTCCCTTCTCTCCACTCACTCAGCATTTTCTCAAAACAGCAGTTGGGAGTACCAGTCACATCACTACTCCCCCCCCCCCCCACCCCCAGACATCTCTGGTCATGTAAACAGGGGAAGTAAGCAGAGTTGTGCTTGGGGAGCACTAATGTCAGCACTCTCGCAGATCCAGTACAGGTGCAATGACTACCAATCTTCCCCCAGATATCTGGTTAAATAAACATAACAACTAAGCAAAGTTGTGCATGAAGAGCATTTGTCGGAGTACAGTTCCTGTCGCTACGAGGTATACTGTGTCACACAAATGCACATGGAGCGTCACAACTGAATCGATTACACTGAGCATATGACCTATCTTGGTGTAATAGTATCCTTAGAGTCACTACACATTTAGGATCGAATGACCTATTGACCTAATCATTATCACACAAGTATGAAGACTCCTACTTGGAAGATACTACTGACGTAGTAAGACCATGGCTTCCCCGTCAGGCGATAACCCGTCACTATGGCTGGTTCTCTGAACACAACTGGAACCTGGTCGCAGCGCAAGGTCTTCTGGGTACCGGAAGTAGGAAGTAAGCTTCCAAGGACCGACCGGAACCAGTGCATGTCACTCCTCCCAGCCATGCTCTGTTCAATGGATATATACACACATTGAGGTTTTCCTTCATTATTCAGGTAGTTCCTAATGCAGACATGTGACACTGTTACATCTACACTATTAGTATTACATATAGAGACTGTTACATATAGACACTGTTACATACATAATATATATAAGCACTTACATATAGAGACTGTTACATATATACACTGTTACATATATAGATATATATATATATATATAAACACTTACATATATATACATATATATATACATTTACATATATATATATACACAATTCTAACTGGCTAAGAAGCGACATATATACACTTACACAGACATACACTGTTACATATAGACCCTATTCCATATAGAGACTGTTACATATATACACTCTTAAGTATAGACACTGTTACATATAGACACTGTTACATATATACACTGTTGCATATAGACACATGTACATTGTTACATAGTTAGTGTTAGTGTTACATATATACACTGCTACATATAGACACTGCAACAAATAGACACTGTAACATATACACTTACATATGATATAGAGACTGTTACATATACACTTAAACATAGAGACTGTTACATATAAACATATATACATTGTTGAATATATACACTGTTACATATATACAACATATATGCACTGTTACCTATATACATTGTTACATATATACACTGTTACATATAGACACTGTTGCATATACACTGTTTCATATATACACTGCTACATATGAACTGTTACGTATATACACTGCTACATATATACAGTGTTACACATAGGCACTTTTACATATAGACACTTACATATATACACATAGCTGCATATATATAAATATATATATACATATATATATATATGTGTATATATATGTATATACAGCCTACTCTGTCAATAACAGCCTCTGTCAATAATGAATCTCTGTCAATAACAGCAAAAAGTGCTGGACCCGTCACGGCACCCCTTTAATTTAATAGCATTGCCTCTATGTCTAACGGATGACTACGAGCCGTTTTTTCACCTATTTCATCAATATTCTCTGCCAATAACGACATGCCATATAGTTATAATATAGAAGAAATGACTAATTGTACAAATGACCAATTGTACAAATGACAAATTATAGAAATGACAAATTGTAGAAGTGATGAATAGTAGAAATGACTAATTGAACAAATGACAAATTGTAGAAATGACTTTGTAAGGACCGTCCTAGTCAGTCAAATATAAAATAAAAACATTGGTTTCAACCCATTCCGTCAGTCAGTCTCGGCCTATAACAGATCTCTCTCTATAACAGCATCTTGCTCCAGTCCCATGGGGTGTCCGTTATAGACAGAGTAGACTGTATATATAAGCACCACGTGTGAAATAAATAATCATGCTGCAACTCCAACTAGCTAACTGGATCGTGAATCCACCATCCATCCTTACATGCACCAACCATGTACTTATAAGATATATACACAGTTTGAAACTAACACGATTACATAACAATCATTATAAATGTGTACATACCTTTTAGGTTATAGTTGACCGCATGCAATGGATTTCATCCCGGTATTATCATTGATCTCTTGGTGAGAGATGGCCGACGTAAGGGCTGTAATAGTTGAGTAGACACAGGTGGAGTACATCAAACCTGCCCTGTTTGTCCTACCTGTGGTGACCTGTGTAATGGCCCTGTCACACTACGACGTAATGACGTCAGCATAGGGAGAACGTGAAGAACGTTGAACTTCTCGGCATAGTATGCAAATTTGGGCACAAGTTGAACGTGGATGCAGCATAGTGGACGAGATCGTAACGTCGGTAAAGCGTAGTGATACCGTCATTCAACGAGAGAGGACAACTTCATTACGTTCACGGAACGTTATGAACGTGATTCCATCACCAGAACTATGTTACCTGATGGCGAAACGTTGAAGTACGTTGAACGTACGTTCTCCTGACGTTGTCCTGACGTTATCCTGATGTTATCCTGACATTATCCTGACGTTCCCATTACGCCGCATGGACGTTTCCACCGGGTTTAATGTGGGTCAACGTAGTGGAATGTAGTGGAACGTAGTTGAACGTAGTGACTAACGTTTTAATAATATCGGTTTAACGTCATTGACGTTCACTGAAAGTGTACAGAATGTACGGCGAACGTAAACCCTTACGTTTGCGTCATGTTGAAAGTTTTGAACGGGTTCAAAACCTTGACGCGTGCCGACGTAACACGACATAACATGACGTAGCTCGACATCAGTCTAACATCATTATGACGTCATAATAACATAACCCAACGTACGACAACGTAATGACCAAATGTGATCATGTCAGGCTTACGTTAGCTCGTTACCTCGTAGTGTGACAGGGGTATTAGGTGAGTCATCCCGTCAGATACGTCCAAACTTATTATCTGCTACCTCTTTGACTAAGTGCACTCATACACACTACACTTACTACACCGCGCTCTACTAAAACAACAACCAGGTAGATCACCTTAGCTCGCATTTATTATCTATTTAAAGTTGCATAGTCTGATGGTTTTGAGTTTCTGTCATTTCTGAGATAAATATATTAAGTTGATCGTTATAATCCTATAATTTGAAGTAATTCTTATTTTAAGTGGCTAATCTTTGAGATATTTCAAGTGCAAACATGCCAAATTAATTTTGCTATGCACACCAACACTTTGACACCGTAGGCTTCTTTAGTAACCGGTTATATTAAATTTACTCAATAATCCTTTTATGTAGAAGCAAATGCTTAATAAGTGCATCAGTAACTAAGTTAGATAGGTAGAATCAAATCTTGGTTACTGCTTTAGTTTTGAAAATTTGATGCTATTATCGGACTACGCAGCTTTTAAAAAAACCCACACCAAAACAAATAAAACCTAAAGAAGAACAGCAGCAGCCAAGCGTGGTTGGGCGAAGTCACATATTGTGATTTCCGCACGTCCTTCTATACTAACAAAAAGAACAATATTATTTTTTTTTTAAAAGAAGCCATGAAAGAAACAAAGAACATAAAAGGACGCCCCCTTCGATACGGCGTACACATATACCCGTCGGACACCAAATGACACCCCAAAGTATCAACAGCGTGGTGGTCATACACGTATGGCCTTTGCAATACATGTGTGATTTCTTGTTACGTTTTTTTCTCGCTATGATTATGAATATGGCTTTTGTTGCTGACTTGGCGAACAATCATCACTGACTGACTGACTGGTTTAATAGCTGACTGACTGACAGACTGACTGACTCTCTGACTGACTCTCCGTCTAACTCACTGACTAACTCACTGACTGACAGACTCGCTCACTGACTGACTCACTGACTAACTCACTGATTAACTGTCTGACTCACTCACTGATTGAATGACTCGCTGACTGACTGACTCGCTGACTGACTGACTGACTAACTGTCTGACTGACTGACTCTCTGACTGACTCGCCATCTAACTCACTGACTAACTCACTGACTGACAGACTCGCTCACTGACTGACTCACTGACTAACTCACTGAATAACTGTCTGACTCACTCACTGAATGAATGACTCGCTGACTGACTGACTCGCTGACTGACTGACTGACTAACTGTCTGACTGACTGACTCTCTGACTGACTCGCCGTCTAACTCACTGACTAACTCACTGACTGACAGACTCGCTCACTGACTGACTCACTGACTAACTCACTGATTAACTGTCTGACTCACTCACTGACTGAATGGCTCGCTGACTGACTGACTCGCTGACCGACTAACTGTCTGACTGACTGACTCTCTGACTGACTCGCCGTCTAACTCACTGACTAATTCACTGACTGACAGACTCGCTCTCTGACTGACTGACTGACTGACTAATTTACTATCTGACTGACTGACGACTAACTGACCCGCTCACTGACTGACTCACTGACCAACTCACTGATTAACTGTCTGACTCACTCACTGACTGGCTGACTCGCTCACTGACTGACTCGCTCACTGACTGACTGACTGACTGTCTGACTGACGGACTTACTGTCTCAGCAATTAACTAACTGACTCACTGACTAATTAACTGACTAACTAACTATCTAACGAGCTTACACACTGAGATTTATGTGACAAGGAACAAATGCGCAATTCTAACTAGATGACTGTCAGCCAGATAATTTTGTTTCATTTAAGAGTAATTTAGGATTTAATTTTTAAATGTTGAAACACTGAGTGATGGAAACAAACACATTCATTTTAATTTTTTGGGGTACTCTACTTAGGTGGAGGCTTTAATAAAGAAACTAAGAGCATGCTGGTCACTGAGGGGTCAGCCACCGACATCACTGCCTAGTAGTCTACACAACAGGAGGCTTATACCAGAGTAATGCTTCATGCTATTTATAGTGTTTAGAATGAAGGTGTTGATAGGGTGGTCATTCATGGCAATGACACAGATATAATCATTATTTGTATCTACTATGCTGCCAGCATTCTGGAAGATCTTCCTGAACTGTGGGTAAGAACTGCTGCAGAGACATATCTGCCCATACACCAAATGGCTAGGTCACTAGGACCTTCACAATGTTGTGCACTTCCCTTCATCCACAGCCTGAGTGGAAGGGATACGACCAGCTACCCATTCTTCACTGGCAAAAAGACCTGGTTGAACCGTAGCTATACCAAGACTTAACTGAGCTCAAACACCTTGGTGAGCAAGGTCAGAACCACAACCAGATCACATCAGACCTCATCAACCAGGCACACAAACTTGCCATTGCTGTGTACACTAACAGATCTGATGACTTTGAGGATTGCGATCTTGGAAAGCTTAGAGCCTATAAATTCCTGAACAACAGGTCAACCATGCTGAAACTACTACCACCAACAGCACATACATTCCTTCTACATCTACAGCGTGCAGCTCTTGCAACTACTATGGATAAGACTGCACATGTGGCCAAGCCTCAGCTTCCCCCATTTGTGGATTATGGTTGGGCTCTGGAGGATGGGGAAACTAATTCCAGTCCTGTCAACTCAACCAGCCTGGCCACAGACAATTACAAAGGCCATTGCATGTGGCTGCCCCAAAGGCTACAACAGGAACTGTTCCTGTGCCAGGAAGAACGGAGCCTGTTTGTTACATTGGCTGTCGTTGCCAGGGATCGGCTACCAAGTGCAGCCAAGTGAAATTACATTGCAGCATTTCACAGCAGTGACAGCAGTGACAGCAGTGACTTAAACAGTGACAATTAACTGTATACCATCAGCTGTTCACATGGACACTTGTATTGCAGCATTATATTGAGTGGTATACCTGTTCATAGGAGGCAACATTGTGGCATGCATCACTCACATGAATTTGACAAATATTTGCCTCAGCCATTTGGCTTGCATTTGAAACTGTGAACACATGCAGTAGTTCATTTCTCATGTAATCTGTTCTTGGTAATTAGTACCTTTCTGTACCATTATTGTTCTTACAACAACAGTAAACTACTGTGTATTGTTATTGTAGATTTTCTGTGTCATGGTTGCC
Organism: Branchipolynoe longqiensis; assembly: GCA_030323885.1. Taxonomy (NCBI): domain Eukaryota; kingdom Metazoa; phylum Annelida; class Polychaeta; order Phyllodocida; family Polynoidae; genus Branchipolynoe; species Branchipolynoe longqiensis. Next base: position 146,211,679 of record CM059187.1, read on the forward strand.
TTACAATAATATATTAAAATGTAATAAATATTAGGCCTAGTACATGGTATAAAACACATCAGATCACTCTGAAACCATCATAATTAAATTCCCTGACCTTGAAAACCAGAGAAACGAAGTATTACAAATGAAAATAAGATAATAATTGATGACGATATGGAGATTAAAAAATATGGCGACCATCTTGGACACCATCTTGAATGGCACAGTTACGTTAGCCTGTTGGAAAGGTTGTCTACCTGGAAGTTGTTGCTGGGGGTCTAAAACCTTTTATAGCAGACCGTGTCGGTTTTCACAAATAATGGGCAGTTTGCCCCCTGGGTATAGGTCTATATTAGTTGTTTCAGCAGGGGCAATTTCAATCGTCAAAATTGGTCTTCCTCACTCCACTGCTCCTTGCCCTCTCCTAGTAATGTCGAGTGCCGGGCTAGGCAGCGAAAGTATACATTTTAAAGTCATTGGTTTTACTTGACCAGAGTTTGAACCCACAAATTTGAATCCCACGACCTACCAGAACGGGAGACGAACGCTCAACTCTTTCAGGCATCCTGTCTGGTTAATCTGCAATTAGCTAAATATATTGTTCAAACAGTTAGTTACCATAACTTGATACTTCTGGAGTGAAGAATTGATGAAATCATATAGATAAATAGACATTTAAAGTTAAATGAAAAGCATTCAGTGGCCAATAGTGTATCACCCCGTTAAACCAAACTTGAAGGGACCCTAGAAATTTGTTTGGATTAACCGATCATTGGTTTAACCGAGCTTTGACTTTGACTTGGCTTTGGCAAAAACGGGGGTGAATTATGAATGTACAATGTATGTGGACACTGTGATTATTGTTTTTTTTATGTATATACAGTTTAACCCCATTAAACCAACCTCGGTTAAATCAAACAATCGGTTAATCCAAACTTTTTCGGCGACCTGGCAAAATACTACCATTTATCATATAAACAAAGTCTCAGATGACCTTAAAACCACATAAAAGTTTGGTTTAATTGTACCGGAACTGGCCTGGGGCCGACAATTTTGTTTGGATTAACCGATACTTTGGATTAATCGACTTTGGTTTAACCAACCTTTTAATATGATAAATGGTAGTATTTTGCCGGGCCGCCGAAAAAAGTTTGGATTAACCGATCGTTTGGTTTAACCGAGCTTGGTTTAACGGGGTTGTACTGTATATTGTTTGTTTGTGGGTTTTGTTTCACACTCTCATATTTCACCAACTCTATTTCAATATGGATAAACACTGGACACTGGAACCACATCATATTTATACTAAAGAAGTTTTTGTTCAGATTTAGAGGTAGCTGTCATTCACACTTATTGTGGATATGGCTGAGTCTTTTATATCTATCTACACTTCATCATGCATACTTTGGTTTGTGGGAATGAACCTAGATAAAAGATTCACCCCTTACTTGCAGTAGGGGTGAATAACAACGTCATCTAAATACAGGAGAAAATTGCTTTAGTATGGAACAGGAAGTGGAATTCCTGGTTCCAGTATCTAATGGCTACTTATATCGGCACTGAGTTGGTGAACTGGGATACAATGCAAAAAGACAAGATGTTGACCACAGAATGCTGTCGGTTTCACTTTTAAAGTCCATTAAACTGCATGTTTTATTATATTTTTCAACTCAAAAGTAGGGGGTAAATATGAAGATGTACATAAAGAATATATTTTTACTTCCTAAATTCAGAATTTATGTGGTCATTTCATATACCCAGTCTTTCACCAGTTTTTCTAATGGGTTGTTTTTCACCCATGCTCGGTATAGGGGTGAATCTTGTATCTAAAATGAACCGCACCGCCCTAACTACCGTTGCCAATGACGACGTGGCGTTTGGCGCCATCTTATGGAACTTTGGAGAAACAGCACTCGGCACTACGCCACGCCACACCAACTACCAGTACTGTCGCCACCTGCTGGTAAATAGTCCAACCTGGCGCCACCTAACGGAACGCGACTACACCTACATCTCTAGCCGTGTTCACACGGGAAAAGTTTACGCCGCTTTATACAAGGCGGTGATGCGGATTCCGAGGGACACCAGTTTGCCAGGGACACTTCCATTCAAATGCATTGTTAAGTGCCGTGAGCAAATCTTCATACAGAAGAAGTCAAATATCTCCCAAATTACATCATCTAGAAACAAATCGTTTGGTACACATAGAGAAAACATCTTTACCATAAAGACTATATTAAATTTATAAGGTTAGGGTCATTGAATTCTATTATTTTTGAATAAAACTAACGTTTTGCACTGCGCGTAGCATCAAACTCAAGGCATTGTCAATGGCCGTAAGCAATCTTCATACAGAAAATACGCAAGAAGTCAAATGTCTCTCAAATTACACCACCTAGAAACAAATCGTTTGGTACACATATAGAAAACATCTTTACCAAAAACATTATATTAAATTTATAAGGTTAGTGATGATGATGTTCGATTTTGACGCATGTGCATAAGCGATGTGTCCCTCGCAAACTGGTGTCCCTCGGAATCCGCAACAGCGGATAATATGAATCGATTTTGAAAGCGTTAGAAAGTGTGTCGCGTTCCCACGGGTAGTACTTGGGGTGGTACACGGGTAGTACTTGGGATTGCGCATGCGTGTGACGTCCTTAAACCGGCTCATAAAATCCACTTGCGTTCACATGGGTGATATAAGTCAAATCATAAAATTCGGTTCATATAAACCACCTACTTAGGTGGTTTATAAAATCTGAATTATATGATTCGATTCAGGCTTTAATCGCCTCAGCCACGCGTTCACACACCAAATGTGAGCCGAACTATACAAGTCGATTTTTATGATTCGAATTAACTGCCCCGTGTGAACACAGCTTATGTCCGTTATGGTGAGATAATATTCTGACTTCCATAATAAAGCAACTCCCCAGTCACTTTATTATGCATAATAAAGAGACTCCCTCCATGATAATTTTACTGCCCACGAAGTTTCTTTTTGTAATTAATAAAAACACTTTACCGCCTTCTATAATATACATATTCACATATACATCAACATGTATATTCACATATACATCAACAGACGGGATGCCCGAATGAGTTAGAGTGTCCGTCTCCAGTGTTGGTAGACCGTGGGATCGTTGGTTCGAACCCTGGTCGAGTCAAACCGATGTCTTAACAATTGATACTTGTTGATTCCTAGCCTGGCACTCGGCATTATTAGGATAGGGCAAGGACTGGTTCGCGCAGTGTCAGGATAATGTGACTGAGTGGGATATCAGGTCATAGTGCTGGTAGCCTGGTCTTCCCATGGGGCAAGACTATAAAGTCACCATGAGTGTGCACTGTCACAAGTCGGTACCCATCCTGATATGACCTTAGATGTTGCAAGGACGTAAAGCAACAACAAACAAACAAATGTATAGGTGTCAGTGCATGGAATGAAATGAAATGAAATGCATAATTCAGAAAAGTGAGCTGTAATTATTATTTTGTTTTTGAAAAAGATGGTCTAAACCGCAAAAGAAATTGATGAAAAACACAACAACTAAGAGTTTTTAGAGTAAATTATTATGGCTACTGTATTCCAAATCCAAGGGATTCAACATATTTGAGAGAAAGTGAAAACATGAATGGGGAGTCAAGATATTATAACTGGGGAGTTTGCATAATCTAACTCTCCAGTCATATTATTATGATAGCATAATGTTATATGACGGGCAGTGAGACTGCTGTGAGGTATGGGACTGACAGCCCGTTAAACTCATAATGCCACCTGCCGGACAGGTGCATTGTAAATGGGCATTGGGTGGGTGAAGTGATTGTAAATGGGCATTGGGTGGGTGAAGTAATTGTAACTAGACCTTGGGTGGGTGAAGTGATTGTAAATGGGCCCTGGGTGGGTGAAGTAATTGTAACTAGACCTTGGGTGGGTGAAGTGATTGTAAATGGGCCTTGGGTGGGTGGAGTAATTGTAAATGGGCCTTGGGTGGATGAAGTGATTGTAAATGGGCATTGGGTGGGTGAAGTAATTGTAAATGGGCCTTGGTTGGGTGAAGTAATTGTAACTAGACCTTGGGTGGGTGAAGTGATTGTAAATGGGCCTTGGGTGGGTGAAGTGATTGTAAATGGGCATTGGGTGGGTGAAGTGATTGTAAATGGGCCTTGGGTGGGTGAAGTAATTGTAACTAGACCTTGGGTGGGTGAAGTGATTGTAAATGGGCATTGGGTGGGTGAAGTGATTGTAAATGGGCATTGGGTGGGTGAAGTGATTGTAAATGGGCCTTGGGTGGGTGAAGTAATTGTAACTAGACCTTGGGTGGGTGAAGTGATTGTAAATGGGCCTTGGGTGGGTGAAGTGATTGTAAATGGGCCTTGGGTTGGTGGAGTGATTGTAAATGGGCCTTGGGTGGGTGAAGTAATTGTAAATTTGCATTGGGTGGGTGGAGTAATTGTAAATGGGCCTTGGGTGGATGAAGTGATTGTAAATGGGCCTTGGGTGGGTGAAGTAATTGTAACTAGGCCTTGGGTGGGTGAAGTGATTGTAAGTGGGCCTTGGGTGGGTGGAGTAATTGTAAATGGGCCTTGGGTGGGTGGAGTGATTGTAAATGGGCATTGGGTGGGTGGAGTGATTGTAAATGGGCCTTGGGCGGGTGAAGTGATTGGAAATGGGCGTTGGGTGGGTGGTGTGATTATAAATGTAATTTGTTTGGGTGGAGTTATTTTAAAAAGGGTGTCCGCATACCATTACAAACGCTACATTTATGTAAAATGAGGTCTTTCGGTTATAATGTATAATACAACATGACAAAAGAACCAACATTAGCACATTTTATTGATCACCAGGTTTTTCCCACTCAGAAAATATGATGTTGCGTAAGTGATTCATGACGTATGTTCATCTTCATATTAATACTACCGTTACATTCATCTTAGACGGAGGCATTCCACACAAATATATACAACAAACAAATTTCGGGTTAAAACAATTTACTCTTAGATTAATGCTGTTAGTTACCGATTAACATTGAATGTACTAGATCTGTTAACATGCAAATACATCTCACTTGAGCTCTGATGCACACTCACTCAGAATATTCATTGTGATACTGCTGTATTAATTCCACTACACTTGTACACGGGTGAGATAGGAACGAGAGAGCAGCATTGGGAATTACACAGCTTTATTTCCATATCAAACAGTGGCATATGGAATTTTTCAGTTACAGATGGTCACATGCAGCAAGTCATTATGGACATAAGGCTATGCAACGAGATTAAGATCTAATGCTTGTTTGTTGTTGTTTTATGTCCTAGCAGCATCTAAGGTCATATCAGGATGTGATAGTGCGCATTCATGGCAACTTTATAGTGCACCCCACTGGGAGACCAGGGCACCAGCACCATGACCTGATATCCCACTCAGTCACATTATCCTGACACTGAGCCAACCAGTCCTTGCCCTCTCCTAATAATGTCGAGCGCCTGGCTAGGAAGCGACAAGTATCAATTTTTAAGTCATTGGTTTGACTCGACCAGGGGTCAAACTCATGAACCCATGGGTTCCGATCCCTCAATCTCCCAAAACAGGAGATGGACGCTCAACTCATTCGGCCATCCCGTCGGGTAGATCTAATGAACTTAGAAATAATATGCAAAGTTATGACGAGGGAATACAATTACAAACAATGTCATCAATAATAACAGTAATTAGATAGGTAATTCCCTCAGGATGGCTGAGTAAATTGTTCACCGAGGCTGTTAGCCTGACTCGCCCGGAGGTGATTTAAATAATGTTTTTGTGTGTGTGTGTGTGTGTTGGAGCCTGATGCGCCCAGAGTAGGTGCTTCATATGTTGATTTTTTATTGATCGCTTAGCATTTTACAATAACAGTAGTTGTTTAGCACTGTTGTTAGTTCGTGTTACAAATAACGCGTTGGTGTGTGGGTGGGTGAATTTAATCGAGTCGGTGCTGCTCGGACGGCTTCCCGGAGGAGAGTGCGCGCCAACAGCAGGGTGGCTGAGTGACGAAGGGAGGTCCCCAGTCAGGTGTGCTGTGATTGGCTGGGTGTGAAGAGTGCACATAGGGATGAATCAGGTGCGATTCTACATTGGTGATTAGCAGGGGCGCGGAGCCGCGACCCCCCTTTGCTCACCTCTGAATATATATATTATATTTTAATATATATATATTATATAAATTATACATGGATAGTGATACGACCCTTATGGCATGTAATAAGGTCTGTAGTGTATTGCCACCCCCTCCCAGGGATGGGCGGTTTCCCAGCATGCTCCATTCTCCCCCCTCCCTGCGCAGGGGCTGCACACTCCATACGCTCGGAAGTTGTTGGTTTAGTTAAAGTTGAATAGTCCGATGGTTTTGAGTTTCTGTAATCTTTCTGAGATAAATATATTAGATTGAGCAATATTATTTAGTTTACTTCAGCTTGAACTTTGATTTTAAATGGTGAACTTTTGACATATTTGACGTGCAAAAGTGTCACATTAGTTTTGGCAAGCATGTCAAAACTCTGACACCATAGGATTCTGCAGTAAAAAGTTCTATTAAATTGACTCACTATTCCCTTATATGCAGAAACAAATGCTTAATAAATGCATTAGTATCTAAGTTAGATATGTAGAATAAAATCTATATAATTGTTTTGGTTTTGAAAATGTGATAATTCATCGGACTATGTAGCTTTATATAAAGGATTTGGGGTCTTTGTTACTGACAACTCATACCACACTACTTGTCTCTCTATCTAAGCATGTACGTGAAAATTATTATATGTAAGAATGGCACCGGGAAACTCAAGTGCTGAGTACATCATTTATTACAATAATATAATACATAGATAATGCACCTGGCTGGGCCTAAAATGCCCTACCTAGATCAAATAAGAAGAATAATATAAAAGAAAAAGTTTTGAAATGAGAGACCTGTGGCTGCACTGCCTGGTTTAGACACACTGAGGCGACCAGCAGGCGCCCACTGGGTACCTGAGGTCCCGGCGCCATCTAGCAGATCGACTGCATACTATCCTGCGAACCCCCCAGGGGCAGCACGGTGCAAGTCCATTACATCCGCATGTACATAGTATATACGTGGATGTAAGAATGGCACCGGGAAACGCAAGTGGTGAGTACATAATTTATTACAATAATATAATACATAGATAATGCACCTGGCTGGGCCTAAAATGCCAAAGTCAGAGACACACACAGACAGAGGGAAAGGAAGGGAAAAGGGGAAGGAAAATAGATCAAATTGCGTTAGACAGAGACGGAGCAACCCTAATGTCTGCCACTATCCAGTCTGATAAGGGGCAGGCAATGTATTTATAGATGCAGTCCGTGACCAATCGCCTCGGACCTTGATCTCGTCGATCGTAGCGCCTTGCAGAGCGAGAAAAGGAAACCCCCCCGATGGAGCGAATGGCAAGAGAAATTGGCAGCATCAAGGCCGGCTTCAGCAGAGAAGATCTTAATTGTAGCTTGCAAAGTAGCGTAGTCTAGGGGCTTATAACCGCCCTCTCCAGAAGGAATCTGAAATGCAGGAGCATGTTGAGCGGTATGCACCTGCTCGAAATGCTTTTCAACCCAAAACACCGTACAAAGGGCGGTTTCGGCACTCGAGCCACTGGAATCAGCAGCTCCCTTTCGGCGAATTGGATGGTTTCTGACCTCCTAACCGAGATCAGCATCCCCCAATTGTAGAAACAAAAGTCAATACTGATTCCGAGTCCGTAAGCTGGCACTTATGAAATAAGGCTCTAAAAGCCGTCAGGATAGCGGCACAGGTACATACATGGCCCTCTTGGCCATACATAAGGTCGAACATCATAGTAAGTTCCCTGGGGAGCAGAGGGGCAGCCCTTTTCATGGCGCAGCCAAGGACCCGCTTAGCCCCCCCCCCCCCCCCACCACCCCCAAAAAAACAAACTGTCCTGATCTGGTGGGAGGAGAAATCAATCGGTGGGAACCCCTCTGCCTTGAGGAAAAAATTTAGTGTGTTGATGTAATTAGTGATCGATAAGAATTTTAAAGTGCAGGCAAGCCAAACAATGTACAAAGTGACCTGGAATGAGGGGCAGGGTAATGGGGATAGGACACCACAGAACTCCTCAATGAACAGGAGATATTTTCGGACCTGGATAGAGCAAGTCATTCTCGAATTGGACGAGTAAAACTGGTCGCTCATGACCCTGACCTGTCCCTCCCTGGAGCAGACCTGTAATGAAAAGAAAGTCATTGGAAAACATGGGCACAACACAAGCGACCTGAAGGGTCATCGCAGCTAATGCGGCATATACTAGATGCATCATGCCATCTATTCAAAGGGTCACAGGTAGTATTGTCGGCACTCTTTATATAAACAGATTGTATATCAAAATTATAATTAACAGAGGTCCAAAATATGACCATGATTTGTCTGTTGATGCACCGTCCAGTCGTAAGGGCAGCCTGCGCGCCGATATTAGTTTCGCTATGTCGTCCTCAATTCTCGTTCCTCGATGTCGATACAGTCGTCCATCTGGATGACTGATGATGTCTCGAACTCCGATTTGACCATTACGGCTTTCCCGCCATCCGCCATCTTGTCTGATTTAGAAGTCAAACGCGTCGTCGGGTTCGTCGTCTATTGATATTTGCAGGTGTCATTAACAGGTTCGAGATGCACAAGACTACAGAAAGCACAGTACACCTTTGGCATCGCCAGGATATTTAGTAGATCTGCGGAGACAAACCGTAGAGACAGTAAACCATAAAGACAGTAACAAGTTTTGAATTGAGAGTTTACGGTTTCATCGTCTCACGATATTTGCAGGTATCCATGACAGGTTCTAGATCATAGATGCACAACACTACAGAAAGCACAGTATGCCTTTGGTATTGCCAGGATATTAAGTAGATCCGTAGAGACAACCCGTCGCAGTCAAACCGTGAAGTTTTGAAATGAGAGACCTGTGGGTACACTGCCTGGTTGAGACACACTGAGGGGACCAGGAGCCACCCGCTGGGTACCTGAGGTCCCGGCGCCATCTAGCAGATCGGCCGCATACTATCCTGCGAACCCCTCAGGAGCCCCTGGGTGGCAGCACGGTGCAATTCCCTTACATCCGCATATACGTAGTATATACGTGGGTATATATATATATTATATAGCTAGAGTGGGAATCAAATGCACCGACTGGAGGGAAAAACCGTTGGATGCTGGACGAAGCGCGCCAAACCCCTCTCTTGGAGCAGGCCGGCTGCATGCCCAGCCATGGTAGCTGCCATGCCCACCATCTGCGCACCGGTTTGAGGGTCGCGGGTTCGAACCATAGCACAGACATGCAACTAGTTAAACGGTCCCATCCTAATAATATTTGTATAACTACTTTATATCACACATACATATTAATATATTATGTCGGATATACGAATTATCACATATATAAATGTACTATATAATTTATTAAGTGGATATAAATAACGGCAGCCCCTTAATGTTTCTCTCTAACCACCTGAACTTCCATGTTATTTACTGTGGGGCGGGCATTCTTTCTCCCCCCGCCTTCTATAAGCCGTGAGCCAACTGTCACTCTGATCACTTTCAAAACTTTCCTCACTAAGTCACCCTGCTGTTCAGACACACACTTTCCTCCGGGAAACCGTCCGAGCAAAATCCACGTAAATGCCACTCCAAATATTGAGATAAACATGGTTATTTTTGTCATATTCCTATTTTTATTGCTCATTGCTCCATAATCATTTTCATCACAAGAAAAGTGGAATTATTGAGAATAAAAATTATCTTCAGGTAAAAATCTGTTATTTTAATTCAATTTTTGGATTGGCGTTAACTAGGGTTTGCTCCTGAACTCTCCATATATATACATGCGCATAGGCATACATGACATCTACACTGATGTCTGGTTCATCTTTGAAGTGAGCGTGCTGCGCTTGCGCGTGCTCTGGCTGGGCACAAAACCGGAAGTGCGCCCCTGCAGCAGCTCTCGCAGGCTGCGCCGGAAGTTCTCAGAGAGGAAGGCGTAGAGGAGCGGGTTGAGGGCGCTGTTCAGGTAGAAGATGAGGAAGATGGCGGGTGCGGCGAGCAGCTGTCCGTACGCAACTGGGTGGCGCTGCGGAGGCTGCCAGGAGAGCCACATCATGAGCACGTGGTACGGTAGCACACACAGCGCGAAGCACACAATCACCGCGATCAGAAGCCGGATCACGCGCCGCCGCGCCATCAGCGCGCCCTCGCCCCGCACTTCTGGTGCAGACCGGAAGCGGACGAGCTTCAGCAGGCGTGTTCCCGGGGACACGTGTGGCTTTCCTTTGACGTCGCCATTGCCATCGCCACCATGTTGGATCGTCGTCGCTGGTGTTGTTGTTGCTGTTGTTGCCAGTGTCAGGTCGTGCCGCTGGTTCTTCTGGATGCTCCTTCCATTGCGCAGGCAACCCGGCGCTGCGGGACCACTTCCGCTGGCAGGACTGGTGGCGTATGCAGTTGAGGCCATGGACTTGGACTTGCACTTCATCATGCATGAATAACACGCGCTGTTGACATTGCTCTCGATTGAAGCTGCATCGTCAGTAGCACCCATGCTGAACTGCGACTGACTCTGGGAGCCATAATGCGTGTTCAGTATGCCTGGTTCCTCCCCCTCCTCCTGCTCCTCTGCCTCCTTCTCATTCTCCTTCTCCTGCTCTTCCCCGCGCTTCCCCAAATAATCACCGCACACCAACCTCCCCCTCCTGCTGCCGCACTCGGCTTCACAAATCGACGAGCGTGACCCGCTCTGTGTCACCCCTACCCCCAGCCCCACCTCAACCTCCACCTCAACCTCCACACTCTGCTGCTGCTTCCGCTTCCGGTTCCACTTCCGGTCGGCGGCACTGCCCTTTCCCCCGGCGACCGCCGCCGCTGCCGCCGCCGCCGCCGCTGCCGCCGCTGCCGCCGCCGCCGCCGCCGCTGCCGCCGCTGCCGCCGCCGCGTCTGGAGAGCCGGCGTGGCCCCGGACGGAGCCCTCGGGGCAGCTGCTGCGCCAGAGCACGACGGATATGCGCGAGTACATGAGCGTCATGAGGCCGAGCGGCACCAGGTACCACAACACAAAGTTGGTGGTGACGTACGCCTGCTGGTTGTGGCGCACGACGACGATGCAGAACGTCAGGTGCACGGCGTCTCCGCCAGGGGCGGCCGGCGGAAGCACCAGGTCGACGACGCTGTAGAAGATGAGTTGCGGGATGCCGCAGACGGCAGATGCCGACCAGACGACGGCGACGACGATGCGCAGTAGACACAGCGTCTTCCACTGCTTGCAGCGGAATGGGTGCAGGATGGCAAAGTAGCGCTCCACCGAGATGACCGTGAGGATGGTGATGGACGCGGCGTAGGACATCATCTGCACGAAGTAGAGCAGCTTGCACATCACCTGCAAGCAGATCAGGGCACATCTTTATATAGACATATATGTGTATATGTGATGCATTAGCTATTAATCGAGTATAAAGGTGCCGAAGGGAATTCCTGTCTATAATTCTATTAGTCCTTATTACCTACTATTCGGTGTCTTACTCTATGTTGTGCTGTCCTGTCTATGGGAAAGTGCATATAAAAGACCCCTTGCGGCTTATCAGAAAGAGTAGCCTATGTAGCTCCAAAAGAAATGACCATATGTTTGATATCCAATAGCCGATGATAAAAATCAATGTGCTCTAGAGGTGTCATAAAATAAAACAAACTTTCCTTACTCTATGTATGGCCCACTAATCTGTACATTATTAACATACAGCAAAACCCCTCTAACTGACCACCTCCACAGATCGACCACTCCAGTATATCAATCGCTTTACATCGGTCCCAACGAAACCATTTTAAGGATATTCTAACTCTCTAAACTGACCGCCTCCCTAAATGAACTACTTTCGGTCGGTCTATCTAGAGAGATTTTACTGTGCATATATGTGATGAAAAAGCATTATGTGAGTATAAAGGCCCAGAACGGATTTGTTGTTGTTGTTATTATATATTGTTGTCACTGTGTTCTCAATCTGTGTTCTCCCACCCCACCATCACGTGACGGTGGTACCACCACCAGCCAAATCCTACCAACGTAAGGGACGCAGTGTCACTCATACCCGAGGTTCTTTTTTTAGGGCTAGGGCTAAATATTTCCTATGCCAGAGAATATACTACTTCAACCCACTTATTGTCTCCCCCGTCCTGATATGACCTTAGATGTTGCTAGGACATAAAACAACAACAAACAAACAGATAAACAAACTATTGTCTTGTCCATTTATTGTACACCAAGCTGCCTTTATACAGTCTGAGCGAGTGACATGTAGCGCCCCGCGATGGGGGCCGGCGAGGAGCCAGACCCCCCTCCCTACACACACCCCATGAGTGGGGGGGGGGGGGGGAGAAGTGGGGGGGGGGGCAGGGCCGCCAGAGCTTATTACAATGCGATAATGGGATTATCACTATCCATATAATATAATATTAATATATATATATAATATATATATATATATATATATATATATATATATATATATATGACCCTGTCTCAAAAGGTGCTAACTCTTTGTTGTTTTGTCCATTGTAACGATTGACACAAAACAGCACAGAAACGGTTACACTGAAAACACAAGGACATTTGCTTCAAATCAATATGTATTCTATTTGGATTATGAAACACCATGTAAAAAACAAATCAGTTTATCCTGAGCAAATGCATAAGTAGATAGTATGTTGATCGTTACAATGGACAACGTTTTGTCCCATATTGCTTAGCACCTTTTGAGACAGTCTCATATATATGTACAGTAAAACCTCTCTAACCAACCAACAGTGACCTCCACAGATAGATCACTTCCCTATTTCGATCGCTTTATTTGGGCCCCAAAAATACCATTGTAACCATATTCTAACTCTCTAAACCAACCACCTCCCTAAATGGACCACTTAAAGTCGGTCTTATGAGCGGTCGTTTAAAGAGGTTTTACGGTATATATACATATAAACAGTTCGACCCAGGTAAACAGAATAACAAAAAGATTGAAGTAGTTGACAGAGTACATATTCTCTGGTAGGAATATATTAATTGCCACATAAAAGTTTATAATTTGAACAGGAGGACGGGTAGGGGGCGTGGAAGGGAGGCGGATGGGCATGGGAACAAGAGAGAGAAGGGCACTGCAATGTCCTGAATTCACCTCTTACTACAGTAGCCTGAGTAGGGGTGAAGAACAACACATTAGAACAAGTTTAGAAATTGTCCGTAAATGAAATGAGCACATCAATTCTTAATCCAAGAAGCAAAATAGTTTCTTCAGAAATCTTGTTATATTTACACTAAACTTTTGAACTGATTAGTAGATTAAATCGTTAAATAAATTAACTTTAAAGTTTGAATTGACAGAGCCCACATATCCACATAGCGGCCATTGGCATGAAGTTGAGAGGTTCCTGGGTAATAATCCAATCTAGGTCAGGAAGCAGTAATTTTCATTGGCTGAGGTAGTCAGGTGGTGAACTGGTTCATTCAAACATGGTGGATTTACTTCATGGACTCTATCACTTCAGTCGGATTCTGTGTCACTATGCCTTGATATTATGTGATTTGAACAAACTGGAGAGTATAAGTCTAGATAAAACATATGGCCTACAATCAGATTGTAGATATTGGATTTTAATTAATGTAAGGTGGGAATGCCAAACTACTACCATCAAGAGTGAGACACATTTTCGCCACCTTTTACATAGGGTTGTAATAATTTTATCGACCCCCAATTAGGACACCCAGTCGCCTAGATAAAGGATCCACCCGGTACTCACAGTACACGGGTGAATACCAGCCCTATATAAAAACGGTTGAAAAAGCGGGTTAATGAAATGAGAGCCTAATTTCACAATCTAAGAAGCAACATTTATTCTTTGTAGGTGTCTTCATATATACCCGGTACCTTGGAGTTGAAAAATATAATAAAATATCTAGTTTAATAAGATTTAAAAGTGAAATCGACAGCGTTCTAGGGACGCCATCTTGTCTTTTTGCATTCTCGCCCATTTCACCAACTCTGTGCCTATATGGGTAGCCATTTGATACTGGAGCCACGGTTTCTAGTTCATGTTCCATACTAAACCTATTTTCGCCCGTATTTACACTACGTTGTCGTTCACCACTGTGCTACATGTACTGGGTGAATCTTTTATCTACCAGTCCACTTGATGCAGACAGTCGACACAGCTCTATCTTGCTTGCTGAGGTTAGTGCACTTGTATCGTGAATGGGGTGTGCACAATGAAAAGAAAACATTGTCGCAAAGAGTGGGACTCGAATCCGTGCTTCTGCCATTCCGGAGCTGGCGTCACAACCGTTAGGCTACCTAATGAACTCAACCTACCCCACCTACCTGTGCACGTGGCAGTTCACTTGAATAGGTCAGTGCAGCTAAGTACGTTGTCTTAGCCCCCCTGGAATTTGTGTGTGTAAATGAATTGCAACACTGACAAAACTAATGAGAGGGGCAGCAGGCGAGCGACCGCTCTCCCCAAGCATATTCTTCAAAAGTGGAACCTTGTCAACAATTAAATTTTTTTTTTTTAGTTCCCTTCTTTGATAAAAGTCAGATTCATTGTGCTTTGATTCTAAATACAAACTATATAGATGTGTGTAACATAATTATTTATGTAAATAGAAATATGCGGAGGAATTGTTTATTGTGTATGGAATATTATATCACGTGAATATTGCTGAATATGGGCAAATCTGGTGTGTCTACCGGTAAGACTGCGGGGTTGACTTGGATCTGTGGCACAACCACCCAGTCGCGGTACCACTCGCAGTTGTCTCAGCCCACTTTGCCTCAGGATTTTGACTTTTGTATTTATCGGTAAGGGACGTTTATCCCTGATAGCCATGGAGAGATAAAAATATATTCTCAACCCAACCTCTTATTCCAGGAGCTACGATATATAACTTCCCAGCGAGTGGCGTGTCAAGCCCCGCGCAGGGGGTGGAACGGTGCATGGAGGGCACCCCCCCCCCCCTACCCCCACCCCAGGGGGGGGGGGGAGGAGGAGCACTACAGAGCTTATTACAGGCGATAAGGGGCTTATCACTATCCATATATATATATATATATATATATATATATATATATACATATATATATATATATATGTAAATACATATAATATGCAGTTGATTAGACAGTATACAAAAACAACTAGATTTATATCTCTGGAATGTCTCCAGGTTTCTAATATATATATATATATATATATATATATATATATATATATATATATATATATAATATATGCATGTACACGAAACTATGGATGGCGTATCACTGCCTCCCTCCTCTGCATGCGCACCGAACTAGCTCCATCTCTTGCGGCATAACAAAATATGCACTGTCATGCTTTCGTGACGTCCTTTTCCTTGCAACATACATCACAACGAGGCAGCGAACCATGCAGTGGCGCCACCTGACGGGGAACACAAGATAACACTCGCCACCGACACACAATTAATGTTGCTCGACCCTGAGGGCCATCTCAGCTATCTATATACAATAGACTATTTCCACTTCCGACCTGCCCTCTGACGACAGTCACAGAGCTGATGTTATGGGTAACAGCTCCCTGTGCAGTATGCCCTGTGGAAAAAGGTCTTACATACGAGTTCTACCCCCCAACCACCCTTCTGATGGTAATACAGGACGAATGTTACGGGTAGTAGCTCACTGTGCAGCATGCTCTGTGGAAAAGGTTTTATAGATGATTTCCACTCCCAACGACCTCTCTGTTGATTGTTTTTGTTTTACGTTCTAGCAACATCTAAGGTCATATATGGACGGGCCAACCTTCCGATGTTGTGGATAGCAGGTCACTGTGTAGCATGCCTCGTGGAACAAGGTATTATAGAGGATTTCCACCACCAACCACCTCTCTGATGATAGCTACACTACTAAGGTTATGGGTAGCAGATCACCGTGTACCATGCTCCGTGGAAAAAGGTTCTCCTAACCACCTCTCTGTTGTTGTTTGTTGTTGTTTTACGTTCTAGCAACATCTAAGGTCATATCAAGGCGGACCACCCCTCTTACGGTAGTCACTGGACTAATGTTATGGGTATCAGCTCATCGTGTAGCATGCTCTGTGAAAAAGGTTTAATAGACGATTTCCACCTCCCTCTCACTTCTGACAACAGCGACAGAAGTAATGCTGTGGGTGGCAGCTCAGTGTACAACATGGTCTCATAGTTATAGACGATTTTCAACTCCGGCGTACCCTCTTGCAATCTAATGGTCCCTGGCCTTATATCCTGGTGTCCTGTTCTCGTACAACAGGGGGTTTGTTTGTTTGTTTGTTGTTGTTTTACGTCCTAGCAACATCTAAGGTCATATCAGGACGGGCAGGGGGAGATGTGGGGACTTAAAGCTGCATAGTCCGATGAAGTATCAAATTTTCAGAACCAAAACAATGATCTAAATTTGATTCTCTATATCGAACTTAGATACTGATGCCCGTATTGAACATTTGTTTCTGCATAAAAGGGAATAATATTAATACTGAGTCGATTTAATACAACCTATTACTGCATAATCCTATGTTGTCAGAGTTTTGGCGTGCTTGCGAAAACTAATTTGATATGCTGGGGCACTTTAAATATCTCAAAACTTAGCCATTGAACATAAAATTTACTTCAAACCAAAGTAAAGTATATAATAATGACCAATCTGATATATTTGCCTCAGATAAATGGCCGAAAATCAAAACCATCTTTAATTGGTAACCGACTGGTTTTTCCTTCCCCAAAGAAATCAACCTTTATTGACTTTCACGTGACCACGACGTGTGGACATGCTATTTGGCGTCGTCACGTGATAACTTATCACATACCCCGTGCAGGGGTTGCCTTTAAGTTAATTGGACCCATACTCCCAGTTTGGCCCCACGCCTAAGATGACGTAGCGCTAGAAATCCCCCCAAAAGAAAGATAATATATTTCCAACGATGCCGTTCACTTACATTTTGAACGTCTTAAAAGAAAAGAAAATCCCTCTAAAAAGAAATATAATTTGTTTCCAACAATGTCTTTCACTTAAATTTGGAATATCTTTAAAAAAGAAGAAATTCCTAAAAAAAAAAAAAAAAGTAAATTTATTTCCAACAATGCCTTTCACTTACATTTGGAATGTTTAAAAAATATAGGAAGACATTCCTTTAAAAAATAGAAGAAAGTATTTCCAACAATGCTGATCACTTACATTTTGAATGTTCTTTTCTAACCCCCCCCCCCCCCCCAATAGATTTAACATCTTTAATAAATCATTTCACAAAAAACAGGTTGGTTGTGAACCTGAAGACCCCGCTAAAAAAAGAAGAACAAATCTCCCAGTTGGGCCCCGCAGCTCTAAAGGCCAGTCCTGATCCCGTGACAACCCAGCAATCACACAGCTGTGAGTAGTGGTGAGAGTGGGTCGGGGTCGGGGGAAATTGTCGCCAGGTGCTCTACATGAATATTGGAAAGAAAGCAACCGCCACCTCTCTAACAAGACGGGATGGCTGAATGAGTTGAGCGTCCGTTTCCTGTTTTGGTAGATAGCTGGTCGAGTCAAACCAATGACTTAAAAATTGATACTTGTCGGTTCCTAGCCAGGCGCTCAGCATTATTACGATAGGGCAGGGACTGGTTGGTTCGGTGTCAGGATAATGTGACTGAGTGGGATATTAGGTCATGGGTGTTGGAGGCCTGGTCTCCTGGTGGGGCAGCACTATAACGTCACCATGAGTGCTCAAAACAATCGGTCTGTGCAACTTTTGGTGCTCATTGCCAAAATAAGGTATGATCAGCAAACAATGATATATTGTAAAATCAAATGAGTATCCTCCCATCTGCGTGTACAAAAAAGATCTCCATAATATGTGCGAAGCCTGATAGCTCCCTCCTATATGTTTATATTGTTTATACCATCTCAACGTCTCATCCATGAATGATTTCAGATGCACTATTACTGTTAAGGCCGGAAGACCAGCATTTCGGTGTTGAAAAAAGATGTTAGTTCGTTGTTGGAGTTTTACGTCATGACAACATCTAAGGTCATATCAGGATGGGTACTGACTTGTGACAGTACACACTTTATAGTGCTGCCCCACTGGGAGTCCAGGCCACCAGCACTATGACCTGACATCCCACTCAGTCACATTATCCTGACACTGAGCCAACCAGTCCTTGCCCTATTCTAATAATGGCGAGCGCCTGGCTAGCAAGCGACAGGCATATATTTTAACGTCATTGGTTTGACTCGACCAGGGTTCGAACCTGTGGGTTCGAATCCCACGATCTACCAAAACGGGAGACAGAGAAACAAAAGATGTTATTCAACTCGAATATTTAAACAATTTTGAGAAGAAAAAAAAAAGAAAAATTTGAGGGTATTCAGGTAGTTGGCCATCCTAGGCCCAGCCCAGTTCCTCTTTTGGTCTAAACGAGCTCTTCCTGACAGGGCCATTAGTCGCTGAGGAAGGTCTTCCAGGCCACAACTTCTCAGCACTGCCTCCTGGAGCACCTTTCAAGATGACGGAAAGTCGTCTGCTCTAAAGGTCATCAGCAGCGTTCCCGTTAACAGGGATAGACAGGATCACGGTTCTGACTACGCATGCGCTGAAAATGGCGTTGGCAGCAAAGCAAATGTGAATGGCCATTGAGTTTGTCGATATGCATAGGGAAAAACTTCGATTTTATTCAAAATGAATAGAAATACATAACAGTTTGGCAAAAACATGTATGCACACATGCAATATAATCATCTGATGAATATAGCTAAGTCAAAACTAGCCATAGTTAAACATTTTGAGCTAAGAAACATACAATTCCACACAAAACAATCAGTGATATCCACATCACCATTATTAATTCTTGTTCTAAATATTAAAATGCCAAATGTGTCAACATACACTTGTTTCTGATAAATATATAACCAATATCTGATTAACCCTACTCATTTTCTAGTTCTACATATGTAATTAACCATAGGATATGAATAAAAACATTAATAAAATAAGTAAAACTTACTCTGGCTATGGCTCTAACACTAGTCTGAGGGCCCAGATTTGTCTAAATGTAAATGCACAGGGCATAAGATGTGATTATTATATTGATGTAAATGCAATGCTGGATAAAAGATTAATATCTTAATCTATTATATATATTTAGTTGGTGTTCTATGTTTCAAACAAGAGCTGAGATGAGCTGAAACTAGCACATTTCATAGCTCCAACCAGTGTATTAGCATGTGCCATGTGCTTCTCGCGTGTTTGTTTTGCTCTGACGCATCCTACAATGCACTGCGCCACTGGAACGGTGATGTAGTCTATTGCACCCACATGATCGAACCCCGCACACGCGCTGCTCAACAACGTCACTTCTGGTTTGGCCAGTTGACCACTGGTTCCAGCGACACGAGGGGAGGGGGATGGGATCGGGAGGAGAAGGGGATGGGGAGGGGGATGGGGAGGGGAGTGAGAGGGGTGGGGTGGAGTGGGGGTGCAAGGGGTGGGGAGGGGGAAGGGTGGGGAAGGGAGGAGGAGGAGGGGATGGGAACAGGGAGGGGAGGGTGAAGGGGAGGGGAGAGGGAGGGGGAGGAGGTGGTCAATCAATCAATAGTTCCGTCCTCTAGTCGAGGGTTGGATGCAATGGTTCTCCACTTGTCCCGATGGTGTGCTGTTCTGATAGACTGTGAATAATTCAAGCCTGTCCACTGTGAAATATTTGTAAACCATGATGTTCTTGGTCTCCCTCTCCCTCTGCTGCCATTCACCTTCCCTTCCAACAATGTACGGTATATTGAACTCTGACGAAGGATGTGGCCAAAATAAATAAGTTTCTTTGTCTGTATAGTGGCAAACAAGCTTTGTCTGTATAGTGGCAAACAAGGAGGTGGTAACTATACAGTATTGTTCTGGAACTGTAAGTTTCATTTGACACAATAACCTACGTGTTGGCCAAGTGGTTTAATTGTTTGTTTGTTGGGGCTTACATCCTAGCAATATCTATGGTCATATCACCTTAGATGTTGCCAGGACGTAAAACTCCAACAACCAATCTATTGTTGTTTGTTTGCTTGTTGTTGTTTTACGTCCTAGCAACATCCACGGTCATATCACGACGAGGCAACATCTATGTATATCATATCAGGATGGGTACCGACTTGTGACAGTACGCCCGTCCTGATATGACCTTAGATGTTGCTAGGACGTAAAACAACAACAAACAAACAAACATTATAGTGCTGCGCCAGTGGGGCACCAGGCCAGTGGCACAATGACCCTATTTCCCACTCAGTCCCATTATCCTGGTACTGAGGAGGTAACCAGTTCTTTCCCTATCCTAGTAATATTGAGTGTCATGTGCTCGGTAGTGACAAGTATCAACTTAGTAGGTCATTGATTTGACTTGGCTGGGGTTGGAACTCTCGACCTTCCGCGTGGAAAGCCTGTGCTTTACCAATTCGGCCACCGCGTCAAGTGAGAGAGAGAGAGAGAGAAGAGAGAGAGAGAGAGAGAGAGAGAGAGAAAGAAAGAGCCAGAGCGAACGAGAGAGAGAACATCGGAGAATCTGATTGGGTAATGAGGGTAGGAAGTGGAAAGTGATGCATTATGGGTCAGATGACACGCTGGCATCGGCGTATCGGAGTAGAGCGCGCTGGTTGCTAGTGATCTGATGTTAGTGACAGATCGATGGGTGAACATAGGGCGGACAGTGTGGCGTAGAGGTGGTGTGGGGTGTGGGTTGTGGGGTGTGGGTTGTGGGTTGTGGGGTGTTGGATCTGGGGTGTGGGCGTGGGGTGTGGGGTGTGGGATGTGGGGTGTGGGCATGGGGTGTGGGGTGTGGGGTGTAGGGTGTGGGGGGTGGGGTGTGGGCATGGGGTGTGGGGTGAGGGGTAGGAGTGTGGGGTGTGGAGTGTGGAGTGTGTGGGGTGTTGGATGTAGGGTGTGGGGTGTGG
Organism: Branchipolynoe longqiensis; assembly: GCA_030323885.1. Lineage (NCBI taxonomy): Eukaryota > Metazoa > Annelida > Polychaeta > Phyllodocida > Polynoidae > Branchipolynoe > Branchipolynoe longqiensis. The sequence goes on from CM059187.1 coordinate 146,232,692, forward strand.
GGTGATGGGCATGGGGTGTGCGGTGTGAGGTGTGGGGTGTGGGGGTGTGGGATATGGGATGTGGGGTGTGGGGTGAGAGCTGTGGAGTGTGGGGTGTGGGGTGTTGGATGTAGGGTGTGGGATGTTGGATGTGGGGTGGGGGTGTGGGGGTGAGGGGTGTGGGGTGTTGGATGTAGGGTGTGGGGTGTTGGATGTAGGGTGTGGGGTGTTGGATGTGGGTGTGGGGATAGGGGTGAGGAGTGTGGGGTGTTGGATGTGGTGTGTGGGGTGTTGGATGTGGGGTGTGGGTGTGGGGTGTGGGGTGAGGAGAGTGGGGTATGGGGTGTGGGGTGTGGGGTGTGGGGTACGGGGTGTGGGGTGTGGGGGTGTGGGGTGAGGGGTGAGGAGTGTGGGATGCGGGTGTGGGGTGAGGCTGTGGGGTGAGGGATGTGTGGTGTGGGGTGTCGGGTGCTGGATGTGGGGTGTGGGGTGAGGAGTGTGGGTGTGGGGTGTTGGATGTGGGGTGTGGGGTGTGGGGTGTGGGGTGTGGGGTGAGGAGTGTGCGTGTGGGGTGTTGGATGTGGGGTGTGGGGTGAGGAGTGTGGGGTGTGGGGTGAGGAGTGTGGGGTGTGGGGTGTGGGGTGAGGAGTGTGGGGTATGGGGTGTGGGGTGTGGGGTAGTTACTCCCACAGCCCTGTCTCTGTGACAGGGCTGCTAAACAACCCATGAGCAAAAAAGTGTCCGAAGGCTGGGTTATGGATGGACATGACCACATGATTTTAAATCTAATAATATGCTAAATATAATGTTCTGATACATATTTATTGTAGCCTGCTACTTTTAGGGTGAATAATTGATTACATCATTTTAAATTGTTGAATAGAACGCATTGAGTGACCGCCATTTTGTTTGCGTGTGCATTCTCTCTCATTTCATCAACTCTACTTCAATATGATGCTGGACCAAGTAGTCCCATTTCTTACTTCCGGTAGATTCACCCCCAAGGCCGTTCTTACTTGGACTTGGAAATGGTTGTCATTCATCATTAATACTATTCAGCCCAAGGTAGGGGTGAATATTCTATCTAGGTGTTGGGTGTGACATGGGAGAGGGCAACGAGGCGGAGAGGGCAACGAGTCGAAGGGAGCAGAAGGGAAGGTGGGTGTGTGGATGAGTGGGGTTGGGGGGTTGGGGGGGTGACCAGAGGAAGCTTAGGTCCTAATGTCCTTTGGCAATCAATCGATCACTACGAGGTGAATAAAACCAAAAGGAACGAGAAAAGAAAGAAGGCACGGCCATAAAGATCTTCACCACCCGGCCACTAAACCGATCATTGCTTGCTGTCCTTTGTAACGCCATGTAGGTCAAGCAATGCCGATTTATTAATTGATAGATTTATAGTTTGCGTGTTGGGAACACCTGAGGTTACATCAGGATCGGTACCGACTTATCACAGCATGCCCACCCCCTCCCTTGGTGGCCTTATAGTGTTGCTCACTTGGGATACCATGCTGCTGGCACCATAATTCGATATTCCAGCAGTTATTTTGTTCTGTCACTGAGCCAAGCATTCCTTGTCCTGTCATAGTGAGGCATAATCGATTAACACAACCTGGGCGACTCGGGTCACCCAAGTCATCAGAATTTCAAATCGAACACCGCGAGTGGAGTCGAGAAATACATGTGCTGTGTGCAAAACGACCCAACCCCAGTAACCTACCTCTTGGCTGGGGGTGGCTAGGAGCGATGACGTCACATTTGTGCTGGTACCATTCTGTAGCAGTACAAGTCCTATGTGTTTTTTTTAATTTTTGGATTAAGCCACCATTTTTTCCAATGAGCGTGTTGGAGAGTGTTCGATTATGCAACCCGAGGATGTAGAGTCTGCGCATGCGCCAAAAGGTGACTCGGGTGACCTGAGTAGATTAATCGATTACACCCCAAGATGCGTAACCGGCCTAGGGCTGCTGGCACCCTGAGTAACCTGCATTTTTCTAATGGTATATTAGTAGTTCTGTCACAAAGGGCGTAATCGATTAATGAACTCGGGTCACCCGAGCCACCTTTTGGATTTAAAAGGATTTTATGATGGCTTAGCTTAGTTATTTTTCCATTTCATTAATCTAGGTTATTACCAAAAAAAAACATGTATGACTGTTACTGGTAGCTGTTATCCTGCAGGGTCGTTTTGCACACGGCACGTGTATTTGTCGACTCCACTTGTGATGTTCCATTTGAAATTCTGACAATTCTGGTCACCCGAATCGCCCGGGTCGTGTTTAATGATTACGGCCAAAGACAATGCTGTTCATCATCATCATCATCATCATCATCATGCTGTCGGTCGCAATGCGACAAAGACTGCTTTCAAACATTTCATGAAAGCTGCCTGCAAAAGTGTTGAAGTGCTGCTGGCTTTTGCAAGTTCCCAGCGGCACTCTCTCGGGGAGCAAATAGAGGTTTCACACCGGCAAGAACATGTCCAGACAGGCGCAAAATTATTTGTCCCTGCAGTGGCTGGTCGGGAGATGTTGGGAGTTCCATACACCAACCGCCCATAATGCTGCCACAGTGACATGGTTTTCTGCTCCCTTAGCCTTCGGTTGTGTCAAGAACCTGTACCACAAGGCAGTGGTTTACAACTCTGCAGAGTAGGGGCGTCAAACTCCCTGAGGTATTGCAATACTTGCAATACCTCCATACCACAATGCTGTTAGAGTAACTAGATACAGCCCTGATGCTAAGACTTGACACGGGAACGACAGATCATGGCTAGTCTAGAATGGATCTGCTGTGTGTTGATGTGGGTGAGGGGGAGTTGGCAGGTCACTGGCGACTCATAGGGTCGTCCGGACAGTTCTTGGTCTAATGGTAGTGTCTATATCCGGTGTGCGAGGTGTTGGGTTCGAATCCCAGTTGAATCAAACTGTAACCACTTGGGATGGCCGAATGAGCTGAGCAAATGCTTCCGGTTTGACAGGTCATGGAATTCAAACGAATGACATTGTGTTTTGATACTTGTCACTATATTTATGGTTAAATTTGCATAGTCCGATGGTTTTGGGTTCATGTCATTTTCTGAGATAAATGTATTAGGTTGATGACTACAATTTGAAGTAACTTGTGTTTTAAAGGGCGAACTTTTGTGATATTTAAAGTGCAAACATGCAAAATTAATTCTGGCAAGCACACCAAAACTCTGTCACTATAGGCTTCTGCAGTAACACTAACATGTTCTATTAAATTGATTCAGTGTACCCTTCTATGTGATGACACACTCTTAATAATTGCAACAGTGGTTAATAGACTTTTAAAATTGAATTGAGAGCATTCCGTGGCCACAATTTAAAAAAAGATTCTTTCCCATTTCATCAACACTACTACAATACTGATAAATATTGTGTGCTGGAAGCACCAACTCCACAGCTTCTTTAAAGCTGCATAGTCCGATGAAAACATCGAATTTTCAAAACAAAAACAATTATCTAGATTTGATTCTACATATTTAACTTAGATACTGGTGCACTTATTAAGCATTTCTTGTCACAGAGAAGGGAATACTGATGCAATTTATTCAAACCTTTTACTGTAGAAGCCTATGGTGTCAGGATTTTGGCATGCTTGCCACAATTTATTTGACATATTTGCACTTAAAATACTTCAAAAGTTAACCACTTAAAATAAAAGTTACTTCAAATAGATTATAATGATCAACCTAATATATTTACCTCAGAGATGACGTCAGAGACAAAGGGTGCCGCCGGTTCAGGACCTTGGACGGTGAATAAAGCATTCAGTATCCAATAGTCAATGTGTTCAGACGTCGTACTTTCACAAGGGGGGGGTGATTAGAGGAAGCTTAGGTCCTAAGGTCATTTGGCGATCAAACGATCACTAAGAGGTGAATAAAACCAAAAGGAACGAGAAAAGAAAGTAGGCACGGTCATAAAGATCTTCACAACCCGGCCACTAAACCGATCATTGCTTGCTGTCCTTTGTAAAGCCATGTAGGTCAAGTAATGCCAATTTATTAATTGATTTATTTATAGTTTGCGTGTTGGCAACATCTGAGGTTACATCATGATCGGTACCAAAACCAAACACTAGAAAATGTAGGCCATTACAAATATTTAGGCCTTGAGTTGGACAGCCAACTAAACTACAACCTATGTATAAACAAAATTGTCCAAAAGGTAAACCACAAACTGTGGCTATTTGCAAAGCTAAGAGACTACATGACACAAGAAATGTCAATAAAAGTCTTCAAGGGCATGGTGCTCCCCTATTTTGACTATGGAGATGTAAACTACATGGGTGCGAAAAAAGAACTTCTAAAAAAACTGCAAACACTACAGAACAGAGCCCTGAAAATCTGCCTCAGAGTAGACAAGCTGCACCACACCTATGACATACACAAAAGAACCAAAGTAAAATTGCTAGAAAATAGGAGAATAATTCATCTGAAAACATTAGCAGACAGCTATAGTCAAGACAATGAACTCCTAACAAAACCACAAAGGGCTACTAGAGCAAATAATGTGCCACTACTAAAGCAGACCAGAAGCCAAATAAAAGCTCATGAGAGAAGCACGCTGGAAATGGCTGCCAAGGTGTGGAATACCCAAACAGTAAAGGAACGACAAATTCCTGACCTAAAAACATACAAAAAAATATCTGTGCAAAATAAGGCTAGGAAACCCCCACTAAGCTGCACTGCAAAGGGGCATGGGATATGTCACGGACCACCAGCAGGACGCCCAATGGAAGGTAACCATGCCAAAAGTAGCCAGATAGCACACTACACAGCTATCTACAAGCCTATGATATGTAAATAGGAGTAGGCTAGTCTAGTAGTAAGAGTAGAAAAAATAAAAACACATATATGCCAAGAAAATCCAAAAAAGATTAACATAGACTACTAACCAGACGAACCAACTATCTATCTGCTGCTGAAATACAGGCAATCAAATACCTTATCAGCAGGTACTGTGTGATAAGATAACACCAACACTACAGCTGGCCAGCATTGAAAACAAGCCTGAATACCCAGGTTTATATGGTATGGACAGTATAAATACAGCCTCAATAAAAAAAAAACCCAAAACCAACTCAAAAGCACCGGACTACGCAACTTTAAAGTCGGCCTGTATACCTTGCTGGGAAAACAAACAAATCCAGAATAGTTCTAATTTGTGCCACAGGGTGGTGCATGCTTAGTCCTGAACTTTTCCACTTGGTGGTGTCAAGTGACCTAGATTGGTAATGTGACAGCTGCTGTTGTGAGAATGGCTGGGTGAGTGGAGAGAAGGGAGAGTAAAACTGATGTATTTTCAATTTTTCTTTTAGAGTAGTTCAAAAAGGAAATATATTTGGTTTAATGTAAAATATATGTTAGTACAATTACATTGCATAATTCAATGAGAAACACATATATATGAACAAGTTTTGTTGTTGTTATATGTAAAAAGGTTTGGGACTGTATGGGGTTTGAACCCACAAGACCAAACAACTTCAGATTACAAGTTCACCACCTTAACCACTAGGCCACATAGACCACACATAGCTATTTGTGTCAGTTCAGGCTATTTGTGTATAGGACGTCATATATACAAGGTGTATGTGTGTATGTATATATATTTGAGATATGTGCATTTGAAAGTTGTTGACCTTCAGATCTTTTGTATTACTATTAACTAATGCAGCAGCCATTCCATGCTGGCCACATCAGCCGGGCCTGAGCATTAATAGTTCGAGGGGATCCGTCACAAATACACCGGTTTCCGGTTTTAATGCTCTGATGGCAGCAGCCGTTCTGGGTGTGCCTATGTGTTATCGTTTCGACAGATTTCACATTAAAGCAAATATATTTCCTGTATGAACTACTCACCCCCCCCCCCCCCCGACCCTGACCTCAGCACTGACCCACTTCTCACCCAGCCTCAGCACCACTAACCCCACTACCCACTGACCTCAGCACTCTCCCTGGCCCAGTTCAGGTGCAGTGAGTCTACAACTCCCCCCCCCCCCCCCCCCCCGACACGTATCTGGTTATATAAACATAAAAACTAAGCAGAGTTGTGCTTGGAGAGCATTTGTTGGAGTACGGTTCCCATCGCCACAAGGTATTCCGGGCCACTTTAATTAAAGTAATTCTAGACAAATGGCCACCTGTTGTGCTTGTATCATTTCTGAGCACCAGGGCTAAGCTTAGCCGTTCATCTCGGTTATTGGTTATCTGATTATGTGACGTCATTGCCAATGACAGGTGCAAACAATGTTATATACAGTAAGACTTCTCTAAATCGACTGTCCTTGCGACCCACTTTAACGCGTCCATTTAGGGAGGTGGTCGGTTTAGGGAGTTAGAATATGGTTACAATGATATTGTTGGGACCCAAATAAAGCGATCGATATAGGGGAGTGATCGATCAGTGGAGGTGGTCGGATAGGGAGCTTTTACTGTATAACTGTTGCCCAGGTGTGGGTAACATATTCATTTGCAGGGGCCTAGCTTCTTTTTTTTCCCAGACGCTACGCAGATGGAATAAAATGCTACCGGAATAAAACGGGAAGGTTGGTTGGTTGTTGGAGTTTTACATCCTGGCAACATCTAAGGTGATATCAGGATGGATACCAACTTGTGACAGTGTGCACTCATAATGATTTTATAGTGCTGCCCCACTGGGAAATCAGGCTGCTGCCACCATGACCCAATATCCCACCCAGTCACATTATCACTGACATTGAGCTAACCAGTCCTTGTCCTATCCTATTAATACTGAGCGGCATGCTAGGAAGCGACAAGTATAAATTTTATAAGTCATTAATTTTACTCGACCGGGAACACACTCCCGATCTCCCGCAAGCATCAAATATCTCAGAGGTTAACCATTTAAAATAAAAGTGACTTCAAATTTATGTAAGGTAGCTTATAGCAAACAATCAAATAGGTTTATCTCAGAAAATAACAGAAACTAAAAACTGGAAGATCGGGCCACCAGCACCATGACCTTATATCCCACTCAGTCACATTATCCTGACACTGAGCCAACCAGTCCTTGTCCTATCCTATCAATGCTGAATTCCAGGCTAGGTATACATTTTTAGGACATTGGTTTGACCCGGGGGGACTTCGAACTCCCGACCTTGCGCACGGGAAGCCTGCGCTCTACCGATTCGGCCACCACTTCCGGTCCCCGATATAGCGTCACTTACCTGATTCCTACCTCCGTTCGATATTGGGAGAATACCGGACGCTGCTCAGACTTGGGATTTAGTGTCGGATTAAATCAGATTGATCCCTTCTTAATATACACACAGAGGCTTTGTGGGGAGATCCGATATCTTTAATATCAGGCACACCAGGCCGAGAACCATCTCTGTAAATGTCATTAAGGTATAAGCTCAGGTTCAGAACCATTTTTTGTTGTTGTTGTAAATATAGTTTATTAATTAAATAAAGTGGTTTTTTTTTGTCAGCGCTGTGGCACTGGTCTTCCAACCATTTGACAATAGAGTTATTAAATTGCATAGTTCGATGGTTTTGAGTCTTTCTCATTTTCTGGGATAAACATATTAGGTTGATCGTTAAAATCTATCTTAATTTAGTTTGAAGTAACTTTTATTTTAAATGGCTAACTTTTAAGATATTTGAAGTGCAAACATGCAAAATTCATTTTGGCAAGCATGCCAAAACTATGACCTAATATGCTTCTGCAGAAACAGATTATATTAAATTGTATCTATTCAATTGTATCAGTGTTCCCTTCTATGTGGTGACAAATGTTTAATAAGTGCACCAGTATACAAGTTAGATATGTACAATCAAATCTAGATAATTGCTTTGGTTTGGAAATTTGATATTTTCATTGGACTATGCAACTTTAATAATACATATGCATATACAGTAAAACCTCTCTATAGACCCTCAAGATTGGCACTCCCATCGTCGCTTTTTAGGCCAAATAACATGTACGGTATTATACTCTCTAAACGACACGGCCTAAATGATACTAAGTCGTCCCACAGACGGTCGATTTAGAGAGGTTTTACTGTATATATATATTTGTTGTCTGATATTGTCATCAACAGCTAGCTCAAGTCAGCCGAAAAAACAATATTAATCATCCCAAGAATTACATATGGCATAGTTTGAAAATTCACATAGGAGATAATAATTGTTGTAGTATGCATACGTGTGTATTCACTAGATCATTACGTTACACAGTGATTAGATATGGCGTCCCTTTGCAGGTTTCTAAACATGTAGTGTCAATTGCCTAATTGTCATGTTGTTGGGGAAAACATCTTCAAATTCACTGTTCGTAGAATGTTTGGTTTAGTCTGTCAGATAGAGTATGGTTAGGTGCATGGTTATGTTTAATAGGTTAATACTTGGAGTGCCTTTGACTACATGAAGTAGTTTGGATAAGTAGGTTGTTAGTAATGATGGGAGAAATTATGTTTGGAGGACAACATTTACTGGCATTGAGGAACTCAGACTTTGATAACGATGATATTTGTTGTTGTTCAATTCAAGTTCTTTTTAATTTCTTTTCAATTTTGGAGGTTACCCAGACGGGATATGCTGAATGAGTTGAGCGTCCGCCTCTCGTTTTGGTAGGTTGTCGGATTCCAGCTCCCACGTATGCCGAGTCAAAAAACCAATGACTTAAATAAAATGTATGCTTGTTGCTACCTAGCCTGGCATTCAGCATTACTAGGATAGGGCAATGATCAGTGGATTTAGTAATCGTCCGTGATCGCAATTTTCCCTGCTTAATCAATAAATTCAACAAAATAAAAAAGACAAAAGAATATTTATTCCTTTTCAATGATGCAGCCCCCAAAATTTGAGAGCATGAGGAGCTACTGGTAAGCCATGAACGTATCTCAGTGTCTGCACTCAGTAAGATGCTGCCACCTGGTGGTTCAAAGGAAAACTAATCACTTATGACGCAGCCACCTGGTAATTGAATTTTCTCCAGTTCTTAGCTAATCTCAGAGGTGCTGAAAGGTAGTTCTAAAATGGCTGCAGGCACATAACCTAATAGAGGTAACTGCAGCATAGTGACAACACACCGGAAGCGCGGCCATCTTTGAAATACTGAATGAGCAAACAGGACGCCACAAAATGATTCAATTGGTGTTGCTACTCTTTGACTTTTAGACAGGTGGAATTTGATTCTGTTATTAATTCAATTTCGAGAGATCTATCAATCAAGAAATGGTTACAACAAGCCAATACAAGTTACTGATGGTCTATTATATTTGCATAACAATTATGGTCTATTACATTTGCATAATCCTTTGCTTTTTGTCACATTTTGCAGATTAAATGGAACTGGTATAGGCTGCTGAGATTGAAATTGTACTCTGAAAAATGCTCTACAAGCACATCTATTCAGTTTGTGTAACTGAATATGTGGTGGGATAGTGGCACAGTGCGACAACGGCTATTGTGTAAGTGCAACCTAAAGTGGTTCTCCGGTGTTCCCCGGTCTGTGGGAACCAACTTTGGTACAGTTGGGAACCAATTTTATATTAGGTCATCGAACCTGTGATGTCAGAGTGGTGTTCTCTGTGGCGGAGTGGTTAGAGTGTCTGACTTTTTTCTAGGTCGGACTCCTAATCTGAAGGTCCGTGGTTCGATTCCCTGTGCCCCCACCTCTGCCAATTTGGATTTCCACCGCTCTGTATAACTTACAGCGTCATCAAAGGCCAGTTGCTCTCATACCATGTCTATGTGGTGTGGGAGGTTAAAAATCCCTTGGGTCGGTAAAAGTGTAGGCTTGGGCTTTCTATCGACAAACTGTGTAATGGTGAAAACAAGCCTATTCAGGCTTATCCATGATAGGCAGTATACATCTTCAATAAATATATATATCATTCATATAGAATATTCTGAGTTCATTTGTCACTTTAATACTTCACGCTGACCAGTGTAACATACCATGGTAACCTTTCTAAAGAACTGACTAACTTTGTAGATATTGCAAATGAAATCATTGACCATAACTTATGCACCCACCAGTTGAAACCAAACATACTGCTATATTAACTCGCTATATTAACTAGGTCATGCTACCACCTTTCAGATGCAGATATGATGCTTTAATTGAATTAGGCAATTTTAGCATCCTGTTAATATTACTAAAACCAGAAGGCACTTAGAATTAATCAAACCTATTCACATATTGCTGAGGGATTTATTGTCAGAGCAGACAGCATTTTATGTGAGGAATAAATCATTAGGCTTCGATAATAACAGGTTCTATTAAATTGGTTCCCCATTCCCTTCTATGTGGCAACACATGCTTACTAAGTGCATCAGTGTCTAAGTTAGATATGTAGAATCAAATCAAGATAATTGTTTTGGTTTTGAAAATTTCATTTTGAGCATGCACAAAAATCGTTGGACGGATGGGCATAAGACGGCGTATGACGGTGTATGATGAGCATATACGGCGTATGCCCAACCTATGCCTAACCTATGCATAGCGTATGATGGCCTATGGGTCGAAAACCGCATACGCCGGCATACGCTAACGCCATACGCCATAGTGTGACAGCCCCATGAGAACTAAACCCACTGGCGACGTGTTCATGTACCATGAGCCTCAACGCGCCGGCAGCCGTGTACACTGCCAATGGCACTTACACTCCAGACACCGCTCCGACAAGACGAGCCGTTCGCCCCAATTTTGCCACCCACCCACCGGCATTAATGAGATTAGATTATAGGGTTCAGTGCCTGGTCCATTATCGACTCGAACTATCTACCTCTTAGCTATTGTACTCTCACTATTACAATTCAAACTCACTACTTAGATCATCATTACAATTGACTAGACTTTCTCTACTTAAAGTTGCAGAGTCCGATGGTTTTGAATTTCTGCCATTTTTCTGAGATAAATATATTTAATTGGTTGTTATAACCTACCTTACTTTAGTTTGAAGTAACTTTCATTTTGAATGGCTAACTTTTGAGATATTTGTAGTGCAAACATCCTAAATTGATTTTGGCAGCATGCCAAAACTCTCACCATAGGCTTATGCACTCACACGTTCTGTTAAATTGACTCAGTATGCCCTTCTATGTGGCAACACATGTTTAATAACTGCACCAATATCTAAGTTAGATATGTAGAATCAAATCTAGGTGAATGTTTTTGTTTTGAAAATTTGATGCTTCATCGGAATATGCACCTTTAACTGATTAGGCCAAACTTGCTTACATTGTTACATTATGAATAAAGGCCCAGTTTATAATAGTCCGTTTCCTCGTCGTGAATTGCCATACAGAATGACCTAATAAGTTGAGCACCTAATTTCCATGTCTCAGCTAATGGACAGCGGATGCTCACCTCATTCAGCCGAATCAAGACAGTGACTTACAAATTAATAAACCGCGTCCTTGCCCTATCTAGTCTGCACTGCTCTCTCAGCTCTCAGGCAAGGAACCGCATTGACAGGTAGGTAGGCGTAGGTGTGCTGATGACATCATGGATCCCAGGTGGTGTGAAGGGTAGCACAATGGCCCGGATTGGAAGAGATGTGGGTTCGATTACCGCTCTAGGCGCAATATTTCCCATTTTCATCACCCCCACAACATTGGTTGCGGGACCATCATCCTGTACAAGCTACATGCTGTATGGTTGACGGACCTACCTGTGTATGTATATAATGTATGTATGTAATTGTAAACATTAAATGACCAGTTAAAAGACGTACAATTCCAGGGGGACAAGTGTAGTAGTCTGCACTGACTTCTCAGGCCAGGAGTCGCGTAGACAGGTAGGCGTGGGTAGTGTGGTGATATTGCCTTAGCCCCTTTCCTCGACCCATCTTTCCTCGACCGAGCTTTCTAATTTAATGAGTGTCTTTTGGCACATAATTGATTGTCTGCTTTTACATGTAAAAGCGATGGTTTGAACAAAAAACAAACATTTCTCGCTGTGAATATGGCCTATGCTGCCGACATGGCGTAAAGCAACCACCAATCAATCAATCAATCAATCAACCCATCCCTACCACATCCACTAACAATGTAACATGATCCTTCCTCACCCACTCCTGCCCCTAAAAAAAAAACTCCCCCCATCCCTTTCCTTCCCACGTAGGTTTTGGGAGGGACCCCCTACCAGCCCTTTGTTTCTTCCCCCTTAGTGCGGCCATCTTTCAAGTCTTAACATTCCCCACCCCTTTAATCACAACAACTCAACACCCCTGAGCAATATTTCTCCCACATGGGGCCACCATTGGTGGCGCCCTTTTAGTGTTGCAGCTTTTTGCAACCTTCAGTCGTTATATATGACTGTAAACCCCCAACTCACTCACTCACTCACTCACTCACTCACTCACTTACTCACTCACTCACTCACTCACTTGTAGTTCCTTGTCGTGTTGTGAATTATGCAACATGTTCTTACCTAGATAAAAGATTCACCCGGTACTTGTAGTACACAGGTGAATGACAACGTAGTGTAAATACGGGCGAAAATAGCTTTAGTATGGGACAGGAACTAGAAACTGTGGTTCCAGGATCAAATGGCTACATATATAGGCACAGAGTTGGTAAAATGGGAGAGAATGCAACAAGACAAGATGGCAGCCATAGAACGCCGTCGATTTCACTTTTAAATCTTATTAAACTAGATATTTTATTATATTTTTCAACTCAAAGGTAGCGGGGAAATATGAAGACATATACAAAGAATAAATGTTGCTTCTTAGATTGTGAAATTAGGCTCACATTTCATTTCCCCGCTTTTTCGACTGTTTTTATATAGGGATGGTATTCACCTGTGTACTGCGAGTACCAGGTGAATCCTTTATCTAGTTCTTACCCTGCCGAGCAGCCAGAAGGGTGACAAGTACAGCGCCAGGTTGGGTAGGATGCAGAAGATGCCCACACTCAGGTCAGCCACCGCCAGGTTCGCCAGGAAGAAGTTGGTTGTCGTGCGCATCTTCTTGTGACGTAGTACCACAACAATCACCAGCAGGTTCCCTGAAGGACACAAACGGGCACATGGAGTCACCGTAAAAACTTATGTATAAGTTGATTTATGATAACTAAATAAATAATAAATTTAAAAAAAGGAAGTTTTCAGAAGCACCTCGATTTGTATGCGTGTTGTTTCCTACCAGCTGAAGGAAAGCTGTTCTGTTCTATACATGTACATATACATGTACATATACATGTATATATACATGTACATATATAACATGTCAGAATAGACACATGTGGCTCCATATGCTATGTATATAATAATATATATTCAAATATACATAGATATATAGTATATTGTTTATATATAAATATGTATATGTTTATATACACATATATGCATAACATGAAAAGGGGATGCTACAGTACAAACAAAGAAAACCTAGTTTTATTTAATAATGCTTCTACAGCACATTGATTTTTGTCATTGGCTATTGAACGTCAAACATATGATAAAAACACGGATGCTCTGCCGCTGTGAGCACCCTATGTAATTACAAACCTCTCCCCCTTCATTTCACCTGTGATGCAATCAGTCTAACCAATTTAACCATGTCTGGAAAGAGGAAGGAAAACTAGTCACAAGGATGAACAGTGAATAAGTTGTGCTTTATTGGCAGCAACTCCTGTCATCCCCCTTACATGTGACCTAGCACCTGTACTCCTCATATACTGCCCACACTATGTCTCATTGTCACTTTAACCGGTATACTGAAAACAGTGCCTACAGCCCATGGGACAGGAGTCCTATGGCTGTGTATACACTCAATTAGAATAGCTGAATTTGGATAGCATCAGACAGAGTGTCTGGGGTCCTGCTCTAGAGTAGGTCTGTCTCACTCAAGAGCCAGGATGAGAGTGATTTTCCTTCAGTGTGTCTGAGGCAAAATCTTGAATAATTAATTAGTTGAGACTAGTGTGTGGTCAGGATAGGCCAAGGGAGTCAGGTGACCGGACATTCCCCAGCCAGCCAATGAGACACTCCCCACAGACTGGGTGGGTGACCACCCCATTAGGGGCTGTCACTCAAACCAGCTGCAGGTGGTGTACTCTATACATATGCAAATTAGGCAGGTGGGTCAGTCGGTGGTCTTGGGTGGACAGGATCTTGCAACAGCTACAGATATTGTATATAGTAAAATCATTCTTTTCCTCTTTTGTATTCTTTATGAACACATAGAGAACATTTCAATCATCATGTACTGTTTCTTGCAAAGGAGCTCTTTTCATTAACTCCAAACATCATATATAACAGATAGTTTACATCATTCAGCATCATATACATTTCCATCAACTCCACTCATAATGTATAACATATAGTTTACCTCACTCAGCATCATGTACCATGGGAGTGGAATTCTATTAGTTTTAGTTACTTTTAGTTTACATAACATAAGTCCCACTCCGACATTCAAGAATAATAATGCTCTCTGCCAATATATAATTCTTAACCGAAAATCCGTATATTTTTACAATATGGTTATTCTGACATATTTCTTTGGAGGAAACCTGCTGCCGCCACATAGGCTACTCTTTCTGATAAGCAGAAAGGGGTCTTTTACATGCACTTTCCCACAGACAGAACAGCACATACCACAACCTTTGATGAACCAGTTGTGGACCATTGGTTGGAACGGAAAATAGCTCAAACTGCAATTGGGCCCACTGAGCATGACCAATAGGATGATCGACACCGTCACAGGTGGACACCAGCTGAGCTACGTCTCACTCCCAATACAAACAAAGGCGCAGGACAATAATAGTGGGATGAGTGATTATTCTCTATATATACAGTAAAACCTCTCTAATACCCCTGTCACACTATGACGTAACGAGCCAACGTGAGGCTAACGTGGTCATTTTTCGTCATTACGTTGGGTTACGTTATGATGACGTCAGAATGAAGTTAGAATGACGTCGAGCTACGTCACATTACGTCGTGTTACGTATGTAACGTAACATAACGTTCTTCTGGCAATGGAATAACGTTCATAACGTTCCGTTAGCGTAATGACGTTGTCCTCTCTTGTTGAATCACGGTATCACTACGCTTTACCGACATTACGCTCTCGTCCACTACGCTGCATCCACGTTCAACTTATGCCCAAATTTGCATACTACGCCGAGAAGTTCAACGTTCTTCACGTTCTCCCTACGCTGACGTCATTACGTCGTAGTGTGACAGGGCCATAAATCCACCGACCATAGGACCGACTTTAAATGGTCCATTTAGGGAGGTGGTAGGTTCAGGGAGTGTTTTAATTGTTACAATGATATTGTATGGGCGATCATTTGGGACCCAAATAAAGCGATCCTTATAGGGGAGTGGTCGATCTGTGGAGGTGGTCGGTTAGAGAGGTTTTACTGTATATGTATATATATGTATATTATGTATATATGCTTCCGACCGAGTGGCGAAAGCAGCCCGAGAAGAGAGGGATGGCGAGGTGCATGTTGGTTACCCCCCAACCCCCAACCCCATGAGACTGAGAGGGGGAGGAAGGAACCACTACAGAGCTCATTACATGCAATGAAGGGTTTATCACTATCCATATTATGTATACCGTATATGTCCCAATAGAAGCATGCTACTCAATAGAAGCACCCCCCCCCCCTTTCAAGATTGAAAGCACGCACAAATTTACGATAATATTCAGACTGAATGCACATAAAATAAGACAATCCCACTTTATTTCAGAGGCACAACAAAAACAAATCCATGAAATTCTTTAACTTTGAATCGACACGCATCCATGTGTCTGCACTCGCTCAGTGCGCATCTATTGATGAACATAGGTGGACTTATGATTTGGACGCTCGCCCCGAAATGGCAGAAATGTGGGTTCAAGGCCTGCTCCAGGCATATTTTTTTCCCCCAGTTTGTTTGCAATACCTCCATTGACTCTGAAGCCATGACCAGGATGCTGTACATGCTGTACAGTGCCGCACGGTGTCGAACCCTTTCTGTGTATGTAATGGTAGTGTGGTGCCTGAATATTATGAGCACTGCCAGTGTATACTGACAGTGCATCACATTTTGGTGAGATATCCTCACATACAACCAGTTAGAGATGATGTTTTTAGAAATGAGGGTGTGATGGCGTCATTCTGATTCCATCCGCAACTCATTATTATATTTTTGAAGGAAACTAGTTTTTACCAAAAGTTCATTTTCCATTTTTAACTTGAAAAGTCTTTTACTGTTGATTTCCTTTATCGTAGACCACTTTTTTTTGTAGGCTGTATTTATAGTGCCCATAGCATATAAGCCTGGTTATTCAGGCTTGTTTTCAATGCTGGCCAGCTGCAGTGTTGGTGTTATCTTATCACACAGTAGCTTGTGATTTGACCACATTTGTATGCTTTTTTGACGTACAATACTGTGCTCTATTTTACATGTTTGAAATGTAATTTTTTAGTCAGATTTGTTTAACCACTGTATGACCCCCAATAGCCGATGTTTACTTTTTGTGCCGGGGGTCATTAAACCAACAAACCAGCAAAACCTGAATATATGTAATGGTAGGTATGAGACTTATGATTCATGACAGGAGTGTAATGAGTTGCACACCCCCCCCCCCCCCCCCCCCCGCCAGGTGAAATGTCACACTCACACACACAGGTGCAATGTGCGCTAATCAAGCAATCGGGCCATCGCTTGGTCACGTGGTTAAATGCGACCTTGATGACGTCATAGAGTCCACGTAGAAACGAGAACTCGGCGTGTTCACCTATCCATACTTCACAACAGGTAGGCATAGGCGCATTGAATGCATTAGGGAGCCTGTATTGGTTATTGGTTGGAACACTCACCCTAGAATAGCAGCGGTGTGGGTTCGAATCCCGGTCTAGAATGCTCTTCCCATTTTGTTTCTAACACCTCTCATGGGAGGCGTCATAGATTTTACTATTGCAATATCTATTATTCATGCAACTATATATAATTTACATATATACAGTGAAACGCCATGATACTGCGATCGTTGGGGGTCCATGCAATGTCATTGCAAAAACAGTGGGGTTGCGTTAAACACTGTTAAATCGGGGTTCAGTTTACTGAATTATCTTTGAATAAAAAAATGCTGGGTCCAATGAATCATTATGTTACATCCAAGTTCGCTATAAATTGGGGCGCGTTATAATGAGGTTTCACTGTATACACGTAAAACCCAAATAAACAAACAAACAAATGTTTTCGAATGTTGGCAACATCTATGGTCATATCAGGACGGGTACCGACTTGTGACAGTGCACACTCATGGCAACTTTATAGTGCTGCCCTACTGGGAAATCAGGCTGTCAGCACCATGACCCGATATCCCACTCAGTCACATTATCCTGACACTGAGCTAACCAATCCTTGCCCTATGCTATTAATGCTGAGCACCAGGCTTGGAAGCGACAAGCATACATTTTATAAGTCATTGGTTTAACTCGACTGGGAACCGAACTCCCGATCTCCCACACACGAGGCCCGTGCTCTACCGATTCGGTGTCATGAACACATGCTGGATGACAACGTCAGTTTGTGTTTCCCCCTGCAGGGACCAGTGGACGGTCACTGTGCCTCCATAGATTGCCGGGCTGGAATCGGATGCGGCTGTCCACCCGGGTTTTGCGTGGAATGCCCACCCGCAGACGACAACAGAAACTTTCCCGCCATCCTGCTTAATGTGACGCGGCACTTGGTTTCACCGTCTGCGGTTTGTGCGATGTTTCCCACCACCGCCCAACTCGGCTGGTTAAAGGCCATCTCACATGACCGGCACTATGTCACACACAGACACACATACACTCAGACACATATACACACATAGACGCACACTCACACACACACACTCACACATATATACACACAAACACACACACAGCCACACATACACTCAGACACACATATATACACACATAGACACACACTCACACACATACACAGTCACACATATATACACACACAAACACACACATACACACATACACTCAGACACACATATATACACAGATAGACACACACTCACACACATGCACACACTCACATATATACACATACACACACAAACACACACAGACACACATGCACTCAGACACACATATGCACACATAGGCATGCACTCACACACATGCACACACTCACACATACACACTCACACATACACATGCACAAACACACACATACACACATACACACACGCACATACAAACACACACATATACACACATACGCACATACACACTCACACACCCACACACTCACACATACACATGCACACACATACACAAACGCATACACACATGCCCACACACAGATACATACACATGCACACACGCACACGGACACAAATACACTCACACACGCACACACACGCACACACATACAAACACGCACCAGACGCGGTAGCCGACTCGATAGAGCGCAGGCTTCCTGTGCGGAAGGTCGACAGTTCGAATCCCAGCCGAGTCAAACAATTACTTATAAAATTAGGACTTTTCGTTACCTAGCCTGGCGCTCAGCATTAATAGGACAGGGCAAGGACTGGTTAGCTCTCTATGTATCAGGATAATGTGACTGAGTGCAATATCAGGTCATGGTGGCGGTCGCTCCGGGTAAGTACTCTGGAGAAGCGTGTACTGCTAGGCGGTGTTCTGCAGATCGCATCTGGACACCGGTGAGTTGATTGTATCATCCACATCGAGGCTCCAACTCCAGCGCAATGATTGCACTGAGACCTGCTGACCCCTGAAGCATATCCCCCCCTTCTCGCTTCCTCTCACACGCCCCCCCCCCCCCCCCCCCCCCCACGTCTGACCTCAGGGAGGTGGTCGAGGTAGCGTCATCCTCTTCTCCCCTCCTCCCCTCGCCCCTCCCACCCTTCTTCCTCCCCTCCCACCTGCCTTCATGCTGCTGCTTCTTCTGCTCTTCCTGCTGATGTCAGATTGAATGGGACGAACAACCAAACAACAAACTCCATAGAATTTCCCTCTCCTTGAATAGACTGCCGCAGAGTCACCTGGAATGGTGGCAGAACCAGGTTGTTTTAACAAGATTCTGTATTGGCCATTCTAGGATGACTCGCTCTTTAATCTTAAAAGGTGAGGAGCCACCAGAATGCTTTGGCTGTCAGTGTTTATTGACAATGAAATGCATTTGATTGGAATGTAGTGATTTTGCATTGCACATACAACATTTTTAAGAAATGTGAAATCTGCAATACATTTAGTAAAAATGTGAAAGGTAAAGGAATCATTGAATTTCTAAAAACAGCCGGACTATATAGATATCTAGGTTTTGCACTTACACAAAGTTGTT
The DNA here is from genome assembly GCA_030323885.1 of Branchipolynoe longqiensis. Classification (NCBI taxonomy): domain Eukaryota; kingdom Metazoa; phylum Annelida; class Polychaeta; order Phyllodocida; family Polynoidae; genus Branchipolynoe; species Branchipolynoe longqiensis. The sequence continues at coordinate 146,251,984 of CM059187.1, forward strand.
CTCTTGCTTGAACAAATAATGATGAAGGATTAAAACCCTTAAATGATCCGAGCCTATTGTCATATGCCTTGTCCCTCTCGGTTGAGTGATATAGTCGAGAAGTAACAAACGTAAATAAAAAACCACACCTTGCCATGAATATGGCAATAGCTGCCCACATGGCGAAAAACCCCAAAGTCACTCACTAACTCACTCTAAAACCCCCAAGTCACTCACTAACTCACTCTAAAACCCCCCAAGTTACTCACTAACTCACTCTAAAACCCCCAAGTCACTCACTCACTCACTCACTCTAAACCCCCAAGTCACTCACTAACTCACTCTAAAATCCCAAATCACTCACTCACTCTGAAACCCCCAAGCCACTCACTAACTCACTCTAAAACCCCCAAGTCACTCACTAACTCACTCACTCATCCACTCACTCACTCACTCACTCACTCACTCACTCACTCACTCACTGATTCACTCACTCCTCTCACTCTCTTCATATTCCTCCTACACCTGCTCCCCATGATCTTCCTCCCTTCCTCTACCCCTCATTAGTCTCACCGTCCTCTCCATCCACCTCACACCCCCCCCCCCCCATCCCTCCATCTCCTCGTCCTGTGTCACCTGTCAAAAGTTGCGAAGACAGTGCCATTCTCTTCTCTCCCATCTCCCTCTCCCGTCTCTCTCCCCCCCCCCCCCTTCCTCTTCATGTCCCTACTCTTCTCTCCTCCTCCCGTCTCTTCCCTTTCCCTCTTCCTCTCTTCCTGCCTTCCCCTATCCTTCTCCCTCCACTCCCTCTCATTCTCATTCTTCCTCTCTCTCGTCCTCCATCTCTCCCCACTATTCTCCTTCCCTCTCCTCATTCTTCTATTCTCCTTCCCTCTCTCCATTCTTCTCCTCTCCTCCACTCTCCCTTTCCCTTTTCCTCTCCCTCTCCCTCTCCCTCTCCCTCTCTCTCCCTCTCTCCCCCTCTCCTCCTTCACAGCATCCTCCTCTCTCTCCCGTTTTCCATTCAGTACTATCCAGAACTGGCGCCACAGCTTCGGATAGATTCATCAGACACAAACAAACACCATGCTCTACCATGTCAAACATATAATCCTCGAGCTTCTTTCCGCTCGAACGCCATACCTACAACTTAGAAGGAGCCCTTTCCAACAATGCATCCATCATATAAACGAGGCAGTATTGTTTGCGCTTGTCTGCCCCACAACAATGACCTCCCGGGGAAATTGATGCGCCCTGGGCGAGGTGCCTCAGTGCAGGTTTGTGGCGCTTGGTGTGGCTAGGGTGCCAGATTGCAGCACTACCAGTGTGGAGAAGTGTTAGTGTTATATGTTACACCACGCGCGGTTCTTTGTCTCCTTCATTACACCAGCCCCATATGCATGCCTATATGTATATGGGTCACTCTCCTGAAAACTGGTCAGCATGGGATGGGAGTATAAAACATCAATAAAAAAACTTTCGACTTATTTTTTCCCTTATACTTTTCATATTCATGTTCAGATTTGATGAAAGAAATAAGGGAAATAAAATAAACTGTGTGCAACTTTGGTCCTTTTAGTTCGGAAGTGTTTTTGTACCAAAAAAACCTATTTTACAGTCAGCCATTTGTAACATGAGATATGGGACATGGTTGAAACCTTATTAACATCTTGTATTGCATTGATATATCAAACAAAACAGTTCCCAAATCAAAAAGGATGTATTTATTAACATGTATGCGTGCTTAAATTTAAAAAAAAGAATTGATGTCTTCAGAAATAGCATTACAAATTTCCGTCACATGTGTAACCAGTGGTGTCTGGATGCCACACACATATTGTACACTAATTATTCAGTGAATAAAGCATGGCTGGGAATTACTTCTTTTTTTATCAATATAAGCACTACATATTTCTGTATAATATGCCATGATTAATATGCTTCTAAGTATGATATTATTTAATTCTGATTAGATTTTTATTAAGCAAACTGTGTGGTGTCCTAAACATGTGTTACACGTGTGACGCACATGTTATACTGCCATAAGACATAGCTTAATCATGGCTACACCTTTATTTTTTATCTCATCAATTTATATTTACATAGATGTAAAGGGGAGATTTCCAGCTTTCATTTGCAACCAAAAATGTAAAGAATTCAAATATTAGATTTTAACTCTCCATGTGACACTTCTGGCCAGTTTTCAGGAGAGTGACCCATACATATATATATATATATATATATATATATATATATATACAGTAAAACCTTTTTAAATAGACCGACCTTGGGACCGACTCTAAGTGGTCCATTTAGGGAGGTGGTCGGTTTAGGGAGTTAGAATATGGTTACGATGGTATTGTTGGAACCCAAATAAAGCGATCGATATAGGGGAGTGGTCGATCTGTGGAGGTGGTCAGTTAGAGAGGTTTTACTGTATACATATGTATACTGTATACATATATATATATATTGCACTGACGTCACGCAAAACGGAAGTGCGGCCATTGTGGAGATACGACCACAATAACAAACCCAACTAACTCAATGCATTGTCAATGGCAGTGAGCAATCTTCATACAGAAAAAGTGAAATAGCTCTACAACCACGCATCCGGTTGATGACGTCACGTGAATACCATATATATATATATATATATATATAGAGAGAGAGAGAGAGAGAGAGAGAGTGAGGGAGGGGGGGGGGGGACTCTGGTGGATAAGTCCCGTAAGGTACCCATCCCGATTGACTAACTCACTCCAAAACCCCCTCACTAATGTGATTCTCTCTCTTTGTCTTTGTCTCTCACTCTCTTTCTCTGTCACTATCTATCTATATAAAGTAAAACCTCTCTAAAACGATCGACCATGGGACCGACTTTAATTGGTCCATTTAGGGGGGTGGTCGGTTTGGAGAGTTAGAATATCTTTACAATGGTATTGTTAGGAGACAAATACAACGATCGATATAGGGGAGTAGTCAATCTGTGGATGGGTCAGTATAGAGAGGTTTTAATGTATGTGGTCTCCAATGATGTCTCCAGTGATGGTTAATATACAAATTTATATAATGTCCCTAGTGATAGTTAATAATATATATATAATTACCGAGGACCAGTAATGGTTCATATATAAATAGATAAATGGTCTCTCCTGATAATTCATTATATATATGTGATGTATAAAGCATTATGCGAGTATAAAAACACGAAGGGAATTGTTTCCACTATATATTATCGTTATTACAATTATGTGTGTCTGTCTGTGTGATGTATACGCATTATGCGAGTATAAAGGCGAGGAAGGTAACTACTTCATTACTATCGTTATTATATTATTATTCCATTGCTTCTATGTCCACCTTCCTGTACCTCCCCGGTGCGACCTGTGGCGCCACCACTGGCTGTTACTATACCTAGCAGACGCGGGAACCTCACTCGCACCAGATGATTTTTATATGCGGTGATATAAATAATACTGGAGATCATATCACCACTGCATATCAAATGCGCAGTTAAGCGTAGATCTATATATATACCTCGGAATAGTAATATGGAGTATGTATATTTGATCTCTCCACTATTTATATTGGATTACTACATTATGTTACATATAGGAAATATAAACCATTTCTGGGGATATCATTTTTGTCAAAATAAAACCATGACTAACACATTTGAGCTGAAGCTGCCCTCATTCCGATAGTAAAATCCAGTTTTTATGGGTTTTCTTTGCAGATGCTGCCACATCCCTTGTATAATGCTCTACTCAACATGAAATTAACAAACTTTAAATGGAAAGCACAACAATAAATAGTATTTGACAGAAAACATCTGAAATGGATTTGTCGGTGTTTGCCCCTGCACCGTTCATATATACACATATTTCTGTGTATGTACATGCTGCCACTCTGATGGAGGCAATTACCGCCACATGCACATGACCAATAAGCCAGCAACTCCTGCCAGGTGGCGCCTCAGCCACCAACCCCGGTGAGAAATAGCAAGTGGAGCCCAGAATAATATATACATATATCACGGTGTCAGTCCTATGTAACCAGGACTGCGTAGAAACTGAATGGAAATCTATATTCACATACTTTCATCATACAGCACATGTAGTGTATGAGGACTTATGCAAATATAATATAAATATATAGTAATACTATTATAATCCAGCTATGACTGATGCTGCTTGCTGGTGGCACTCCCACCCAGCATCGCAGAGCAATTCTCAGTCATGCTGTCGCTAAATAGGATATGCAGCATCCAAGGCAGCTACCAAGGTCAACATAGAAAAGTGACCTGTCCCTGCCCAACCGGTAGCACATAACCTCCATCGGGGGGTGGCCACTCACAATGTGTGGAACAGTCAACCCTAGGAGCAGTTTCTGCTAGCGTGCTGCCACCTTTTGCAACAACTTAGCAAACAGGGATCAGCGAAGTCACCACCTTCACCATGTGGTAGTGGGGCTCATTGCAGACGATATATGTATGTACATAAAATTCCTCTGCTAGTGCAGTGGGAGAAGTGGGCGGATGGTGGCGCCACCAGTGCAGTTAAGTATAGAAAGGTACAGAATGATGTTAAATTACCTTCTCTACATTTTTACTTGCATAATATGTTGTGCATCATATAAATGTCAACTGTTAGTGGAGGTACTGTAACAAGAGATTATTAGTCACATCCACAATTACATATATATTGCTAAGCCAAGTAGTACATATGTATTTTTAAACGTATGTGATGCATAGCATATTATGTGAGTATAAAGGCATGGAATGGATTTATTTGATTATATTATATTGTTGTGATTATTCTATGTACTGAATCCTTTGCTCTCAGTTGACCGGTGGTGCCACCACTGGCTCTTGCCGTCCAGACTGGACGCACCAATCCTCACTCATGCAGGAGGGATTTTGTTCTCTCTCTTTTTAGGGCGAGGGCCGATATTACCTAGCCAGAGATTATTCTCATCCCACTCTCATTTATCACGCTGTGCTGTTTTGTTCCTTTACACTGTAGCTGCCATTTACACACACATATATATATATGCTGTATAAGAATTATGCTGAGTATAACAACCCGGAATATCCCTCCTTTCCCTCATCACTCACTCAGCCCCATAGACTGATGGAGTCTGTCTAGTCATCTACTGCTCCAGCCTCCCAAAGCCCAGTTCCGATGGTGGCACCATGATCCCTGCACACTGTAACTGCCACTCACCGTACTGCTGTATATATATATATATATTTATATATATATATATATATATATATATACATATATATATATAAGCAGTCAGTGAGGGTGTTGTAACAACAAATCACCAGGCACATCCACACTTTCTAAATCTGGCTTCTAAATGGTGTTCTATATATATATATATATATCTGATAGATATATATATATATACTGCTCATCACACTCTCTGTTGTTTCCCAAAGCAACCTCCCCCCCCCCCCCCCCTCCCCCACCTTACACAGAGCTGGCAGTTGCATGCTGGGAAATGCTGTCACGCTCTGTAGACACTCCAACCATCCCCAAAACCAACTTTCACCCCGCCCGCGAATAAGGCAGCGATATATATATATATATATATATATATATATATCATCATCATCGTAATGCTGACGGTCGCGATGCAACAAAAACTGCTTTCATTACTTGACTGCCGCTCTCCATTTAGCTCTCTTCTGTGAGAGTTGCATCCATGAGTCGGTCTTAATGTCTCTCAGCTTCAGGTTTCTCTTGATGGTATCCTTGAACCGGAGGCGAGGGCGCCCTGCCCTCTCTTTCTGTAGCCAGAAGACAGTTGAGAATAGAGGATCTGCTTTGGTAGCCTCTCTGAAGACATCCTCATGAGGTGTCCAGTCCACCAGAGATTCTTTTTGATCAGAAGATCTTCCATAGAGGGCAGCCCCGTTCGTTCGAGTATTTCCTTATTTGTCACTTTGTCCTTCCAGGTTAGCCTCATGATTGAACGCAGATGTTGCATCATGAAGGCATGCAGCTTTTTCACCTGTCGTCTGTACACTGTCTAGGCCTCGGCTCCGTATAGTAGGGTGGATAGCGCGATTGCGCGGTAGATCTTACCTTTGACCCGAATGGACACATGGGGCGTAATCGATTAATCGACTCTGGTCACCCGAGCCACTTTTTGGCGCATGCGCACATCCTGTAGACTCGGGTCGAATAACCGAATAAGCTTCTGCACACTCGGGGTGGAAAAAAATGGTGGCTTAATCTAAAACCTAATTATTTGTTTTAATAACCAATATAAGTACAGCAAAATAGGATTTAAAGTATTTTAGGATCGTATAAGCTGACAATCTGGGTTATTTAAAAAAAAGCATTAAAACAACTTGTAGTGGTAGCTGTTATCCTACAGGTACCAGCTCAGGCATTCCTAGCAAACCCCAGCCAAGAGGTGGGTTACTGGCGTCGGGTCGTTTTGCACACGGCACGTGTTTTTGTCGACTCCACTCGCGGTGTTCGATTTAAAATTCTGATGACTCTGGTGACCCGAGTCGCCCGGGTCGTGTTAATCGATTACGGCCCCCGTGGTTGTTCCAGAGTCTCTGGCGTAGTCAGCCGAAAGATGTGCTAGCCTTGGCCATCCTCCTCAGTATTTCAACATTTCATGAAAGCTGCCTGCAAAGTGTTGAAGTGCTGCTGGCTTTTGCAAGTTACCAGCGGCATTCTCTCGGGGAGCAAATAGAGGTTTCACACCGGCCAGAACATGTCAAGACAGGCGCAAAACTATTTGTCCCTGCAGTGGCTGGTCGGGAGATGTTGGGAGTTCCATACATCAACCGCCCTTAATGCTGCCACAGTGACATGGTTTTCTGTTTAGGGTTTGCTCCCTTAGCCTTCGGTTCTGTCAAGAACCTGTACCACAAGGCAGTGGTTTACAACTCTGCAAGGCAGGGGCGTCAAACTCCCTGAGGTATTGCTATACCTGCAATACCTGCATACCATAGGCAATCGGCATATATATATATACATATATATATATCGTGGTGCACACAACTCACACAACTTAGTAACAGGGCGCGGTGGCTGAATCAGTAGACCACGTGCTTCACATACGGGATATCGGGTTGATTGATTGATTGATTGGTGGTTGCTTTATGCCGTGTCGGCAGCATAGGCCATATTCACGGCGAGAAATGTTTGTTTTTTGTTCAAACCATCGCTTTTATATGTAAAAGCAGACAATCAATTATGTGCCAATAGACACTCATTAAATTAGAAAGCTCACAATCATATATTTGTGGTCAAGGGAAACAAATTCCAATAGAAAAAGAAAAGTTTTATTAATAATTGATAGAATCTATTTAGTAAACTATATGAGGTGGTACAGTCCAGCTGCCCTCAAAAAGGCTAAAATGTTTTCCTGTTTTACCTTAGTAAAAAGGTCATGCATACTGTCTGCAGTGTAGAACCGTTGGCGCAGGGCCAAAAAATCAACGCAACTTAGTAAAATGTGTTTGAGTGTCAGCGGGGACTGACACCCAATACATTCAGGGGGAGGTTCCCCCTTGAGCAGAAAAGCATGTGTAAGCCACGAGTGGCCAATACAGCAGCGGCTAAGGACCACTTGGTCCCGCCGACCTCCCGCATGAGTCTGTGGTGGCTTTCCCACAGATGGTTCAATTTCTTTAAGTTTATTAATGTTTTCATCCCACTCATGTTGCCATTTGGATTTTATGTGGCTGGCTATTAGTGGTTTCAGATCACAGTGAGGGATCAGACATGGTTCAAGATCACAGTTCAGGGCCTTCTTCGCAGCCTGATCAGCTTGTTCGTTTCCTTGTATGCCGGCATGGCCAGGCACCCAGCACAGGTGGATGTCATACCCATCCATTGTCAGTTGGTTCATTTTATAAATGACCGTTGCTAGAATAGGGTGATTCGTTTTCAGTCCAGCAACAGCCAGGAGGCAAGAGAACGAATCACTGTATATAACATAGTTAGTGTGGTTGGATACCTCGATACACTCCAAAGCGAGAAGGAGTGCTCGGGCTTCTGCAGTGAAAATCGAGCTCTGATCGGGCAAATGTACACCAAATTTTTCCCGTCGGCAGACTGCCGCAGCAGCTACCCGGCTTTGGTCTTTCGAACCATCGGTGTATATGGACAGGTGGTCTGCAAACTGGTCTTGAATCTCTGCATGCAGTCCTTGGTACTCGAGTGGATGTGTCCCAGACTTCCTCAGTTCCGTGAGTCGGAGGATAACCAATGGCTTTCTCAACGACCACGGGAGATGTTCTGGGACTTTGGTATCCTCCAACACGTCCAAATCCATGCCCAAGGCCTCCAAATGAGGTTTCATTCGGAGCCTCAATGGCCGGATGTAATTCGGCCTGGCTTCATACCTGGATTCGTCATGTTGCTCGAACAGACAATTGTGTGCAGGATTCAATGCATTAGTTTTTATTTTAACTACATATTGCATGGCCAGTTTGATTCTCCTGTTGTTAAGTGATGGTTCATTGGCTTCGACATAAAGGCTCTGAACTGGTGAGGTGCGGAAGGCCCCAAGGGCCAGGCGCAGTCCCTGGTGGTGGATCGTGTCTAGCAGCCCAATATATGATTTCCTTGCGGAACCGTATACTATGCTGCCGTAATCCACTCGTGACCGAACCAACGTTCTGTACACGGAGAGCAGAACATCTCTGTCCGCTCCCCACTCTGAGCCGGACAGCACCTTCAGAATATCCAGCGCTTTCAGGCATCTTGTTTTCAGGTACTTTATATGTGGCACAAAAGACAGTTTTGTGTCAAGAATGAGGCCCAGAAATTAGGTTTTCTCAACGACTTTAATGGGATCCCCATCCAGTGTCAGCTCCGGTTCCGCATGCATTCTACGCAGCAGGCAGAATCTATTTAGGGATATCGGGATATCGGGAGTTCGGTTCCCGGTCGAGTCAAGCCCATGACTTAAAAATTGATATGTGTCGCATCCTAGCCAGACATTCGGCATTAATAGGATAGGGCAAGGACTGGTTAGCTCAGTGTCAGGATAATGTGACTGAGTTCAATATCGGGTCATGATGCTGGTGGCCTGATTTCCCAGTGGGGCAGCACTATAAAGTCACCATGTGTGGGCACTGTCACACATCGGTAACCAGTCCTGATATGACTTTAGATGTTGCCAGGACGGAAAACTCCAATAGGCAACCACAACTTAGTAAACAGGATACAGACACCGTTAGGTGACTGAAGGGTCACATACAATGGGTCTGTGACGTTCAAATTCATTGGCTATTCGGTGTTGATTGACAGCACTAACTGACACTAGTGACAGCTGTGATAGCTGTGACGGGTAGCGCCCCTGCCGAGCTAATGGAATGGGCTTGCACGATTTTAAGTTAGTCGATAGAGGGCGCTGACATGCAATTCGAGGCTCCTTATTTTGCACACTAGATGGCGCCACCCTAAGGACAAGCTACATACGAAGCTTAATCTTTTAGTGTTTTTTTTACATCAGTTGATTAAGCACAGGAAATTTCAATCATGGACTTCGCTATTGGTCTTCCTCATTCCACTGCTCCTTGCCTTATCATAGTAATGCTGAGCGCCAGGCTAGGTAGGGACAAGTATTGGTTTTGAAGTCATTGGTTTGACTCAGCCAGGGGTAGAACCCAGGTGTTCGAATTTTCACAATCTACTAAAAAGAGTGGTAAACTGGTTTGCTTAGTAGAAAGATAATGTGCCTGACTCGGATATTGGTTAATGGTGCCAGCAGCCCGGTCTCCTAATGGGGCGCTACTGAAAAAGTAAATATTATTAAGCATGCACTGTCACAAACCGGAAACTATCCTCATATGACCTTAGCTGATGGTAGGTTGCAAGACCCCAACAAACAAACACTCGGAAATCAAACAGCCGACTTAATTGGTGATTAGGTTCTCGGTATAAATGCGTAAATAGAACGTCTGGAATCCTGACCTTTCCATAGATACATAAATTAATTCATAATTGATTGGATGTCTTCTAAATAATTGAGAAGTAGAATAGGATGAATGCTATTCCCTGCGGTATGCTCAGATATTAAATCACGGTGCTGGTTCTACAGTATGTTTGGTACATTAGGGGCGTAATCGATTAATCAACTCGGGTCACCCAAGCCACTTTTTGGCGCATGCGTACATCCTATAGACTCGGGTCGAATAATCGAATACGCTTCTCCGCGCTCGGGTGAAATTAAAAAATATATTTTTTAATAACAGATAAAACTACAGCAAAATAGGATTTAAAGTATTTTATTATGGCCTAGTTTAGCTATATTTCCATTTCATTAATCTAAGTTATTCTTTAAAAAAACCATTATGACTGGTACTGGTAGCTGTTATCCTGCAGGATGGTACCAGCGCAAATGTGATGTCATCGCTCCTGCAAACCCCAGCCAAGAGGTGGGTTACTGGGGTCGGGTTGTTTTGCACACGGCACATGTATTTGTCGACTCCACTCGCGGTGTTCTATTTGAAATTCTGACGACTCGGATGACCCGAGTCGCCCGGGTCGTGTTAATCGATTACGGCCTACTTGATTCAGCAGGGTAAATTTTAATCGTGGACAATTTGGCTTCCTCTTTCCATTACCTTCTTGCTTTATCCTAGTAATATGCCAAATGCTAAGCTAAGTAGCAATAAGTATTACTTTTGAAGTCATTGGTGTGACTCTGCCAAGGTTCGAACCTGGTATCTCATGAGGCAGTACTATTATGCCACTGCTTATAAATGTTATCACCTCAGGCCGCAATCGATTAACACAACCTGGGCGACGCCGGTCACCGGAGTCATCATAATTTCAAATCGAACACCGCGAGTAGAGTCGACAAAAACACGTGCCGTGTGCAAAACGATCCGACCCCAGTAAACCCCCCTCTTGGCTGGGGTTGGCTAGGAGCGATGACGTCACATTTGCGCTGGTACTGTCCCGCAGGATAACTGCTACCAGTACCAGTCTTACATGTTTTATTTTTGTAATAACCTAGATTAATGAAATGGAAATATAAATAAACTATGCCATCATAAAATACTTTAAATCCTATTTTGCTGTAGTTTTATTGGTTATTTAAAAAAAAAAAAGGTTTTGGATTAAGCCACCATTTTTTACACCCCAAGCGTGGAGAAGCGTATTTGATTATTCGACCCAAGTCTGTACGATGTGCACATGCGCTAAAAAGTGGCTCGGGTGACCCGAGTTGATTAATCGATTATGCCCTCAGATGTTGCTATCACCTAAAGCCGTGTTCACGCCCACAACTTTAGGCCAAACTAGATAAGGTGAACTAGAGGAGGCGAACTAGTGTCGTGTCCACACACGGAGCGGTTTAACCAGCGCCAGTTTCGGTTAGTCAACGTCGCCACGAGAGAGTGTGTGTTCGACCTAGATATGTATGGACTGAATCGTATTGGTTTGGAACGGTCAAAAACTTCTGCTGGGCAGTGAAACCCTAAAAATAAATGATGAAAAAAATATCTGTGCACAGCTAGCAGTTTCATAGAGCAAATTTACCGTAAAGTCAACAAACTCAGGTCTCGACTGTGATGTCTTTAATCTGCCATATCTAAACCGCTACTGTCCACACAGGCAATATGGGCCCACTTAAGCTAGTTCGGTTCATATAAGGTACCTCGCGACGCGGTTTACATGAAGCAAACTAGTTGAGGTGAATCAGCCCTAATCCGCCTTAGCGTCGCGTCCACACGCCGAATGTGAGTCGAACTATAGGGGGCGAACTAGTTGAGGCGACTTAACGCCCGTGTGTGAACACGGCTTAACACTCCAACAAATTATTTACTCAAAACCTCCAGTCTATGTTATAAGATACATATTTGTTGGCCTAGAGTATTAACTGACCTGAGGAAGGATCACCATCAAGTCGACAAGGACATACTTGATAGTTCTGTTGCATGCTGGGAGACAATGCTATATATTCAGTTTACGCCATCAACCCGCCATCTGACGGCAGTTGAAGGAACTAATGTTGTGGGCAGCAGCAGCTCACTGTGCAGCATGCTGTGTGGAAAAGGTCTTACAGAAATTTTCCAGCACCGAACCGCCCTCTGATAGCATTGTAAGAAGTAATATTGTTGGTAGCAGCTGATTGTGCAGCAGTTCTGTGGAAAATGTCTTATAGAGGATTTCCATCACCGACCTGCCCTTTGATGGCGGTGGAAGAATTAATGTTGTGGGAAGCAGCTCATGGAACACCAGACGAGGTGACCGTGCGAAGGGTCAGGAGTATGGCAGCTTCAGTCATTCCTAAGAGACCACCAGAACTCGGAATATTCATATTGAGTCGCTAATTTCTGATCATCATCGTCATCGTCGTCGTCATTGTCATCGTCACCATCAGCACCACCACCACCACCATCGTTACCATCATCACCATCACTATCATCACCATCATCACCACCAACACACCAGAAGGGATGGCCGAATGAGTTAGAGCGTCCATCTCCCATTTTGCTAGATCGTGGGATCGTGGGTTCGAACCTCAGTCGAGTCAAGTGAATGACTTAAAAATTGATACTTGTCGCTTCCTAACCAGGCACTCGGCATTATTAGGATAGGGCAAAGACTGGTTGGCTCAGGGTCAGGATAATGTGACTGAGTGGGATATCAGGTCGTGGTGCTGGTGGCCTGGTCTCCCAGTGGGGCAGCACTATAAAGTCATCATGAGTGTGCTTTGGCACAAGTCAGTACCCGTCCTGATATTACCTTAGATGTTGCTAGGGCGTAAAACAACAACAAACAAACAAATCACCACCAACACCACCACCATCACCACCACCACCAACACCATCATCACCACCACCACCATCACCAACACTAGCAATAAATCCTTAGCCATGAGGGTCCTTGCGGCACCAATGATAATTTTGGAACCAGGTTTCTCCAGTTTTCCCTGTTCTCCACTGCCCTCTGGGACTTTCCAAACTCCACGCCTGTTCCTGATGTTGTTTTTCTACTTCTTCTTTTGACCAACTTGTCTCCTTCTCCCTTTCAGTCAAGTCAACCTTGCAAGATTCCTCTTAGTCAGAACTGATGAACGGGAAATATGCTCATACCACTGCAGTTTCTGATCAAGTGAGATCGGCACCCACAAACCGACACCCCCCACACACCCGCACACCCGCACAGTCACACACCCGCACACCCACACACCCACACACCCGCACACCCGCACATACAGGCAATGCAACTCGGCCAGAAATTCGACCGAGAACACAAGTAGACACAACATAGGTGCGTAGCAAAGATGGGTATCTACCATAGCCCACTCTTGCTGTAGCGAAGAGTTGATGAAATCATGTAGATTAATTGACGTTAAAATGCAAATCGAAAGCATTCAGTGGCCGCCATCTGTTTTTTGTTGTGCATTCTTCCCGTGCAGGCTTCCCGTGCGGATGGTCGGACAAGGAACGTACATTAACGAATATCCACCGGACGAGAACCGGACGAAAATCGAATGTCAAACTGACGTACCAGATTGTTCACGGACGTGCCGAAAACATATACTGACCGAATTCCCACAATAAAAAATCACAAAAAACCCACAAAAAAACCCACTGTCAACGGACTTGGCAGGAAGCAAACCGGAGATGTAACGGATGGGTACCGGACATGAAACAAACAAAACGGACTAAACGGACTTAAACCGGACACCAACCATACACTTCAGTCCGGCAGTATCCAGTACAAGTTTTGTGCATGTTCAAAACTTGTACCGGACACCACCGGACACCACCGGACAGATAACGGACACGCCGGATGACAACCGTATATAAACCGTACATTGTCGTATTTCACCGGACAGTGTCCGGTTTCTGTCTGTTTCTCCAATCCGGTAATGTGTGACTAGGGCTTCACACGCAGCATGTTGGTGAAACAATGAGTTGTTCATCCAACTCACAAAAATGCGCCAATATGTCTAATATCAGCACCACCCAAGATGGCCGTAGGTACCAGGTCCATTAGCTAACCGAAGGTTCCCAGAACTAGCCCACGTTCTGCCATATATATATATATATCAGCCAGCCCACGTTCAGCCATATATATATATATATATATATGAGCCTCTCTCAAAAGGTGATAACTCTTCTTTTTTTTTGTCCATTGTAACGATTGACACAAAATAGAACAGAAATGGTTACACTGAAAACACAAGGACATTTTCTTCAAATCAATATGTATTCTATTGGGATTATGAAACACCATGTAAAAACAAATCGGCTTATCCTGAGCAAATGCATAAGCAGTCTCATATATATATATATATATATATATATATATATATATACACACACACACCCACACACACACCCCTCATCAGGTAGGCTGCGGAGCCTGTTGGAAAGTAATTACCTGCGACGGACACAAAACCAGGTCACTTGCTGACATTGCAATTAGGACCTCAAAGCCGACCCGCTGATAATCCAGTTCTAGGCGGATCTACCGCCCTATTACGCATGTCTGTGAGAAGTTGGCATTTCCGGTTAAAGCTAAATGCCGACTATGAATATTAGAAATTTAGTTTGGAGAAGAATGAAATAGGAAGCGGAATGGGGTAGGAGTGGGTGTGTGGGTGGGTGTGAGGGGGGGGGGGCGGGCGGTTAGTGCTGGAGGGCTGGTAGTGTTTTACTATGAGACAGGCAAAGTGGGAGGTGTCAGTGTGGGGGAAATGTGGGGGAAGTGTGGGGGTAGAATGGGAGCACTATGGAGGTTGTATGAAGACATTGTGGAGGCAGTGGGGGGGGGGGGGGCAGTGTGGGGGCAGTGTGGATGCGGTATGCTGAGACAGTGTGAGCGCGATATGGGGGAATAATTGGTACATTGTGGGGGTAGAGTGGGGGTGGTGTAGTGGGATAGTCTGGGGGCAGTGTGGGGGCAGTGTAGGGGCAGTGTGGGGCCATGTCAGGGCAGTGTGTTCCATAGATACAAGATTCACCCGGTAATTGTAGTACACTGGTGAATGACAACGTAGTGTAAATATGGGCGAAAATAGGTTTAGTATGGAACAATGAAGTGGAAACTGTGGTTCCATAATCAAATGGCTACATATATTGCCACAGATTTGGTGAATGGGAGAGAATGCAAAAGTCCAAGATGGCGGCCATAGAACGCCATCGATTTCAATTTTAAATCGTATTAAACTAGCTATTTTATTATATTTTTCAACTCAGAGGTAGCGGGTAAATATGAAGACACCTACAAAGAATAAATGTTGCTTCTTAGATTGTGAAATTAGGCTCTCATTTCATTAAGCCGCTTTTTCGACCGTTTTTATATAAGGCTGGTATTCACCCGTGTACTGTGAGTACCGGGTGAATCCTTTATCTATGTGTTCCAGTGTGGGGCAATGTGAATGCAGTGCGGGGGCAATGTGGGGCACTGTGTGGGCGCAATGACTATGAGAACAATCTGGGGGCAATGTGGGGCACTGTGTGGGCGCAATGACTATGAGAACAATCTGGGGGCAGTGTGGGGGAAAAGTCGGGGTGGGGTGTGGGAAGTGTGGATCGTTGTGACTCGGTTTATTTGGGGGCAATATGGGAGAAGTGTGGGGGTTGTGTGTGTGTGTGGGGGGGGGGGCGGGGGTCGGGCAGAACCCTCATCCCTTAAAGCATTAATCAAGTTTGAAATATTAATTAGTGTTACATGCTAATTGCTATTACAGGCTAATTATTATCGTATATTAATATTTATTGCACACGAATTATGATTAAATATGAATTATTATGGCAAACTAATTATTAACCACGCATTATTATTAATATGATTAAATATGAATTATCTTTAAGCAATTATTAGGATTAAATACTAAATATTAATTATTATTAAACATTAATTATTATTAAATATTAATAATAATTAAATATATTACTAAGTATTAATAGTACTAAATATTACTTATTATTAGATGTAAATTATTATTGATTAAATATGGCCGATTTTATACTGGGAACATCACTCTGAATGTGACTTTTACACCCCCCCCCCCTCTAATTCTGAACATTGTACGCATTGTGAAGAATATCACTATTTATGGACGGTTCCTTATATTTGATGTTTGCAAAAACATGAGCATTTACGGTTTTCTTTATTTTGAAAACAAGTTGGGGAGCTCAGTTGGTTGGAAGGTCGCCATTGGTCGTAATGCGAGCATTGCGCTTGATGCGTGGAGAGGAAGAGACCCTCCCCCCGCCTCCCCGGTCGTCGCGCAGCATTCGCACCTCGCGCGACGTCCGCCTCTCACCCCTCTGTTCCTCCCCCTCCCCCGGCCCGCTGCTTTCGCACCTCACCTGCCACCGCCCTCCTGCCCTCCCTTATAAGGCCGCCCGCCGGCCTCCCTCAGCCATTCGCCTTCCAGCCCTCCTCCGCGCTCTCCCCTTTTTCCTGCAACTCTTGGGACTTCACCACGCCGACTCCACCTCGGACCGCTGCAACTCCTCAAGCATGCCAGGACAACGAAACGGCAAGGGCCGCAAGGGCTCCCGGGCGACCGCCCTGGCCACGCCGGGACCCTCCTCAAGCTCACCGCGGGGCGCTTCACCCTCCTCGGCCCCGGCGTCCCCCTCGGCGCCCTCGGACCGCACCTCGGGCGCCTACACCACGGCGATCCTCGAGGCCCTCCAGCGCGCGAGACTACCGCCCGTATGGACGCCCGTATGGACGCCCTGGAGTCGGGGGGACCCCAAGCCCTGCCGGAGACGCCCTCACCTGCGGCACCTCAGGCGCGCGCCCCGGCCGGGGCCCGGCCCCCGCCGCCACCTCAAGCGACCTTGCCGGGGGCGGCACACCCCCAGTACCAGCGGTATCACCACCTCGCCAGCCACGCCGCCCCTGCTCCGCCGCCTACCTACTACGAGGAGCCGACCCAGCATACCCCCGCATCCGCGGCCGACGCTGTGCGGGAGATACTGGCTTCCGCCGAGGCTCGGCGCTTCGTGAGGCGGCAAGGTATACCGGCAGATTATATCTTCCCCTCAGACCTCGTGGAGAGGGGGCCCGAGAGGAAGCCGGTGAAGAGGGGCGAGGCGACGAAAGACGAGTACAGCCTCGCCCTTCTCACCCTGATCGACCACCCCAGCTTCCCCGCCCACTCCGCCCAGGGCCTACACCACCACCACCTCACCGTGCTGAGGGACAACCTGGTCTACCCCTGGGCTACCGTCCGCGACTACTCAGAGACGATCTTCACCTGGATCGCGGACGGGAGACTCCCCCAGGGATGGCACGACCCGGTCGCCCTCAACCTGCTGAGGGTGGAGGCCCTCACCTTGCCCGCCCCTCAGGCCGCCCCGGCAGCACCGGCCCCCCGAGGCGACGACCTTCCCCGAGGCGCACACCTGCCCCGGGCCCAAACCGACAGCCGCATCGCCTACGACAGGCACACTCATGGGGCCCCCTGCCCCACCTGGAACCGCGACCCCGCCTCGTGCGACCGGGCCCCCGTCGGGGAGGCCCACGGCGAGGTGGGGGACAGGCGCCGGCACGTCTGCGCCTACTGCGCCAACGTCCGGCGCCTACTGACAATGCACAGCGAGGCCGGCTGCCTCACCAAGCAAGCCCGTGAGCGCCAGACCCCGGCCGCCTCGGCGGATTTTTGATCCACCGCCCCCCCCCGGCCGGCCCGGGGGGCCCTCCCCGGCGCCTCACCCTCACCACTGCTTATAGCCCCGCGAACCCCACCGACAAGCCCCCAGCGACCACCAATCGAAACGCCGCCCAGACAGATATATATATTTGTAACTGTCTGCAACTACCTGCCACTACTCGACCTATGGCCAAGCACACCGGCCATTCCATATTACTTAGGGCCACACCCTGCAGGCTGGGTTGGGTGGCAACTCCCCATATTAGGGTATTGCACTGACCAGTCTGTAGGGGGGTGTCAGATTGGCTGGCTGTGGGAGGTCCAGTCACCTGACTCCCTTGCCCACCTGATCACACTAGTCTCATTTTAATTAATTATTCAAGAAACTTCTCCAGGCACACTGGAGAGATCAGACTCTGTGTGGGCAAGAGGTAAGGGGTCAGGGGGATAGGTCACTCGTAGGTGAACAGGAGTTGCTGCCATTAAAGCACAACATCTTCACTGTCGTTCGTGACTTGTCTTCCTTTCTTCCTTATGAGTTTGTTGATGAGTTTGTTTAAGGGTTGATTAAGGGAGGCATCACAGGTGAAATGAAGGAGAAGAGTTTTATGGTATTCTCTGGTGTTCATGATGGCCGAGCATGTAGAAATACTATACCCTGTTTTGGGAGATCGGGGGATCCGAACCCATGAGTTTGTGGGTTCGAATCCTGGTCGAGTCAAACCAATGACTTCAAAATTGATACTTGTCGCTTCCTAGCCAGGCGCTCGGCATTAATAGGATAGGACAAGGACTGGTTAGCTCAGTGTCAAAATAATGTGATTGGGTGGAATATCAGGTCATGGTGCTGGTGGCCTGATTTCCAAGTGCGTCAGCACTATAAAGTCGCCATGAGTGCACACTGTGACAAGTCGGTACCCATCCTGATACGACCTTAGATGTTGCTAGGACATAAATCACCAACAAACAAACAAAACAAATCAAGATCAAAGTGGCATTTGCTATCACCGGCTGCAGGAGAATAAATTATGTTAGGTTTTCTTAATTTAATATTCCTTATGAAGTAGAAAAATGATGTCAAAATGCATATAATTTGCGGTACCACGTTATGAACCTTTCTGTAAAATAGGAATAAATGTCCACTGAAATATTCATAGCATTTACCCTGGTGAAAACACTTGGCTGAATGCCGTGTTGATATAGCCATACTTGCCCTTATTTTATAGGCCAGGGCCTATATGTATGAGCCCGGGTTAGCGGTCGTAACTCTGCGTCGTGCAGATTTCCTGGGTTAGCGGCGAAAACTGCATATGTATGTGTTGGGGTTATACTAACTCGGCGAGCGTAAAGTCGCCTGCACTAACCCCAAGCGAAAGCAGGGTTAAAGGTGGGGTTAGGCACCGATTATGCCCAAATCTATTCAATGCGGTCATATTTAACAGAATTACATGCGCAATTATTGAAATTTTATCAATTTAACCCTAAATTCGAACCGTTATTGAGGCTACCGCCGCATTGGCGGCGATATTCATATTGTCGAATCGACGAATGTAAAGTAAACAAATCGCCGCCGCCGCAACGATGTTGATATCCATACTGTCCAACGTCAACTAAACATGGCCGCCGCCATTGCCGCCGAATCGGCGGGAATATATTAGGCCCAAATCTATTCAATGCGATCATATTTAACAGAATTACATACTCAAATCATGAAATTTCATTAAATTAAACCTAAATTCGAAGCAATATTGGTCGTAATGCGAAGCATTACGCTTGATGCGAGGAGAGGAAGAGACCCTCCCCCCGCCCCGCGCTGTCGCGCGGCGCTCACACCTCACCAGACCCCACTGCTCGCCGCTTCCTCCCCCGCCCCCGTGTTGCGCAGCATTCGCGCCTCACGCGACGCCCGCTGCTCGCCCTCCCCCGGGCCGGCAGCTTTCACACTCACCTGCTGTCGCCGCCCCCTTCCCTTCCCTTATAAGGCCGCCCGTCGGCCTCCCTCTGCATTCGCCCTCCTGCCACCTTCCAGCTCTCTGCCCTTCTTTCCTGAACCTCCTCCTCGGACCGCTGCCCCGCCTCAGGCTCCTGCACCATGCCCGGACACGGAAAGGGAAGAGGCCGCAAGAGCACCAGGCTCACCGCCCGGGCCACGCCGGGGCCCGCCTCGGGCTCGCCCGGCGACGCCTCAACATCCCCGGCCCAGGCCTCCCCCATGGCCACCTTGGGCGCCGACACAGCCATCATCCTCCAGGCCCTGCAGCGCCTCACTACGCGCATGGACGCCTTCGAGTCGGCGGGAGCCCGAGGAGCGCCGGAGCAGACGCAGGCAGGGTACAGCACGCCGCCCGCCCCAGCTCCTCGGGCGCAGACCGCCGCCGGGGCCCGGCCCCCGCCGCCACCTCAAGCGACTCTGCCCGGGGCAGCCCACCCCCACTACCAGCAGTACGACCGCCTCGCCGCCCGAGGCGGCCCCGCGCCTCCTCCGGCCTACCTCCAGGACATCGCCGAGGACTACACCCCAGCATCCGCGGCCGACGCCGTCCGAGACATCCTCGCTTCCGCCGAGGCGCAGCGCGCCGGCAGGCACCAAGGCATCCCCTCGGGATACATTTTCCCCTCGGACCTCATCGAGAGGGGCCCGGAGCGGAAGCCGGTGAAGAGAGGGGAGGCCACCCGCGATGAATATAACCTCGCCCTCCTCACCCTCGCCGGTCATCCAGCCTTCCCCGAGCACTCCCTCCAGGGCCTACGCCACCACCACCTCACCGTGATGAGGGATATCCTCGTGCATCCGTGGTCTACCGTCCGCCGCTACTCCGAGGCCATCTTCACCTGGATAGCGGACGGGAGGCTCCCCCACGGATGGCATGACCCTGTGGCCCTCAACACGCTGAGGATGGACTCCATCACCACGCCCACCCCCCCGGCAACACCAGTTTCCCGAGGCGAGGACTCGCCCCGAGGCGAATGGGCCCGAGGCACACACCTGCCCCGGCCCCAAGCTGACACCCGCACCGCCTACGATAGGCACACTCACGGGGCCCCCTGCCCCGCCTGGAACCGCGATCCCACCTCGTGCGATCGGGCCCACATCGGGGAGGCCCACGGCGAGGTGGGATACAGGCGCCGGCACATCTGCGCCTACTGCGCCAATGTGCGGCGCATACTAACTAGGCACTGCGAGGCCGAATGCCTCACTAAGCAAGCCCGTCAGCGCCAGACCCCGGCCGCCTCGGCGGATTTTTGATCCGCCGCCCCCCCCCCCCCCTGGGCTGGCCCGGGGGGCCCCTCCCGGCGCCTCACCCTCACCACTGACTTCCACCGACAACCTCCCAGCGTCCACCGACCGCAGCGCCGCCCAGTCAGAGCCGGGGTTCATCACCTCGGGCCTCACACCTCAGACCACAGCCCAGCCCAGCCCCAGAAGCCCTCTGCCCAGACCACAACCGCCGACCAGCACGACCACCGACAACCCCTCAGCGACCACCAATCGAAACGCCGCCCAGACGAAGCCGGGGTTCACCACCTCGCACCTCACAGCTCGGACGAGACGGCCCAGCCTCACGAGGGACCCTCCCCGGACAGCCCAGCCACCGGCGCTCACGACACCGCCTTCATGAACCCGCCTGACCCGCCCCCGACCCCCACCCCGCCCAGCCCTGAGGAGTTCCCCGCCCCCCTGATCGACCCTCGCCGGACCTCCTCCCCCCAGGCCTCAGGAGCGGGCCTCCCTTTTTTGGCCGCCCGCTCCCCCTCCACGTAGGCCCCGGACCTCCCTCTCATCCAGCCCTGCCTTCCCGGGCCCCCGCCTCGGGCGCCCCTACCCCCGCCTCGGGCGCGCCTCGAGCCCTCTCCTTACTCTTTGGCGGAGGGCTCCTCGGCCCCCCCTCTACCAACTCTGACATTGCTCCTTATGGGCCCCTCCTGTTGATCTCTTCTGCTCCTCATGAGCCCCTCACTGTATTGCTCACTGTATTGCTCCTCCCGAGACCGTCATTGCTCCTCCTGAGCCCCTTCCTCTTATTTTGTACCTCCTCAGCCTCTGTACCTGTTCCCCTGTATGCTCTGTTGAGGCGTCAATAAACGCCTTTTTCCCACCCCCGCCTTCCCTCTTCCTTTTCGCGCATCGGTCGTAATGCGAAGCATTACGCTTGATGCGAGGAGAGGAAGAGACCCTCCCCCCGCCCCGCGCTGTCGCGCGGCGCTCACACCTCACCAGACCCCGCTGCTCGCCGCTTCCTCCCCCGCCCCCGTGTCGCGCAGCATTCACGCCTCACGCGACGCCCGCTGCTCGCCCTCCCCCGGGCCGGCAGCTTTCACACTCACCTGCTGGCGCCGCCCCCTTCCCTTCCCTTATAAGGCCGCCCGTCGGCCTCCCTCTGCATTCGCCCTCCTGCCGCCTTCCAGCTCTCTGCCCTTCTTTCCTCCACCCACCCACCCGACTACCCCTCCTCCACCCTCCTCCCTCTGCGGCGGAGGGCTCCTCGGCCCCCCCTCTACCAACTCTGATATTGCTCCTTATGGGCCCCTCCTGTTGATCTCTTCTGCTCCTCATGAACCCCTCACTGTATTGCTCACTGTATTGCTCCTCCCGAGCCTGTCATTGCTCCTCCTGAGCCCCTTCCTCTTATTTTGTACCTCCTCAGCCTCTGTACCTGTTCCCCTGTATGCTCTGTTGAGGCGTCAATAAACGCCTTTTTCCCACCCCCGCCTTCCCTCTTCCTTTTCGCGCATCAACGTAGCAGTTACATCGGCGGCGTTATTCATATTGTCCAATCGACGAATGTAAAGTAAACAAATCGCCGCCGCCGCCGCCGCCGAATCGGGGGCTATATATTAGGCCCAAATCTATTCAATGCTATCATATTTAACAGAGTTACATACGCAATAAGTGAAATTTCATTAAATTAACCCTAAATTCGAAGCAATATTAACGTAGCAGCTACATCGGCGGCGTTATTCGTATTGTCGAATCGACGAATGTAAACTAAACAAATAGCAGTGCTCGCCGGCTACAGGCTCACCACTAAGAAGGCTGCTGGTTCCTGGCCGCCAATATTGTCAAATAGCCAGGCTCAGAGGGGCCCCCTAAGTTGCTAAATAACTAATAAGTTAACTAACCCGTGTGCGCTTTGGTCACATACATGCCCCATGACACATTAGGAACTCCGGGGTTAACTAACCTGGCACCCGTCCAGTTATAAATTGGCTCATACATATAGGCCCAGGGCAGGAGCAGTCATGCATGGTCGCGCCAGCTGACCTCCTTCCTCCACACACACACACACTCACACACACACCAACACTCACATCCACACAGACCCTAGAAGCCACCCAGCAGGAGAAAGCTTGTTTGTTGTTTTACATCCTAGTAACATCTAAGGTCATATCCGGATGGGTACTGACTTGTGGCAGCGCGGACTCTTGGTGACTTTATAAAGTGCTGCCGCACTGGGAGACGAGGCTGCTGGCACCATGACCCGATATCCCACAGTCACATTATCCTGACACTGAGCTAACCATTCCTTGTCCTATCCTATTAAATGCCGAGCACCAGGCTAGGAGGCGACAAGTATCCATTTTTATGTCATTCGTTTGACTCGGCTGGGATTCTGACTCCGGACCTTCCAAATGGGAACCCTGCACTCTACTAATTCGGACACTCTGTCTGGTCCAGGAATTGGAGGCTACTGTTTGAGGGAGTGTGTAGTAGCTTCTCCATTTACACCGATCCACCCCTTCGCCGGTAACCAGGGAAACCTGAGTATTCATTGGTAATCAGCACCCACTCATCTGTAGGAAAAAAAGTAAAGCTTGTTCTAATTGCTTCTAGAGCACATTGACTTTATCATCGGCTATTGGACGTCAAACATAATCTGACATATTTATTTGGAGGAAACCTCCTGCTGCCATATCGGCTACTCTTTCCGATAAGCAGCAATGGGTATTTTAGTTACATGCACTTTCCCATAGACAGGACAGCACATACCACATCCTTTGATGAACCAGTTGTGGACCACTGGTTGGAACGGAAAATAGCCCAAACTGCAAATGGGTCCACTGAGCAGGATTGATAGGATTGATTGATTGGTGGTTGCTTTACGCCGTATTCAAGGCGAGGATTGATAGGATGACTGACACCTTCACAGGTGGATACTGTACCGCCTGAGCTACGTCGCGCTCCCCCACTCACCTGTAGGAAAGCGTCTACAACTCACTCACTCACTCACTCACTCACTCACTCACTCACTCACTCACTCACTCACTCACTCACTCACTCACTCACTCACACACACACACTCACTCACTCACTCACTCACTCACTCACACACTCACTCACTCACTCACTCACTAACACACTCACTCACTCACTCACTCACTCACGCACTCACTCACTCACACTCTCACTCACTCACACACTCACTCACTCACTCACACACTCACAGACTCACTCACTCACTCACTCATTCACACACTCACTCACTCACTCACTCACGCACTCACTCACTCACTAACATACTCACTCACTCACTCACACACACACTCACACACTCACTCACTTCCACACTCACTCACTCACTCACACACACACACTCACTCACTCACTCACTCACACACTCACTCACTCACTAACACACTCACTCACTCACTCACGCACTCACTCACACTCTCACTCACTCACTCACTCACTCACACACTCACTCACTCACTCACTCACTCACGCACTCACTCACTCACACACTCACTCACTCACTCACACTCTCACTCACTCACACACTCACTCACTCACGCACTCACTCACTCACTAACACACTCACTCACTCACACACACACTCACACACTCACTCACTCACTTCCACACTCACTCACTCACACACTCACTCACACACTCACTCACTCACTCACACACTCACTCACACACTCACTCACTCAAACACTCATTCACTCACTCACACACCCACTCACTCACCTACTCACTGAAGTCACTCACACACTCGCTCACCCACCCACTCACTCACTCACCCATTCACCCACTCAGTCAAACACTCACTCACTCACTCACATACTCACTCACTCACTCACTCACTGACACACTCTGGTTAGCTCAGTGTCAGGTTAAAGCTGCATAGTCCGATGAAGCATCACATTTTCAAAATCAAAACAATTATCTAGATTTGATTCTACATATCTAACTTAGATAGTGATGCACTTATTAAGCATTTGTTGCCACATAGAAGGGAACACTGAGTCGATTTAATAGAACCTGTTACTGCAGAAACCTATGGTATCAGAGTTTTGGCGTGCTTGCCAAAATTATATTCACATGTTTGAATTTCAAATCTCTCAAAAGGTAGCCATTTCAATTAAAAGTTACTTCAAACTAAAGTAAGGTAGATTATAATGATCAATTTAATATATTTATCTCATAAAAATGTCAGAAACTCAAAACCATCGGACTATGCAACTTTAATGTGACCGGGATACCAAGTCATGGTTCACGAGGCCTGATTTCCTAGTGGGGCAGCACTATAAAGCCAACATGAGTGCACACTGTCACAAGTCGGTGCCCATCCTGATATGACCATAGATGTTGCCAGGACGTAAAACTCCAACAACCAACTCCAACAAACAACCAGGAAGGATAAATCTGCCTACTCAGCATATCCAGGTGAATAGTGATTACGTCAGCAGGAAGCATAGTCACGTGTCCATACAGAGCGTCCGGTGGTTTACTAAGTAGCCACGTAGCTTCGAGGCTATTATTAAAACACTTTTTACTGATTTGGGTCATTATATAAAACCGAACATAAATGGTAATGAATTAGAACAAAAATGAATGCCACATTGACGCTTTAAGCACACTTACTGCTGGGTAAATGGTTTTAGGTTTCAACTTTACCATTCGTTGCTTGAAGGTATTCTGTGGTATGGACATTAAAATGTCTCATTAAAGACATAACAAAGACACTGTTTTATTAAAGCTGCACAGTTCGATGAAAGCCTACTATTTTCGAAAGGGAAATAATTAGTGAGATTTGATCCTACCGTATATGTCCCAATAGATGCGCACTGCGCGAGTGCAGACACATGGATGCGCATCTATTCAAAGTTAAAGGATTTCATGGATTTGTTTTTGTTGTGCCTTTGAAATAAAGTGGGATTGTCTTATTTTATGTGCATTCAGTCTGAATATGATCGTAAATTTGTGCATGCTTTCAATCTTGAAATGGGGTGTGTGCTTCTATTGAGTAGTATTCTTCTATTGGGACATAAAGTAGATTTTCCCCTTCTGGCCGGGGCTTCAGAAAAAATGCACAGTCAGCAATAAATAGTAAGAGCAGCGTGTGTAAACCAGCTAACACTCTGTTTCTGTCAGTTCCACAAGAATGAAGACGAGAGCTGAGTGCACAGGGGGATCACAAAATCAATAATAAATATTAAAAGGGGGGTGGGGTGGGGAGAAGAGCATCCACCCACTTCCAGGCCACAAGTAAAAATGGAAATTCAAAATCTATTAAACCGGAAAAAAAGCCCATGAGCAAAAGTGTAGTAAAACATTTGGCGGCTAAGAAACCAGTGTCTGTCAATTAGGTTTCTTTTAGCTTCAGTTGAACTACTAACGTGTTTTCCGGTGTTCTCCTTCCTCCGGCTTAAACCGTTAAAAGCCTTTTGTTTTCATACGCGAAGGAACGGGATTAATAGAATAATAATATTAATCCACCCAAAAAACATTGCCGACCAGAAAAAAAGTAAGATTCATCATTAGGTGAAGTCATTGGTGGTGATGCTTGTGGGGAAACAAGTACTGCCAATTTGGATTTCCACCGCTGTGTATAACTTACAGCGTCATCAAAGGCCAGTTGCTCTCATACAAGTCTATGTGGTGTGAGAGGCTAAAAATCGCTTAGGTCGGCAAAAGTGTAGGCTCGGGCCTTCTATGGACAAACTGTCTAATGGTGAAGACAAGTGATTTCAGACTTATCCATGATAGGCAGTATAAATCTTCAAGAAAAAAGAAGAAAAAAGTGATTTATTGACATTGAGGGGAACACTTAAAGCGGCCTCAAACTATCAGCGTCTCGTGTTAAGTTGAGGAATCTTTAAGCAACACCGTCTGCCCTATATTAGACGTAAAGCTGCATAGTCATATGAAAGTATCACATTTTTTAAACCAACACTAGTTTAATCTAGATATCCAACTTAAATGTACTTAGTAAGCATATGTTAAAAAATTATGTTATGGATGTGGGTTTAATTTGTATAAGATCAACATCAAAAGGGGAAATAGCTTTTTTATCAACTCTGACATATCCACAACATGTAAACCTTCAAAATATAAATTATGAATATTGATCTTGCTATTATTTGGAATGTTTTCTGCTATTATTTGGAATGTTTTCACTTTTGGCTTCCCGGTGGCAAAAGTGGTCCCAGTTTCAGAGAACGTGTTATGGACAGCTGAGATGACAAAATTGTTGTTTGTTTTTGTGTGTTGTTGTTTTACGTCCTAGCAACATCTAAGGTCATATCAGGACGGGTCACGACTTGTGAAACTGCGCACTCATGGTGCCTTTATAGTGCTGTCCCACTGGGAAACCAGGCTGCCAGCACCATGACCTGATATCCTACTCAGTCACATTATCCTGACACTGAGCCAACCAGTCCTTACCATGAGGTGACAAGACAAACGTAAATATTGACCAATTAAATGCATGTGAATACCAATTTAAAAAGGTTGGAGATAAAATTAACGGTTAATTAGACAGATGCAGTCGACGCTGTGAGAGGCAAAGTGGCATTATTTGAGAGGCGATGAAGGGAAATGCAGATAATGAAACTGACAGTATGAAGCGAGGGTGGCTGGGCTGGTGGAAATAAGGGCTGTGATTGTAGATTTTTAAAGTAGTGAGTGAGTCCAGACTGCTGGTTGGCAGTGAAGTCTTGTCACATGGGCACACTGGGCTGTTCGGGTGTTCCATGATTTCAGGGGCCCTCGGAATTCAATTTGAACAATGCAAATTAAGTTTCATATAATTAAATATCAGTGGCGTTAATGTGAAATCGGGGGGCCTTCTTGTAAACAAAAATTAATGTCGGATCTGGGTGTTAAAATCGATTAGCATTAGAGGTTTGTTTGTTTGTTGTTGTTTTACATGCTAGCAACATCTGAGGTCATATGAGGACGGGTACCGACTTGCGACAGTGCGCACTCATGGCAACTTTATAGTGCTGCCCCACTGGAATATCAGCCACCAGCACCATGACCTGATATCCCACTCAGTCACATTATCCTGACACTGAGCCAACCAGTCCTTGCCCTATCCTAATAATGCTGAGCGCCAGGCTATGAAGCAACAAGTATCAATTTTTAAGTCATTGGTTTGATTCGACCAGGGTTCGAACCCACGACCCCACGATCTACCAGCATGGGAGACGGACGCTCTAACTCATTCAGCCATCCCATCTGGTTGCGTTAGAGGTGATGGGACAGGGGTGTTGGCGGTGAGTCGGGGCGCTCTTGTACATTGTCTTGCCCGAGGGCCTACAAACAGTCTTAAGACGGCCCTGCTGGTTGGAGGAGGCAAGGTGGTGGTGAGTATAATGCTGGCGGCGATAGTGGCGACACGGTGGTGGCTGGCGGAACCTCACAGAGACGCCCTCTGGCGGAACTCAGCTTGATCAGCCTAGTCCAATGAAAGCATCAAGATTTTGAAAATCAAACATTTGTATAGATTCTAGATATCGAACTTAGATACTGTCTCACTCACTACACATTTATTGTGGCACAGAAGGGTAAGTCACCTTAATATAATATGCTACTGCTAAACCCTAAGATGTCCAGCTTTTAAAAATATATGCTGCAATTAAGTTGGCATGTTTGAGTTTCTGTCATTTTCTGAGATAAACATATTAGGTTAATCGCTATTATCTACCTTACTTTAGTTTGAAGCAACTTTAATTTTCAATCGTTAACTTTTCTGATATTTGAAGTAAAAACATGTAAAATTCATTTTGGCAAACATGTCCAAACTCTGACAGCATAGGCTTCTGCAGTAACAGATTCTATTAAATTTCCT
Organism: Branchipolynoe longqiensis; assembly: GCA_030323885.1. Classification (NCBI taxonomy): domain Eukaryota; kingdom Metazoa; phylum Annelida; class Polychaeta; order Phyllodocida; family Polynoidae; genus Branchipolynoe; species Branchipolynoe longqiensis. The sequence continues at coordinate 146,280,657 of CM059187.1, forward strand.
TCTATGTGGAGACAGATGTTTAAGAAGTATACCAGAATGTAAGTGAGATATGTAGAATGGAATCTAGATAGTTGTTTGGGGTTTGAGAATTTGATGTTTTCATCGAGCAATGGAGCTTTAAGGATCCTACCCGGTTTGGACTATCAGAAATGGCTTACGGCCAGGGTAATTGGTTATCCTAAAAAAATAGGTTACAATTAATTATTATGGTATGGACATTCCACTTTCAGACACCGGATGCAGTGGCCGAATGGGTAGAGCGCAGGCCTCCCGTGGCAGAGATGGGTTCGTGGGTTCGAACCCTGGTCGAGTCAAACAAATGACTTAACAGTTTATACTTGTCGCTTCCTCGGCATTATTAGCATAGGGCAAGGACTGGCTAGCTCAGTGTCATGATAATGTAATTGAGTGGGATATTGGGTCCTGGTGCTGGCAGCCTGATTTCACAATGGGGCAGCACTATAAAGTTATCATGAGCACTCGTCCTGAGATGTTGCCATGACGTAGAACCCCATCAACAAACCAACTGCATCCAGCCAGACTCTGTGATGTAAGCAGGGAGAAGTGTGTGGCATGGCGCCCGACACATTCATATCAGTGCCTAGTGCCTACTGCACAAGTAACAAGGTACAAAGTAGACATTGGAAGATTGCTTGTTTAAAAAACCTAACCAGTTTGGACTAGCAGCAACGGCTTACTGGCAGGATGATTGTTTATCTTCAAAATTTAAGGTTACAATTAATTATTATGGGATGGACCTTCCACTTTCAGGAATAATCAATTCCTTTAAAATATCTCGGTGGAGGCGCTTCGATGGGAACCCGGAAGTAAACACGGCACGCATATTGTCACGTGGGTCTAGGCACATTTACGTCGCCGCTATTCTAATACCCCTGTCACATTACGACGCTTCTCGCCAACGCGCGTCGACGTGTGTAATTTTTTGGCGCTACGTCGGGAGACGTCTGGCGCGCGTTGGTAATCGTTGATGGGTAAGGCGCGCGTTGGTAATCGTTGATGGACGGCCACTGTCGGCGACGCGTGTCAGGGTATCAGCGAAGTTTTGTGCTTGCACAAAACTTTCGACGTGCGACAACGCGCGACAACGCGCGGGTACCAATATTATGGCGACATCAGAAGCACGTCGACATCGCTGGAATAACATAATGCGAATGCCAAGCACACGTCGCGCGCGCATTAGGGTCGTGCCCACACGTTGCGCCAAAATGTTGCTTTGTTGTTTTATGTCCTAGCTACATCTAAGGTTATATCAGGATGGCGCACCAAACTTTTTTTTGTTTTTTCTCACGCGCCGATATACGTTACCACAACGTCGGCCGCAAGCTACCAACACGTTGCGCTGACGTCAAACTTTTTCCCACTGCGCCGAAAAGTTTGACGTTTCTCGACTTTTTTGTGCGTTGGCGGCGCGCCGGCGTAGGCGTCGTAATGTGACAGCACCATAAATAGTGGGATTGCAGTGCGGAAGTACCTTTTCCCACGGTGGGTCACAATCTATTTGCCAAATGCTCCCCGTCAGAGTGAGTCCCTTATAAGCCGACGTGACCGTCCAAGAATGCCTCCTGTAGTTTCGGCAACATTCATAATAGTAATAATAAACAAATATTTATTTACACATGATCAATGTAAACAGAAGTTGATATATATTTATATCAGTAGCTTTTCACATGAAAAAGGGGAAAGCAGAAGTACAAGTAAAATACTTATGAGGCGCTTTCCCCATTTAAAAATAACGCATATACATTACTAATACTAATTCACAACACGACAAGGGGACTAGATATAATGGAAATTTATTTCAGAGCCCGCGGGCCACAAGACAAGGAGATGGTACATTCAAGAGTAGAAAAACAGAGCCATGTTCAATCGAGTAAATACAATTCGGTGACAATCAAGATAACATAGTAAAAGTGGGTCTCGAAACGGAGATAATAGCAGTGAAGGAGTAGATGAGGGGTGTAGTTGGGGATGTACAACATGAGGTTACAAATAAGGGGGGAAGGGGGGGAAATGGAAGCGAGTACAAAGTCATGTAGGGTAATCTAACAGTTGGTAGACAAGTCAATCAATGAATCAAGCAGCGAGGACAATGGAGGATAACAGTACAGGAATCAGGGCCTCTCAACCCTATACGGTCCTTAAATTGTAGGTGTGGGTGGGCGGCCGAGAAAGTTGATGGTCCAGAGCGTGGAGAGGTGTGGCTGGGACCGTGGAGGGGTGCCCCTTTTATCTGCCTGGAGTGGCGAGGTCTTGGAAGGCGAGAAAGGCGAGGAGGCGAGAAAGGCGAGAGCGGTTCTCGCGTGGTGGGGAGGGGGAGGGGGTCGTCTCAACTCCAGGTGGGGGGGGGGGGTGAGGGGGAGTGGAGGGGGGAAGGGGGGTGGGCACCGTGGGGGGGGGGGGGGTCGGATTAAGGTAGGGTGTGAAAGTGGGAAGGAGGGGAAACGTAGAGGGGGGGGGGGGCGGTGAGGGGCGGTTAGGGGGACGGTGTGAAAGCCGGGGTGGAAGGGCGGGGGGGGGGGGGGGGTGCGAAGCCGGAAGGAGGCGTGGTTAATCCAGTCCCCGGGTCGTGTGCAAATTACCCATGTTGCCGAACAACATGAACAATAGGCCTACCATATATAAAAAAAAAATTGAAGTAAAAAGTATATTAACATTACCTTCATATTAGCTCAAGAACAAAATCACTAACATCACGCTCAGTCATATATATATATATAGTTTGAATTCACGTTTCAATGCCGCATTGACAGCTCCCGTAAATGAGATCACACCACGCCATATCCGTGACGGGTAACTCGATATCGGGGAACGCAGGCACCAATCAGTTCATTCCAGAGGTTAATAACAACGTGGTCACGTGATATCCTCAATCATAAACATCCGGTAGAGCCTGGCGAAATATTAACCGCCCAAATTTATCCACCTTACAAGGTTGGTTGATTTTTGGAGTTTTATGTCCTGGTACATTTAAGGTCATATCAAGACTGGTACCGATTTGGGACATGGCACACTCATGGTGACTTCATAGTGCAGCCCCACCATGATATAAGGCCACCGGCACCATGCCCGGATATCCCACTCAGTCACATTATCCTGATATTGAGCTAACCAGCCCCTGCCCTATCCTATTAATGTTGAGCGGCAGGATAGGAAGCTACAATTATCAATTTGGTAAGTCATTGGTTTGACTCGACCTGGAACCGAACTCTCGACCTTCCGCACGTGAGGACCGCGCTCTACCGATTCGACCACGTTACCTATTGGGGCTGCTGAACCTGGATCAGCCGAGTTGCTCCTGTAGCCTTGATCCTCTGACAGGGCTGCAGAACAACCCATTAGCAAAAGTGTCGGAAGGCTGCGTTATGGATATAACCCCATGAATTTGCAATCAACTGTGTCAAATATACGGTTCCAATGCTTGCTTATCAGAGCCAGCATTTTTTGAGTGAAACATTTATGAAATCATGTAGATTAATAAACTTTGAAACTCGAATCTAGCACTTCTGTGGCTGCTATCTGGTGATTTCTTTTGCATTCTCTACGAATTTCTCAATTTTACACCTCTATAGATAAAACCTGTGCATTGGAACAACTAGTTGAACTACTGCCACAGTTAATTCCTGTTTCAAGCAGATTTTGCTCAGATTTAAACCGAAATTGATGTAGATAAATTTCAAATATACTTCAAATATACTTCAAACACTTTAATCTGTGCAAAAGATACATAAATGTGTGATAATGTGAACAAGAAACAAGTCAAATAAATTCGGGTCACCGGAGTTGCTAGAATTTCAAATCAAACACTGCGAGTGGAGTTGACAAAAGCATGTGCTGTGCACAAAATGACCCATCAGGTCCTATGTGTTGATTTAATGGTTTTTTTTTAATAACCCAGATTGTCAGCTTCTACTATCATAAAATACTGTGAATCCTATTTTGCTGTACTTACATTGGTTATTGAAAAAAAATATTAAGTTTTAGATTAAGCTGCGGATAACTAATCTACCTCACTGAGTTCTTGCGAACACGAGAAGAGGAAAGTCTATTTCCGGCAAGTTCAAACGGGCTCAAGCGGGTTCAAACGTGGCTGGTTGTCCCGCTCCCGCTGAATATGCTTATGAGCAGACGCTGGAAAAGCAACATCTCCCAACACCTCCCCCGTCTTAATTTAGCCACCCACCCTACAAACAAAAGACAGTTGATTGGTAGGGTTGACCCCTGAATTTCCTGGATTCGAACCCCAGACCCTGATACCTACCTATTTGTTGTAATAAAGATCCCATACCATGTAGTTCATTGTCGCGTTGTGATCTACATCACACAATCGTAAAAATTCCAAGTGTAGTTTGAACATGCCTTTTCTTTGGAATTACTGTAAAATTATTGTCCATCTATTTGCCATTTGCCTTTTTGTTCCGTTCATATATTATTACTCAACATAATTTATAGCTAGAACACCAGTGCTCCTAGATTTTAGTCGATCATTTTACGACGAAGCGTTTACACAGCGTTTGTTATTGTGATTAAAACAAAATCTCTATCTCAAAGCTGCACAGTCCGACGAAAGCATCAGATTTTCTAAACCAAAATAATTATCCAGATTTGATTCTTCATATCTAACTTAGATAGTAATGTCGTGGGGGTGATGAAAATGGGAAATACTGCGCCTAGAGCGGGACTCGAACCCACATCTCTTTGCATTCCGGGCCAGTGTGCTAACCATTACACCACCTAGGCTCCCTGATATCAATACACTCCCCACGCCTACCTGTCTATGTGGTTACTTGCCTGAGAGGTCAGTGCAGACCACTACACTCGTCCCCCTGGAATTGTAAGTCTTGTAATGCTTACAATTACATACATACAGGCAATGCACTAACACATACATACACAGGGTAGGTTCAACAACCATACAGCGCGTAGCTTGTACAGGATCCTGATCACGGCAACCAGTGTCGTGGGGGTGATGAAAATGGGAAATACTGCACCTAGAGCGGGACTCGAACCCACATCGCTTTGCATTCCGGGCCAGTGCGCTAACCATTACACCACCTAGGCTCCCTGATATCAATACACTCCCCACGCCTACCTGTCTATGTGGTTACTTGCCTGAGAGGTCAGTGCAGACCACTACAGTAATATACTTATTAAGCATTTGTTTGGACCTAAACAGGTATACTGGGTCACTTTAATAAGTTTCCATGTTTGCGCTTCAAATATCTCAAGAGTTAGCCATTTAATATCAAAGTTACTTTAAGCTAAAGTGAGGTAGATTATAACAATCACCCTACTATATTTATCTCAAAGAGTGACAGAAACTCAAAACCATCGGACTATGCAACTTTAATGAACCATCAACTATGTTACGAAATAACCTAGTGTAAAATATTCCGATAAAACACATTGCTGGGGAATGTGAACTGGTCTATAAGGGAGTACAAATGGTCTATAAAGGTACATGATGTATAGCGCTAGGTGCATGAAGGTATTTATGTAGTGGCTGGTGATCCTTTACTTGTATTCAATAGTCATTGTGTCTTAAAAAGATAGTGTGAGAGGGGCACTACTGTTAGTATGGAAGGAGCTCAAGAGGTATACTCACTACACCCTCCCCAGCAACTTTTATTCATGGATCACCACACACACACACACAACATGGCAGGTGCAGGCCAAGCAGCCACAATGCATGGTGGTAGTGGGTAGATCACAGTTGCCATGGTGACACAAGAATGCTTACTGTTCATTGGTGAACCTAGAAATGCTTGTTGTTCATTGGAGAGCATGGTCAGGTGATATGCCATATCAGGTCCATGGACAACTATATAAGAATAAACCTGAGGGTACAAGCTCTCACTTTACTTTCACTCTTTACACTCTTCCTTTCTTTACTTGCCTGTATTGGTTTCCTATTAGTCTGCCTACACAACTACAGCTGCCAGACGACGACTTTACACTAGGATGTGAGTTTCAAAATCCTTACCCAGAATACACCGCTGTGGTCTTAGCTCCTATGTACTAATGACTTGATTAGCTAGGCGTAATGTGGTGGGTGTCATTGAGGGTTGAGGACAGCCAATTGTGTGCCACCGATAATTGGCATACGGACGAGCATCGGGCGGGCGGGTGAGTTCCAGTTCAGGGGCAGGGGGGGGGGGGGAGCGACGGGTCTGAGGCGTGACGTCACCAGGGCGGTGGTTCTGAGGGTGGCGGCGAGTCTGAGACGTGACTCCATCAGCAGGGGGGCTGGAGATGGCAGGGCTGGGGTGGCAGGGGTGCTGGGGTGTGGTCTGGGGTGTGACGTCACTGTGGGAACGGCTCTGCCCGCCGCCAAAGTGGTTATGTAACACCGTGTGTGTGTAGGCATGGGGGCCGCCGTGGGGGTCGGCGCAAATGGCGCGGCCGAGCTGGACAACCTCCGGTCGCGGGCGGGGGCCTTCGGGCGGACGATGGGCATCCTCCCGGCCGCGGAACTGACAGGGGTGACTGTGGTGAGACCGTTGGCGTGTTGATGGGTGGCGGGCAGCGATGTGGCACTGGTTACGTCACAGCCCCAGCGGGCGGTGTGCATGGCGGCGTGATGAGAGGCGTGGGGCCCCTGGGGGGGGAGCAGCGGTGGAGACGTGCCGGCAATGGCCCTCCAGGCCGGAAGGGGGGGGCCGTGGCGGTTCAAAAATCGGCCGAGGCGGCGGCCGCAGTCACTTGCTCATGGGGGCCACTTAGTAATGCAGACCGCCTCACTATGGGCCGTGAGTATGCGCCACACGTTGGCGCAATAGGCACACATGTGGCGTTGCCTCATGCTCGCCTCGCCGTGCGCCACGCCGGCGGCCACGCGATTGCAGGAGGCCAGATCGCAGTTCCAGGCTGGGCAGGGGGCACCGTGCACCTCCCGCATGTAGGAGGTGCGGGTGTCGGCCTGGGAAGATTGCGGCTGGGTCCTGGATAACGCCGAGTCGGAGCCCCGGGAGGCGAGTGCCGAGGCGTCGGTAGTGGCGGGGGCGGTGAGGGCCTCCAGAACCGTGAGGACATGGTGTGTTAGGCCCGGGATGGCGTGGGAGGCGAAGGACGGGTGGTCCTCCAGCATCCGGAGCGCGAGGCTATGCTTGTCCTTGGTGGCCTCCCCTTTTTTAACCGCCTTCCCTTCCTTACCCCTCTGTTGTGCACCTCGTCCGACTCCAGGATCTTCCTCACGGCATCGGCCGCGGAGGTACCTATGTGTAGCACAGCACCGCGGAGGGGCATCGGAGGGGCATCGGAGGGGCGGTGAGCTTCGTAGGGGCGGCTGGAAGTGCCCCTGGGGTGCAGTGCCTGGCGAAGCGCTGGTACTCCGGGTGGATCGCCCCCCGGGAGGGCCGGCTGAGGCAGAGGCGGCGGGGTGGTGCAGGCCCCGGATGGGTAAGCCGACGCTGCCGGGAAGGTGTAGGCCGCTGGATGAGGGTGGTGGGCCGTCACGGGGGGTGGATACGGTCATTGCGTCGACCAGCGATGTGACCCATTCCACCGACCGAACTGTGGTGTGCATGGTCGAATCCATTGAGCAGGCCCAGTCAGCCACCGCTCCTGGGCGTAGGCGTGCCGGAGATGAGGCCCCCGAGGACCCGGCGCTGGACTGGTCGGAGGCCCTCTGGGCCCCTCTGCATCAGGCTCCAAGGCCTCGTCCCCAAGCGATTGACAGCATTGCGGTGATGTAGGACGGTAATGTAGAGCGGTGCTGTGCGCTGATGCTGGGCGTGGTCCAGGAAGGTATGTGTCGGCCGGGAAGGCGGCTGGCGGTTATGTGCGTCGGCCCGGGAGGTAGCGTGCCTCAGGGATATAGCCAAAAGAAAAAGGCTTGAGGCAGGAGAGCGTGTGGTGCGGGTCGGAGAGAGAGTGGCTGGAGGCAGCCGGAGGGCAGGGTTATAAGGCGGGAGCGCGGGGGGAGGTTACATAATGGAATAACCGCTGCGAGGAGGGGGGGGGGGGGGTCCTTCCCCGCGCGAATCAAACGCAATGCAAGCATTGCGACCAATGATTAGTACATATTTATAGCATATAACTAGTCTTCATTTGGTTGTGGCTCCTGCTTTTGATAATACCTTAATTTCCCCTCTTAAAGCTTGTGATATATACAATATCTAGAACAAGATTTAACTCCTCTTTTCTCTCCGGTGGATTGTTTTCAGGTATTTGCTTCGCTGTAACCACAATCTTCATGATATGACGACAGGGATTATATATACAGACGATAATAATAATTTAAAAAAATGGATGTCAGTCATATTAAAGGGAACCACATACTTGTGACATTCACTGCTCTATAATAAGGGCAGGTCCTTTTGTAAACAAATATAAAAAAACAACTCTTCCTTTAGCACCTCAGGGCAACCTTGATCGCTTCACATTCGTTTGATCCTCAACATGCATATCTCGTACTACCTAACATATAAGTAATCGTATGCCTGTAGCTACCCATGTCAACAATTCGTCTTAAAGCGCTACTAGGGCAGTCGTGGTGTACTTCAGAATTTGTATCCTGTCCAAAGGCAACAAAGGTGTAACCTCAGTTCCTCCTCCCTATAACAAATTTAAACTACCATTTTCCTTTCCTTTCTTTACTACATAAATGCTTAACATCAGTAATGTCATGTTACTGACTCCTGCCGGAATTAAGTTCATTTACTTCATTCGTACATCCTGTACTATACGTCCCTACTCCCTCCCGTATAAAGTGATTACATCAATAGGCTGTGTCCAGTATTGCCCTGACTCCAAATGGAATTATCTCTTTGCTTTATACTTTCGATTCACTCCTTGCTGTTTCTCCCCCACAACTTCACTATTTGTGCCTCAGCTTGATTTATGGACTTAGGATAATCAATAATATTCTTGACTGAATACTACTAACTCCATACCATTTCCTATCTTTCTTAGCTTAATTTATGGACTTGAGGATAATCAATAATATTCTTTAGTGAAGATATAGTGAATAGAATCAATAAAGCTGGAATACTATTCAACATGAAGATGAATGCCAGGAAGACCAAAACAATGGTTATAAGTAAAAAGACAGATAAACCAAATGTAAATATAACCATAGATGGCACAAACATAGAACAAGTATCCGAATTCATATATCTCGGACAAAAGATTACAAATGATGGGAGATGTGAGGAAGAAATTAAAAGAAGGATAACAATAGCCCGAACAACATTCTCCAAAATGCATAGAGTGTTAACATCAAGTAAGATATTAATACAAACAAGGAAGCGTATTCTTCAGTGTTATGTGTGGTCTACTCTAATGTATGGGGCAGAGACATGGACAATCTCTAAGAAAATGTACAAACGTTTAGCAGCATTTGAGATGTGGACTTATCGAAGGATGATGAAAATATCATGGACAAAGAAGATCACCAACAAAGAAGTTCTCAGAAAAATTAAAAATAAGAAAAGCTTGTTTGCCACTATACAGACAAAGAAACTTATTTATTTTGGCCACATCATTCGTCAGAGTTCAATATACCGTACATTGTTGGAAGGGAAGGTGAATGGCAGCAGAGGGAGAGGGAGACCAAGAACATCATGGTTTACAAATATTTCACAGTGGACAGGCTTGAATTATTCACAGTCTATCAGAACAGTACACCATCGGGACAAGAGGAGAACCATTGCATCCAACCCTCGACTAGAGGATGGAACTATTGATTGATTGATTGAGTGAATACTACTAACTCCATACCATTTCCTATCTTTCTTAGCTTAATTTATGGACTTGAGGATAATCAATAGTATTATTTACTTAATACTATTGACTCCGTACTATTTCCCAGCTTCTTCTAGGAAGGAGACGGGGTGCCTAACCTCCCATCACTCGTCCTGTATATAGAGAACCAAACACAGGCATTTTTACCATATTCTCCTTATCCGAAAGGCTTGGAACAAGGTTATATACAGCAACCCCATAGCCCTATGTAGGTATCTCTCATCATCATTTATTCTCTGTACTTCCTTTACTGTACTGTCCATACTTCTTACTTAAGTCCCTTACCTCTCAACCCTCCAGCTTGGCCTCTTAGAATATTAAAAGCTAACCACTAATGGTTGGGTATCTTCCACTGTTCTTTTGTCACAGTCCTATTCCTCCGTAACTTCAATCATCATATACTAGTTACACTGCCTCTGCTTTGGGGACTTCTTTGAGCTCCAGACCGTTTGTTTCAGGTGTAAACTTCACTGTCACCTCCTTCCTTGTACCAAGGAAGGAGTATGGTACCTGGTGCTTAACTTGGGTTTCTAGTGACACTTTAATTTCTTGGATCCCCATTTCGGATCCATAAACATCGTCAACTGTCCTCCTCCTACACACTCTGCACTTATGCATAACATTCAGTACAAACAACACAAACATCATTCCAGCAATAGCAACCAAACAATACCATAATACGGAAAAATGCCTCTGCTGCACATACTTCTGCACTGGAACAAACTCGTCAAATGACATTAGTGGTACATTTAATTCAGTGAGCATCTGCAACTTAGGATGTAAAGAATGAGGCCAAGAAATGTTCAGCGAAGGGAGGTTTAACGCAATTAACTATCTTTTTAGTCCCCTCGGGTCCCACCACTGTAATCACGCTACCAAAGACCCGTGTAACGACAAACCCTGGGTCGTACTCATGATCCAGAGGGCTCATTAACTCTTAAGACCCAGTCAGACCTTACCGGACTGAGTACCGGACACCACTGGACAAAGAATTGTCTAGTCCGATAGTGTTCGATATCAAAATTTATCGAAATGTGTTGAACTGTTGCAATGGCCGCCGGATGAAACGGACCCTAAACGGACAAGGAACATACATTAACGGATCACCACACACACCTGAGGGTACAAGCCTCAGACGATAACCAGACGATAACCGGACGACAACCGAATGTCAAACGGACGGACCGAACATATTATGAATAGCCACCGGACTGTCACCGTGTGGTGTGTGGTGAGTGGTGTGTGGTGGGTGGTGTGTGTTGTGTGTGTGGTGTGTGGTGTGTGTGGTGTGTGGTGAGTGGTGTGTGGTGTGTGGTGTGTGGTGTGTGGTGTGTGGTGTGTGTGTGTGTGGTGAGTGGTGTGTGGTGTGTGGTGTGTGGTGAGTGGTGTGTGTGGTGAGTGGTGTGTGTGGTGAGTGGTGTGTGTGGTGAGTGGCATGTGTGGTGTGTGGTGTGTAGTGTGTGGTGTGTGGGGTGTGGGGTGTGTGGTGAGTGGTGAGTAGTGTGTGGTGTGTGGTGTGTGGTGTGTGGTGTGTGGTGTGTGGTGAGTGGTGTGTGCAGCCCCCCCCCGGACTGAATTCCCCAACACCGTCAACGGACGCTGCAGGAAGCAAACCGGAGATGTAACGGATGGATACCGGAAATGAAACGGGCAAAACGGACAAAACGGACTTAAACCGGACATCAACCGTAGACGTCAGTCCGGCGGTGTCCGGTACAAGTTTTGTGCATGTTCAAAACTTGTACCGGACACCGCCGGACACCACCGGAGATAGAACGGACACGCCGTATGAGTACCATATATAAACCGTACATTGCCGTATTTCACCGGACAGTGTCCGTTTTCTGTCCGGTTCCTCAATCCGGTGAGGTCTGACTGGGGCTTTAACAATACTGTATCTCCCACCTCTAATCTAGGTGCACTTGCCCTATTTATTGCCCTCTGAGTATTGTACTGCCGGCTGATTGCCCTATTCTTTACCCCCTCCTGCATCCCCTCAGCCAATTCGTCCACCCTCCTGGCCACCTCCGTTTTAATCCCCTCCATTTGCCTATACAATAGGTGTGCATGAGTTTTATTTGAGTGCCTCCCATATGTTAAGAAGAAAGGAGAAAATCCTGTTGACCCTGAACATGTAGTCCGATAAGCCAACAAAACGTCCCCCAAATAGCTTTCCCAGTCACCGGCTGTGCTATTTACCATCTTCTTCAACATATCTTTCATTGTTCTATGTGTAAAAATATACAGATTTTCGGTTAGGAATTATATATTGGCAGAGAGCATTATTATTCTTGGATGCTGGAGTGGGAACCAGGTTATCTAAACTGAAGGTAATAGAATCCCACTCCCATTGTACATGATACTGAGTGATGTGAAATATATGTTATATTTGATGCTTGGAGTTAATGAAGAACGTTTCTATAAAAGAGACAGTACATGATTATTTAAATGTTTCTCTATGTGTTCATAAAGAATACAATAGGAGGAAAAGAACAATTTTACTATATATATCTATATACATATCTGTAACTGTATACAACATCCTGTCCACCCAGGACCACCGACTGACCCACCTGCCTAATTTGCATATGTATAGAGTGCACCACCTGCAGCTGGTTTGAGTAACAGCCCCTACTGGGGGTGGCCACCACCCAGGCTGTGGGGAGTGTCTGATTGGCTGGTTGGGAATGTCCGTCACCTGACTCCCTTGGCCTATCCTGACCACACACTACTCTCAATTAAGTAATTATTCAAAATTCTGCTTCTGAGACACTGAAGAGAATCACTCTCATCCTGGCTCTGGAGTGAGACACACCTACTTTAGAGCA